>PUFA01000264.1:0-1200000 GCA_003508835.1 Eonycteris spelaea | reverse complement strand
CCAGGACAGCTGCCTCCCTAACCAGCTTCTCCCATGGTTTGGGGGTTTTGTTTTGATGAGTGGCAGTTCTCTTTTCATCACCACCCTTTGCTCCAGCGAGGGCTTTAGTTAACCCTTCCAGCCCCTCAGAACCAGCAGGAGAATACGGTTTCGAGTTCACAGCAGAGGACACCTAAGCTTCCTAACCATAGTGAGCCTCAATGTCCCACCTTCATTCTGCCCTGTCCCTTGGGCTCCACCTTAGTGGTCAGGTCAACTGCTATTATCAGAGAGGAGTTTGGACCCCGGACTGTCAAATGTAACAGATTATATACACCTGATCATTTTTTACCCTTTTGCTGTCTCCGTTGTCATGGAAAAAAAGCTGCTTAAAGAAGCAGTCAGACCCACTGTAAAGAAACAGAAAGGAAAGCAGACTGTAAATGTTCTCTTCCTGGGGCTCAGACTAACCTCTGTCCCCCTTCTGGTTACCTTCCATATTCAGCACTTCTTTCTTTTCAGCAGTAAAATCATTCTCTGTGGGAGGAGGATTTAACTTTGATCTTCAGAGATGCCCTTTAAATGTGGTTATGGTCAAAAAAGTGACTGCGAAAACTCAAAGTCAACCGGCAAAGGTAAATACCCATGGGAGACCTGGAGAAGCATCTAATGGGAGACAGTGATTAACAGAGGGCCACGCTCTGGATTTTGTTACATGTGTGCCTTTATAAGACCAAGACCCTCTTCTCTGAACTCACTTAGGCTCATTCCCTTAATTTATTAAACTCCATTAAATAAAGTACTTTCATCTGCAAGGGATTCCAATTCCATCTTCTGGGAACTTGGCTGGCTGCCTTTCTCTGGGTCATCCACGGCAGAAGCCCCCTCCCCAGCAAGCGAAGATTTAGGTGACAGGGATGGGGAAAGGAGACTGGGGGAAGTGGGGTGCGGGGAGCAAATTTTAATAAAATACTTTAGAAATCAGCCAAGCACTTTGAATTTCCACAGCAGATTGGCTATGTGTTACAGCCTAGGATTAGAGTTAGCAAACCAGAAACAGTTTGGGGGAAGAACAGAAGCTTTGCAGTCAGGTTGCCAGCTCGGAGGGTCACTAGTTGAAGGGCCTAAGGCAAGTACTGAGACTCTTTAAGCCTCAGGTTCCTTTTCAATTATATTAGGATCCTAACTAACATCATTTGTGATATGGCTTTAGGAAGCCTTAGAAATGCTGAATGAGGTAACAGTTATGAAAGTTCCTTGTAAGTTTCATGCCTTCAAATAGTCCTTGTTCTATTTGTTCTTTCTAATTTAAAAAAGTGGTCCTTGTTTGCTTTTTGTTCATTTGTTTTCTCATTGTTGTTTTGTCTGGAGGTAATTCCACCATGTAGTTATCAGAGGACTGAGGCCTTAATGCTGATATTGAGTCTCCCTCACTGTAAGAACCTAGAGAAGCGATGATCTGTGCCTCAGTTTACCCACCTGTTAGTCATGGTGTTGGTTCCTCCAATCTGGTGCCAGTAACCACAGGAAAAGGACATTCAATGATCATCCTGTACTTCCTTTGAATATGGGTTCTCTTGGTGCTGATTAAAGTGATAACAGATATTCCAGTGGCTACATAAGATGTTCCACTATCGCTAAATAAGAAATGACCTGAAAATCCAGTGACACCAAACAGTTGAGTTCCATCAACTTTTATCTGAAGATTTGTCACTCCCGGGTCTGGAGGTTGATGCTGGCTGGCGGCTGGTGGCCTCAGGTCCTCTCTGTGTGGGCCTTTCCACGCAGTTCCTCTGCTTGGGCTATTTTGAGCTTCCTCATGGGATGGTGGCTAGTTTCCAAGTACTAGGGGCCCAAGAGAGAACAAGAAGCAGGTAGAGGTCATAATGCCTTTTATCACTTTGTCTCGGAAGTCATGCAAGGTCACTTCTGCCACCTTCCACTTGTTGAGGCAGTCATGGAGTCCCTTCTGGGGTCAAGGGGAAGATAAATCAACCTGCCTCCTGATGGGGAGTAGCAAAGATCAGAAACGTTGTTCTGGCCATTTGGGGCAAAGACAACCTATCAGACAGAAGAACAGGCAGCCCCTGCACTGGGCCCTGTGCAAAGGTACTTTCTGTTCATCTCTGGTGACTGACTGATGTTTTACACCTTCTTCCTTATCCAATGTTCAAACACTACCTTTTCTTCCCTTTTTCCACTTGCCCTCTGTGGGATGGAAATAATGAGCAAGAAGTAGTCTGGCAGTTAGAAAAGATGGAGAAGCAAAAGGCTTGAGCTACCTCACAGTAGCCACCCTCTCCTGATACTTTGGACAAACTGTGGTGAGGTCTCCCCCGTGTCCCACTGCTATAGAGCCTGCTCGTTCCCAAACAGAGAAGACAGAGGACACTGCTCTCTAGAACCTTGTCTGCATTTTGTCTGCTCTCAGGCTAGCAAGATAAGGGACTTCGTATCGTTATGCAAAGAACACAATGAAAGGCCAAAGTTCCTTCTGCTTGCAGTGCCCAGATGTTAATTTTCCAGAGGCCTGGTCTGGGAGTCAGGTGGACCCACCAAGCGGGGCGGGGCACAGCAGTTAAGGACTTGGGTGCTTTTGACATCCCTTTCACTTGCCTCCAGCAGAGCTCCTCAGTCACTGAAACTGTCCTTAGAGATTCCCAGCAGGAGGGGCAAGTACAGGAAGGAAACAGCGTGGGCCCATGACTTCGGTCAGTCCCTGTGCTAGTGATAAAACTCGGCTTACTTGTAAAAATTAGGAAAAGGTTGCGAAAAAATTAGGACTTTTCCTTCTCTAACTCCACTTGGCTCATAACCGTGGATCATGTGTGTGTCCTTCCTGCATGTGGGACACTGGCAGAAGTTTCTTTTGTGTATTCCTGGATAGAATGGTGAGAACCTCAGCACACCTCTGAAGCCTGCCCTGGCTGCTCTAGAGGGGAGTCCATCTCTGCTTCAGCTAAGCCGTTTGTTCACCATTAAGATCAGCGGGGCTGTCATGTGGCAACGTCCAGGCCATATCCCCCCTCAACTGATGTGCACATAGAAAATAATTTTTGGCTTAATCTAAGGAAAACGAATGTTGGAAGATTCATCTGTTAGAATAAAAAAAGGAAAAGAAAAGATACACACACACACTCACACATGTATTGAATGCATATAACAAATTCCAAAATAAGGAAAGTTTTTTTTTTTTTTTAATTAGTGGATTCACAGACATTCACAGAGCATTCCTCTGATATTTACTGCCTAATGATGTATGAACAGCAATATGAGTAGGAGCTAGTCACTTATTATATCGATGATCTAGGCATGACTGCCTCTTCCTCTCATTTGCATGGCCATTGAATAGAGTCTTATCTTTGCCACCTAGAGGCCCGAAATCAGAAGCCAGGAAGATAAAGAGGACTGAGGCTGCAATGGAACAATGTCTGTGGTTTGCAAAAGAAGTGGAAACACACGAGTGAAATAAGCTCTGGACTCTAGAAGCCCATGTAATTCCCTTTTCAAAATCTATTATCTGTTAAGTTTGAACCTTAGGCAACCTTGAGTACTTTTCAGTAACTAACACAGCTAAGAACGGGGTATCTCACTGCTTTATCTTCTCTTTTCTGCTCCTATCTCTAACCCAATGGTTCCTGTGCCATCTCTCAGCATTGTGCTTCTTACAAAAAAAAAAAAAAAAAAAAATGTATTTACTGTGCTCTAAGAACTTTAGGTGCTAGATTCAGGAACTTCACTTATCTCATTTTATGTTTATTTTTGACATCCTTTAACTTTGGGGTATAGACTGAATATAGACAACTGTTGGGACAAGGGGTAACTATGCAAAGCCTACAGTTTAGGTATTATTATTATTGCCATTATACAGATGAGGAAATGAAGTTCATAAAGTATAAATAAATTGAATAAATTGCACTAGGTGAGGCACGAATGAGTTTGAATGGGAACATGAATCTACCTGGCTCCAACGATTGTATTCTAGGTCACAATAAACACTAAATTTACTCCCAAAGAGTGTATTCTAATTAGGAAGTGAATGATAGTAGCTAAGTATCCAGACAGATGCGAATTTTAATCCCAGATCGCACTCATTTGCTGTGTCACCTGAGCAAGTTATTTCATTTTTTATCTGAAAAAATAGGGGTGATAATAGCACATCCTTCGTAGAACTGCTGAGAGGATTACATTAGATTATTCATGTGGAGTAAACAGTGTTTTGAACTTAATAAATGCTGTGATTCTTATCTGTTGCTTTGATCTGTTTTCTATAGTGAGAACACAGGATGTATTATAACTGATGTGCTAAAGGCACCTTACCCAAGTTGGATAAGAAGGAGAGTCTCACACTGAGGCAAATTCCCCGTGCGTGTACCTCTGCTGGCCCAGGGAGCCAAAAGAGGATCCCGACACAATTTGTTCAGCATTTCTATAGACATATATGGCCATCTGCTTAGCTCAGGACTCAAACTGCCACTCCAAGTAGATGTCCTTGCTTGAGCTCTCTGGTAATGACGCTAAGTGTTTGGGACACTTCCGTGCTTGTAGTCAAGGGACCAAGTGCCTCCCTCTGGATCTAAGGCTCATTGGCTGAGGGGCCAGAGCATCTTGAATTTTGGGCCTCGCCTTTCCAGCATTCAGCAGTGCAAAGGAAGAATGCTTCTCAGACTCTAATAACTAAGCCAGCAAGGGCTTCCTTTCACAGTGATAACTACTGGGGCAAAGAGTAACCCCAGAGCTGGATGCCACACAGGTTTAGGGAGCCCTCACCTCTATTTCCTACTTGGAAGTCAGTTTTTATGTAATATACACTAAAGCAACCTGGACTCCGCAGGTCTTTAAAAGGATAACTTGTCTTCCTGTGAATGAAAGGATGAATGTAGTATCCAAAGGCAATCATTAAGTAAAGTCATTAAAAGCCCAAAGAATTTAGGTCATCCTGAGAAGAGTTGTGATTTTTTTTATGCTGATGCTTTTCTATATTTCAGGCTATCATCCCAACGTTAAACATTTAACAATTCATCAGTGAAAAGTTCTTGAACACCAACGATGCATTCATGCCTATAAAGAGTTTTAAGTTAAAGAAAAAAAAGAGTTTTAAGTTCATGTAAGAGTTTTCATTTAAACTTTAAAAGTTTTAAGAGTTTAAGTAAAAGTACACAGCTTTATAAGACACGCATGAACAGCAACAGCTGCACATGTGTAATAAGCTGTAAGTATGTAACTGAAATGTCTTCCAGCGCAGCGGTTCCTCACCTGATAAAAGCATCACCTTAGTGCCCACACCCACACCAAGCTGCACACCCCCCCCACCATGAGTTTAGCAAATCCCCAGCTGTGACACGAGGTGCTCACGCAAGTCTGTCAGCTGCAGTCACCCAGCACCAAGTTTTATGTCTGCCTTTTCTTCTTCTATGTCTGTCTCCCCTCATTGTGCCTGCTGTCCCCAAAGAAGTGTGGAGAACGTCCCCCTGCCCCTGTCCATCAAAAAAAACAGCAGCATCCTTGATGAGGTTCCAATAATAATGTGGTCTTGAAAATTTCCCAAAGCTCTCAGCTTTGAAAGGCCAAAGTGGTGCTATTTCCTTTCAGAGGCAGTGAGCATGTTCTCTCCAGGTCTAATTTTTTGTTTGTTTATTCATGTTTTAAACCAGAGCTTCAAAACTTGTTTTGGGCCTTGTCTATCCAAATCTGTCATCCCTACTTACTGGCCTTCATCTCCCTCTCCCTGTCCATATTTGGTTTTCTAATTCAGTCCAGCAGGCCAAGCAAGGAACCCTTTCTTCATCTTCCTCCTCTTCTCAGCCTCCCCAACCATCAATTCTTTTCTCTATACTGTTATGGAAAAAAAAAAAGACTTTTATCTATCAATGACTGTGAACAGAAAAGTGTGTGTGTGTGCGTGTGTGCATACCCAAGTGGTATTCTTGCCAGGCTTTCAGGAGCTCAAATGAGCCATGGGGCGTTATCAGGGAAGGTTTCGTGGAGTAAGGAAGATCTCATTTACCTCACAAAATGGAAAGGACTAGCTGTGCATCCAGGTGAAAGAATGCTCCCAGCATAATGACTGAAAAACTCTTAGATACAAAGGCATATGTAAGTGGGGCTTGTTTGGTGGGGCCATGAGAATCATTAGCATTGGACAGGAGTTACAGTGGGGGAGTCAAACAATACGAGGGTGGACAGCTGGGGCAAAGCTGAGTTCTCGAAAACAAGCAGATGAAAATAGATTCACTGTGGTCAATAACGAGAGAGCTCCCCAACGTATTTGAGCAGGGGTTGTAGCAGGATGACAAGAGTATTTACAACTTCAGAGAGAGTTCTATTTGACCAGGGACTACGCAAGTACTGGCACAGGGAGAGTGTGGAAGTGTGTCATCACAAAGAGTCCAAAAGAGGAACACAGAGGGGAGTGCACGTGCTAGACCCCTGCACAGACTGGCCAGACAGGAGAAGCCTGAGGGTTTCTGGAACAAATCTGGGTTTTCTTCTCCTGTAATGTTGCTGCTTGACTGAAGTTTCCTTTGACTGTGAACTATATTTTAGAGGAATTATCTATTCCAAAATGAGTTCAGACCAGTTTTGTGTCCTTGACCTCGCCCACACTTTGTCCCACAAATTATTTCTTCTCACTGTGTACTGTTCGTTTCCTTAAGAAGTCTCTCCATGATCTGCCTCCAGAATCCCAACTTTATCTTATCTGCTCTCTGTTGCAACCTCTTGCTGTGAACCTTGGTTTTGCCTTTGGACTTGACCATCCTGCCTTCTCTTGCTTCCTGCCCTACCCTCTGTGGGAATAATGATGGCCTTACCTCCCTCACCAGAGCATCACTATGCCCAATCCGCCTCCCAGGCCTCCTTGTGTCAGTTCTTCCATCTTCTTCTCCCCTAACCTAGAGGAAGGGAGATGGAAGAAATTCTTTAACTGGAAACTCCAAGATCTGTGCATGATCAAACAAGCATAAAAGCCCCTACCCACGACAGAAGATGAAACCCAGGTCTTAAAGCTGATCTTTTCTTTGTAGCAAAACTGGTGACTGTTCTTCACCTTGATTACTGAAAGGGTATTATTGGACCCTGGATAGTAACGTTGTCCTGCTCTTAGTGTAAACCCTGAGAATTTCATGAACTCAGTCTTAGCCCTCTGGAAGGTTACAATGTCACACTTTTCCATGTGGGACCATAACACTGTGCCTGGGTGATAGTTCAAAACTGGTCTGAGGTATAGAGACAGGGTTGACTCTTAACTGAATTGGAGATTGGATATAATAACCAAGAGTGGTCATTATATGGAGATAATGTATGGATAATGGATGCAATAACGAAAGGACAAATGGCCCCAAGAAGCACAGCTTTTCTCTGAGCATGACACAAGGGCATCAGGTGGAAATGAAGAAGGGTCCTAACAAACTTTAGGTCTGAATCAAGGGACATCCACTTGGAGGATGTGAGCCTTTTACTATTGTACAGGCAGTTCAGCTTTGAAACTGTCATCTCTGGCCCTATCTATGCTATCCAAAGCTTTGGGATGCAGGAGACTTCCTGGAGCATGTTCCAGTAACTCCTCCCTGATCCCAGCCAGAAACAGCCATGGGAGAGAGCCTTTTTCTTTGAAAGGGTGGCTGTCCTCCTGCTGAAGTTGAGTATGATACTGGGAGAAAGGGCAACAGTTAGCTGGTGAACAGATTGTAATTGTACAGGTACAGAGAGCTTAAGTAAAAGTGGTGTGTTAGGGCCACCATAACAAATACCACAGACTGGGTGCCTTAATCAATGAAATTTATTTTCTCACAATTCTGGAGGCTGGAAGTTTAAGATCAGGGTGCCAGCAGGGTTCAGAGGCCTCTCTCCCAGGCTTGCAGGTGGTCGCCCTCATGCTGCCTTTTTCACATGGTCATCCCTCTATGCATGCACATCCCTGGTGTCTCTCTGTGTGTCCAAATATCCTCTTCTTATAAAGATACCAATCAGATTGGATTAGGACCCACCTAACAGCTTCATTTTAAGTTAATCCCCTCTTTAAAGAACCTACTTCCAAATATAGTCACATTCAGAGGCATGGCTGTTCGGGCTTCAACATTTGAATTTTAAGGGAACCGTTCAGTCCATAGCAGGTAGCCTAAGAGAGTCTTTACCTCAACACTAATAAACCTCATAACTAACACTTACGGAGTGTCACTTACTATGTGCCAGAGACTGTTCTAAGCAATTTTCATGTATTATTCCATGTATTATCTCATCTTCACAACCGTAGATGATATAATTATAGATTTAATTGATTATAGAGTACTACTTTTTTTTTCCTGAAAAGCGGTCAACTTAGCTTAGTGTAATTATGTGATATAGTGGGCATTGCACCCCAGTCCATGACCTGAGGTGCCTGTGATTCGATGTAACTTGGAATAATGGAAGAATTTCATTATCGCACTTTGGTCGCTAGAAGATCTCTTCGAGGCTTTCTTTCTCAGTCCATGATACCCACAACCAAACCTGTGTCAGATGATGGGACAGTCTGCATGGAAAGACAGTGCAACTTCTTTCTGAAGCTCTTCCCCTGACACCCCCGCCCCCATCCTCTTAGCTGAGACTCCACCCTCATTTTGAGGCGGGTTGAATCCTCAGAATTCAGACAGGAAACTGTCACTTCAAAGAGTCAGGCAAGATAGCCTAATGGAACACTCTGTCCCAGGGAGGCAGTCAGCTTCCTGTTCAAACTGTGGATGCACTCACACACCCTGCACAGCCCCTAATCGAATTGCTGAGTGGTTCTTACAAGTTAGGCATCTGTACCTAGATCTTTGCATTCAATCCACCTATCAACTCTGAAAAAGCTATTTTTATTCTTGTTTACAGATTAGGAAACTGAAATTAGATGGGGCCACAACCCTGGGCACCACCCTTCCCCTGCATGACCTTGAGCTAGATACTTAACCTCTCTGGGTGGGTCTCACTGACTTCACCTTTAAAACAAATACTTCCTCTCATATTCCTACTAGCTTGGCTTCTTCACAAAGCTAGTCAGAGGCATTTCTGCTTCTGCCTGGAAAAGCCCCGCGTTCCAGCAAAACCATGGTACTCCATGCACATGCTGTGTAACCACTCTTCTTGGCCTCCTGCTCCCCACCTCTTTTCTGAGGATCCCACTGAACACACTCCTGTGGGTCCCCCAACCTCATTTTAATGCCCAAACTCCCTCCTCACCCAGGGTAACCTGCAAAGAAGCCAACACTTTTGCATAAGGGTAAACTTGCCCCACGTGTAGCGTGTGAGTCAATCAGCATCTGGAACAGCAGTTTGGGGCAGCCCTGGGTCACTCTGCCAGCTCAAAGGGAGAATAGGTGAAGAGTGACACCAGGCAAAGAGTGACACTGGGCTTTCTCTCTCCTTCTCTGGCCCTCCAGGAGGCTCTCTCGGTGGTGAGTGACGACCAGTCCCTCTTTGACTCCACGTACGGATCGGCCATTCCCCAAGGCCGACATGACCGCCTCAGGGAGTCCTGACTATGGCCAGCCCCACAAAATCAACCCCCTCCCACCACAGCAGGAGTGGATTAATCAGCCCGTGAGGGTCAATGTCAAGCGGGAGTATGACCACATGAATGGATCCAGGTAAGCACACCAGGCCTGCGTGGCTCCGAGGTTGGGCATAGCTGCTGCCAGGAGTGAGGCTGGGGAGGCTCAAGGCATGCTTGCTCCCAGGTGTCTGAGCCAGGCAGGTCTGACCTAAGTGGCTTCTGACACTTAGGGCATCTGCAGTAGACGGGGCTCTGCTCCTGGGGCAGGAAGCCTGAGTTGGTCCCTAGAGATCTGAGTTTGAGATGAGAGAGAGAGAGAAACAGAGAGAGAGAGAGACAGAGAGAGAGAGAGAGAGAGAGAGAGAGAGAGAGAGAACAAAAGTGAGGACTGGGCACAGAGCAGGGCCGTGAAGCCCACCTGGCTCTGGGTCAGGTCCATGACCTCCTCTGCAGATGGTTATATATCGAACATCTATTTTGTGTCAGGCCCAGCTATACCCCCTCTTGGGATAACTTAGCAATAAGATATTCTTCCCTGTCCGATTGAAGATACTTGACCTCTCTGGGTGAATCTCACCAGAGGAAAGATGACCAAACCATTCTTATAGTAAAAATTCAGAACCGATGACACTGTGTGAGGAGGACACACCACACTTAGAAAGTGTGTTCAGAGTTGGCGGTGTCCAGGGAAGGTAATGCTGTGCTTGTAGAAGTAGAGGAAGAATCCGAGGAGAGAAGAATCACAGGGGCAAGAAAGCACTCCCGGTGGACAGGTAGCCCAGGTTCCAGTCCTGGCCCTGCCCTTGGGCAAACTATCTGCATCTCTGAGCATCCTCTTCTTCCTCCTTAAAATAGCGCTGGAGGATTTACTTCTTCACAGGCTTGTCCCAAGGACTTATGCTGTAGAGGAAGGCCCAGAAAGGTGCCAAGGACTCCAAATGCTCAATGGCGATAGTGATCATCATGAGCAAAGATTCAAAAGAGAGAATACATTGGTCTCATTCCTGAAATATCAGGTAATCTAATGGACGTACATAGCACAGGGAGATAAACATAAGAATAGGAGTGGGCCTTGAGTGGCAGGCTAAGAAATTATGGAATTTATTCTATTTTCAAAGACTGATGTTAAGCATAGATAAGACATTTACCATCATCAGAGCTGTAATTTCAGACTAGTGAGCTGGCAATCATTGTATACAGAGTATAGGAAGGGGAGATTCAGAAAGATAAGTTAGTGAAAGATCTCGGGAAAGAAATTATGAAGTTCTGAAGGAGGATAGTGCTAATGATTATGGGAATAAAGAGGGTTAGAAACATGAAGGGCATATCAAAGGGATAATTAACAGCCCTTAGGCCAACAAATATTGAAGCATGGCGGCCATGGGTATGTGAGAGGAAGGAATCAAAGATGACTGAAGCCTAGATGTCTCCATGAAGGATGGTGCCATCAGGGCCACAGGGGGTGGGAGAGGAAGTGCTCTGAGGGGCGATGTCAGTGTTTCCTGTGAGATTCCTTGTGAGCAATCTGTAGAACAGCCAGACGAACATATCTGCTAGGCTTTGGAAACCTAAGCTCAGATAGTAATTTGAGACTGGAATTTAGGTTTGGGCATCATCTCTAAAGTGCTTTAACTGTGAAACAGATGAAATCACCAAGGAAACAAGCCTAGAGAGAGAAGAGAGAAGGGTATGTGTGTGTGGCTGAGAGGGAGCCCTCTTCCAGACAGCTCCTGGTCTCAGACCTGCCGTGGGAACACCCGGCCCTACCACATTTCAATCCCACTAACCAAAGCCAGTCACTGGGATCCCAGCCACCTTCCCAGAGTCTAGGATTTCAGGAAAGCTTAGAGATTCTGAGCCCGGAGCCCCACAAATGAGTGCCATTCCACATAGATAATAAGGATAATGAGTTCCTCATAATGTGGGTAGGGTATAGTTTGTCAAAGGTATTTTCCATATTATCTTATCACTTGCTCCTCACCACTATCTTCTGAGGTAGATATTGTAATTATATTTTGACATTTAAAGGTAAATCGGGCTTTGAGGAGGTAAAGAACTTGTCTCAGGATTTAGAGGAGGCAAAGCTGGCACCAGAGCCGATTCTTCCTGACTCCTGTCCTGTGGGCCACCTTCCCGCCCCCTCCCTCTCTGCCTGTGTGTTGTGCTTTTGCGTTCATCTTCTCATTTCTGACAACACCTAGCCTGGCAGCAAGGGGAGCTATTCAACCACACCTCCCTAACCGGCCAGACCACAGCAGTGCCCAATGCTTGTTGAAAATCCAGATTCCACCCTTAGAGAGTCTTTGGTCTATTGTAGCCTGAATCCAATCACCGCTCGCCTCTACCGCCCCACCTTAATCAGAACCAGTAGCACCTCTCCTTCTAGGTCACCCCAGTAGTATCCTGTTCTCCCCACTTCCTCTTGCCTTCCCGAAGTCTGTTCTTCACACAGCAGCTAGATTCATCTTTTCAGGGTATTCAACCCTCTTGCTCAAAGCCCTTTACTGGCTTATAACGAAATCCAAAACAAAGTCCTTCACATAGCCCCACCACCCCTCTGAACCCTCTTTCTATCCCCCTCCCCATCTCACTCTTTCCCTCCACACCAGCCATACGAGATTCTAGTTGCTCCTGGACCCCAAGCCCACTCCTGCCTCAGAGTCTCTTCCTTTGCGTTCCTTTCTGGAACATTCTACTTCATCTATTCAGACGACTCTCTCACTTGTTTTAGATCTCTGCCCGAATGTCACTTTCTCAGAGGCCTTCCCTGACTACTTAATATAAAATAGCACCTGTCACTCTACTTTGCCTTGATTCTTCTTCTTAGCTCTTCCTGGCTCTAAATGTAGGCAGGTTTTCATTTTTTTCCTCGGTAGTGCCTGGCACATGGTAGGTGCTCAATAAATAGTTGTTAAATGAATAGGTGAATATAGTGTATGGTTAACCAGACTTAAAGGTGAAGATGTCCATTCAAAATCATGTAGGGCATTAGTTAAAATCTGACAGAACAGATACCAAGGTCTGCTGGCAACACCTCAGGCACAGCCTGTGTCTGTGCTCATCCAGGTTGTATTTGTGACCTGACTGTTCAAGCAAGCCGTAAGCACTCGAAGTACTAGTCCAGGGCAAAGAGGGTCCCCCAAGGAAATCGATGTTCAGAACCCACTTGTCAGCTCCCCACTGGCTCTGGTCACACCAGAAGCCAGCTGGAGGAGAGCTATGTGAACACTGCAGAGAGCAGACACCTGGCTCTGGTTGCACAAAGCAGCCTCTGCTTTTGATCTGCCTGTCTTGATTCAGACCATCAGCAGGTGACAAAGTAGGCTCAGAAAGACTGATGTATTTTCGCCCCTGCCCCCTGAGAAACAAAGAAGATACAGAAGACTCTCAAAGCCAAGCAGGTTAGGCACCACCATCGCCAGCACCTCATAAATATTTTACGTGGTCACATGTAAGGAAAACTGGTGGGCAGGGGGAAGCAAAGATTTTCAGAAAAAATGTCCTTGTTTAGGATGGAACCATGTCAGATCCTATTATTTGATCATGCAAAAAGAAATAATATGATCAAATAGATGCTGGTCTATTGAGTTCTCTCATCCTCAATACTGTGCTTCTCCTGTTCCCTGAGTATTATTGATAAGCACTTTAAATGCAAAAGATCATTCCTCACTTCAGATGAGAAAACCAAAGCAAAGGATACAATTTGGGATCACTTGGCTCATGGACTAGAGATGAAGCGGACACAAGCCATGTGTTGCTTTTGAGAACTTGAAATGTGGCTAATTTAAAACTGGCATGTGCTCTACATGTAAAATACACACTAGATTTTGAAGACTTAGTATGGAAAAAATGTAAAATAGCTCATTAATTATTTTTTATTCATCATGTTGAAATAATCTTTGACTATATTGAGTTAATATATTTCAATATATTATTAAAATTCAGTTCACTTTTTTTTTCAATTTTAAACATGTGGCTACTAGAAAATCTAAAACTATATATGTGGCTCACAGTCTACTTTGAGTGGACAGCACTAGGCTAGAGTATTTTGGACCATCTTATGATTCAGAGTGAATTCTCTCCACGCTCGTTGATAATGTTGATTTCTGACTAACTTCTCCAGGCTTTCTGTAGCCTCCATAGATAGCTCTGTCTCTGGAGGAGGTATTCTGTGGGCCTTCTTGCCCTTCTTGCTTTTTAACCCAGCAGCAAGTCATTTGGACCAGGGGCACAGGGTCCGGTGGAGAGGCTAAGTTGAGGTCTGAGGAGCTCAGAGTAATTCTAGCTTGCCTAAGCTGTGAGAGGTTTGCTCTCTTTCTCCATCTCCTCCTGTTGTGGTTGAGCCTGTTAGGGTGAGTTGTTCTTGAAACAGCATGGCCCATGGGTTCTGTGTTGGATGTATTCTTCAGCAACTTGATCCACACTGTGGTCTGCAAATAACTCAGCTGCCTCCTGTCTCAGCCAGGGGGTTGGAAAAAACATCCATGAGAGAAGAACATCAGTGTATGGAGGGGAAATGCAAGGACACACTTGCTTTGTGGGCCTGGGGTGCAGGACTGAGTTCAGTGTTAGTCTGCTCCAATACTCCCTAGTCTGGCCAAGCTGGGTTGGGGTGCCTAGAGACTTCACATTCCAGTTACAGGAAGGTCAGCCTTACACACCCTGTACCTCCTGTCTCTCTGACTATAAAGCATCTTCCTGTGGGGCTTTGTAAGGTTCTGAACCTTGCAGTCTGAAGTAGGTCCCACATAACCTGGGTAGGAAGCTATTTGCAGTATTCTGAAGAAGCTATGAGTATCTATTATGTATGGAGATGTACACAGCTACTGGGTCAAGGTGATAGATGGCCTTATTATGGGTGTTGATTCACTTTTAACTCATTGTATTTCCTTTTCAAAAACAAAAAAAAAAATCACATGCACACATCTATGCATGGATCCTAAGGAAATCCTAAGAAAAACACAGATCTGCTTAATTTTTGTACAGTGTACACATTATGTGGTAGACACATATGATAGATCCTAATGCAACTCTGTGGCTTGGGTAGCCATGAGACCTCACATGAGCTATGTGAATTCTGGGCATCCATTGATGGTGAGCTAGGCTGCAGCCTTGTGGATCCAGGTGACATACTGTGAATTGAATGGGAAGGTAGAGAAGATGTTTACATAGCCTAAAGGGATACTCCTTGGGAGGACTCTTTGAAATCACCTTGTTTTAAATTGCATAACAGTTTGCAAGGCACTTTTGGAAATCAGTAGCAACCTTTGTAAAGCAATGTTCACTGAATGCACAAAACTAGAACCAGAGGAGTAGAAAGCTTCTATCCAGTGGTAAAAATAAAGGACGAGGCGCAGCATTCATGTCACTTTTGCTGTGGCCTCTACTGTCATGGCTTTCTGAGCCTGGGAGATGCTCTGAGTTACCCTCTTGAAGCCACCACCTCCTCCCTGCTCCATTGTGGCAGCCCCAGGCCCTCTTGTCTCCTGTCCCAGTGCTATCAGCTGCCTGTGGGCCCCAACCCCATGCTAGCTGTAAGCACAGGTCTCAATACAAATTAGCAGCAGTGTAGACAAGCTGAATGGCCAAACCTTTTCCCCTCCATCTGTGCTCCCCCTCCCTTCCCTCTTGTTTTTATCTGGCCTCTTCACAGGCGCCAGCTGCCTCATTAAAGAGCAGCCTTTATGCCGTGCTTCACCTGGACCCCCTTAGCAGTAGCTGTCGAGCCCAATGGCCACACACCAGGCGGGTGCTGTCTGGAGGAGGCAGAGTGGTCGAGAGCTTGGGAATGGAGGGGAGTGTGTCAGGCCAGCGGTAAAGGTATGGCTTCCCTTCCTTCTCTCCCTGAGCCATCAGAGCAGGGCCGGCCTGGCAAGTGTGGTGGTCCAGGGTGAGGGCCAGGCTTCCTCCAAAGGGCTCACTTTGCAGATTCCAGCTGAGGGGTCTGGGACTGAGGACAGGGCCTTATTTCAGAGAATAAGCTCCTGAACAGATCACTTTGTCCAGCCGGGGAGCTGGTGCATACACAGGGGCTAGAGGAAAGAGGAGAGGAGGAAACAAATATTAGAGCTTCCGTGGGATAGGAAATGAGGTTCCAATCACTGTGTGGCTTCCAGAGGTCACCCCAGCAAAAGAACCCTGGTCTTGACCGTGGTTCTGACGTGCTCCTCTGGGAGCTGGCACTCCTGCCTCCTCAGTGCCCACCTGCCCAGCAGGTGCCTATCTCACTGCGGTGCTCACGCCTCCTCTTCTTACCTGGTGACATGCCAGGCGGCTTTTTCTAAATGTTTCCTTTTAAAAAATTTTATTTCTCTACTCCTCGAACCAGGGACTGGCCCTGCCTAAAAAGTCTCTTCTTTTCAGTGATTTCTGAGGTCCCACTTCTCACCTCTGCATGGCAAGAAGTCAGTTTTGGGCTCTGAAATCCCCAGAGGCCTGGCTGGTGTAGAAAAGAATTTTTCACAACTCAACTCCCTGATGTTTCCCAAGGGGAGTGCAGCCTGGGGAAGAGCAGCTGCTTGTCTGTCATGCTGCCCCTGGACAGACAGTGCTCTCCTGGCTAGAAGTGCTCTCCCCTGCCCCAGGCCCTTGCACTCTGGCTTCCCTCCAGGGGACTGTGTGCTCTGCAGCCCCACCCTCTGCCACAGAGTTCCCAGCCAATGAAAATGTTGCTCTCTTGGTTGAAGGCCAACTTAATCCTCCAAACTTTTGCTGCACTTGGGTTGTTTCACAACTGACAAGTATGCTGAGAAAGTCTGCCAGACCATGGTGGCTCTGTGTGTGTATGTGTGTACATGCATGTGTGTATGCATGCATGTGCATGTGTGTGCATGGACATGTGCATGTGTGCATGTTGGGGTATGCATGTGTGTGCATATGCGAATGTGTGTAAGTGTGCATGCATGTGTGTATGTCTGTGCCAGGGTTTGGGTATGTGTGTATATGTGTGTTGGGGTGTGCATGTGTGTGCATGTATATGCATGTATGTGTGTGTGCATGTATGTGTGTTGGGTGTGTATGTATGTGTGTGTGCACATATATCCCCTTGTGGTTGGCCACCAGGAGGGGGGCACCCAGTGAGCTCAACTAAAGCCCAGCCAGACCCAGGACCAGGGTCTTTCAGGGACGGCTTCATCTCAGGCCAAGTCCTTCAACAGCAGAAGCCAAAGGCCAAACCCTGGTGAAAAGCCCTGATGAGCTACTGCCTCCCTCACACTGCCATGGGGACATTAAACCTTCAACAATCTGGGGCTCTGACGGCTGGTTCTTGGTTCTCTGCCTGGAAAAACAGTAGGCGAATAGTAAAACCTTAAATTCTAACATGTGTAAGTTATACATCTTATTTTCATTTTCAGCCCATGTTCCCTTCTGTAAGACATCAGGAAAAAATTACCGTCTGCCTTCTAATATCTCAGTGGAGCATTTATCTCCCAGCTATGATAAGTGATCTTCAATATTTTTTTCCTTTCAGATTAAGAAACAAATTCATTTAATTTTCTTTATTGAATGTGCTCAGGCCTCCCCCGCCCTGCAGAGTCCCCACCCTCCAGGGCTGTTACTCCCTTCTTCTCTGTTAGTAGCTGCTTTCTCTGCATGGAGCTGCCACCACAACGTTGCAGGATGGGCAGGACCTAATCTGGCATGACTTTACTCCTTAAGGCCTCATGATGGTCCGTCCCTGCCTGTAGCAGAGAGAAGGCAATGGCCAGGCCTTTGGAAAGCCTGGAGAGGTTCTGTGGCCCAGAGTTGGACGGCTGTAATCTGAACCTTATCTGAACTTCTTGGTCTGAAGGCCAGGTTTGGAGCTCTTGAGAGAACTGGCTGTCTCCCAGGTGGCCAGAAATGAAGCTTCCTGCTCCATAGAACCATGGCTGCAGCCTCTCCTTGGTCTTCCAGTTGTCTCCTTTGGTCATGCTTCTGCCAAGTGGCTTCGTGGAAGCTAGGACAGGGCAGGATGGCATTTGTTTTGGGCATACAGAGAGGGTCCATGATGCTGGATGGGGGTATGTGGAATGTCCTGCCAGCCCGCTCTGGGCACCAGGTGGCCACAATTTGGTTGTCAGCTCAGATCTCCAGATGGATGCTCTTTGCGGAGCTGAAGCCAGTGAGCAACCTCTGTGCACCCAGGATGCAAAATCCCAGGTGCTAACTGGGCTATGTACTTTGAGAACATGTTGGGTGATTTGCTCTGTCCCTTGTGCACTTCCATATGCTTCCCCTGTGAGCTTGGTGGCCAGGACCGTAAAATGCCACAAGGGCTATATCCTCTCCATCAGGTTGAAGTTCTTATAGTCTCTTCCTCCTTCATGCAGTGAGCAGCTCTCCTGCATGTGTTTTGACACTGAAGACCCGATTCCTGCTTCCACCTTTATTAGCTGTGTGATCCTGGGCTAGTCACCTCCACTCTCAATATCTTGGAAGGTTGATGGGGTGATCAAATAAAACAGTGTATGAGAAATGCATTAAAATCATACACATGCAATAGAAATAATTTGCTCAGGAAACATCTATTGCTTACCTCCTACATAAGGCTCTACATATGACATCTCAGGAAATCTCCTTGCGGCAAGGGGATGGGGCACCTGCTAAGCTAAGAGTCACACAGAGTGACAGTTCTAGAATTAAGGCAAAAACACTATGAGGAGCAAGGACTGATACAAGGGCTGCCGGAGTGTAGGCTGGCTAGCAGCAAGGCAAAAAGTGTTAGCTGCAGGCAGGTGGGAGCTGCCATCTTTTACTGAGAAGTCCAGACTCTGGTCTGAGGGCAGTAGGAGCAGCAACCAAAAGTTTTTAAGTACCATAATTATAGGATCGGACTGGGATTTGAAGAAAATTCTGGTGGCAGCATGGAGGATAGAAATAAGGCTGCATCAGCAGCATCCTTGGTATCATCGTTACACCAGGGGGGCTGGGATGTGACTCCCCAGTTGTCTGAGCAGTAGGCTGGGGTAAGTCCCCGTGCTGTGCAGATGGCAGCGGCAGTGATGACTTCCTCCGGGCTTTTTCTCTTCTTGCTCTAGGGAGTCTCCGGTGGACTGCAGTGTTAGCAAATGCAGCAAGCTGGTTGGTGGAGGCGAGTCCAACGCCATGAACTACAACAGCTACATAGACGAAAAGAATGGCCCCCTCCTCCCAACATGACCACCAACGAGAGGAGGGTCATCGTCCCCGCAGGTACTTTGGGAAGCGGGCTGCTGGCTGGCACCCACACTCTCTCTTCTGGGCTGTTGTTGAAGGCAGGCCTGTCTCGGTGGCATCTAAACCTTTTACCTAGTACCCTGTTTTCTGTAGAAATGCTAATTTAGCAAAGCTGCACTTGCCTTCCCCCTCAACTGCCCTCCAAGACAGTATCTCAAATGTCACCAGAACCCTAAAGTGCCGATTCCAGAAGGCCCACCCTCAAACAGTTCACATCACAGACTCTACATCAGTGCCTGGTCCCATAAGATGAGGCCTGCAAGGCCGTCTGAACCCAACGGGAGTCCCAGGGACCCCCAGACGTGCCCACCCCAGTGTTTAAGGAGAAGCATGGCTACAGAGGTCTGTCATGCCCATCAGGCATGTGCTTCCTGGCATTTTCAGGGTTCCACCTTTCCAAAATTATAGCAGCTCTTTCAATTTCAAAATAGAAATGACTATATTTAACAAATGGAGCGCCTTAACATGTGTGGAGCAAGTTATGTCATTATGTAAAAATAGCCTATTTTTCCTAGGTATTGGTGCTGTTGGTTACAGAAAATAAAATCATTGTTCAAGGCTTCGGTACATTAGCTGGACACTCTGCCTCAGCTAGACCAGCAAGTTCAGCTGCTTGGTCCAAAAGAGAGTTTGGAAACTGCAAGGTGTAGAGTTGGTGCCAGGTAGAAGGAACTAGAACATTCAAATCAAGTAAAGTGAATTATAGGGCAGAGATTAAAACTCATCTTACCAAAATAACTTCACCAAAAAGGCAAAGCCCCTTCCATTTGGAAAAGGATAAATACAGTCGTGTCTGAGGGCAAGGGTTAGACAGCTCCTCGAGATGATTCAAAGGCATTTGCTTCTTGGTCTAGAAGGCTTGGTTTCATGTGGGTCTCTCCTCCCTAGCCCTTTGTACTTATTTTCCATCGGAAACTGTGTTTCACTGTCTCCTGGGACTATAGCCATACCCAAGTGTTCTGAGCCAAATTCAAGGTGGCAGGAGTAGGAGGTGTGGCAGGAGAGGGGTGGGCGAATAGGAAGGTTTCTGTGCTCTGTTGGACTTGAAAACTGTTCACAAAGCATTTTTAGTTTCCTTCTCCCACCACACGTGATCTCACAAAGGGAGAAGAATTGCTCCCTTTATTGAGCACTTTCCAGGTTCCAAGCACCTTGTAGACTGCTTCATCCACATTTCATGACCTAGATCATTTAATGCCTGGTCTCCTCACAGGACGCCTCCTAAGAATGTTTAGTTCAGGTGCATCTGTAAGGTCCAAGAGAAAAGGTGTCTTTTCTTTGCTCATCAAAAAGAAGGCAGACATGGAACTGTACTAAAGTGGACGTGGTGCGAACCTCTCCTTAGTCCCCAGAACCGAGCTGAGCCTAGCCAAGCTTCACCGGGCTGTTGCTCATTTCGCATCAAACTCCCCTACCTCGCCAGTGGCTAGCATAGGAAGGAGATCTTGAAGACTGAAAGGTTAGGGGATTGGAGATTGTCTCTGAACCAAATGTTGACACCATCTTATTTTCAGTCACTATTTGAGGGAGATATGAAAAGGAGACAAAGATGGCCAGACTACTTGGTTGGCCCTTCAACTCTGAATGGGTACTAAAATGCTTTCAAAAAGAATATCAAAATATCAGTCTTCAATGGGCCATGGCAACTATAGCAATAACAATGAAAATAGCTTAAATTTATATCAAAGGGATTCTAAAACACGTTATGAAATGAATTCACTAGCTATGGATTTGCTTTATTTTACCTCTGGCTCGATTTTTAAGCGTTATCCTCAGACATTTTGGCTTCCTCCAGGTTAGCCTCCTGGACACGAGGAAACAGTCTCATTTGGGCAAGTCCACAGATCTAGGCAATAAATCATCAGTGGAAGAACCGATTGAATTATGATGGGATTTTTAGGACAAGTATAAATGAGGGCCCTAGTTAATCAACAGGTCCAAGTTCATATGGGAAGAAACTGGGACTAAATCATCCAGAAATACATTTGGAAGAGTTTAGTGTGATCCAGAGTGGAAGATTTATAATTCATTGTGCTGTAAAGGGAGAGAAATAATATTGTGATAGAGCTCAAAGGAAGGGAGGAAATAATATAAAATAAATATGAAATACGTGGTATAAAATCAAATCTAAGGCCTTGGTTATAAAAGTGAGGAATTAGGAGAAGCAAAGGAGATCAGATGAAACAATATGCTACATAATCCAGCACCCACCAGCCCCCACCATTTTAATTTAGCATTTGGAAATGATGCAGAATCATTTCTAGTTACCCATGGTCCATGCCTAATTGTTTCTGACCTGTAAAATGAAACTTTAAGAGGAGCGCTGCTTTTTGGTTAATAGCAGAGTAACTCACAGGTGAGTTCAGGCAGGATCACAAAAAGGCAAGAGAAGAGGCTTTGGATGTGGTGGTGGGGACCTACGCTCTCGACTAAGTGGGATCTTGGGAAGACCTAGATTGGAACCTCAGCTCAGAATGAAGCTTAAGGTTGAGCTAGAGACTTAACCTTTCAAGGCTTCACCTTCTATCTGTAAAATGAAGATAGAAGCCATTTGGCAGGATTTTCTTGATAGTGAAAAATAAGACACGTGGAGCACGGGCACATAGTCAGCACCCCAAATCTGGGCTATTACTAGTTGCCAGGTTGTGGTATGACAGTCAGCAGTAGCCTGTGACCTGTAACTCCAGGTTCTCCCCTCCTCACTCTCGTCTTTCACCAGCCCCTTCCCCTTCAGCACAAATGCAGTAACCACTCCTTGAAAGGGCCGCTGCTGGGGACTTTACAAAGTAGACACAGCCACTGCCACCCCCCCCCGATTCTCACATATAAAAACCAAGGAGAAACAGAGAACCCATGGCAGACAAAGGCAACCAGCAGAAGCTCTGAGTGAAAGTTGGTAGTGGATGAGGATTGTCTCTTCTGGCAGCTCAGCTACTGGGTGTAAGGGAGACCAGAGAACCTTGCTTCTTTCCTCTCGGCCACTCCTAATCATTCAAACCTGGTTCCCATTTTCACAGCCTTTTAGCAGGAGAGGGCGAGGTGGTTGAGAGCGAGCACAGATATTCCTGCTAAATAAACGCGCTAATGAACAGGCCAGTAGAAGCTGGGGCTGACAGCTGACATACAATGTCCAGTGTCCTCTCCTCCTCCAGGAAGCCTTCTGTGACTCTCCAAATTAACACTGTCCCCTATCCATGATTGCCTCAACTACCACCACAAAATCTGTTGCTTAATTATGTTCTTTCCTACTTGAATGCTTCATGTGGATATGTCTTTCATGAGGCCAAGAGCCATACTGTTTTCTTCTATGATGAGCACATTTAAAGTGTTTATTGGATTCACTACTAATTGGATGATGAGGAAAGGAAAGAGATGGCCTCCAGAATGTGATAAATGATAAGATACAAGGGCTCTACCTACTGTGGAACCTGCTGGGTGGTGGTGGGGTGGAGGCTACTCTCTCCACCAGCATTTGAGTGCACACACTCCCTCTCACACACACCCCTGGCTGAGAAGGAGTTGTGAGGGTCCTTGGTGGAGGTGGCCTCAGCCCTTATGTTCACTGGAGAGCTAAAGGTTTTCTCTCTGACACCATTGCCCATCTTTGGGGATTTAAATATCCTAACAACGTGACCTGGTAGAAATTTCAACATGGCTGTCTGCAAAAGGAGAAAACCCGGGCCGGGTTCACGTTAAAGACTGACACCACTGGGTTTCCATCGCACAGATGGGCTTGCAGAAAAACGTGTGTCCAGCTGTATTCTCCCTAAAGCCATCTGAGAGGTCCACATCCTTCCATAAAATCATTCATGTTCTCCAGATACAAATGGTTTCCCTTTCTGAAGACACCGGACCCTGGACCTGTGGAACTGTGTTTGTTTTAATTTTGATGCCACCATTTCTCAGGCAAAGGTTTCAGTTGCCCTCCCAAAGCTTGAAAGAGAGTGTCCTGTCAGGATGCATAGTGAGGCATCTGAGAACCTCCCCAGAGTGGACAGTGGTTCAGGCAGTACCAGACTACGTGAAGCCAGATGGGAGTTCTGAGAGGACCATCTGGGAGGGAACCCACTTTCCTGATGAGGGTCCAGGGAGAGGGAGAGAGAGGAGGAAGGGGAGAGGAGAGAAACTGGAAGAGCAGGAAGAGCATGGAGGATAGGAGGAGGGGAGAGGAGGGAAGAGTGAGGAGAAAGGTGGGGGGGTAGAAAGAGAGAGGAAGACAGAGAAGAGAGGTGAGAGACAGAGAGGGAGAGAGGAAAAGGGGAAGGGAGGAAGACAGAGGGAGGCTGTCCAGCCTTCGTGGAGTGAAGGGAGCTGCTCGCCTGCAGCCCTTGCTAACAGGTCTTCTTCCCTGCAGACCCCACGCTGTGGACACAGGAGCACGTGAGGCAGTGGTTGGAGTGGGCGATAAAGGAGTATGGCTTGATGGAGATCGACACAGCCTTTTTCCAGAACATGGATGGCAAGGAACTGTGTAAAATGACCAAGGAAGACTTCCTTCGAGCCACCTCCCTCTACAACACAGAAGTGCTGTTGTCACACCTCAGTTACCTCAGGGAAAGTAAGTGCCCTATTTGTTTCTGGACAGTGAAAGTCCCAGGCAGCCTAAGTCCCCAGGACTCAGAGAGAGTTCTGCAAGGCTCACTCCCAACCGAGACTAGCTCCCTATGGAGCCATCCAGGAAAGGATATTGGGTTCCTTGCTGTCAATTTATGTTGGACGGATGCTGCCGGTGCTGCAAGTTTGTGCCTGTAAAGGTACTAAGGTTATATGGGCTTCTACAGGCACTGCAAGGCGGCTGACTCAGTCCCTTAGTGTCAAGGAAGTAAAATGCGGAATGGAGAAAAGTAGGGAGCTGTGGCCCAGAGGGGTCTGCCAGAGGCTGGTCACACACTTCCCATGAGAAACTTTTCCCAGAAACCCCTTTGCCCCATAATTATAAATGGGGGCCCTAGCTGGTATCTTCCTAAGCAGTGTTTAGAGTTCCTACAAGTTATTCCAGATTCATGGATTTAGGATTAAGGGTTTGAAAAGTTACACATTAACTTCTTCTTGTCCTTGAGGTCACTCTGGCACCTCTGAACCCACCTTTACAGCTGTTATCCATACACCTGTCTTAGCTAAACGGGGAGAGTAGCAGATGCTACAGGCCTCTTAGGGTCTGTCAAAAGCTTCCTCCTGGTACAATCAGAAGGAAAAGAGCTTTGGTAAGGGAGAGTTTATGAAGAAAGTGCATAATTAGCCAAAGGATTTCTCCAATATGAGGGTTCTGTAGCACCAAACTCCCAACAAATTTACACGTATTTTATTTGATATGAAACATACAGAGGTAGGAACAGAATTCCTTTAGGCTTGCTAATAACCTTTGCTCTAACTCTTCACCAGAAATCCAGGCCAGGTAGTATATCAATGACCCCAAGTATTAAAGGATTATTCTGTGGTCAGAAAAGATGGTATTAAGATCTAGGAGCTGAAGCTACAGGAAAACAGATGTGGACTTCTGCCCAAAGATAGACTAGCCGCCTCAGGATGCAGCGTTTGCTGTCAATGGCCAAGACTGCTGGGAACCATGAAGGACTTCAGCTTCCAAGGGAAGGGGTTGGATGGTTTTAAGCCCCTTCAAAGCTGAGATACTTGGACTGTGCCTCTGAGCTGCTTTTCCTGGTCTCCTGGGCTCTGGGTTAGTTGGTTCTTCATTTTGCTGTCCGTCGTTCAGTGGGTCTTCAACCACCATTCACATAATCATCTGTGTGGGGCGGGGACACATACTGGCTTTAAACATTAAAAAAAGTTTAAAATGCCTTCAGAAGCTTCCACCGGTGCCTCTGGGCTCTTTGGTCACCTCTCCGAGGCGTCTGGTAACCACTGGGAGAGTGTGGATGATGCAGTATGTGTTAACACCAGAGTGATTACCTCATGTCTGAGTCTTGCTATAACATGAGGTCAGCCCAAGAAACAACCATTTCAAAAAAGGGGGACAATTTTCCACCCAGTTTTTCTGAGCTTTAGAGAATTAGCATTTTCTAACCATCTATGTTTCTCAGCCTTTAAGTGTTTACAGAATTTTTTTTAAAAAATAGAACCTTCGCATAGAGTCCTGCAATGATGCTAGCTAGGTAGGGCAGGAGTGGAAGTGGGCTTTAGAAGGAGAGACTAGCAAGGCAAAACACACTGACCGAGTCTGCCTCTCTGCTTCTGCTGGCATCATATAGCAGGAAGCCTAGGAATCACTGGCCCCTTTCCTTCCTTTGCGGGAGAAGAGGTGAATGGCAGCAGCATGGACAGCGTGCACAGAACACTTAGAGGGGAAATGTTCAAGCGCATTCTGACCTGAGGTGGGGAAAGCCCATTCCTGCCATGCGATCCCCAGTCCCTGCTTTCTGGCAGAGCCATCAACAACACAAATCCCCACTACCACTGACGGTAACTGAAGAACCCAAGCCACAGCCCCTGAAGTAAGACCAACACCTGCTCAAAGGGCCCAAGAATTTGCTAGAGTGGTCATTGGTAACCCTTAAAGAGGCTCTCTAGTGGAGGAGAGCAGATAACACGAGCAAAGCGGTGAGCAGGTGGGGAAGAAGTAGAGGCATGAGAGTGTAGTTTTGGGGGATACACGTAGCAGGGCGAGGAAAAGTGTGAATGGCTTCTCTTTTCCTTCTTCCTTTTTAAGAATATTTGTAGACATTAAGGAAGATGCCCCAATCAAATATTTAAAAAAATAAATAAATGAAGTTTCCAGAAAGGAGATTATTAGTGGAACAAATTTCCAGAGTTGAGAGGAGATGGAACAAAGCATATATATGATACAATGTTGAATGAAACAGCTCAATAGATATAGGCTACTGCATTGATATAAAAACCATATCTGCCTACAAAAGCGAAAATTAAAATGCTTGCATTAAGTTTGGGCAAACGTGCTCCAGCCTAGTATTGTAAGAGTGTAGAACAGGGGTCCCCAACCCCCAGGCCGCGGACAAGTATCAGTCCGTGGCCTGTTAGGAACTGAGACAAACAGCAGTTAAGTGAGCAGTGGGTGATGGAGCAAAGCTTCATCTCTATTTGCAAGCTACTCCCCAGTGCCAGCATCGCCGCCTCGGCTACACCTCAGATCATTAGGCATTAGATTCTCATAGGAGCACTGGTCCCTGGGCCAAAAAGGTTGGGGACTAGTCTAGAGGCCTTTTACAGAATCTAGACTTAAAATGACCTGCTATTCTGAAAAACAATTTTGATTCCTGCTTCTTTTAATTGGTGTCTACCTTCAGCTTCCAGCCCTGGAGCCCTGTAGCATTTGGAGGTGGTCAGCCTGCTAAACCACTACAGGAGATCATGTGTTTGGTGGCTCTCTGCCACCTGGGTTGCTGGGAACCCTCTAGTGTCTACCAGTGTGTCTTTAAACACCTTATTGTTTTTCCAGACTGTCTTCCAGCGGATGTTTTGTGCTCAGGCAGGGAGGCCAGCGCTTTGGGGAAAGAGATAGAGGCAGCCGAGTCGAGACAGGGGGAAGGAACGCTGATGTCTTGTGCTTTGTCACCTGTCTTTTTGTTGAGGAGGAGCATAGGGTTCAAACTTTGCAAGACATGGAAGGAAAATAGCTGAGCTCCTTGATACAGATGGAGGAAGTACTGTGTGACTAAGAAAAGTCAACAGAGAACTGGCGACCTGAGAACTTAGCTGCATGTCAGAAGGTTCCAAATCGCTTCTGTTTCTCCAAAGTGCCTGATCTTTCTGGACTTGAGAAGAAAAAAAAAAAAAATGAAACTTTGCAAGATAAGACCCTCTGGCATCACATCTACACTTGCACAAAAGGTGCTTGAGTATTTATTCCCGTTGTCTGGGAGGGAAGCTATACTTTAAATGTTAAAATAGCACTTTTAAATTACAAGTGTATTTTCTAGAGGGGAGAATGAACAGCAACACCCCAAGCTCCTCTAGACCTTCTCTGATGGCCAGGCATGTCAGCATTGATCCGGCCTGCCTGGAGGTGCTGGCTTTCAGACCTTGGCTTTTCAGCTATTCCCAACGGAGTGGCTGTCCTCTATACTGTCCGTCTGTGACACTGCCCATTTTCAAAATGTGAAGAGGGCGGTGCGGGCTGGGCCTGGGAAGACACACAGTACTTAGGATGATTCCGGAGTCTCCTAGGAATACCAGGTTTCAGGTGTGTGCGTCTTCCCAGGTGTCGCTCACTTTATAAACACAGGATGCCCCCTTGTGGACACCAGGTAGAGACAACTGTTTATAATCCCCATTTTAAAGCCCAAGCCACTGAGGCCCGGAGTGCTTCAGAACTGACTCAAAGTCGTGCTTCCAGCGGGTAGCAGCCTGGCATTTCAGGCCCAGGCCTCTTAAGTCCCAGACTGAAGCCTGGCCCACAGCCTCGCCCTCGAGGCGAGGTGAATAAATGGAGCGCGAGCTGACCTGCGCCAAACTCGTCTTCCCTTTGCCGCTTTACAATCGGCCTCGCTCCACTGGGGCTTCCACGTTGAGAGCCAGGCCACTTTCCCCGGCAGCATTTTCTGTTTTTGTTTGTACCAAGAGATAAATGCTTTCCGAAAACTTTCCTGCGGCCTCCTGGAATGAGGCAGATTAAGCCAAACCTATCGCCGCACTAACCCTGTCCTTCTCCCTTCCCGCGGCGCCCCACACTTTGGACCTGACTGGCGGGCCCACAGTATCTCTCTCAGGCACACCCCCGTTTGGCAGAGGCCGTATTTACAGTCCGCAGGCTGCGGGAAATGAGATTGGGCCGGACCTCAAAGGAAGTGAGAGCTGTCCCCAACTGGCAGTTCAGACTCAGATCCACAGGGGGGAGTTTGGGGTTTCTGGGAGCCCAAAAGGTCCTGGGTGGGGCAGCCGGAGGCAAAGAAGGAAAAAGAGTCACTTTTTATTTTACATAAAGTTGGGTTCTATATGTATAACTGGGTATGACCTGTGAAAAATACTAAGAAATTGTTTTTAGTGGCGGCTCCAGAGAATGAAATATGTTGTGTGACAGGGAGACCACAGAGAAGGTATCTATCTTGATTCCCGTTTTTAATTTAAATCTAATGGAAAACACATTTTGCATCTTGTGGCCTTTCCACCGGCAGCCTCAGATGGTCGGGCAAAGGTGATGGGTCCCGGCCATTCAGTGGGTGAAGTATCATCCCTTCCAGGCCCAGGGTCTGGCCAGGAAAGGAGAGCAGGGTCCCAGTGAACAAAGGACCAGGTTTCCCTGGACACAGCAGTCAACCAGGCCTTACTTCCCCCTCCTTCTGCTCTTCCCTCCTCCCTCTGCTCTCCCCTCCAGAGCCATTGACTGAGAGAAAAGGGAGATCCAGACTCAATAGGCTGACCCTCGGGGGAGGGGGCACTGGAGAATTCTCTCTGAGGCAGGACACAAAGGCTTTGGCATTGGGACACCGCTGTCTGCCCCGCTCCAGGTGTCCAGGATGAAGGGCAGGTTAGGTGGGGGCAATATGGAGCTGAAGAAGACCCGATTGTTGGGTTCTGCCCCACACCTGCAAAGCTGCACTCTGCTCATTCTCATCTTCTTTCAGATCTCAAATACTGTCTCCAGTGGCAGAAGGACTCACAACTGGAGATTTATTTTGTCCTCACGTTTTTCACATTAGGAAGACCATTCCATTCTCCACAGCAGCCACTTCATGCTTTTCAGGGCCCCAAATAAATAGGTATACACATATTCCTGCATACATACACTAATACATAAACAAAGAAGCAAGTAAACATTTTAATTGAAGTATAACATATAGGCAAGTGCAAAAATCATAAATGCACAACTCGAGGAATTATTACAAAGTGAATTGACTCACTTGCATAAGCGAGGTCAAGGACTAGACCGGAGACCCACTTGTACTCTCTCTCTGTCACTGCCCCTTCCTCCCCAAAGGTAACCACTGTAATAATTTCCAACACCCTGGTGCATGCTATCTATTTCTTAGATTTAGTCTGGAGGCTGCAGGGTCTGCTGGTCCAGAATGGAACTCCTGCCTTCCGGGCTTTCTGGCTGTGCGATTCTGGGCAAATTAGTTGACTTCTCTAAATGTTGATTTCCTCAGCTGTGAAAGGGGCATCATGTGATACTGACTTCCCATGGCTCATGTAAGGATTAAGTGAGAGAATAGGCATAAGCGTCTAGCAGTCTAGCACGGTGAGTGGTTCACGAGTATTGGCTTCCTTCCGCCCCATCTCAGCCTGTTTGATCTGAGGAGGGGGTGTCGGGAAAGTGTAAGAACTCATCAACTCATTAACCCCACGCAGATGGAGGCTCAAATCTGGAGAAAGAAATCCGAAGCCACAATGCAGAGCAGGAGGCAGGCTCCTGGGAGGAACTTTTCACATCAGAACAAATTCCCTTAAGAAAAGAGTGCCCGTGCCACCCTCTGTAGCCTGAAGAACTAAATAAGAATCAGAGAAGAGAATGTTAGTCTCTTGGGAGGATGGTTAGATGCCCCTAACCAGCCCCTCCTGGGGAAGGCAGCTTCTCTTTATAGAAATGAAACTTGAACCACGAACAGTCTTCAGGGCGAATCATTTTCCTAGGTTACCATGAAATATGTATTTCATGCAAGCTTTGCAGAGGTCAAATGACCCTTTCTCTTGGCTTTCTGGGAGTTTCCTGTGGAATTCACGTGTGCCTGAAGAAGAACTTTCACCATGAGGGAAATTTAATAAATGTGGTTTATCTAAGCTTCGTGCTCTCAGCTAAATCTGCACTAATGACTCAGGCAGTTTGTTCCTCCGAGGCCATCATTTTTCTTTATTTGCTCCAGCCGTGAGGTTTCAGCCTGAGGGAGAGAATGTCGGGGACAGAGAGGCAGACATTCTTGGTTTTACTCCTGAGACTTTTTTCTATTCCCTTGGAACATTCGGTTCCGTTTCTTAACCTCCTTCCAGTCATGGAGGATTATTTCTTATTGCAGCAGAACCCATTCATAACTCTAATTCCAAAGGACAGGACTAACACTCAGCAAGCTCCTTTATAAAGGTTTATTGTATGTAATTGTGGTGTCTGTGGGAGAAGGCATATAAAAATAGTAATGAACATAGCTAGCATTTATTGAACACTTATTATGAGCCAAGGTCTTTCTGAGCAATTTATATGTATTATTTAATTCAGTCCTCACAATGCACATGTTAGGTAAGTGTTATTAGCCCAGTTTTTTATATAAGGATTCTGTGGCTTAGATTAAACTGATGGAGGTCACAAAGCTAATAAGTGGTAAGAGGTGGGTCTAATTTTAAACTTTCATTTGCATAATAACTGTATTGAGTTGAAGTTGTCCTAGCCTCACTTTGCCCTTAATATCTGTGAGAATGGAATAACCAAATGCATGTAGTTCTTGGATGTTACGTGCAGGTGACTGTCTCATTTCGAAAATGGTATCCATGTATCCACACACTGTCAGCTAGTGGCCATACTACCACCAGCCAGCACTCCTCTTTTTTGTCTAGCATTATTTCAGAGCTAGAAGTAAGTCTCCCAAGCCAGAAGTCATAGGTCCTAGGCAGCTGGATGATTTTTATAAACGTCTCTCCCTCGCTGTCTGGCCGAGAAGGGCACACATTTTCTCCGAGGCACAGAACCAAACGCCCACAGCTGGGTGAGCAGCAGCTCCACTCCTGCGTCCCTTCTATGACTTGAGACTAAAAATAGGAGTGTCTGAGAGGCCACTCCCTGTTCCAAGCCCTGGCATCCAAGTCAGTCCACTCGTCCACAGGGAAAAGGATTGTTTTGAAAGACTTTTTTAGCCTCAAACACCTATGTCAAGCTTACTGTGTCCTTAGGCAGATCCCAGCTCTGGTCTTGATAGCATTTTAGAGTTTCCCCAGGAGAATCTCAAAGAGAATTGGGAAAAAAAAAAAAAAAAAAAAAAGCTTACACTTTACAAAATAAAACTCTTGAATTTGCTTAAAACTAAGGAACAAGGCTAGGTTTGGGGGAAAGGGGAGAATTTTTTTTGTTTTTTATGTGCAACAACAACAAAAAACTATCATGCCTTTAAAATGCCTACACTAGTGCCTGACACAGACCAGGTCCACATTAAAGTTTAATATTAAAAGATTGTATATCAGCATCCAGGGATGACAGAAAATTCAATGTATTATGGCTCATGTTTAGTTGTGTTCTCTTAGACATGTACAAAAGGAGGCAAAAGTTACTACTGGGAGAATTACCACCTCTACCCCCTTTCCAGCCCCCTAACACTCCCTCACCACAGTGACTAAATGCCTTTCACTCACCTGTGAAAGAACCTGCACATAAACTCAGAGCCCATCATAGCAGGAGGAATGGTACTGTCTTCTCCTCCAGGGCCTGGCCAGCTACAAACTGCAGGCCAACTCTGGCCAACTCTGGCCCATGCACAAAACAAAACAAAAACAAAGAAGAATGTGTGGCAGAGACTATATTTAGCCAACAAAGTCTGAAATATTTACTATCTGGTCTTTAAGTTTGCCAGCCTTGCTGTAGTCCAACCCCTTCATTTTTCTGATAAAGAAATGCAGGATAAAGTTGCTTACAGGGTGTTAGTGGCAGAACTGGGCCAGGCCTCAGGGTTCTGATTCCTTGTCTTTTGTTCCTGCCACAACATGGTATGGACCCCAAGAACTTCTGAACCATAAATGGCTGCTGGGGAGGGCTTTTCATGTCCCACTCATTAGCATTCTGTGCTAACAGACTCTGACTCTAACTCCAGGAAACTATTACAGTCCCCAAAATGGATTACATTAACTTTTTCTTTGAACGAGTCATCTGTCCCCTTTCTCCTCACCTCATCTCTTCTCTTCCCACTCCATTCTCCTACGCTTGCTCTCAGAAGAATGTCTTGGTTATAACCTGCTTTTGCTTTCCCTTTCAGGTTCACTGTTGGCCTATAACACGACCTCCCACACAGACCAGTCCCCACGACTGAGTGTCAAAGAAGGTGAGTCTATTCTCTCATGCACTCAGTATTTTCTTCAGTACTGGGCATGGCACAGTTCCATGCTGTAAAAATGGGTGTGGGGAGCCTCAGGTCTGAGCATCAACGCTCGTTTTACTCAGCTTTGTCTAGAATGAAATGGATAGTGCTCATTTTCAAAGCTGAAAGTTAGTTCTTTTCATTTGAAGATAATGAAATAAAGATTTTAGGAATTCTTTGCAATGCCACATTTTAAAGGTTGTTTTCTCTTTCTTAAACAAATTTTAGCAATTCCAAAGTGGTGATTTGGGGATTTCATCTAGTTGGTTTGGTTTGGTTGAGAGGGAAAGAAGAAGAAGAAGAAGAAAGAGGTTTCAGCAAACAATTTTTGCCAGTAAGGATTTTAGTAAATATTACAATAACATTTCTCAATATCTTTATTTATCAAACAACTTTGTAAAGATTTATCACTCCAAATACTGTGTTAAATTCCAAAAATTTAAACGCATGGTTTAAGGGAGAAAATGAATGAAAAAGAAATTCACCCAAGGCAAAAGAAAAATTCCTTGGAGGAGGGAACTTTTGTGTGGAGTCTTGAAGAATGAAAAGGAGTATGGCAGGCATTCTCTCTGCCTAGACTCTCCTGTGCTACTTTTCCTTTAATGCACACCTGCCATCATATAGAATAAAGGCAGAAGTTTTCGGTACTGGTTGTATGGAGAGTAGTAGCACAGTAATAGCACAGTATTTCAGAGAAACACAAGGCTCTTCTGTGGGAAGAAACTTTTTGAAACTATTTGGTTCAAAATTTTCATGGGTTTGGAGGATACAAAGACCTAAAGAACCAGGGTGTCTTGGCCAAGGTCACACTTTGATCACATAGGACTTTATGTTTCCTGTTAACAATTTATAAGCAGACGATGACCAAAAATTTAATGGAGTAAATATACGTGATGAATCTGATTGTAAATTTGTGAGTTTTGTATACTCCTTTCTTCCCTACCCTACCTTGGGCTAGTCCTGTTTATGCTACTGTTTCCCTTTCCAAATCAGATTTATTAAATTTTGCCATGAAAACTGAAGTTATATTGACTCATTCTATAGTCCAAGTCACATTTTACCTGATACCCTATTTAACATCACGTTGCAAATATTTACGAGAGAAAATGTATTATAGTGACAAACACTCAATTGGAGGTTAGGGCACTTTTGGCTTACGTTGGGGAAATAACTTCATCCCCAGAACCTTAGTTTCCTGTGAAATGACGGGGCTAAATTAAATCAGTTTGGGTTAAGCCCAGACTTTTGAGCTCTTAGCTTCTAAGGTGATAACCTCGAAGCCACAGGTGAAAGCTTTGCCTTCATTCAGAGCCATTCGCTTCAATCTACTTCAATCATGGAACTTCATTTCATTTCCAGATATGGACCCACTTCTTGGAAGGAGGAAAGGAAAGGAAGGAAGGAAGGAAGGAAGGAAGGAAGGAAGGAAGGAAAGGAAGGAAGGAGGGAGGGAGGGAGGGAGGGAGGAGGGAGGAAGGGAGGGAAGGGAGGGAGGGAGGAAAGGGAGGGAAGGAGGGCGGGAGGAGATCTTTGAAAGTTCCTCCAGTCCCACAGGCTAAGTCCTACTGACAAAATCCATATTAACTAATGAGACTCTGGGTCAGAGCCAATGCGAGAAATTTTGATATAGGGTTTAAAGTACAGATTTTAAGTTAGAAGCTAGTTAGTCTGAATTGAACTGTATTAATAACCAACTTATTACTCCTCCAGGGGTCTTAGCTTTCAGCCCTCTCCTCAGCCTGCCATACTGCATTTTCTTCCCTTGGCCCTTTTGTTTACAGTGAGTGCATTTGCAAGGCCACTGGGCTTCTTCAGGCATTGCAGGAGCAGCCTGCTCTAGCTGGGTAGCAACCCCTCTTCTAAAATGAATAAACTGTAGTATCCAGGCAAATGCATGCTGCCAGGACCTCATTCAGGTGGTGCCGGGCATTTATCTCCCAACATCGGCCCTTGCCTCTAGAGACCATTAAGGCTGCGCTTTGCAGGTGCATCTTTTGTCCCCAATAAAGCTTTCCACTTGAGCTGTCTTGCTGCTCTGTTGCCTCCCCCTTGTGAGGTGGTCTGAATCTGTCTGAAGAGGCATCAGCTACAAAACAAAGTACATTAGCAAGACAAAGCTAACCAGGCTTCTCTCTCCCTCCATTTCACCCCCCCCCCCACCTTGCTCTCCTCTACTTTTCTCTAATCTCTACCTTTATTTCTTAAAATATGAAATGGAAGAATAAAGAGAACACATCATGCAACCTTGGCTCTATCTTGTTTAAAAAGATACACAAAGAGCCCCAAACAAATCCAGAGTTCATCTAAAGCACCAGAGCTGTGCGTGTGCGTGTGTGTGTGTGTGTGTGTGTGTGTGTGTGTGCTGTGTTTCCCATAGGGCAGGTGCTAGCATCGTGCACAAAGGAAAGAAGTTGAAGAGATGATGTCTATTAATGCTTCTTCAATGCACTTATCAAATTAGAATACCTTTTGACTTTAACATGGCATAATCACCCTTCCAGCTTGTCTCTTGAAAGTGATTGCATTCTCTAAAGGTTATTTGTGCTCAGGAAGTAAGACTGGTTTTTAAAAATTAATTTGTAACAGTCTTTAAGCCCCTTAAAATGAAATATTCTATAGTCAGAGACTGGACCCAGCTAAAACAGTTGCACTCTCTCTACCTTTAGTTGCCAAGGCTAATACACTTGAATAAAATAGGATGGAAGCAATTATTGCCTATTTGCAATAGCAGCCACACTGTCATCTAGTAGGATTCTGTAATGCCTCAGGCACAATCACATGCTGTGCCTCTGCTTTTGAGTCTGGCAACATTTCTGGAAGGTAAATATCACTATCTCCATTTTGCAGACAGAGAAAGTGAGGCTCATTGAGATTAAGTGGCTCACTGAAGGGCAACACACCTCTGTTGGACTCAAGTACGGTTGTAGTTTCAAAATCTCTGGCTTCAGATGGTCCCCTGACAAACATAGCCTTTTCCTTCTGACTTTTCATAAAAATGATATCTAGCTCAGGTGTAGTTTGAGCAGAGATTTGGATTTTTCCCGTTATTTTTGTCTGTTCCTGCCGTTTTCCTACTATTATCTCATCTCTAGCAATTCTCTTTTCCCAAAGACGAAATTCATATGCAACCCCTATTTGGCGCTACCCCCTAGCCCTAACTGTGCAGAGAATCACCAGAAAGCTTTTGAAAAGTACTGCTGCCTTAGAGCTAATATTGCGTGACTGCACTCATGTGAGGCACTCTGAGGAGGCAGACAGAAAGTGGAATGGTGGTTCCCAGGCCGTGGGGAGGAGGAACGAGGAGTTATCATTTGTTTAATGGGGACAGAGTCTCATTTTCGTAAGGTAAAAAGTTCTGCTGCTGGTGGTTGCACAATGTGAATTTACTTAATGTCACTGAAACACACTGAAAAATGGTCAAAATGGTAAATTCTGTGTTTGTGTTGCCACAATAAAAATACAAAAGTAAAAATAAAAAATCTAATAACATTTTGAAATATTGAGGATCAGATCCTAAACATGACTAATTAATGAAGATTCTTTAGGAGGGACATGTGGGCACTGGACATTTTTTTTAAGCTCTCCAGTTTTCTCTGATAACCTGCAGCCAAAATTGAGAAGTCCTGTTGTACATTGCAGGGACAGACTAGAAAGGGGAAAACATGATTCATCTCAGAGCCACCACAGGTTTTGTTGGAGACACACTGGGCAGTCGATCTTGACCTTTCATGGCCCCATATCAACCTAGCAAAGGAAGAGCAGGACCTATTGGTACACTAATGAAGGTGTAGGTTGAGTGAAGGGACCACCTGGTCATGATCGGTTCTTTTTCATCTTTGTCATTGATGGTGCTGTTATTATCGCTGATGCGACAACTTTACATCAGAAATTCCTTCCTTATATGTCCTCATCATACGTATCTAAACAGTAGGGATGTGGTAACGAATTTACAGGGAGGACACTGGGGTTCCAAAAGTTGGTGGCCTCTCCAAGTACATACAAGTCCTGGAGCTGGGACACTTATTCTCTAAACTTCGTTCTTTCCGCCCTCCACACTGGGGAGCAAGTGTATCTGCCAAGGTCACAGGTCAGAGTTCCACCTTGTTTTCAGGGTAAACCCTGCCCTAGGGCCCTCCCTGTGACCTCAGCTAGACAACCAGCATGCAAGAATCAGCGGATCTCTTCTTTGGACCTGCTTTGCATGCCTAAACCCTCATTTCCTCGGGTCCTCATGCTGGATCTGTTTAAATACCTCTGACTCTCCAAAAATCAGAGGATATTGAGCTCCTTGTTTATTAACTCCTGGAACTCATAAACCCCATGGTCCATGAGCCCTGAGCTTCCAGCTCTGGCCTGGGAAGCCATTCAGGACCTGCTGTTGAATGCAAAATTGCTTTCACTGTGGGCAGATTATCTGCCTGCAGAATGGCCATCTCCAGCAGTTTCCTTAGCTAATGGATAAAAGGTCTGTCTGCTTACACGTTAAGTATGGGAAAGAGAGCTGGAGAAACTCCTTTCTGCATCCTTTATAGAGAAATGCCTAACAGACACTGAAGATCATGCTAATGAGAGCCATGCTTCTCTCAAGGAGGTTTCCAGATGGCAGGGGCTTGTGCATGTAGCAACAACCCTTTGCAGCTCTTTACTGTTGGCCAAGCATTGGCAGGTCGATTCTCTCATTTACGCCTCATGTCATGCCGGTGAGATGGCAGCGCTGGTATTATTATTACCCCATGCTGTAGAGAAAGCGAACAAAATGATAGGGTTTGTTTGAAGTCTTCCGGTCTCAAAGCAGAGCACGACTCAAAAAAACTCTCTGGTGTTTTTCCTCCCTCCACACTGCTCACATCATTATCTCAGCAAACTTAATTCAAGCATCTGACAACATCTTAAACAGTTTTTAATTAAGGCTCTCAATTTACCTAAGGCAAGTATTGATCTCATATTTCAGCATGATAGCATATTGATTAAAAACCCCATGCTCTGGAGCAAATGGACTGTGTGACCTTGGATGAGTCACTTACTCTTTTCTGCCTCAGTTCATGTATAAAATGAGGATAATTTTAGTGCTCCTTCAGGGATAACATAATACCCACAAATAACAGCACAGTGTCTGATACACCAATAAGTGCTCAATTTAAGTGAGATCCATGAATTATAACAGTAATTATATTATTATTGCAAAATAATTAGACTATTTTTGAGGGCTTACTATACACTAACACACTGCCAAGGGGTGTGAAGGATACCATGCTATTTCATATGACATGGTAATATCAGATGAGACAGCCAAGTTGCTTAATAACTTATTAGGAAGAGACACATATGGAACTCTTGAGAAATAATATGAAACTACAAATCATCAAGTAGGAAAATGCATGCCATGTACAAGAAGTTCTCTGAAAGTAATGAAGAGATGAAAAATCATTAAATGCTAAAGTTGAACATACACTCCAAACCTTGCAAGTGACAGAAGAGACATGAGGCCAGAGAAGGTGTGGCCTCAGCCAAGGTCACACAGAGAGTAAATAGCAAGTGGCAGAACTTGAAGTCACTTAGTGCCTTAGTCAGGAATGGACTTAGAATCTGCGATTCGTGCCCTTCTCCACCCCATTCATTCATCTCTTCATTCATTAAGAACCCACTACATATGGGACACTAGGCTGAGCCCAGGAAATATGGTGCACAGCCAGCACCTACCCTCAGGGGGCTTATAGTCAGAGATACAGACAGGTCAGTAAGTAATACTTTGTATTGGTCTGAGTAATATATCACCAAACCTTGCCATTTCCTCCTGCGTTTACATCCTCTATAGGGTGTCCTTTCTGATTTAAGTTTTGAGGTCAAAAGGAGGCCTCTGGAAATATGCAGCATCGTAGTGCTGGAAATGGATATGAAAGGAAGGGGCACCGGCAGACAGCAGTGTGCCTGAGTCTGTCCTGTGTGTGTGTGTGTGTGTGTGTGTGTGTGTGTGTGTGTGTGTATGTGGGTGGGGGGGCGGTGCTGCAGTGCTGGGGGCCACATGTCTTCAGATTGAGATTTGGGGCAGGGACCCAGGTGAATTCCTGGGAGTAGGCGCTGTGGGGACACCAAGATCTCAGTGTGACGTGACTGTGAGGAAAGGAGCTTTGGGTGGCACTCTTGGTAGCTAACATGAAACTGAAAGACCAAGTATGTTGGATGTCTCAGTGTGAGACAGGAAGCTCAGCAAAGGAGCTGAGAGCCAGGGATTTGCTTCAAAATAACCAAGGCCAAGGAGGGGGAGCAAATGGGAGTAGAGCTGAAATAAGATCGGTAGTGAGTTCATGCTTGTTGAAGCAGGATGAAGGGCCCTTCAGGGTCCAGTAGACTTTCCTCTCTGCTAGTCTATATCTTCCAAATGTTCTATAATTTAAAAGCTGACCCAAGAAGTATTGTTTTGATGGGAGAAAATGTAAATGAGTGCTGAATACTTATTGCTAAAGCTATGCACTGGATGTGAAGGAGGGCGATGTGTGGGAGGGTGGGCTTTGGGCAGCATCCTGAGCGGGAGGGAGGCTGGGTGGAGTGTTCCCTGTGGGTGTGGGCTGTGTACCGTTGCCCTGGCATGTGGGGGGTGGTCTGGAACACATGTGCCCATAGGAAAAGGCCTGTAATACTGTGAGGTAATCTCCTGTTATTTTTAGGGAGTAAATAACATCTCTTATGCAGCAGGTTATGTGGCTCCACAGGCTCTGTCTATGTCAACTAACATGCACTTAAATTGGAGGGTATTGAGGCCTCACAGGAGGGCCTGTTAAGAACTTTGTCATTATATATTTTTCCTTTATGATGAAATACCTCTAATCCATTTTTAGCAAAAGTAGGAGTGATTGCTAAATGTGCGTGTGTGTGCCGTTTCTGTGGTCCAAAGGCAAGATTTATGATTATAGAATAGACAGTAGCTCGCTCTCTGGTTTTTTTTTTTTTAATTGTTTTCCTTTGAAATTCCAGAGTTAATGTTTTGTCTGCTTTCGATCTGACCCTCTTTAGAGAGCAGCATATTTGTGTGCGTGCGCGTGTGTGTGCGCGTGTGTGCATGCATGTGTGTGCATGTGTATGTGTGTGTGTTTACCAGAGAAAGAAGGAGAGAGAGAGAGAGAGAGAGAGAGAGAGAGAGAGAGAGAGAGAGAGAGAGAGAGAGAGAGAGAGAGCTGGAAACAAAGAATCGTTGTCTCTAAGCCGTAGCAGGCAGGAAACCCCAGTCCCCAGGGAATTCAGCCAGCCAGCCCTGTCCTGGAGTCAGACTCCAGCTCTCTGAATTCAATTTGACAGCTTGTCTGGGACACTTTCTGAAGTAACCATTATCCTTCCTTTCTCTAAGTAAAAGAACTGTTATTTTTTTTCTGTGGGTGTGCTCTGTGCACCGTTATCGCACATGTGTGGGTTACACAGTGACTAGGACACGCTTTCTCTAAATTATTGGAAACACTTAGCCTGTTTCCTAAGACAAGTGTAAACTTGTTCTAGGATAATGAGGCAAACGACTTTTAATATTGTATCATTGCCTTTTTGGAGGCAGATATAATGGAATTTGGGGGGGGCACTTCTTTTTTTCTTTAGTTCCAGTTAAGGCACAAATTCCCTTATTTGAAGGAGCTCTTCCATTTCAGGAATAATTCAAGTTATTCATGTTTTATTCCTTTCAGGATTTTAAAATATGTATACAAAGGTATTTTCTAATGACCATTCTCCTCAGTTTCTGTGTTTGACTGATTAATCAATTATTTTAAAGAAATACAGCAACGTACATCTCACCGCAAGAGAGAACTCTGAGGAACATGCATGTCAGCCTTGGCCCCGGGAGTTGTGCAGCGGACAGGCACAACCAAGGGGACCACCTGGAGTTCAAAGCGGGCACTTCTCTGTTCTGTCTCCTCCAGTTACTCAGACTGGTTGACTTTGCCACCACAGTGTGAGGGATTCTGAGGCGAAACCCCAACTCTTCTGTTGTGCATTTTTGAAGGCTGCCCAGATTCAGCTGTGTAGAGTCTCCAGAGGCACATGTCCCAGAACAGTCTAGATCACTTTGGGGTTCAGAGATGTGACAGCTTTGCCCAATAAGACAGTTTTGCCTATTTAGGGTCTTACCAAAAAGTTGATCCTTCAAATGTGAATTGATTCCTGTCTAGTCAATTTTCAAACAGAATATTGACTATTTCCCCATCTCTCCTAGTCTGTCACACCCTTCCTTCCCTGTCTCACCCCACCCTACGACGCCATGCTCCCCATTTAAGGCCCAGGTCAGATGACCTCTCCTCAATAGGGTCTCATCCACCCCCTTTTCTGCACACTTTGTTTGGACTTACTGGTTTTCCAATTTAGTGTTCAACAGATTCTATCATAACAGTCTTATTTTGCAAGACTTGAAACATTTTGGAGGTAGAAATTTAAACAAGGCCATTGGATGGATGGATGGAAATTATAGGTAAAATGCCTTACACTAATCCCCCTAAGAATTTTCTGTAAAACCAACACTTCGTGACGTTTCTAAACATGAGAGTGACATTTTGGTTCTGTCCACTGCAGATATGGGCATGCCACTTACCCTTCCTCTCTACTTTGACTTAAACTTCCCCTTCATTTGATCCCAAGGAGAATCCTCTGAGCTGCCATCAGTCCTACCCATGAGTAGAGAGAAGAGATCACCAAGACCTGATTTTAATCACAAGGTGGCAGTTCTACTTCACTCTTTAGGCCGATTTTATTTTTTATCAGCTCAAACTCGCATTGGCGGCCCTTCAGATCGGGGTCTTCTTGCTATATGTGTCAATGTGAAAAGAGCCCAAGGACAGAACCGAGCGAAGGAAAAGTAGTATTGCAGGGGAAATTGAACTTCTGCTCACTTCAACCTTTCTTCCCTTTCCTTTCTTCTCTCCCTCCCCCATAAGGATATGTGCTAAGACTTAACTAAGTTTTCACCATGTGCCAGGAACTTTTCTATTTCCTTCACACTTACACTTCACAACAATCTTATTTAGTTGGTGCTGTTGTCATTCCCTTTTCACATATGAGAAAACTGGGGCAGAGATAGCTTAAGCCCACATCGCACAGCTAGTACGAAGCAGAACAGAGTCCGTTTCTGCAGTCCCCTCCCTGCCCAAAGAGTGACGAAGCTCCACAGTTACCTCTTTCTATTCCATCCACCGCCCCGTGGAAAAGTCCATTTCTTCCATAAAGCTGACATGATCCAGTTGTTAAGATGATATGATTAGATTAATGGATTCCTTCCATGGTCCAAAATATCAGGAACCCGACTCAATAAACTCAGTTCTTGCATTTCACAAAGCAATTTGTTGATTTCACAGATGTCCTTTTCATTATTATGTTTTATAATTTAATATTACTATTTTTTTGATATTACATTTAAGAAAATAAAGAAAGAGATTTAGAAAAGGAACTTACATACTGAGTAACACTATCAGTAAAGATTGCAATCAACTTAATTTTTAAAATGAGGGGAGGTGGATATATGGTCAATAAATCTAGTCGTGAAATTGCCCTCAGATTACAACAGGTGAGCGGTCCCTTGCCTCTATAAGCTTTATTGGCCCATGCTTCTCAAGGAGGAGAAAGAAAGGTATCAGAATCACCTGGGACCATTTTAAAGACACATGCCGGCACGTGCCAGCAACCTCCACCTGTTCTCAATTCATATGTGCCATTGGTAGCCGAAGGAGCTGAGGAAGAAGTTGGAGCTTATCGTCTTTGTCCTTAGAATAAGCTCTTTCCATTGCTTCTGAGATCTTCTCTCCCCACACCGCCCCCACCACTGAGAGCCAGGGATCCACTTGAATATTTAATGACGAAGAAACATCCCTTCGTTACTCTGTATTGGTACCCTTTCTGCCACCATAGTGTTGGCGCTTTCTTGTCCCTGTGTCAGAAGGCATCCAGGTCCCTGGGCCTATTCTTGGTTGCTTAGAAGTTCCCACGTGGGCCTTCCTGTCCTCCTTGGGCATGTCTTTTGTCTTTATGTTTATTAAAGCTGCTCTTAGATGCTCCCTGGAGAAATCAAGAATCTATCTGATAGGCATCAACTTGCTCTGCAGCAGTAATGTTGGTGACAGTGAATGCATGAGCCCGGCTACATTTTAATAAGGGAAAATGGCTTTAAGTAAACCTCAGACAGGAAGGGGAAAAGGTGCAGAGCTGTGAGAAAGGTATTTGGGAGCAACTTGACCTTTAGAGCACCCTTGTAGTCAGATTCAGCCATACAAAGGCTCTTCTCACCGCTGCCAGGGAGGGGCCTCCCATGACCATGAGTGCTCAGTGGGGTGGAGCTCCAACAGTTACAGTTACACCAATGTCTCCGTGGCATTTCACACTTACTAGCTGAGACATTTGGGTTATGCATTTCCAATTCATCTCCAGATTCTTGACTGTTACTATTTTAGGCCTCCCATCTCTACCAAGTTTCACTTTGACTCAGACATTTCATCCCATTCCAAAGAGCAAAGCTAAGATTCAAAATGAAATTGGCCTTGGTTGATGTAACTTCATTTCCATTGCCATGTGGCCTCAGTTTTTATAGAAACCAGAAGTGACCCCTGTTGGCTGTTTTGAGGAGCGGGGGTCCCAATGTGTTTCGGAAAGAAAAGGCTATGTCCATAAGTGCTCCAGATGTCCCACTGGTAGCCACCTCAACGCAAAGTATTACAAATACATTCATTTTGTGGAATAAACTGATTGAAAAATTCTCCTTGGAGGTTGTTTGGAGGCAGTAGTAGCTGGAAAGTATTTAAAAGAAGCTTATTTAGTTTTATGCTCAAAAACCAAATTCTACCTATTCATCTACCTCCCTATATGAAGAAAAAAGAGCAAAGCTTCTCTCCTGTCAGACAGATGTGTAGGGGTTTGGAGCATCTTCTAGTGAAAAGTAAAGGCATAGATAGCTTTATTTGCTATTTAAATGTAGTTTTTACAAATATAGCAGTTTACTCTCTTAGCGAAGCCCCTATCTAAGCTCATGAAGAATTTCTTCTTTGGGAAGGAGATAAAGTCTTTGAGGATCTGTAAGCTGAGAGTCAATAAAAAGTGTATTTTTGTTTTGGGTTTATTTATTTATTTATTTATTTATTTATTTATTTATTTATTTTTTGGCCAGGCAATCCTTGGTTGACTTTACAGATTGCAAGAGCCTTATCAGCTTACAATTCCTTTTTTCTTTTTTCTTTTCTTTTTTTTTTTTTTTTTTCACCTACAGTACCTGGTCTTCCTAGGTGGTCTCCCATCCAAGTACTAACCAAGCCCTACCCTGCTTACCTTCCAAGATCAGACGGGATCAGACTTGTTCAGTGTAGCATGGCCTTAGACAGTAAAAAGTTTAACATGCCTCTTTGATAGAGTTCAATTTCTTGTGTCAGGTACACTCTAAAGAGAAAATGTTAATTAAGTGGGATTATTACATTATCAAAATTCAACACAGGCTCAAAGCCCAATTCAAATTCCACCCCCTTCAGGATATTTTTTCCTTATTCCCAGCACTACGTCTCTTCTCTGAACCTTACCACATTCACGAGGTAGCCACAGACCTAATTACCTAATTACTACAAGATTATCTTATAGTCTTTACTTATGAATTTTTTCCTGTATCCTATTCCCAGGCTTATAGATATTCAGTACCATTGACAATTGATAGAGTCATTGAGAAAGGAAAATCTAGTCTTTCACAATCAAATACCTACTCAATCCTTTTGCTCCTCTAAAGAATTAGTTTTGGTCAAAAAAAGAAAGATTAACTTCTCCTCTCCAATAAATTAAAATCTGGAAGAGTATAGCAGCTATAATTCTATAGGATACTTTGGAGTATATGAAGCATTTTTATATGCACAATCTCAATTATTCTCAACAGAACTCTGTAAGGATTAAACAGGCCATTTGCTTTTCCAAACTATTAAATTTTATAGGAATTATTTTCCCCCAAGTATCTCCCTTTTATAGATAAATTAACTGAGATTCAGAGACATTAAGTCATTTGCCCAAATTCACACAGCTCATAGCTGGCAGAGATGGGAGGCAAACCAAAGATTTCTAAATCCCAATTCAGTATTTTTTTCTATTACAATGAGCTCTCTTTGCTGTTTGTAACTGATTAAAGAGAAATTATGGAATTCTTTCCCATGAAAATTTTTGAGAGCCTTTAATAACACTACAAACAACCTTATGCTTGATAAGATTTAGGTACAACTCTTCCAAAGAGATGAAAATCGTTCTTGGTATTATTTTGAAAAATATTTAAGCTAAAAATGTCTTTGGCCTGCCTGTAAAATAATTATCAGTCCTGCCCAATATCCTAAAGGAGTTTAGAGAAAGGAAGTTTTTATGCTATGACTCATACTTTCAATATCTATTAAAATTCTTATATGTCTATATATGATTTCTTTCGGGCTTCAGGCCTCCATGCCTGTGCTAATTTGCATGTCTGGTTTAGATAATGTCTGAGGTAGCCTCCAGTCTAAAAGGAAGACTCTGATTCTATTATGTAAGTGGGACCACATTCCACCTACCAAGATTTAATAGTTGTTTTTCTTTCACTACGGTGCTCTTGTTGTGTAGATTCAGGACTCAGAGTCAGAAGAATTTCATGCTCACCCACCAGGCCACAGAGATAGCCTGTTCCTTCAAGACGAACTCACCTGTTCACTCTTCCCACACTGACCACAGAGAATCGCCCTTTCCTGAAAACCACTTCAGATCCAGGTCAAAAGGCAAATCATAGAAAGGGTTTGCATTTTAAGTTCCTTGATTTAAATGGCAATTCTAAGTCAGTGTGAGTCTAAGACCACACAGATTTGACAATTAGCCTGATTTTACACATGCAAAAATTGTTGAACTCTTTAATAGACTAGGCTCAGCTCGTCTGTTACATTCTCTCACCTGTACATCAAAAAGACACTGTTAAGTTTTTTAGCTGATTTTTGTAATTCTCATTTTAGATAAAGAACTCAATAAAAAGGAATATACTATCCAGAAGGTCATTGAGATCAATGTAGAGTGATCCAGTCACTTTTCATAAGAAAATTAAAGTGTTATAGAGAGCTCTATTTTTAAAACATTGGAAAAATCAAGTCTTTGCTTAAATTATTTTCAGTGAGGCCATCCCCAACCCAGTACTGCCTACCCCTCTTCCCATGTTTTCTTTTTCTCCAAAGCATTCATCACCTTGTAATCTACAATGTAGTTTACTGTTTGTTTGAATATAAGTTCCACTGAACAAAGATGTTTGTCCAGACATTACTCTACGGAAGTCTCTCCTTATCCACAGAGCATACATCCGAGACCCCCAGTGGACACCTGCAACCCCCAATAGTAATGAACTCTATTAATACTACATTTCTTTCTTATACATACATACATACATGCATACCTATGATAAAGTTTAATTTGCGAATTAGGTACAGTAAGAGATTAACAACAATAACTAATAAAAATAGAACAAGTGTAACAATATGCTGTAATAAAAGTTATGTAAATATGGTCCCTCTCTCTCTCTCTCTCTCAATATCTTATTGTAACCAATGGCTCGGTGTCATTCCTTTCAGGGGATCCCTTGCTGAAATTTTCGTATAGGCTCAGTGCTTTCTGGAGCAACACATTGCTGTCAATCAGAACATGTTTTCTGTTCCTGTCTTCCACCCACAATCTGATGCCTCTTCCATCTTAACTATGTACTTATCACACATTGTGACTATAACTTTTATAGTTTGAGGTGCGAAAGCAAATCCAGCAAGAATTTCATCTTCCTTTTTCACAATTTCACGGATTTAATATTTGTTCTTAATGTAGGTCTTAGTGACCCCACCATACAATTTTTCTCTTTCTTATTAAATTGAGAACTTTCACCTTTTCACTTAAAGGAAGCACTTTATAGCTTCTCATTGGCATATTTCAAATTTCCAGCATCACTACTCCTGCGGTCTGGGGCCGTTACTAAGTAAGATAAGGGTGACTTGAATGCAAGTGGTGCGATACCAAGACAGTTGATCTGATAATCCAGAGGGTGACTAAGTGACTGAGGGGCAGGGGGCATCTGCAGCGTCGAGATGCTGGACACAGGATGAGTCACGTCCTGGCCGGGACAGAGCAGGGCAATGTGAGATTTCATCACGCTACTCAATGGCACACAATTTAAAATCTATGAATTGTTTATTTTCCATTTGATATTCTTGGACTGTGGTTAACTGTTGGTAACTGAGCCTGCAGAAAGTGAAACCATGGATAAGGGGGCACCACTTGTATTGGTAGCACAGAAAACTGTGTCTGGCACTATAGTAGATATTTAACACAATTTTGTTAAGTGAATGAATGTGTTGTGGGCTATGAGATATTGATTAGGTCCAACAAGGTGGAGGAAAGGAAGAACCTTGGGGTAGGAGAAGGAAACAAAAGTGATAGAGACACAGTCCCTCTCTGCCAAAAGAGCATCACTGAGCAAGGGTGATGAGTACACAAAGAATCGCATGAGAAGACTAAACAGGACAAGGGCAATAAACATGAGACCCTCACAAGTGACCTTTGACTTGCAGAACTTTGGAAGAAAAAGATGCAAAGCTTAATTGCGCACAAGATTGGGACACAAGATTGCATCTTCTATTGCCAGAAACACAGAGCAGCAACCTCATTTTGAAATGTCAGTGTAAGAGGTTCAGACCAGGGCTCTCAGCAGAGCGAAGGGGTTGAACACAGACCACCTCTCATTTATTCTCAAGCCCTGTCACCTAACTGAATTGCTAGGTTTTCTTTTCCCTACCCGGCAGATCTGACCAAAAAGTATGCAATTTAGTTGTGTCTACATGGCCCAACGTGGAGGGGAGTTTTGGCAAACATCCAGTTCATCTAGTCAGTATGAATCGCTTTTCCACACAAGTCTGGCTCAGAAATCCCACTTTGAGGCTTTATCAAAATAAAGAGGTCATTTAGACTTCTATGTCACTTAGACACTGAGCACATAGGAGAAGCAAAATAAAAGAGAGGTCCGGGCTCGGCAGGAAGCTTTGCATGACTGTGGCGGGGCTGTGCCTGGCGAATGTGCCACTTGCCTCTCCAAACTTTTCAGACTTAATAACCATCCGCTTTTTCAAGCATTTTTCTCATATGTCTTTTTTCCCTTTGTACTTATACTATCTTAAACAGTACCTCCATTATGCTCCACGCAGCAGGGCCAATTCTGAGCCGACGCACTGTTGGATTCCAGGACAAGATCCTTGAGCAAAGGAAATCTGATCCAGGATGTTTTTTTCTATGAGTTCCAAGTTTGAAGAAAGTCTTCCCTAGATACTTCCCCCCTCCTGAGGTCTCAATGGAAGCCTGGATCCTCTGTTGCCCTTTGGAAAATAAGACACCACTGAGGCGAAGGCTGGGCTGACCCCACAGAACAGGTTGAAATAAGGTGAGGACCCAGTTCTGAGCTCCAGGGTTAGCTGGGCAGGGACTTGGGGGAGCTGACAGTCAGGGGAACAAGAAGGGTTCTAGATAACACTTAAGCCTAATATACCAGCGGACAGTCCGTAGCCCCCAGCCCTCACTATCTTTTAGGACAGTGTTCCTCAAACTGGGGTTCAGAATAATCCATTTCTTCTTTTAAAAGAGAGCCACCCTTTATTTCAATTTGAGAATCACTGATCTGGCACAGGAGTGGAATTATCCTCTCTCCCGTATCGCTTCTCTTCCTTCCCAAGGCCTTCCTTAATGAGCTTTTTAACTTCAGTTCATCAAGATACATTTTTTAGAGGTACAAGCAAGATTAGAAGACTACATGTATATTTTTAAATTGCCATTTATGAAATGCTTGTTTAATCCTCATAGCAACCCTATAAAGCATTTGTAATTAATCCATTTTAGAGAAGCAGAACCTGAGGTTCAAAACATAGAGTAACCTTTGACCAAGATCATTCAGCAGAGTAAATGGCAGAGCTGGGATCAGAATCCAGGGCAACTGGATTCTAAATACCATGTTATAACCCCCGAAGTAACTCCAAGGCCCACAAAGGAACCCTACACCTTGCATAACTGTTCATCAGTATGTGCTAGATGCACTGTGTTTGAAGTGGAAAGCCAGGCCAGTAGGTCAGATATCTGGTGTGGTCACTGGCAAAGGTTAGGGTGGAGACAGTGGCAAACAAGGAGCTGATTCTGAGTTGTAGGTTGAGAAGGTTCTAGAAGCAGAGCAGCCTTTCACAGGGGGAGACAGTGTCAAAGGCAGCATGGACGTGAGCCCAGAGGAGAGCAGCCTGAATTGGGTTGGTGGCCTGTAGGCTCCTCCTCAAAGACTGAGCCATTAGAAGACAGGACCACAGAGAGAAAAGAGGTTTGGGGAGATCATCTAGCCCAATCCTCTACCAACAACAAGGGTGTTGCTCCATATGCAGTCCTTCCTTGTGAGAGTCTGAGTGATGTCTCTTCCTCTTACTGGAGTTGGCTCTTTCTTAGGAAGTTCGAGGCTGTGGGTTTCAAGGTCCCTTTATTAGAGCTTTTCTCCCATGTCATCCTCACTCTTTCAAGAAGGGGTCTGGAGCTAAGAGAAGCTTCTGCTCTGAACACGAGCAGCCTTGCCCACTCCTAAGCTGAAAGGTCTGGGTTTAGAAGCTGAGTTTTCCAACAATAAACAGGATTAGATGCTGCCAGCCTACTCAGCAGCAACCAGAAATTCGATGAGAAGTTTCAGGGAAAATCCATCTTTTTCCACCAAGTAATTGAGAGTGTGGCCCTATGTCATAGCGAATGAAGAGAAAGGCTCTTGTGTGCTGGTGTCACTGCATCGTTGGCCTCTGGGTGAGGTCATGACAAAGCGGAGAGCTACGTATTACCTAGGACACTAGGCCTTCAGACAGGGAACTGTACGCATCAGAGCAGAAAGAAATGTCTTGCCTGAGATGTTTGGCCATATTTCCAAGACCATTTAAAAGCTTCACACAGAAACTGAGTTAACACTGGGATGTCTATGAGGAGGTCATGTCCAGAAAAAAGATTTCCCCTTCCAGCAGAAACTTTTCAGAAAAAAATCTCCGTGCTCATATTTCTCTACCCAGGGAGGCACTCCTGGAATCTAAGAGGCCATTTAGTGTCAAATTCAGCCACACTGAGCATCACATAATAGAGATACTGTTCAGGCCATTATATACGTGAGGCAGAATCCTCCACAATGCCTGGCAGTGCCCAGATTCTTCACAACAAGGCTCTAGTCTCTGTCTGCTTTGGCAAAAATTGATCTCAGAACTGTCTGAAAACAAACTCCAGGCAGAGCCCTTTTGGCGACTCCTCTGGAAAAGAATCACAATAAGATGTGTCATTTTGGTACTCTATAAAGCTAGGAGGCGACAGCCTTCACTGAAGTTAAAAGTGAGTTTGTCAGAATCTGTGCTTTTCTGCTGATGAAGCCATCCGCCACCACACGAAAGTTCTGAGATTGTCAATTTGTCTGCATATCCCTAATGTCACATTTTTGCACCCTGTGCCCTTGGCTGCTACATGAAGCTTGTGTTTTCAGAAGTCAGATCTCAGAAAACAAACAACAGGCACCATATTCAGGGCAAGGCGGAGGAGCTCAGTGCATACTCAGGTTGCTTCGCAGACCCACTGGAGAACTCTCCACACGCTGACCAGCAGCCGGGGGTCAGGGAGCTGTGACACAGCCGGGGCTCAGGCCAGGGAGGGATGGCATTTCTGCAGAAATGTGAGGAGCTCGGTGAACTTCCCGAGCCAGGCTTTTTCGTTTTGGTTATAAGCATATTTTTGTTTGCATGTCTGGGACTACAGCTGACCACACTGCTAAATTTTTGCTTGCATAAAATCTGGTAGAGGAAAAAACAAACACCTCATTTCGACAATGACATTAAAAATATATAAAGTAAAATGCAAGCCACTTCAGTAAGTGGCATCCAGTCCTTGACTTCCCTGTGGGGATAAGTGTTAGCCTCTGCCTTGTAACAGGTGGACTGTTGTCCATTATGTTTAGAGGGCATGCAGGGTTCATGCAGTCTGCACTCCTCGTCATCCAGACTTCAGTCACCTAGAGACCACTTAGTGAGGAGAAATCAGGGCAGAGGCCTCAAATTCTCTTCAGCTAGTGAAATAGTGAGCAATAAAAGGAAGCGTGTATGTTTAGCCAGAAGGAGAAAATATTGGCCCAGTCTATTCATTCATTCAACAAATATTTATTGTGTGCTTGCTCTGGGATAAATACTGTTGTAGGTGCTCAATTATATCAGAGAACAGAAGAAAGATCCCTCCCCTTGTGGACCTGACATTCAGCTGGGAGATGCAGACAATAAATAACAATCAACAATTAATTATTGATTAGATTAGCTGATCAGTGGTAAAATAAGAAGTAGAGCAGAGTAAGGAGGTAAAGGGGAAGGGAGGGAGAAGTTGATATGTATTGGGTAGGGCTGGTGAAGATGTTTCTGGGTCCAAACATTCAAAAGTCAGATCTCAGAAAAAACAACAAGCACCATATTCAGGGCAAGGCATATGATGCAAATAATAGTATTACTTGCTAATATTTTCCATGGCTGACTTGGTGCTAGGCACTGTGCCAGGCATTTACTTGGATTTCTCATTTAATCTGCAAGGCTGCATGGGTTCTCTGAGTCTCCAAGGCAGTATGCTAGACCTTGGTTCTTGGCTTTGATGGCTTTGACCTTATCCATCTTTATGCTTTGTCTTTGCAGTAGGACTTACTTCAGAAATACTGGTTTTTTTTAAATCTTACATTTAGTGGATGTCCCCACGAAAACCCAGGGCCCACAGAGTGCTTTTGTTAAACTCCTCAGTAATGGACTTGGTTTGTCCATCGTGGATTCAGGCACCAAGGGCAGGACTTTCTATGCAAATAGGTGGGGATGAAAAAGCAATGGGAGTGAGACTTGTGGTCTTTGTTGCTCAGATTCCACACACTGCTCCCTAACTGTTGGCTAAAGACACCAGCCACCAGCATGACCCTTTGCTATTAATGTCTCTCTTAACTTCACCTTGAGGACACAATTCAGACAGATTGCTACTAGCCTCTCTGTCTCTATTGCTTCCTTTTTTCCTACTAGAAGACTTAAGGGTTGGTTGGGACCACAATCATCATCTCAGTTAGGCTCCCCACCCCCAACCCCTAGGTAGGCCTGTGGGAGAATCATGTCCTAATAGCTTTGCAGATCCCAAGGTATTGCTGCCAAGATGGAGGCTGATGAACACTTTCTGATAAGGCATCAACTTCAAACTTAGAGTTACAGAAAATGGCAGCCATTAACCACCCTCTGTTGGTTACAGGGAATTCATCCATGCATTCTGTAACTTTTTCACATCTGCTCAGTCCCTGGAGCTAGAATAAAAGAATAGGAGGAAAAGTTGATAAGAAGTCAATGGTAATGATAGCCATAACCATAGTTCGTGCTAAAAAATATGACTCTGGATGCATGTAACACAGCTTTAATATAGAATGGAAGCCTTCAACAAATGAATGATTGAGTAGAAATATTGATTAGAAAACAATGAGACAGAGATTTTAATATTACAGCAAGTCAGAAGGTAAGTCAGGACTTCAATAACACACACCAATTCCTGGAACTTAGTGATTTGTTTTTCTTTTTGCATGAACTTGTCACCTTCTATTCCACTTTCTGTTCTGTTCCTGCTAGATTCGCCTCCTCCAGGCACTCCAACCCATTCTACAAACCACCACAAGCTTCATTCTTCACCACACCCTGCTTTCATGGCATTGCTGTATGCCCAAAACATCTCTGGGCTTCCACTGGCTGTAACCCAAGGTCATTAAGCTTGCTGAGCTGCCTTATATGGCCTTGAACATGACCTTGGCCTTCTCTTCTAGCCCTTTCTCCCTACCCATTCCTCTACTTCAGTCCTGCAGTTCCCCATGGTTATCCCCCAGACATCACTTTCACATCTCACCACCCACTTCTTCCTTATTCCTGCCTGCATTATTCACTCTCTTCTCTCTAATAAGGTCTTACCCAGGTCACATGGCCCCAGTTACACTCACTTCTCCCTTCTTAACCTTCAGCAGCTTAAAGTCTCCACCACTTTTTAGTCCATTACCCATATTACCTCACAATCTTAGTTATCTTCTCATATATAAATGTAAGGACAGGGAATACATTTCATATTACTTCAAGTCCACTCTATGGCCAAGCACACAATACATTGCAGAAGTCACTCTGAAATAAGTTATTGGATACCTAACCAGCATCCCCCTACTGCAAAAAAACTTTGAAGAATCTCGCCTTTCTTTTGGCTTATACCAGCATTTCACACACTACAGACCCCTGCATGACAGCCCAGAAAATGCCCATGAGAGCCTTCAACCTCATTCCAAGCTTGTAAACAAGTTGGGTTTTTGTTTTTTTTTATTTTTTTAAGCAAGCAGAATAATCTGTTTGCAGGAAGAATTGTGTGTGTTTGGGGGGGGGGCGGTGGGCAAGTCAAATAAAAATAAAAACAGACGACTTAAATGAGTTGATCTTTGTTTTCCGTATGTCCCCTTCCCTGCTCTTCCTCCCCCATCCCCACCATCCTCACTTTCTGTTTTGCTTTTCATGCCAGTTGCTAAAGACTGTAATTTAAAAACTGCACTGGCTTTTCCAGAGCCAGGAGGAATGTGCATCCGCACGTGGATTTTTCCACAAGAAAATTGTCCCTGTCTTTTGGTTCTTCTTAGCCAGAAACAATGAGAACAGACAATCAGATGAGCCCATCCATCTTTGCAGTTCTTATTCTAATTTGAGAGGCTCAGAAAGGGTGGAGGGGATGGTTTGTGTTTCACCCTGTTAGGCTGTTGTTTGATGAGGTTTGTGCTCCATTTGTTCGGATGGTTTTCATGGTTTCTTTGTTGTTCATGGAAAGACTTTGAAAGTCATAATTCTGTATCCTTAAGCTCTTCTGCTATTTCTGTTCAATGTCTCAACGGGACTCACACCATGAGAAAGGAAAATGGGAAGTTTCCAGCCAGTTAGGGAAGCCATTTCTGAACACAATCATGGAGGCATGTGGATTTTTTTCAAGAAAGAGGTTGGGATCATAAATGTTCAGGTTCAATGAAATAGATTCCATAGCAATTTTGAAGCAAGGTTCTAGTCATTTCCAGGCAGGAGGCATCTGTCTACCCCCTCGTTTGTTTTTCAAGCCCCCATACCTCTGGCCTTTTTCCTTCCCTGTAATCCTTAGGCCCAACCTTATCCACTCTCAATAGAAAAGCATGAGGGGCCTGGGAGAACCTGGACTGTGCTCACACCTCCGAGGTATCACCCACAACATCAGTGTGCTAAAGAAAGGGGCTGGAGTCGGCGACCTGAAATGTCATGGGCCTGAACTTTCTTCCCATGGAGCCTTGAATCTTCCCATCTCTTCAGTGCTGCTATATACATTTTTTTTTTCTTTCCAAACTTGCATTCGTTTTATACATGTAGAAAACTTCACATATGTTGTCTCATTTGGTCATTACCTCTTAGTTCACTGGAACCATTTTAACAAAACACCATAGATTCGAGTGGCTTATAAACAACAGAAATTTATTTTCCACAAATTTATTTTCCACAAGGAGGTTGGAAGTCATGGCCGTTCGGGTTCTGGTGAGGGTCCTCTTCTGGACTGCAGACTGCTGACTTCCTGCTGTGTCTTCACATAGCAGGAAAAGGGAAAGCTGGTTCTACAACCTCTTCTTCTATGGTCACTAATCCCATCCCTCAGGGCTCTACCCTCATGACCCAATTACCTCCCAAAGACCACACCTCCTGATGCCATCTCATTGTAGATTAGATATAAACATATGAATTTGGGGGGAACTTAAATATTCAGTTTAAAACATTCGCATGACTCTATAAAGTAGATAAATCACGTAAATTTTTATTTTTATATTAAAGAAGGTTGAGGCTCAAGGATGTCTTATGATTCATCCAAGGTCTCACAACAAATAATGCCAAGGACAGAACTTGAACCTATCCTCCGACTTCAAATTCAGGGTTCTTCCAGTTGGTTACTTAGGCTCCCAATCAGAGTGTCCGTGTTCCTTCCACTCACTCCACCCTTGCCCCAGGGAAAGAGTACACTTCCAAAATTTAGTGATGCTTAAGAGCTAATGTTGCATTAACTTTCATTTCTCCTGGTTACTGAAAGGTCATCTTCGTGCAGCCTTTGTGAAAAGCAGGAGGTGCTGATATATGACAATTTGTTGTTTTTCATTAGATCCTTCTTATGACTCAGTCAGGAGAGGAGGATGGGGCAATAACATGAGTTCTGGCCTCAACAAAAGTAAGTAAACGTCATTCTACCTTTGGGAGGAAACATTTTTCCAAGGATGGGGTAGAAAACAGGGCCATGGGTTTAAAGAGGATAGGAATGAGGATTTGTTTTCCTGGGTTTTTTTTTGAGTAAACATCAAAATTAACTGCCAATTCAGGGCTCATCAGTGATATCCGCTCTTTAAAAGAAGGTGTGGGTTTTTTGTTCAGACATTTTGAGTTTTGTTTCATTGCCTTTGGTTTTGGAATTATTGAAGTCAGGTTTCTCTGGACAAGGCTCTGTGTGAGCAGAAGGTCACTGGATTTGGATGCTGTCATTTAAATGATGAAAACGACCCTCTATAACCTTGCTTCTGGAACCATGGAGGCTTGGTCATTCCAACATCACTATCCCTAGTTCATAAAAGGCTAAGATGTAGGATAATCTGATGAGGAGATGGAAAGAGTCTAAGACATCAAATTGAGTTGATGTCTGACCCAAAATCTCCCTATAAGAGAGGAAGGAAAGAGAAGATTCAAACTCCTGAACCAGAATGCGTCAATCTTGCTATCTCCAGGAAGTAAAATACGAAGCACATGAAAGGATGGTGAAGGGAATTCTTTCAAGAAAGAGGTTAGATTACAAATTAATGTCCCAGCAATAACCAAGATCCCTTTCACTATATGTATTAATTACTTGTTTACTGTGTGCCCAGCACCTGGCACTCTGGGGTTTACAAAGATGAATCAGGCATGGACCAGCAGGGGAGAAGGATCACGCACACAAATCACTCTTCATCCGGGTGGTACTGAGGAGGCCTTGTGGACCTGGAAGCATTTGAGTTGGCTCTCGAGGGGAGGCAGGATTAGGACTTGCAGAGATGGGGGCAACAGACCCTCCCAGAAGTGGGGCCAGGAAAAGACGTCAAGGTCCACATGTCTGACAGTCAGAGAGGACTCCAGGTTCTGGAATTTAGGATGTGTGAAGGGAAAGAAGTCTAGAAAGGTAAGGAAGGGGGCACGAGGAACACTATAAAGATATACCTTAATTTTTTAGTCAATGAGGGGTCACTAAGGTTGTTGGACGGTGGAGTGAGATGGCTAAACCGGCTGCATAACATATGATGCCCCATTAACATGTAAGTTCTACCAGGAGCTGCTGGTTCATAATGACCTCTAGCACCAAGAATAGTGCCAACACGTAGTAGGTTCTAAATAAATATTTATGAAATGACATGAATAAATTAGTGAGTAGAGAATGAGTGAGTGAATGAATGAATGAATGAGAAAGCAAATTTATCTTCCTTCTGGAAGGTGTTTGACAAGATGTTTCTCTCCTCTCATGGGTAGTGGCCCCACTTACCATATTTCTTTTTCTCTTGCCGCAGGTCCCCCCTTGCGGGAGCACAAACAATGAGTAAGAATACTGAACAACGGCCCCAACCAGGTACCTGTCCATGATGTGTAATCCCTCTTCAGCTTTTTATGCAACTGTTGATTCCCTGTAATCAACTGAGGAGGGTTTAAACAATATGCTTCATTTGTCATCACTTTTCTCTTCCACAGAGGGTCCGTGTTTGACTCTCAGTAATAGATCTGTAAATCAAGTAACAGGTACTGAAATCAGGTAGAGACTTGTTAAATATCAGAGGTGAAAGGAATATTAAAGATGAAATTTTCCAATGCCTCATTTTGTAAAATAAACTGGAGACCAGAGAAGTGAAGTGATTTTCTAAACCCACACAGCTAGTTATGAGGGTTATAACCCCACCTTCCCAAGTTGCTCTCCAAGCCTTGTATGTTTCACCAAACCTTAGTTTCGGAAATACTCTCATTCTGTGATGGGTCTACTTAACAATTTAGGCATGGGAACCTTTAAAGCCATGGAATTGGACATTATCAGTATTGGAAAGGAACTTAGAGACATCTAGGTCTATAGCATCCTTCTGTTACATCTGTCTTATGATTACCTCACCTCTACTTGAATACTTATAGCAACAGATAGTTCACTACCTAGCTGGGCTTAATTCCACTATTTGAGCCAAAGTCCCCCTCCCTATAACTTTCATTCAAGCTTCCTAGTTTACCTTCTGGAGAAATCTTGCTCCTTCAGATACCTGAAGATGGCTCTTGTGCCATCTCCCCATGCCAGTCATGGCTTCTTTATGTGACACAGCTAAGATTAAGTTCTGAACAAGCCATTTGCTTAAGGATGAGCAAACACTGTTTTCCATCTCTACTGAAGATAGAGCAATAGAAAATTGACTTACAATTCATCAGGAAAGTTAAGAAAGAACTTGCTGACTATGAACACAAGCCAGACAGAGAGGATTTGACATAGAGGATTTAAAGAATCCCCAACAACAACAAAATCGGAAATGACCTGCCAAAAAAATTTTAGTTGCCACACTGTATATTAAAAGAATAGGCCGAATGGCCTTAAAGACTCTTCAAGTTAATTTATGGCTATAAGTAGAAACCCCAGATCATGTTGATTTTTAAAAACTGAAATTGTAACTGTAAAATTAGTAAAATTTTAACAAGCATTTGACAACTTGGCCGAGTTGTAATCCAGCTCTCTACCATGATTTCCTCACCTGAAAAAAAGATGAAAAACCTCACATAAAACCAATATTTCAAAGATTTTTTAATGGCTAAATAATCATGTAAGTTTTAAGTAAGCTGAGATATCAGTAGCAGTCATATTTTAGTTAAAATGCAGGTTCTGGTTAGTGTTGACACTTCTAAGCTTAAAAACCACAGAATGTTGTTCTAGAAGGGAACCGAGGTCTCTAGTAGCCCAGCCCACTCACTTAGCAGGTGAGAAAACTAATACCCGGAGATTGTCCAATGAGTTATTTAGTTTATAACAGCTGGGGCTGGAACCCAGGCTACTTGATTTTCAGGCATATATTTTTTATGCTACATCAGAAAAAAGAGATCTGAAAAGTTTTTAGTAACAGACGGAGCTATTAAAGACCGGTAATTATTAGACCTTCTTTAAGCCCATTTAATAAGCCATGTTTACCTTATTCATTATGATTAAATATTAGTTCCTTTCCAAACAGTTTCATTACTCTAAGGTAATGAGAGCGTTATCTACAAATTGTAGACACCAGATGCAAAAGAAATGATGTTGTTACTATTCCCTGTAAATACTGAGATGAACCATAACTGTGATCAAGAGCTTTTGAGGTCTATAAATAAAAGCAGTCAAGTTGTCTAAAATTAGGCTTTACTATGATGCTGAAATAAAGTATAAACCTTTGGGGTATTCTTATTGTTAATGCTGTTGTTTTCTATTTTTAATAATAGTGAAGCAAATTTTCTTTTTCGTTTCCATAGATCCATATCAGATCCTGGGCCCGACCAGCAGTCGCCTAGCCAACCCCGGTGAGTTGACTTTGGCCTGCCAGGTTTTCTTTCCAGAATGTTCCATTGCTTTGTGAGGTCACAGAGACCTCTGTCCTAAGTTCAGACACCTGACTAGAAAGTAATGTGTACTTTTTTCCTTGAAACGTTCAACATCTGTTTCTCTCGTGTACAAATGAGAGGTCATGGCTTGTTATTCAGTGGCAATAAATGCCCATTAGCTGAGGATGTTTCTGGAAAATGAACATTAGCCTTGAGGTTTGGATTAGTCGTAAATGGCACATGTAGAAGTTTCAGTAGAAAAAGATGAGCCAGGGAGGTGGAAACAACTCCAGTGAGCTCTCAGTTATCTTCCTCGTACAAGGTACAAGTAAATAAATATTCCAAAGGCATTTTGTTCTTAACTTTCGAATGTGTTGCAGAGCTATCTGGTCTTATGAAAGAAATGTGTCCCTGAAAGGTTGCAGGTAAAATGAACTTGACAATACGTTTTAAGAGTTTATTATCACAAATAACTCTCAAGTGAGCTCTAAACCAAGAGCGCTGAGCATGTGAGCTGATAAACCCTGTGCAGAAGTGAGGCCCCGCACCTCCTCATCCTAGGGAACTAATGTTGCCAGGGTCCCCAGGCCCATTTTTCAGTGCCTGGCCATTCCTTCCCGGATGGAAAAGTCCCCCAGGTCCCTCTCCTGTGGCTTTTCTCTCTGCCCGTGTTCTTCTCTGTAGAACGCAGAGCTGAGAGCCAAGCTCTAGGGCTCAGCCAAGGAGCATTCCAGGTCCTGTCTAGCCTAAAGCCTGTGCCACACTTTCTCCCTTTAACTCTGACAGCAGTCCCCTGGTCCAGCTCTTTTACTCTAATGGAGACTACCTGGGAGGACTTCCTCACTTAGCACAGATTCATAGTGATTCAGGCCTTTATAGAAGAAGAGATTCAAAAGCCTTGCCAAAAGAGATGGGTGTGGTTTGCCCCAAAAATCATATAGCTAGTTTGGGGCCACCTCGCACCTCATTACCCACAGTGCATTTTACTAGGTCTTGGGACAAATTATTTTAAGGTCTAACCATGTTTATGATGCCAATCTCAGTGGCAAACAGAAAAGCAAGCCAACAATGAAAAGAAGGGGCTGTCCAGTAGATTCTGAATGTAAAAGGAAATAAAGAGTGAGAGGATCTTGCATTTTGGGAATTAGATTCTGACTCCCCCAGGCTGAAATATTCTGTTTTCTCTGGTTCGTCTCACCTACTGCAGGAAGTGGGCAGATCCAACTGTGGCAATTCCTCCTTGAGCTACTCTCCGATAGTGCCAATGCCAGCTGTATCACCTGGGAGGGAACCAACGGGGAGTTCAAAATGACGGACCCCGATGAGGTGGCCAGGCGCTGGGGGGAGCGGAAAAGCAAGCCCAACATGAATTATGACAAGCTGAGCCGGGCCCTCCGATACTACTATGATAAAAACATTATGACCAAAGTGCATGGCAAAAGGTATGCCTACAAATTTGACTTCCATGGCATTGCCCAGGCTCTGCAGCCACATCCAACTGAGTCGTCCATGTACAAGTACCCTTCTGATATCTCCTATATGCCTTCCTACCACGCCCATCAACAAAAGGTGAACTTTGTCCCTCCTCACCCAACCTCCATGCCCGTCACTTCCTCCAGCTTTTTTGGAGCAGCCTCACAATACTGGACCAACCCCACGAGTGGAATCTACCCCAACCCCAATGTCCCCCGCCATCCTAACACCCACGTGCCCTCACACTTAGGCAGCTACTACTAGAAGCTTAATCATCGGTGGCCTTCTAGCTGAAGCGCCATTCTTCACACTTCCTGGAATACTTTGGACTCTAAAGGACATATTTGGCCTTGAAGAGGAAACAAAACTGGATGTTCTTTCTTGTTGGATAGGACCTTTGTATTTGTTCTTTTAAAAAAATTCTTTTTTTTTTTTTTTTTTTTGTTTAATGTTGGTGACTTTTGCTTCCTCTACCTTGAAAAAAGAGATGGATAATTCTATGGGCCAGTAGGCCAGTTTGGATTCTCAATCTCCTATCATTTTATGAGTTAAATATTTAGATTACTGGAATGGTTGTATCATGGTTCTACAAAAGAAACTGTAAATTTTCTTTATCTTTTTATGACCAAAGCAGTTTCTTATCAATACACGGGTCATATCATGGACCTTATAGGGTTCAGTATGATAAAGAATCATGGACTTAACCAGTTATGCTCTGGTTTGAGACTTAGTGAAAATAGAGGCAGGAAGCTTATAATCTTGTTTTAGGAAGATCAAATTCAGTGGATGGTAACTGGAACATTGGTTGTATGGCCAGTGAAGTTTTCACCCAACTGGAATTTAAAAGAAAGAGCAGGTATGTGTATTTAAGAAACCATGGGCATTGCAAAATTTCTCTCAGTGGGCAATATATGCTACGCCGACCATTCTCTCTATAAATAGTCAGGATATGAACTAAGAAATGTTCATGCATATGCAGACATTCCTGAAGGACAGAGAATTAAATAACTTTTTTTTTTTTTAATAATGACAGTGGGTCCCAGAACTTAGAAAAGTCTTAGGGATTTCTAAAAACAAACAGATCCGCAAGCGCTGTGCGCTTGTCAGACCATCAGTCCAGAGTCACTCATTCAGAAGGCAACTTACTGTATAAATTATGCAGAGTTATTTTCCTATAGCTCACAGTATTAAAAATAAATAATTAAAAAAATTAAAAAGAATAAATAAACGAGTTGACCTCGGTCACAAATGCAATTTTACTATCAAATCAGTGGTTGTTATTTTTTTAAATGTAATTTGTACATCTTTTGTCAATCTGTACATTTGGGCTGTTTGTACGTTTTTATAACTGGTTTTTAAAATGCATAGTGTCACTGTTGCTGAAAAGAACATAGGATGTTTAAGTCACTGACTTACTAGAAAGAGATGCACTGGTGCAGTTATTTAACAGACATGCAAGAGCAAACAAAGGCAATCCATTTAAATCTTTATGCTTTGGAAATGTTTGAAAATAACCGTACTGCAATCATCACAACTTTGAAAAGAACAATCAAACTTTCCCTTGTGTATACAAGGGATTTTCCTGCCTATATATACAACATATTTTTTAGATATTAAATATATATAATTTTGCAGGTAATCGTTGACTTTTTAAAACTATATTAAGTGTTAAGCTGACAACTGTCAATGAAGACTATGTTGTAAAATAATTTGACTAAATAAATTGTGCCTTTTTCTCTCAGAACTAAGGACATTGTTTTCTTATTTATCCCCTATTAGGTTAAAGGGTTTTCCCGGAGGAAGTTTTCTATTTACCTCTTGCACCATAAAGATTTTTCAAATATACATACTGCATTACAGTAGAAAGTGCAAAATCAATATAGTTTTGATTATTTTTTGTGTTAGGGTTCTCAAGAGGAACAAAACCAGAAACCAGTATAAGATTAGATCGAGATTGAGATCGAGATGATAGAGATAGAGATATGAGAGAGAGAGAGAGAGAGAGAGAGAGAGAGAGAGAGAGAGAGAGAGAGAGAGAGAGATTGATGATGAGGAAATGACTTAGGTGATTATGGAGGATGAGAAGTCCCATGGTCTGCTGTCTGCCAGGTGGAGACCCAGGAGAGCCAGGGATGTAGTTCTAGTATAAACCCAAAAGCCAGGAAAGCTGATGGTGTAAATCCCAGACCAAGTGCAGCAGAAGAGAAATGTCCCAGCTCAAGCAGAGGAGTGATTTCCTTCTTTTGCCTTTTTGTTCTATGCAGACTCTCAATGGATTGGTTGATGCAGTGGGAAAGGCGATCTCCTTCACTAAACCCACCAATTCCAATGCTAACTCCTCTGGAAACACCCACATGTACATATCCAGAAATAATGTTTGATCTGGGCACCCTGTGGCCCAGTCAAGTTGATAGTTAAAATTAACCTTCACATTGTTGATGATGTTTGCAGAGATTTTTTAAAATGCTATTTAAATTTTCCTCCAGCCTAAAAGAGTTTTTTAGGATAATAGCCAAGGCCATAAATAATCTGTGTCCAAGAACCAGAACCAAGCAGACAGGCCCATCTAGGATAGACTTAGACTTCATTCTGTTGCATCCACCAAGCTCCTCAAATCCTAGTGACTGTCCTGCTGATATTCTGACAGAGAATAAGATGGCCCAGCTTCCCCTGGTTTCATGCCCAGATTTTATGGTCCATGCAGACTTTTAAGGTCCCAAGGAAGACCTTGATTCAAGCTTCACTGTTAAGTAACTTGTTTCAGTCCCTCTATTTTATAATAAAAGAAAATGAGGCCTGGAAAGTCCTTGATATTATGAGAAATTAGACTATAATATTCCCTAGGTATTACTGAGTACCTTCTAGATAATATGTCTACCTAGATAAAATGTGATGTGCTCCAGAAAGATGGCCTCCAATATCTTTTTTAACTTGCACCTTTCCATTAAAAAATGTGTTAAGCAAATATATGTACACTGATTTATGAATCATATATACAAACTGTTACATTATCATTATTTACATTATAAAACAAATACAAAATAGAACATTTTAAAGAGTAATATAAAAATAAATCAAAACTGAAATTCTAATATTTTTTCCATTTTCTTTATATCGCATATCTCCTATTGTCAATACTCAATAAGAAAGTTAGTGTTTAGAGGAATCAATGTGTATGTGCACATCTGTCAGGGTTTTTTATTGACTTCTAAGAAAGGAGAAAATTAAAACTTGGTATTAGTGGCTCAAGAAAGAGAGAAATCATGAAGTTCAGGTATGTTTAAGAATAGTTTAGCTGAATTCTTTTGGAAGTCTCCATCTCAGCCAAGCAATTTAGCCATCAATCTGTAAAGTATTCATTTGGGTAAATGGAGGCACATAAAGGATACTCGGTCCATTGGGAGTTCTTCCTATGAAGAGGGTTTCTTTATATGTCCCTGTTCACCTAAAAATAAAAAAGGCCTTTCAAATGAGAGGAAACAGCATTTATTGAGATCAATAAGAATAGCTATTCAGGGAATACTGATTCAAGCAGAAACCCAAATAGTGTTCCAATTAGAAGACAAAGGCAATGGGTGTTTATAAAAAGGGGAAGGGGAAGGGGAAGGGGAAGGGAATAATAACATCAGTGAAAGATATTTCTATTGGTGCAGGTAACCAAACAAAGTGATACTAATTTAAACAATGTTTCTAATTTTCAGACTAGTAGTCATCAGCCCAATAGTCAGAATAACTGCTTTTTGTTTATCTTTGCACACAGTTCCTTGGTGAACAAGGTGGGTTGGGCCCACTTTAAAGGTTCCTGTGCCCTGTTTCCACATTCCAAAGATCTGAGACATGAGACCTGCAAGGCAGTTCCTCTGGCCTGGCAGCTCTGGCTCCATTTTAAAGTGGCTCCGTTTATATTGTTATTTACACCACATTCAAACACTGACTTACGTTCACCAGCTCTACAAATTCTTGGAACTTTGGCCAAATCTTGCCCCTTGAACTTGTTTCTCAGAGATTTATTACACATTTAGGGAGCTAGTCCACTCCCTAACAGAACCAGGACACCATTTTCTCCTTAAAAGCATTTGTGTGGAGGAAGGGCTGGCATTTAGTCCCCTATAATGCCCAGATTTAGGATTTACTAGCTTACTCAAGGGCATCCAGCTGGCTAGTGGCAGAGGACAAACAAGATCTTTGCCCTCCTGGCTTCTAGTTCTGGATTTTCCCCATTCAATCATCCTTCAATGATGCCATGAAGTTTATTTATTCTAACAAACAGTGCAAGCCAAGCAGAGAGGAGCGTGGCACAATTGTGAGCGGTTCTACTGGAATTGGTCTTCCCCGCAGTTTAGGATACTTGGCCAACAGCCCTTGTGAGCAGGAGGTCATATTTTTTAGAGTCAAAGAATATTGTTGACTCCTACGCAAAGAAAGCTATGTTTTCAATATCTCTTGTTGGGCAACATTTTTAATGGTCAATGACTGCCAGAATTTCAATAACATCGAAAATGATTATTATTTTATTCAACCAATAATATCTGCATGCAATTGAACAATAAATATGCACAATGTTTATTTAGTTCATGCACCCTCAGATGGGGTGTGACTAATTTAGGCCAAATGAGAGCAAAAGGTTTTGGAACGCTGGGGCAGAAAGGAACATCTGTCTACCCTAAGCCAAGGTGCCACCAGGCTAAGGCAATGGTTGTTGAGAGAATAAAACAAAAATAAGAAAGAGAGAGAGAGAGAGAGAGAGAGAGAGAGAGAGAGAGAGAGAGAGAAAAGAAAAAGATAATGCAGTGCTTTCTATAAGTCATCTGTGGACTTGATTTCACACTCTAATTCTTTTAATATCTATTCATTAACAATCATCATGTAAACATGTCCCCTTAAAAACTATTGAAAAGCTAGCACTTTGGGGAGCAACCCTTGAGCCTGGCGGCCCTGCTGTCCAGCCCTGCTCCCTCATCTAGCTGGGGATCTGCCGCCAAGGTTCTTCCACCATCAACAGCAGTGCTGGGCTTGTGTCCAGCACCCTCTGAGGAGGAGGCAGTAAAAGGGTGCTTAGTATCAATGGGAGAGAGAGGTAGGTAATAAAGAACTTGAATGGGGGGCCAGGGGGTTGAGGTCTGGTGAATAAACAGAGGCTTCAACTTGTATCCAGAAAGAGCTTTGTGTTTTGCAAAAAAGCTCACTGGACACTTCATCATATGGAAAGCTACTGAAATTGACACTGCACTCCTTCAGCCAGGGAGTCAGCTAAAGGATTATGAAAGGTCGGCTGATTTCAAGACTACAAATCCCAGGCTCCCTTGGGGGGGCGAACACTTCAGAGAGGAAGTGGTTTCGCCAGTCAAACCTCTAGGGTTTCAGCCAATTGAGAAAGGATATGGAGGGAAGCTTTTAAAAGGAATGTCAGCTCACATGCCTGGGGTCTGTCTCTCTCTCACTCTTACTTGGCCTCCTGTCTAATTGTTTCAGTCTGTCTGAGCTGGTAAATTCCTAAGCACATAGTGAATTTACACTTAGCTTAAAAGCTCTAGGGGGAAACAGAAAAAGTTTCCAGTGAGACCACTCACTTACCTACAATTGCTAAACTAACCTTCTAGATTTTAACTGGTTACCTCATGTCTTTTCTTAGTGAGAAGAGAGACGATTTAGGTAGATAAATGAGCAAAGATGTAATACCATAGGACCTGGGTTCAAATTCTGACCCCTACACCTACGGGGCAACTTCTTTGCACCTATGAACCAGGGAACTGAGCAATAACTGTCTCCTGCAAGAGTTCCTGAGGTATTAGATGACACATGTGGAAAATCCTTTATAAATTACTGTATAGGAGATATATATATAATCACTGCTATCTGCTAGTATTTGCTAGGTTTTTCCAAGAACTTTTATTAAGTCTTTGTTAACTGGTGTAGATTTTGTTTTGCGGCCAGAAAGGCATTTTCCAAATAAGTGAAAAGTGGAAGTAATTGGATTTTCCAGAGAGCCATTGCATTTTCCGCAAACCCAGCCCCACTGTGCCCCTCTTGGGCTTCTGCCCTTCACTGGCTCTGTGTGCACCTAACATCCGCAGAGCATGCTGCCAAGCTTTAGGGTGCTGCAAGTAAAATAAGATTGTTATGAAGGAATGCTAAAAATGCAATTTGTCAGAAATGCTGGGTTGGGTTTTTCAGTCAGCTGAGAAATGGAGGCCAGGAACTGGGAGTTTTTGCTTAGTAAGCTTGGATCCAGATTGTTTGTATAGCCAAAGCAGCCTATAAGCTCCATGGGAGAAGACACTATTTCATGTGCTGCACAGGAGACAGCACACATTAGTTGGTCAGTAAATAAATGCTAAGTGAATATGTAAAGAACAGGGATGGAGTCACAGAAACCAGGCTCTGAAGCTGAGCATTTCCACTGCCCTAATTTTAGTTTACTATTTCTGAGTTGGAGTTCCCATCTATTAAATGAGGATTATAGTCATAATTGTACAAGGTTATCATGAAAGTTATATAAGATACTGTAAGTAAATATGTTTTGTAGGTTAAAAAGAACTATGAAAATGCAAGATAGTGTCTTGGTTGATGAGAGGCAGGTCCTCTTTATCATTCAAAAGTCTGTACAGATATCTGTTCTCCTCTGATATCATAAGATAGAATTCAGTCATACTTCTCTATTCTAGTGCATATTGTGAATATGTATTTTTAACTTAAAAATTATAGAAGCTTGATACAGTCAAAATTTACAGAAAAGTTGGAACAGTGAAAAGAACATTTTTTATCGAAATATTTGAGAATAAGTTGCCAACCTGATGCTCCATCACAACCAAGCATTTTAGTGTGTATTTCCTACAATGATAATATCCTCCTGTGTAATCAGAATCACATATTGCTTTCAGTTAGCACATTCTTTTAGTCTGAAATACTCCCAAGGTCTTTCCTTGACTTTGACTTTGGCAACTTTGAATATTAAGAGCCAGTTCTTTTGTAGCATGCCTTCTAATTTGGGATTGCCTGGTATTTCTTCATGATTAGGTTTAGGTCAGGCATCTCCGACAGGAATGTCAGGAGTGATATAACTTCCTTCTCCTTGCAGCCTGCATGTGGCACACAATTTCAATTTATTCCATTATTAATGAATTTCATATTGATAATTTGATGAACATGGTGTCTGTCAGCCTTCTCCACTGGAAAGTTACTCCTTTCCCGTTTGTAATTAATAATAATTTTGTCAGAAGTTACTTTGAAATTATATATATATATATATATAGATAGATAGATAGATAGATAGATAGATAGATGTGTGTGTGTGTGTATCCCATTTATCATCAAATTTCAATGTATCCATTTATTTATATCTCTAAAGACTCATGGTTTCCTATTGTATTCAGTGGATAAGATATGTTCTTATCATTATTTATTTTGAGGATTACATTGTCCCACTGGCCGTTCAAGTTGGCTTCTGTGTCCCTTGACATGTTCCCATCAGTCTTTGAGCACTTCCTTGCTTTTCCCACAACAAAATATTTTAGATTCCATGTCCCAGCCCTGGAGTCAGTCATTTCTCCAAGGATTACTGGTGCTTTTTAGTAGAATATGATATCTAGAATCTACTATCTGGGTGCTAGGTACGCTCATTGCTATTGCAGTACTGCTTCTCTCAGGCCCTCTCAGTGGACAGATCTAGGCAACATATGTTTACACACACACACACACGCACACACACGCACAGGTACACAGGCACTCATATACATACATATGCTGCATTAGTCAGAATTTCCAGAGAACCAGTAGGACACATATATGAAAAATTTATTATAGGAATTGACTCAGGCAATTACAGAGGCCAAGAAGTCCCATGATCTGCCGTCTGCAAACTGAAGAACCTGGAGCCAGTTTTTAATTCAGTCCAAATGAGTCTGACAGCCTGAGAATGGGAAGCCAATAGTGTAAGCCCCAGTATGACTCTGAAAACCCAAGAACCAGAAACACCAATGTCCAAGGACAAAAGAAGGTGGATGTCTCAACTCAAACAGAGAAAAAAGGTTACTTTTCCTCCCCTTTTTATTTTATTCAGGCCCTGAATGGATTGCATGATGTCCACATTGGTGAGGGTGATCTTTACCAGTTTATTCTTTCAAATACTAATCTCTCCTGGAAACACTCTCCAAGATACACCCAGATATAATGTTTTACCAGCTATCTGGGGATCCCTGAGCCTGACCAAGTCTACACATAAAATTAACCATCATATATGCATAGAAATTTAAATATGGACAAATTAGATAGATAGATAGATAGATAGATAGATAGATAGATAGATAGGTATAGATTTCTATATCTACATATATTGAAACACTGGAGTTTACTCCGATGGATCAATTTCCAGTCTAAAACTACAGGTTTTCCCTTCTCTATTCATAATTCCCTTATTTGACAATAAGCAATATGGTTTCCATTAAGCGTACTAAATGTACTTATTTACCAATCCTTCTGCGTGTAACCAGTCTCCCATCTCTGTTGCACCCACACCCCCAGGGGACGTGTTCCTTATTCCTTTCCCTGCTTTGGCTCTCGATCCCCATCCTGGCCACCCCCACTCTGTGGGCACTCTCCTTATCCTAGTTAGGCTGTACTTGTGTGCCCTCCTCACCCAGCTCAAGCCCTGACACCCATGAGAGGCTGCTGCGCCTTTCCTCCCTGATGTAAAGAGGGTGTTCTCCTCTTTACGCCACTTGGGCACTACAACTGCACTTGGGCACTACAACTGCACTCTAGGACTCTTCACGTGGATGCCATTCTCGTCCTGGTTCAGTGCTGATATCACCACACTCTGATACTGACCTTGCTCTGCTTCACCTATTTAGGAATAAATACTCCAGGAGGGGAAGCCGCAGGACAGGACGGGAAAGGAAAGAGGAAAAAGAAGAGAAGTGGAAAAAGGGAAGATCCATGAATATACATTTAAAACTACACAAATCTCACTGATGAGTGTATGTCTGGCTGTAAGTGGAGACAAGGGACCACAAGATTCCTTATTGTGTGGGGTTTGCCTTCCTCTGCCTCCCTCCCCACCCCCCCCCACACACATATTTTTGTACCTTCCGATATGCAGAATCTGAAGAGCAGTAGAAAAAGGAGAGGAAGGATGGGAGTTAACCAGAGAGGCTAACGAGCTAGGAGATAGTTGGGAATGGGGGCTAGGTGGAGAAAATGAAAAAAAAAAAAATTCTCGTACTAGTATCCAGGGGAGAGATTGGAAGGAAACAGGACAGGACAGGGTTGGTGAGTGTGGAAAAGCAATGTTCTGGGATATGCCGCTAGTGTTTTTTGATTGAAGCTGGGGTAGAGAACGGCATGACTTTGTTGCTACCTTTGGTTGTTGGGTGGTGCTCAGACACAGCAATTAGAGATGTCAGGATCTACTATATTTAAAGGTCTTTGTCCTCCATTAGACTATAAGGACACGAAGGGCAGGAACTGTGTCTAATTTCTTCTCTTGAATTCCTAGCACCTAACAAGTGCCTGGCTTTAGAAAAGGGTCTGATCCATGCCTGTTTTTTGTCAAACTGCACCCGCTGGGCAGAAATGTCTGAAGTCCAGCTGCTCCGTCACGGTTAACTCCAGAGAGACACAGAGAAAATAAAACATATGAGAGAGACAGTTAAAGTGTAAGCCCAGGGCGCTGCTATAATTTGCAGGTGATTTCTGCTGAGTCAGGGTTTGGGGCTAATTGGTTTCCCCAGAAGATTTCTTTCTCCACTGATTGTGATATTTCTCTGAGGCTCTGGCTTTCAGAAATGTTTAATCAGACATCGCATGTATTCTAGCAATACTTTCCAGACACTCAGCTTTTCCTGACAAACTTCTCTTTCTTTGTTCTTCCTGTCTTTTCAGGAACTTGTACTTATCTAGTGTTTTTCAGAGTAACTCAAAGTTTTGTCACTAAAAAAAAATAAAAATAAAAACTAGAACATATGACCACCAGAAAACCAATTTGCATCCATTTGAAAACTTTAAAATGTGGAGAATGCAGATTCTATCCAGAGGTACTTGATCTATAGGGAAGAAATATGAACCTGCCACTAATTTCTGAAAAGTAAAGTTAGTTGGATTGTAGCTTAAACCTGCCTTTAAAGGAGTGTTTGTGATGATTCTCAGTCTTTTCCTTTCACACTGCATCTTTACAAATGTCAGTGATTACCTGATCAGAATCCAAGACACAAAACTCTAATGGGTCTAATTTTTCAAGTGGTTTCAATCCAGCAACCAGATCCTGGGGGTGCTGGTTATGCTCACAGCCAACTCTCGAAGGAAAGTTTAAGACAGATGGGAGTGAAGAGGGCACAGAAGAGGAAAGCAGGGTTTCCATCCCCATGACGAGCATCATGGCCAAACACACAGTCAGCCCTCAGTTGCATGCTTAGGAGATTTGCATTCCTAGAAGATGCCAGCTATTTACCTATGGAGAGGTTTGATTAATTCCAAGAAGGACATGCTGAGTAAGGTTTCCAGAAAACTCTGGAAGTGGCATAAAAATCATATTTACATACAATGTACACTTAGTTTAAATCTTACTTTGTAAGAAATATCTAGTTTTCAAGAGATTTTCAGATATTCAGTTTGTTGAGGATTAATTACAAATGGCCCCACAGCTTTACATTGGCAAATGCCCAAAAGACAACAGAAGAGAAATTGGAGTCTAAACTACAGCATGGTCTCATAACTCACATGCAGTAGGTCTCTGAAGGGAGTTTACTCTACCTTCGACATTTTGCGTAATCACAGCAGATGGACAAATGTCCTTTATGCATGAGGGCCTGTTCATTTTCCTGAGAGAAACTATGACAAAATGATAGCGGGACTGGTACTTGTTTTTCCAGGAGAATCTTAATGCAAAAAAATATTAGTTTAGTCAGAATCATAGCATCTGTAGAAGGTGAAAACTATCCCTCGCTGAATCCTCAACCATCTTGGTCTCTGAGAAAAAAAAAAAAAAAAAAGAAAAGAAAAGATTGACCTAAGCATGGAATTTCCTGGTCTTAGTGGATTTACGACCAAAACTCCAGCCATGGATGACCCAGGTCATAAGTGCTAACTGCACAGCAAATTCAATTACTCCAAATTCCAACACACCACCCTTCTTCCTGTCCTTTACCCCTTTCTCATCATAATATGCCCTAAGCCATCAACGCCCACTGGGGTGCTGAGCCTGAGTGTACTCTCTCAGAAAGCTCAGAGCTAACAATTAATGCTGAGGACATCTCATCAGAGGGAGAAAGCCATGTTCTTGTTGAAGAGCAGTGACAATGATCAGTCCCAGCCTGGCTCGACCAACACAGAGACCAAGTACATCAGTCCCGTCCTCTCTCCAGCCTTCTCCTAGGACAGAGAAAACAGCATTGAGATCTAAGAAGTAATTTTTCAGGACTTTACGATGGATCTTCTGATACCACAGAGGCCCTTACTAATGAATAAAGAAGGAAAACTTTTGAAACAGTTTTATCTGCTGAGATTTTGATACCATGGTGCTGGCAACATGCCTATCCTTGGTCTGTTCTTCTCTCTCTCTTCCCCTGGCCACATGTGGTTAAAGAACATTATTTAGACAGATTTCATAGAAGGTGGTGTCTTAGGGTAGTAAGTGTCAGGCACTAGCTCAGGCTTTCTTGAGAACTAAGAATTTACTGTGAAATTCTCGAGGGGATGAGGGAGACAGAAATATTGTAGAAATGGATAGACAAACTCGTGGAGCCTGGAACAAGAAAACTACTAGAATCCAAAAATTCAAAGGAGAGGGGAATGCTCGTACCTTCCTGTGACTAAGATACCCTCTTTACATTTCTCATTTGTCCTCCCACTGCCATGTCCCGCAATTTCCATGTTTCCCAGTAAACATGCCCAGCTCATTTCTTGCTAAGCTAATTTATTGCTGTCACCTCACTCTAAGCACCTCAAAGTTTACTTGAAGTCTATGGATTGGTTATCCTTGAGTCAGAGCCCAATGGTGGTGGCCAGGAGGGTCAGTTGGTATAGAGCAGGCCTTTTTCAAAGGTGGGGGGCTGTGGGCATGGCGGGCACCCAGACTGATTGGCCTAGGCTGTCCGTACTGCCAGAGTACGGGATGACCCAGTGTAGCACCTCCTGTGAAATGAATCCCAAGCCCCAGCTTCCAGGCCTTATTTGGTCTCCATGCTTCAAAAGTCTTAAATTACATATGTAAAGTCTAAAAATACCTATTACAACAGGATACTACCTTTCCACTGAACATAGATTAAAACATGGCATTTGGGGAGGAAGGTACTAACGTTGAGTAAAGTGTGTTATCCATTTTCTTTAAACTCTTACAACAACCCAGTGAGATGGGCATTATCCAACCCAATTCATAGTTGAGGATGCTGAGGCTCTGAAATTATGTTAAGAATGGACTTGGACCTGGGCCTGAGATGTTATGTAGCCATTAGTACCACCTGACTCTTCTTCTTGACACCTGCCACAGAGGAGACAAACTGGCCCAGAGGGAGAGCTGTTTCCACCTCAGTGGTGAAACAAAGACCTTTACAGTTTTCAAATCATCTTCACATGCTTTTTCCTGTAACACGCATCACTCTCCTCTTGTTTACTGTTATAGCATCAACCCATTGGAATGTAAGTTCCATGAGGGTAGTTTTTCCCCGGTTCTGTTCCCACCAGCATCCCTGCATCTAGGACCACGCCAGCCCGGATAGGTGCTCAGTGTACATTCTTGCACGAATCGTGTCCCGTGAGGTGGGCACGATTCGATGCCCACTGTCCAGGTGAGGTATGGGAAGCCCTTCCGAGGATCTCCACTTGAGTGCACTTGGCTCTGCTTCATCCCGGAATCCTGATTTGACAAGGTAGCTGCTATGGGAATTTCTAGAAGTCTTCCTCAGCAGCAGCATTTGGCCCATCAGAGAAAAGTTTTTAATTTATTTTGTTTCATTTTGAGAAAGGTTTCTGGAAACCTTCCCTCACCCCCACACCGTCCCCAGCAAGCAGCCCCACCCCCACCCTTACCCAAGGGCTGAGGTGGTGGGGAAAGAGCCAGGTCCGAGGAGAGCCTTTTCGTCCTGACCACCCAGGTCCGTGAGCCCCCCTTCTTGTCCTCCCCGCACCCCCATCCCAGCCCCTCCCCCAGCCCTCTGTGAATCCAGCCCATTTACAATTCCCTTTGAAAAGGTCTCTGTTTGGGTGAGTTCCGTGGGCTCTGCCTAGAGAACGGCAGATTATCTGAAAATAGGTGTTATTGATTACAACCAGGTGGTCTTTGTGGAAAGGGGTCCACTTGAACCAAAATAAATATTTGCCCTCACAAAGAACAAGGCGGTCCCTGTGGCGGGACGGGGGCGTGCTCGCGGCCCCTTCTGGCCCCCGGGCGCGGGCGCGTCGCGGCGCAACCGGATTGTGTTTCCTCAATGGGGACAGACCGCGCAGGGGGTGGCCGGGGGCGAACAAAGGCCCCGCCGGTTCCAACGCCAAAGGCTCGCCGCCCAGGCCGACTGCGGGCTCGAAGCCTGCTCGGGCCTTGCAATTGTATTTTCTTTGGCTTTCTGGCGCGCTCCTTATTATTTATTTCTTTTCCCTCTGTTTTATTTTTATTTTCAAGTTGCCGGCAGGACTGGATGCCGTCCATTCACCCCGCTGCCTTGGAGCAGCGCACGCAGACGGCCGGAGCCGGCTCAGGCTCAGCCCCACCGCCCGCCCGGCCGCCGCCGGCTCCCGGGGAGGGCTGGGGCGCAGCCGGGGCGCGGAACTCGGGGGTGTTGGGGGCTCGGAGGTCTCGGGGCAAAACAGAGTGGGAGAGTGGAGGCGGGGCGTGGGGGTAGGGGCGAGGGGATGCTGTGCAAGGGGTGGATGGAGGCCGGGAGTGGGCAGCGCAGGATGGGGGTGTGCCAGGCTGCGCCCCTGCCTGGCTAGGGCAAAACAAATTCAGCTTGACTGGGAGCCCCTCCCCAGTCCTGAGTTCACGTGACCTGACCGTTGAAATGTGGCTTTCTTGAAAAGATGATAGTAATTCAGAGTGAGATTTGGGGCTCAGTTCAAGAGGAAGCTGAAACTTACTCTGATCCCCTCTCATTCTCTGTGCAAAGTCTGCCCCTGCCTCCTGCCCACGGTCAACACAAACGTCCTCTCAGGGACGCCCCGGGCGCTCCTCTTCCTCTTCCTCCCCCATCCCCCACCTCGGCCTCTGAGAAATCATATCTTGCTTGCCCTTCCAGATCCCAAACCTGCCCCTCAACAGCAGTGGTGGCTAAGTGCGCCGAGGGGCGTCTATGGAGAGAAAGGTGGGGGGTCCCTCTTCTCAGTCAGTGTAGGGAGGCCAGAGTGTGGGACCATAACCAAACTCTTGAGGCTTTGAGCAGTCACGCCCCACCTCCCTGCAACCAGAGGGTGTTGTCCAGTGCCCAAGAGTGGAGTTCTGGAAGCTGAACACGCTATGGGACACGGAAAGCAGGAAAAGCCTCATCCGGGGCCGTTCTGGAAGGCAGGTGGAAGAGCTGGGCTCAGAAAGAAAAGAGACTCAGAAATAGCCTAAGAAAATAGAAAGTCAAGGTCAAATCACAGGAGCGCAGAGCCGCTAAGCTCACAGAAGCAGGAAAGAGATCAAGAAAGAATCCTGCAGCTGTGAAGACCTTGTGTTGCAGACCTGGTACTTCGCCCTGCTTAGGGACAAAGGATGATGACACCCTAACTGAGGCATCCTCTTTCTTCCTTGAAGGAGACATTCCTGGTGGCTGCTGTCGAGCTAGTCGGCTGTCTATGTGCTGGCAGTGTGCTAAATGTTGTAAAGCAGAATTTCAGGACAGTGATACCTATTTAAGAAATATCTCTGCCTCTGTCTCTCTTTGACATTGATTTCCCCCAAATCATAGCAAGAGCTATCATTAAGTTCCACATGGGATAAGCAGCATGTGGCAGGCCAGTCTCTGGGGAGCTAGGAGGACTTTCCAGTTCAGAAGGGGACTCAGAGGGCACAGGACGCCAGTAGACGTGTCATTTCTCCTGTGCGCCTCAGCTTTCCCCTGGGAAGTCACTTCTGAAAGGTAACCCTGGCTACCTTGCCTGTGTTCCCTCCAAGCTCCAGCACCACCAATGAGGACTAAATAGTTAGAGGAACCTCCCACATCAGGATCAGGTTGACTTAAGACTTGGGAGCAGATGTTACCTTGTCAAGGTAGAAATAGGTGAGCAGGCTCAGGCTACAAGCAAAGCAGTCCCCAGACTTGCAAGAAAAATATAGATTAGTAGTAGATGATTTCCGTTCACAGAAACGGTCACCAAACTATGAATACATCAGGTGACAACAGGAAACATATTTTTTTTTTAAGAGCTAAAAATGACCTTTAAAGCCATGTAATTCATTGATTTCACCACTCATTAGGAAAAACTGTCTGGTGTATGGGTCTTTGGAATCACCTAAGTCTGCAGTGGGGCCCAGTGCTTCTGCCCTTGGCTCAGGTGCTCTCTCTGTGATTTGGACACAGCTTGACCAGGAAGATACCTTTGGTGGTGGGCTAGCAACTGGCTCCTAAAAGAGTTGCAGAAGCTGGGGGCCTGATTTGTAATTTGCTGATTTCCAGGGTTTAAATACTTCTACCATGGCCAATGTCAGATGACCAATGTGAAGACTCTGAACTCAGAGCTGAGAAGAGATGCGCCGATGGACTCCTGTCACTTGGACTCTCCCGAGAGACCGGCAACAATGAAGTGATACAGTTCCTTAGAGGTAGAGCCAGGAAAGGAACCTGGACTCAGGGCTCTGCCCCCTGTGCCACACCATGCCTCATTGTCCTCTATTAGCAGAAGTCGTGGCCCCAGAGTCCAGAGGTGGGCCCCACACACCGGAGCCTTTGACCAGGGCCAGGACACAATGAGGAAGCAGAACAAGAAACAAACTTGTGTCTGTCTGTCCTTCCTCTTCACTTTGCGACTTCTTAAGTTCTTAAGAATGTGGTATGACTGGGAAAGAATCCAAGTGCCCAGCTCCTGGGGCTTTTGTTCTTTTGGGGGAAAGTATGAGAAGCAAGAGGATGATTCTGGGAAATGTGGGTAGTCTTGGCAAATTCTAGAGGCCAATTAAAAGGCATTTTTACCAGCTGGCCTTGGATGATTCTAATCAAGGCCTCAGAGACACTGTGGCAGTACTGTGATGGAGTAAGTAACAGAGTGAGCTTATGCTGGGAGAAATGGGACAAAGAGAAGCATCTGGTTCATTTTTTCATGTTTCATTCAGAGCTGACTTAAGAAAACAACAGAAATGAAGTTCATGGGAAAACTACATTAAAAAAAAAAGAAAAAAGAAACAATTGATAAGATCCTTCTAAACCCTGGAAGTTTAGAAATGGTTGCTATTTGGAGGTCTTCCTTTACATCAAGTCCGGTTTCTAATGGTTCAGACGTCTGCCAGTTCTTCCTTATTCAGAGCTCTAATTCACAGAATCATAAAATTATAGAATTAATTCAGAGATAAGAACAACCCAAGTCCCAGAGAGGTAATGTAATTTGTCCACGATTGCACAGATACTTATTAGTTTAGCAGTTGCTAGAATTTAAATTTCCTAGATCTAGTCCAGGCCTAGATTTTTATCTAGAACCCTAGATACTATAATGTAACAAAAGCTATCTTTGGTTAAAAATCATTATAAGAGAAATGCATGGCTATAACAGAAAATCCACAAAATATAGAATATTAAAAAGCAATAAAAATGATTATAATGCTACCACACAGATAACTACTGTGAATCACTTATACTTGCTTCCACCAAGGCCAGTGATCCTCAGCCTCACTGCATTATTAGTGCCACCAGGAAAGCTTGTAAAACTCCCTACGAAGGACTGAAAAATTCCAGCACACAGGTTGTACCCTCATCCCAAGGAATTACATCAGGATCTACATGTATTTGTTTATTTTCCATTTCCCTCCATTAGAAAGTAAGTACATACAGGTGGGGCCCTTGGCTGCCTTTTCTGTAGCTATATCCCCCACTGCCCCTAACAATCCCCAGAACAATGGGCCTTCATAGCACATTTGATGAACAAATGAACGAATGGATTTGTTTTTAGATCTTTGTCTTTCATGTATATAAACATATGTATATGCGTGTATATGTTTTAAAAATATACTTTAAATTTAAAAAAAATTTAATTAAAAACAGTTTAATATTTTGGGTTGACACCTCTTTCATTTGACATTTTGAGAACATTGTCTTAAATTGTTACATGGTTTTTAAACGTGATTTGTTATGTGTCATGCTCTCATATCCTGGACTTTGGACATATGTTTCCTCTTCCTGGAGCACTCCCCTCTCTTGATCCTTACCCTCTGTGCTCGGCCATCATTTGATTAACTCTTCTTCATGCTTCAGGTTTCACCTTGACGTCCATTCCTCAAGCAGCTCTCCTTGGTGTCCCAGTCTAGGTTAGGACCCTTTGCCCCTGTCTACCCTCTGACAACTGTGCTTCTTGTCCGCTGCTTCTAGAATATGAGCTCCACAGAGCTCTTAGGTATTTTGTTTTCCAGTATGTCTCCAGGACTTTGCTGACTGCCCAAATATTTGTTGAGAGTAGCATAGTACTTCACCCTATTATAGGTCCATACTGTATTAACTCATTTCCCTGCTGTGGTGGTGAACTTGGATTTTTCATTATACTATGGATAACCCTGAGGCAATCAGCCTCGAGTATCTCTTTAGGTGAATTAAGCTCTTAGGTGTCTGCAGTAAAAATAAGCCCATAAAATATAATCTTGCTTTACAATTAACACGTGTTTTCCCAAGTGATCTCCATAACCTTCTCTGGTTATTGTCCTCATCTTACACATGAGGAAGCTCATACTCAGAGAGGTTAAGTGACTTGCCAAAATTATAAGAAAGAAAGAGTCAGGATTGGAACCCAGGCCTCCAAGGACAGAAGTTGGCCTGTTATTGAGGGAAGCCCATGAATTTTGACACAGCATGACCTGTGCTTGCATAGGTGGGTTGTTCCTGTCTCCTAAGGTTCTTATAAGGATTAAATGAGTAAATATATATAAATGTTTTATATATAACTATATACCAGCTTTGCCCTTGCTAGCCTCATATGGACTTGGGCAGGTATCTTAATCGAGCCTCAGTCTTCTCATCTGTAAGATAGGGATAATAAAATTATTTCAGCTTTATTATAGAGAAAATGTAAAGCACCTGGACTCTAGTAGACACTTAATAAATAGTAACATATTTCTCTCTGCCACTCTAACCTCTCTAGGGTTTAAAACCTCAGCAATTAAATCACAATTTAGTTTTCCAAAGCCTTTCAGTCATTTTATCAGCCCAGCAATGACTGGATGGCTCAGACATTTTATGTCTCTCTGTTAAATATTCTAAACATTATAATGGCTATTAAAGAGCTTTCTGGGTATGCCAGAGCCGGCTCTCTTATACCTGTTGGAAGCCAGCTTTTCAATCAGGACTTTCACTTTTGTGATCTGGAAGTGTATGGCGCCACCTGCTGACCAGAGACACACTGCAAGATAATGACAGACTATTTTTGTGAGTTCCCCTCCCTTTCACCTTCCTCTCCAGTCAGTTCAATAATATGTACAACCTGTTTCTACTCTCTTAGTCACATAGTGGAATGTCTGAAGCACAGGCTAGGTCAGCAAGTGACTCTTTCCAAGGTCCATTAAGACGCACTGGACAAGCCATTTCCTGCTGCGGCCCTTAGTTTCTCACTTGTAAAATAACAGAGTAGGATTAGGGTTTTTGTAGGTCCTTTTCACTCTGTGCTTCTAGGATTCTGTGCAGAAGCAGTGATGGGAGGAAGGTGAGATATTTTGTCCCAGGTTAAGATGAAGGCTGGGAATAGAAAACAAAGGAACAAAGGGAAAATCTAGAGAGTGTGAAATGGTGAGGTTCAGGCAGAGAGAATTAGGTACAATGTGAGACAAGGTGCCTGGGTCAAGCTCCATCTTGTTTCGTCTTAGCCCATCATCATTGGAATCATCATCTCAATTTCCTCATCACTCAAACTACCATTTATTGCTTGCCTATACCAGCCATTTTCCTATATGCATTGCATATTATTCTATACTATTGTCCTTACAGTAACACTTTAAGATAGGTATTACAATTATTTACAACCAAAAAAAAGAAAAGAAAAACTGAGAGAGCCGTCAAGATAATTATGGTCGCTAACTGCTATTTTTAATTTAATAAAACCATCTTGCTAGTGATCCAAACTGCCATTAATTAGTAAAGTGCCTGCTTTTCACTTCATAGATATAGATGAAGTGACTTCTGTGACCATGGAGACAAGCCTCTCACTTTATTCCCAGACTTCTTGGATGCCAAGCGTAAAGTTATTGCATGTGGCCTTTGTGTCCCCTAAGGAAACAGCTCAGGGATGAGGCCTTTTTCATTCCCTAGATCCCAGTTCTTTGTCCTGGCAAATAATCCCCTGATTTTGGTTGCCACTCTCCTGGTAACCCCCAGGCATGAGGTTTTATAGGAGGCACCAAACTAACTAGAAGGAAGATGATCTGGGCTCTGGCTCCTGCTTAATCACTCCAGAGCTAGGTGACCTGGGCAAGTCATATGTCCGGGGCATGTTTCCTCCCCTGAAAAATGAGAATGGTAACACTTTCCCTCAATCCCTAGAGAGCTGGTTTCTACCTCTAATTTCTTCTCCAATTCATCCTATACACCAACACCAGAGATATATTACTAAAATACATGCTTAATCATGTCATTGCCTCCTCAAAGACTCCAGTGATTTACTAATAGGGCCAGGATCCCAGCCAGGTCTGACACCAAACCTCTGATGACTGAACATCTAGTGCCACTTCCCCTGTATGCTGACGCTGTGGCCTCACAAACCAGTAACATCACCTCCCAGAGGCTCCATGCAAATGTACATCCTATTCTCTTGCTAGTCTGTGATGTGTTCCCATTTGGTCATTCACCTCTCCACCTAATCCCTTCCCTTCTTCCAAATCTTACCCATCCCTCAAGCCCAAGTCAGCTGGCATCTCCTCCAAGAAGCTTTCTCCTACCTCGGTCTCCTTCACTGCTTTTTTCTTACTTCATTATGGAATTTTGTTGATTTGATTCATTTAATTAATTTTAACTTTAATACATGTGAAATTTTGCATACAATGGTGGGTTCTGGACCTTAATCAAAAGGTGATTATCTAAAGTGGCCTGGAAATTGAATCCCCTTCTCCCTTGCAGAAACCCCAAACCAGTACTAGAGTGAGGATGTTTCTCTTGAGGAAATCTGTTTTGACTTCATTCCAATGAGGTTTGATCTTCAAAGAGCTGCTAGTCCCAAGTAGATTGTCCCCCACTAAGAATCCTGGTTCTCAGAGCCCAACTCCTTGCCTAGCTTGGTAGACAGAGTAAGCCAGCAGGCACTCTGCAAGGGAGGCTGGCCTTTAGGAATGCAAAACAGACACATCCACAATCTCTCAGGCCTCTGGAACAAGACTCCAACAACTATTGCAGAAGCACTAGCAAGGAAAAGGAGGGATCTCACAGATGTTGGTATCATCAACAATTATTCTTACATAGTGACCTGCAGGATATATGGTGAAGTGAACAAACACTGCTGATCATTGTTTCTAGAATGTTACCTTTTCTGGGGAATGAGAGGTATAAATATATATGTGTGTTGCTTATATTTTTCAAAAAGAAAAAGTAGTATGACAAAACTAGTAAGAATGTTACCTTTATATAAGAGGAAGGGAATAGAAAAGGCACAGTAATAGAAATGAGTTTCTTCTAAACCCTGTTCTATTATTTTTGAAACTATATAAGTTCTTTGCGTACTTAAAAGAAAACCGTTAAATCAAAAAAGAAAAACAGCAAATAAGCTATAATAATTGAAAATAAAGTGAAACAAATGAACCTCATTCTGTGTCAAGTTGATGCATAATCACACAGAAAAAAAGAATTACTTCGAATGACTTTAAAAGTTTATTGACAGTACATTCCTAGTAGGATATATTGTTAGCAATAATGTCAATATCATTTTTTTTGAAACTATTACAAGCATGTTGTACAATACAAAAAAAAAATTACATTCTTCGCATTCAGCAGTTCTCCAGTTTAGCTCTGGTCTACCAGACTGATTTAAGCCCCTCAGGATCCTTTACCACAGGGGCAGGACACAGTAGGTCTTTCTCATTCTTGCATCCCAGTACCTGGCTCATAGTAGTCCCTCCATGAGCATCTGTTGGGTTGAAATGAAGTTCAAGTCACTAGGATTCAACTCAAATCTCCCAGCTCACTCTATCCAATGTCCAATAGGCCTCTGAGACCTGTCACTATATTCCTGATGGCCTCTTCCAGTCTTTGCCACAGCCCCACCCAGGGCTCTGCTTTCTTGGCCCAATGAAGCGTCAGCGAGCTAGCTGCTGCTCTGGGGACCAGAGCTCTCCTTTGAGTTCACCCCCGCAACCCCTGCCAGGACTTCAAAACCATGCTTCTACTGCATTTTGTCATGTCAATAGTCATTTGCTTTTCACAAAGGGATTTTCACATGTATTATTTCATTTAATCCTCCCTTAACGCTATTTTAAAGCACTATTTCACAAATAAAGAAACTGAGATTCGATGAAGTTAGGTCATTTGTCAAGGCCCCACTGCTGGTGAATGATGTAGCTTGGTCAAAAGTTCTTTGGACAGATATGGTTTCAAATCCACTACTAGCCATGTTGACTTGAGAAAATCATTCATTCATTCATTCATTTATCCATTCATTTATTGATTCAAAAACTGTTTGTTGATTATGTGAGGCCCCATGTTGGTGCTAGGAACACAGAGGTGAATGGAGAATACAGACACTGTTCTCTAGGGGTAACTGAGGCTGCACTTACTTCCCTATCTGTTAAAATGGGAATAGTATGTCTCTTGCTCAAATGAAAGATTACTCAGAGATTGAAATAAAACAACACTTATATAATTAACATATATATTTAGGGTATATGTAGGTAAAGGAAGATGGTTTGTACCAACAGGCTAGGCGGATCTTCGGGACACACATAATACTTCCGAGTGCCCAACGGGCAGATTATCAAGAGGCCTTAGTGCAACACTGCCTTTTCCTCGAACGTGTAAATCCAGAAGTGTTTACTAAGCAGTGGCCAAGGGCTTTCCCTTTGCTAAGCAGAGTGTTTTTTCCCAAAGTTTAAGACACGGCCAGGAACATGCACCAACTTCCCACGGGTTCCAGGAAAATGTTTGACACCCAGGAGAGTGCTCTCAGAGGGTGATGTGTGTTAGGATGTGGACCTGAGTGATTTTAAATTTACTGGCTTTCAAGATAGATCTGGATATAAGTCCCCACCCCACCATTTGCTAGGTAGTGACCCTGGACATGCTCCTTATCCAAGGTGCTGCAAGTGAAAAAATAGGTATAGTAATAGTACCTCATAGGATTGCTGGGAAAAAAATTTAAATGAGGTCATGGATACAAAATGCTTAAAACAGAACTTAAGACTCAGTAAGAACGCAGTAAGTAGTGATGATTGTTATAGGTTTCTTCTATAGCACAAGTCTTGGGGGTTCTCACTTGTCTTAAAGATACATATGTCTTTTAGAATATCCAATGCAGTCAGGGATGTATTGGATGGAGATAGAGGAAGGACCCATCACACCAGTTCCTACCCCTGCAGCCCCAGTGCAAATCTCCCTCTGCAGGGCTCAGCTCCAAGGAGTCCAGCTGGGTGCATCTGGCTGGGGAGATTAAATTATTTTTGAATTCCTAACTGAATGTTCTTTTAATGGAAACTTAATGACAAGCATTGAAATAGATTTCCTCTGTAACCCCTCCTCCCGTGGCGCCCACCCCGCCACCCCCACAAGGCTCTGTGTTGCGCAGTTCCCGATAACCTTTATTCCCTACCCCTGGACTTTTATCTCCCCAGTGACAAACAGCTCTTGCTGGACAGAAAGAGGAAATTCCAGTCATTGTTCTCAAACTTCTGGCTTCCAAAATAAAATGCTCTATCTCCCCTGTCAAGCTTTGATTGACACACACTTCCTGTAATGGCAGACAACAACGGCCCAGGGGCGGGGCCAGGGGTTCATTTGCATTCTTTGCCTTAGATGTTTTCTGAACGTTTGTTCCTTCTAAATGGGGGAAGATTCCCCATGCTATTCAGAGAATCACCCTGTTGAGGACCCATCTCCCAGTTTTATGAAAAAATCTCCAAGGAAGACACCCCCTCAACTGTCTACACAATCCACAAGGAAGTTCTTTGCTGGCCTGTTATACACCCATTAGCCATGGAAACAGACACTAATTATCTCACTTCTTAGATTTGGCAATGAGAGAGGATCTTTTCCTTACCCTTTCTCTCTTGAGGAATCAGTTGTTAGACAGTTTCCCAAATCTTAACTCTAAATATTGGAGCTTGGGCCAACCTAAGTCCAGGAAGATAAACCAGGATCAGACTCTGCAAGTCAAAATCCCCTTAGCAACAGAGATAAATTAGGTAATTTGAGGGGAATTAGTAGCAAGGAAAACTTTGAATACGGTAATGTCTCATGAGATGCAGCTTTTCTTGAAAGGAATAAGAAATGCTGGATCAATCAGTAAATGTAATAATATGGCACACCTGTAGCAATAGCAGTGCTGATGCAGTCAGGTGCCACTGGGGACAATGGTACTGCATTGGAATATAAAAGGTCTGCCTTTAGTACTAACATGAAACTATAGGCAAGTTGGCCTTCTAGAACCTTCTGTTTTCCATTTGTTTTCTTAACTTGCTGAGCTCCAATGCCCTTGGTAACCCCCTCTCTCCAAATGTCCAGGGTTATTATTCTACTTTGGGGTTCCAGCTATGCCTTAGAACTATCAGCAGGTACCTGCAGGGCCTCACTTCCCAAAGGTTTTTTTGGCTGTCTTTTAATGGCCACTAGAGGGTCATGGAATTTACATTAAAAAGGAGATTCCATGTGGCAGAATGAATTAATCCTAATAAAAGAACACTTGGAAGTAGGCAAGTTTTTTTTACCCAATAACACAAAAACAAATGCCCATCACAAAGATTCCAGTTGTTGATCAGCATTCCTCCCAATCTAGAGGAACAGATTGTTTCATTTCTGGTAGTCCCCAAGTATTCTACCAATGAGAAGAACAGACCAGAAAGAGTGTGTTCTGATGCAAAGGACCCAAGTTCATACATTCTCCCGCCAGTTTATAAAGGAACTACAGAGTAATAAAGCCTCGTGACCAAGGACTGTCAGAATTCCAGCTCCCTCAGCCTTGAGATACCTATTTTTTTTTTTTAGCTTTGTCAATAGATTAAATTGCAATGCCAACACATTTACAGGCACAGAGTAAATATCCCATGTGAGCCAGCTGTGTCCACTGTTATGGCCACTATGTGTGCAACCCGATCCTATCAGTCTTCCCACTAGTGTTGGTCAGAAGCACCAGGCTGTGTGGATGGGTCTGTACAAATTCAACCCCAGTCCTACTGACAACTGCTGGCAGCTGCCACTCTGTGTGTGAAGACTCACACTGGAGTGATTCGAGGGAGCTGCACAGGAAGGGCATGTCTGCAGCCGAGGTTCTTTCCTCCTGAGGAAGCTGGAGTCAGGACGACATGTGTGTCCTACTTGCCATCTTCCCACCCCTCCCATTTCTCCCAGGAGAAAGTTCACCCTCCGCAAGAGGAGTTTCACCAGTTCATCTGTCACAACTGATGCACCATAACGGACACTTGAGGAGAGTACACGCACAGTTTCAGAGGTTTAATATATTAATCAATGCACTGAAGACATTTTGATTCCTAAGCAGCCTTTGAGTACCATCCTTTCCAGAATACATTCAAAATAACATAGGTGGGAAACTGAGCAAGATATTCACAGTAAGAACCTTCCCCTAAAGATCAATCCCATGTTAAGCTGGTAACTTTTAGGAAGGTATGGTGCCGGCCCTCAGAGAAAGGAAGACCAAACACTTCTCTCGGTGTGGGGTGACGTTCCATTCCTTTCCCTTTCACACCTCTCCTTAGAAACATCATTTCAGTACAAATCCTAGGCAGAAAAACAAAAGATACTGTTTTTTTTTTTTTTTTCCTAAGCAGCATTAGAGGTACCTTCCTTTCTAAACTGACTTTGTCCTCAGTGCCTTCTTGGAAAATCAGGGGATACTCTTTAAACAGACTCGTAGCCCCCTATCCCATCTAATAACAAATTAGAAGAAATAGCACTACTATTTTCAAATCAAGCATTCTTTCTTGCAGGAAAGTGTTCATTGAAATGCTGATGTGGTGATTTAGCTTCTGTCTAAACATACCACATGAGATCATTTGGGTGGCATTGTGTGGATACTCCAAAAAGCGAGTTGAGCTCATCACTCCTCTCCACACTGGGTACGGGTACAGAGTGACAGAGTCCAGGGACTGAGACTTCCCTTTGCTGCTCCAGAAACACAGTGTGACACAGACTGAGACTTGGAAGCTCCAACCACCAGGGGTTGAAAAGGTCAGAGCCTCACAGGTGTTCTCTGTGTAATGGTCTTTTATTGTCTTTGATTGGTTCATCTCCCCCAACTCAGGAGACAATTTTCCTTTTCATAAAAGCCAATGTTAATATAAAAGTGGCTGCTTTCTTATTGGTAAAATCAAAATAGGAATTCAATTTTTCCCTGATCTGATGTAAAGCTTATAACTTCTTCAAGGAGACTTTTAAAAAGATCTTGTTTGGTATGTCCGTGAGACTTTTGATGATTGTGCCTGTTCCTATTAACGTTACATGATTTCAAATAATAATATTCAAATTCCAAGTGAGCTCCCATGATTTCCATATTCCAATTTCCAATGAAAACATTGCATGTTCTAATGCACTCGCCATGTGTCTCATAGGATGATGGCTATTGAGTTCAGGGGCTTTGTGCTGGTGGGCCTGGAAGGCTTTAGTCCTACCTTCATACCCCCAAATTGTTGACTGCTTCATAATGCTTCTAGTCACTAGGTATCTTCAAAACTTTGCTTTACTCATGTTGCAAAGCCACTGTTACATTTTGGTGTCATCTGTCTCATTGACTTCTGACAAGACAAAGCTGGGGTTGTCATAGCCTCTCTTCATCTGGGCTCTAGCGTCTCTCTCATTATAAAGGCACATGGCACAATGAGGGGTATCCACTGCCACTGTCTTACTAAAGTTATTGAAATCCACTCGGTATTTCCCTTCCTTGGTCTTGGATACTATGGGAGCAAAACGGTAGCCCCAAAGCACCTCTTCTGGGACATAGGATGTCCGAACTTGGCAGGTAGCACTGGTTGATTCCACTGTGCCATCTAAAAACATCACTAATTCAAAGTCCTGCTCAGGAAGTGTTTCTGCTGTCATGTGGAAGAAGGGGCTGTTGTGATCAATAACATGGTAAATTGTCAGTGGGGAGATAAAGAATAAATTTTCATTCCCAGCATCAACTACAAAGTTGATATTGATCTGGTCCAGAATAATGGTCTCTCCTTCAGGAGTGACTGTGGTCTTCAGAAGCTTTCCATATATGTGACTGCCAATCAGGAGGCTCTTCCTAAGATTGGCCACCCGGATTAGGAGACAAAGCTTTCCACCTCGTTTACTGATCACTGCGTTCTTGCTGAATATAATGGTCTTGGCACGTTTTTTGGGTCTGGAGATCTTGGCTAAAATGGCACCACACATGAAAGAATTGATCATGACTCCAAGTATAGACTGGAAGATGAGCAGAAAAATGGCAGTGCCGCATTGTTCTGTTACACACCTAAATCCATATCCAATGGTCACTTGCGTTTCCAGAGAAAACAGAAAAGCTGAGGTCAACCCATTAACGTTCTCCACACAAGGGTGTGGTTGACAGAAGGATGGAACTCAGGGAGATCTTTATGAATGTAGGCTACAGCGTACCACAGGAGACCAAAGAGGAACCAACTCCCCAAGAAGGCTGTGATGAAGATGGTCATCTTGTATCTCCATTTGAGGTCAAGCACGGTCGTCCAAATGTCCACGAAGAATATCAACCTTGACTGAGCACCCACATTGCCAAACTCTATGTTGCACCTTCCATCTTTGGAAACCAGCCTTGCTCTTTGCCGAGAATGCCCCCAAAAGCGAGTGACAAACCATTTCCGAAGGTGTTTGAACATTCTTTCTGTCAACACCGTGATCTGAAAACACATCAAAGAAAAACAAAGCAAAACAAAATTATGTTTATAGCAGCAGTGACCTAGGCGACTCACGTAAAGAGCTAACTATGTTTAAAAAGATCATTCCAAACAATCTGGGTTACTAATCATTTGGGCAAGTTGACAAGTTTATTCTGGATGCCATAATACTATTTTCAACAGAAACTTTCCACTAGAAGATTGTCTTTCTGAAATATAAAGAGGAAAATAATTACAAAGAGATAGAAAGGGAAAGAATCTAAGAGAGTGTACATTCATTTCCTGACCTTAGTGAGTAGCACACAACTTAAAAAATGTTTGTGATAACCATTATGATCTGTACTATGATTTATTTGATATTATTCTTTAAATGAGCTCTCCTTTTTTCTTTAATAAATGTAGCCTTATGTTAAGCAAAAACATATCTGTGAAAGCGGAAGCTTGATGCACTATTTACATTTTCTGTAATACATATATATATATATATATATATATATATATATATATATATAATATACACTAATATATAATTAAATGACTAAAATCACCTTGTATACTGTTACTGTTATTGGTACTTACATATCAAGAGAAATCCTGATCGAATTCATTTTTCTTGTTTATTGAATGAAAAACCTGAGGCTTAGAAAATTTTAATGGCATATCTAAAGTCATGGACCTAACCAGTGTCACTATGACAAAATAGAGGATAAGGTTCCCTGCTTTCAGTCTCCAGAGGAACCTCAACCACACTGTGTCTCAGTTATAGAATTTTATATTCTGAAGTTAAATTTTCCTGCAACATTTTAAGATAATCATTAATCAACTTCCTTTAAAAAAAATGAATTGACACTATTTAGAACAGAGTTCCTCAATACTGTTTGGTCAAGTCCTACCATATGATCTCAGAAGTTTTCTCAGTGGATCTACAAGCCTTTTCCTATTCTCTCTCCATGGAATGCCAAGATTCCCCCTCCCTCCCACCCCACCAAAAAAAAAAAAAAAAAGGTAGTATGATGGCACCATCAATACCTTATCTGTCCTTCTCTTCTCCCAAGCTGAAGGACAGGCGAGCTCTAATTTAAATAGTATTTTGTAAGGGTAGAACCACGTTTTATCTAATCCCAGATGCTAGCACAGTCTATGGGCACTTAGTATTTATTTTAAAAAACATAAACGGAATAATTCCGTGAATGAATTAAGCTCTTCAAAATATTATCTGATCAATGGTTTCTTATTAATGGCATTATTTTGACTTGCATTTGAAAGCAAAAAGGTGAGGGGGTTTTCCCCTGAACATGAAACCCAGGGTTCATAAACACGAGACTACCTCCTCCCCTAGGTGTGCCCACCCCCACTCCAAGGTGTGCTCCCCACAGTTATCAATGTCTTCGTGGTATTTTTAATTAAATGCAAATATGTTTCTAAAATAGATTTCAAAATCCCCCTTCAAAAAATGTGTTTATTCACACAAACTAGGAAGCGAAACCAACTTAGTGACAAATATTGAACAAAACTTATATTCCACAGTGTCTTGCCCTTGGTCTTAAACCAGGTAAAAACACAAGACACCAACACTAAGTGGAAGTGGTGAGGAGGAAACCACAGCTGTGGTGATTTGAAATTTTGAGGACAGGTTCTAAAGATATATGAAAAAGAAATGCTACCAGGAGAGAAAATGGCAGTGTTCACATTCAGAGGGTCCTGCCCTCATCCCACCAAACCTCATTGACCTCAAGTCCCCAAAGGGTATTAGGAGATTTGAAGGGTATTAGGTTTGAAGTAAGGCTCATGGGGGGAGCAATAGTCTTCTTCCTTCCCAGTATCTTCCCATCCTCTGCACACACATCCTTTAATTTTGCTCACATTTACTGGGACTTTCTCCTTTCTCAGATTCATGGAAGCTCATACTGTTAATAAAGCTCTTCACAGAGTAACCCTCACCTAAAATACTGAATTCTAAAGCCAACACTTATCAATTGAATGCACATTCTTTGTCATACAGTATAATTCCAGAGATGGCTCGTAACACACCAACTTCTGAATTTTTCTTTCCTATTTCATCTCTTCCACTCTCTCTTAAATCCATTTCACTTTTTTAAAATTTAATTTTATTATTAGTTTTAAGTATACAGTACATTGGTTAGACATTTATAAAGTTTATAAAATGATCCCCCTAATTTCTCTTTCTCTCCTCTGGCTCTCCACCTAGCCAATGCATGAATGCTAACTGCACTCCCTATGCTGTGCTCTCCATCACCATAACCACCTATGAACTACTAACTTGTACTTCTTTATCCCTTCACCCCATTCTCCCAGCTCCCCAATCCCCCTCCCTTCTTGCTGTCACCAGATTGTCCTCTATATTTGTGAATCTGTTTTTGAAATTCATTTCACTTTTGAAGATAAAGAATATTTCTATAGAGTGAATAAGTACCCCCGACTTATCTCTTGGATAAGTTTGGGTTTCCATGCCTACGTTACTAATAAAATATTGGCTGTTGGCTTTGCAAAGAGCTAAAACAAAACAACCAGCTTATAATGTGTTTCTCTGATAGTCTGCACTTAACCAAAATTCTCAAAACATATTCTGACCTGAAGCATCAATGGCTGGGAAAAGCAAAGAACTGGCATTGGGAGTTGGTCTCTGTATGCAGCTGATTTCTTTTGGACCCAGCTTATTATATTTGAGTCTTTGGTCAGTTAACTGATACTAATTTATATTATCTTGAAAACACTTCATTGGATAGTGGAGTTGTGTGATTTAAACCAAGGCAATTGGTTGTTCTCAGACCAAGCCCCGACCTGGGTATGTATTTTATCTTTTCAAACCTCACATGGCTTGAATACCGTCATGCTAAGACATGACAAACCACCAGCTGAGTCAGTCCCTGGGAAGTAGGCACGGACTGTGTTCCAGCATTTCTCTCCTCTCCTTGACACGCTCTATGGCTCTCTTGTTGTTTTTCCTAAGTCGTGCTTAATAACTTTTCACCAGAAACAATTAGTTTATCATCAATCTCCTAACCTACTCTCTGAAACACACTGAGATACCGAGATTTTCAAGTGTTCACAAAGATACGGATGAATATATAGACATAGATAAGTACATATTTGTAAGACAAAAGAATGATTACACCAGGAAGAAACAAGATACCATGTTAATCTCTCTAAACAACAGTCCCTATTATGTAAGAAACTGAGGTTTAAAGGCAGCCTTTATTGTTGGGTTTATTTTATAAAATCTGGCATTTACTGAAGGTACTTTTCACATGTACTGGATTAGCCAATGCTGTTGATTTATTTATTCAAAATGTGAAAAGAATTATGCCTAAAGAATGCAAGATTACAGGATAAATTCATACTCTGACCAAACCCATCATTCACACAGCAGACTCATTAATCGCAGCACATATCCTATTTTGTCAAGACAATGGTGTTTAATCCAACCACAGACAGAGCTAATATGTATTTTTTGAACTATTGGGTGATTTGAGATTGGCCTTTGTGTCTGGGTTACGTAACATGCACAGTTTTTAGGTTATTTTCTATTGAAATCAGTAAATCTTAATAGCAAGCAAGGGGCTATATTAGCTAATATTTACCAAGGTAGTCCTTCTTCAATGGTGGTAGAGAAGAAATTCAAGTTTCCATGAAAATGTTTTCATGAAACTGCTTTGTTTCAGAATAGCCAATTGAATCAACAAACATTTCTTGAGGACCTACCATAGTGAGGTGGAATGGGATTATGGGACATGGTCTTTGCTTTTTAATCAATATGATCAAACAAACACTCTATTGAACATCTATGTACCAGATGCTAGGCCAAGAAACCAAAGAGCAGTCCCTGCTTTTCAAATTACTTCCAAGTAAGTAATTCAGTAATTACAGTGCAGCAGGTTTGCTGCTTTGGAAGGGTTGAGAACATTTTTAAAGTGGCCACCAAATAGGAGACCCAACAGGCTGGGTGTTAAGCTTATACTCTTCAACACACTTTTGTTAAGGAGCTAAAACAAGTGCACCTAACTTAGAGGACTTCCTGTTTTCTATGAAAGTGGTCTCAAGCTATAGGACAAGAGCCATTCAGTAAGATTTGCAAACACTCAGAGCTCCCTGCCTACCCCCTCATATCCGAAACCTGTTGTAGACAGAAGGCTTGTTTCTTTTTGTTCGGTAATTCTGAGAGAAGTTATTTCTGATGTCTTCAGCACTATCAGGCGGCTCACCTAGCACCAGCATGGGTTCTTAAACAGAACCCTGCAAGGCGGATGGGAACTGGCCTCGCAGGCATGGAAACAGGTGTCTGAACCTTCCTTCAGGGTGAGTGTCTGCACAGGCCCTCTCCACGATGAAACCCCAAGTCTGCGTGTGTCCAGCGTGGGAATGCTGTACAGGCCTTCTTGGGTGCCTGGCTCCTTCCAGAGAAGAGAGTTTGGGAACACAAGCCAGGGAATCGCAAGGTCTGTAGGTGTTAGTGCTCTCATATGGTTCACCGTGTTCTACAGGCAACTCTGGAGCCAGCTGTTCCAGGAGCATTATCTGAATAACTACGGAGATGTGCCATGCACAGGCCCAGGAGAGGACGGAAGGCCTGGCCCAGGATTTTGATGACACAGATCATAACCACAGGCAGTGTGGCAGAGCAGAAGGAAGTCAAGTTTTGGCGAGCACAGTTATAGATCTGAACCCCAGTTCTATTACTTAATGGCCAGGTGACTTGAGCAAGCCACTTAGCCCTACTGAGCCTCAGTTGCCTCATCTGTGAAATGGCTATAATAATATATTTTTTAAATTGTAGTATGTTTTAAATGTAATTGCCCATATAAAGTTCCTAAAACACAGTAATTATGCAACAAATAGTAACAACTGCTATTATTAGTTCACAAATAGGAACTTGGGCAGCAGTTTAACCAGGTATCACTGACCCAGGCCATTTAGGGTCTAATATGCAGAGTCAAACAGACTGTGTTGGAGATGACAGCCAAATGAAAGAAAAAATTTCTAGGAGAGAGTGACCAAAGTTCTGACAATTTATCAGCATCTATGAACTGGCCTCAGACCCCATCTCCCAAGGTGAAATATAAGACCTGAGAATGGCAAACATGTACATTTGTAAAGGATTTGTCTATAATAAGGGCAGAGGCCTTACCTTAGAGAGGTGAGAACAGGAAACGGGGAGAGGATTACCGTTGGCAAGGCCGAACAGAGGTGAGGTACCCAGGGATAATGCTGTTCTGTTCTCACCATAGACTAGATGTGATGGAATCATTGACAATGTGCATATGCCCATCCAAAAGGAGAAGAGCAGCCCTGACATAAGGGAGCTGGCCTGGCACTCACAGCCAGGTGCTGTCCTGCTGAACACGATTTCACAGAACAACAACAGCAGACAAAGCTACTCCATAACCATGTCTGAACACAGACAAAAACATGAACATTGTCCACACCACCAAATATGACAAAAATATCCCCTGGCTATGATGAGCAACACGCTTCCTCACAAATAACAGCTATAGTCTCACACCAGCCCTCTCTTTTTCTAAATAAGATTTACTAATGCACTCAATCATGGAAATCTCCCCTCTTGCTGACATCTAACTCAGAGCAAAGTATTGCTTCCTTAAATATTCCCCAAATCACCTAAAACCAGTCCAAATCCTGTTTAAGTGCTGCTTTCTGATACTCCCGGTGAGGCTCCTCTTGGTTCCTCATTGTGTGCATTCTCACTAGTTACAAAAAGCCAACTTGTTCAGCTACAGAGGCGCTCCTGGTGCTCTCTGCCTGGAAGGCATTGACACCAGAAAGGACTTGAGGGCACACAAAAGAGGTATAATTAAGTGGTAAAATCATTATGCAAGCCAATTGGTTTGTATGCCAATTCAATTCCATTCCTTCTGAAAGTCCCTGACATATGTACATTTTGTACATGTTTGTCTTTGTATCGGAATGTTAAGAATCAGGGAAACAACCAAATTTAAATACAAAAAAATCATTTAAATGAGTTAAAATTTTAAATTTGGGTCTTAAATTATCTAGCTGACTCGTTTACCAAGGGCACTGGTCATTCTGAGATAATTATAGTCCCACCACAAAGACTTGTATCTCTTCATAGCACCTGGATTGGGCCTCATTGGGAAGTGTCAGGAGGTTTGCTGCTCCCACTAGTCCAGCCTGGAGTGAGAGGAGGTGGACCTAAGCACTGTGTCTGCAGTGTCTTACCAGCCTCGCATGGCAGCGTGCATTTGCTGTGGAGTCAGAAACTTATGCCTTGGAAGTTGAGCTTACTCTGTGTGTATTTTCATTGTCATGTCCTTATTGTTCTTAATAATTGTTTCTCAGCGTATTTTGGAAGTGCTAGCATGTCTCAGCTATACAAACAAGGACCAAGAGGAGGCACTTCATCTCCACCTAGTTTGGTTTTGAAGAGAGAACAAACACATCCCTGGGGGCCGGGATGAGTGGTGACAGCAGAGTGAGAGAGCCCTCCAGGACAAGAGAAACATACAGACACAGAGTTGGATCTATTGGCTTCTTTTCTAGATACTTTCCAAGAATGCTTCTCTTTGAAACCTCAGGAGTTCTGCACTACCCAAGGGAAGGCATTGCTTTATTGAGTGTGAGTGGACTGAGCCAGAGTTAATAAGATAAAGGCAAAAGTGAAGACTCACAGCTCAAAATAAATGAAGAGAAAGACCAAGGCTGAGAAAAGTATGGAGCCTGTGAAATGACAATGAAGACAGCCATGAAGAGTTTCAATTTCCTGCTCCCAGCTCCAAGAGGTAGTTGCAGTCTGTGTGAACAGCGCCCCCTAGAGCACAGTACAAAGAGTGTCTCCTGAAGCTGTGAAATTATCCAGCCCCCAGGAAGCCTACCTACAGTGTGGCCCAGGCACAAGTACAAAATCCCTAACATACATTAACATATTTAATTCTCACAATAGCCCTTAAAGGTAGTTAACTGAGATTCAGAGAAGTTATTTAATTTGACAACAGTCACAAAGCAGAAAGCCAAAAGAGTGAAGGTTCTAGAAAAAACTATATCTGTCTGACTGAAAAGCCCTTGTTTTTAACCCTACGGCAGACTCAAAATAGTTAATAAACAACATAGAGGGAAAGCAAGCATTTATTCAGAGCCTACTTTCTATGCACCAGGAATGATGGCTTGCCATACATTTTCTTACTTAATGTAGAGATTATGTAAGAGAATAAGAGCGGGCAAGAGATCAGACCTCTTTTAGATACTGAACCTAAAAAGAGAGTGAGGGTCTAGATTAGTGGAGAGGGGACAGGTTTCCAGGGACAAGGAAGATCATGAGCAAAAGCACGAAAAAAAAAAGAGAGAAGCTTGATCTGTGGGAGGGTGGGGGTTTCCATGGAGAAGGTATAGGATCAACTGTATTAGAACCAAGGTTGCATGTTGGAGGAGATGGTCACAGGCCCTGATGTCATGAAAAGGGCTTCCTAATGCCAAACTGAGTTCAGAAATGGTCATGATGCTCAAGTAATTAGGAAGCAACTGTAGAGGCAGTTGAAGATGTTGGTCTATTGAGCACTGTGCTTACTTTGGAAGCTGCTAGAGGTCATCCTGGCTTGAGTTCATTGTAGGCAATGGCCTGAAGTATGGGAATTACATTTTCATTGGGAGGCATTTATAGATATCTATGGGTTACTGCATCTTCTACAGTCAGAGGTTTGTTGTGATAATAATAGCTACTGTGGCAGGATGGAGAGCTCCCCTACCCGCCCCAAGTGCCAGTGATGATGAGCTGAGTCTGTGTATTCATTGCTCTAGCAGGAAGCAAAGCATCCTGGCCTGGAGTCACTCAGTTCAGCAATATTAATTGAGTGTCAAGGCCATACCTAGGCAACATACCAGGCTACAGAGAGGGGAAGACACACACTGGCCCAGCTCTGCCTCATACCAACTATAGAAACTTGGGGAAGTAGCTCACCATTTCTAAGCCTACTTGCATGCCGTTTCCCCTGCTGGCAACACCTGGCCCTCTACTCTCCCCTACAGACTGACTTCTTGGTTTCAACTTAAATGTCATTTCTCAGAAAGAAACTTAAAGGTCAGTTTCTCAAAGAGAGAGGAGTTCCTGACCATTTTATTCTACATTTAAGTCAAGTTTATTCCCCTAAAATATTTTTTTATACTCTTTAGTTTTTATTTATAATATTTACAGTGATTTTAACTTATAAACTTACTTTTGCGCTAGTCTGGGGGCTGAGACCCCACCCGTCTCCTCCAATGCTATATCTCCAGGGCCCATCTAGCTCATTGCCAGGTACAGAGTAGATACTCAATAAATATTTGTCAAGAAAATAAGTAAATACAGTAAGGTGGGAATACCTCAAAGTGCTGTAGAGAGGGTAATGGAGCCTCACACCACTCTCCAGCAGTGGACTTGGTCTCTGAGCACTCGCATGGGGTAGAAGGACACTTTGCTAAGTGGCCTCGTGGGCTCGGCCTCCTCAAAACCTAACCCTTTCTTGGAGCCTGTGTCATCCACTGGCTCGTTTGCTGAGAAGCCACTGTGAACATCAAGCCACTTGCCTCTGTCTGAAGAGGTGCAGGAGACGATTTTCAAAGTTTCATGTATGAGTGACACCCGGAGTAGCCAACAGGAGCTGCTGGGTTTGGAATTCCCTTTGTTTGGCTTGGAATTGACCAAGCTGCTTTTGTCAGGACTCAGATTAAGACGAAAGGACAGTAGAGAAGATACTTAGTAAAACACCACAAATGTGGTTACTGTCTGGAGAAGGAAGACAGGTCCCCACAGAATACTGTGATATTTCAATTGGTTTGTCCTAGAAACAGATAGGACCCCTTGATGTAGGAAAGTATTCTTAGAAGACTGAATTCTGCCTTGAGTGTATTCGGACTTTAATGCAAGTTCCTCTGTGTGCACTCAGGTGAGACCGCCTCGGGGTTACTATCTTAACTGGTGAATTCTAGTTTCTGATGAACTATGACTGTAAATTAAATTACTACAGTGACCCAAAGACTTTTCTAGTCACATGGACTTTATTCTGATTAATATTTAAAAATAACCACATTACATTGAAAATATCACTGTATATGTCTAGATATATAATCTTATACTGAAAACAGTATATTATGTTCTCAAAAGATGATATGTGGACAGAAATTGCTAGCATACAGTAAGTCATATTGCATTAAAATGTTAGATATTTAAAGGAATCTTTTACTAAATTATTTTATAAAGTGAAACATAATTTTTGCGAAAAAATAATTATCTTCTCTCTTGTTTATCTTTTAAAAGTTATGTGTTAGGGGAGTAAATTTTTTTTTCTGAAAACTGGACACATCTGCAATGAAATAATTCTGAAATCTCGTCTGTTGAGCCACCCACCTCAAACGGCACTGGAGTTTAATAAAAAATGTAAATGTTTACAGAAAGTTGTATTTATTATGTGTGCAGAGAGCTGGTATTAGTCTGATCCTTCGAGTTCTCTGTGGCTTAGGTTGTTATTACATCAGTTCAGTCTTTCCAGCCCAGAAACGAATGAATTCCATGTGGACTGGAGGCCCTAAACATACTTTTCCTGTGTATCTGCAACAAGTACACTTTGTTTTTAAGAAAACATATAGGATTCCAAACCTTGGCAACTTGTGAAGTAGGGTACTCATTCAGCTAATGCCTTGAATACCAGCATTGGGGAACTAGGGAATTGTGTTGGCATAGCCCAGCTCCGGTAGATGTGCAAAGAGGTAGGCATGGAACACCAGCTTCTTCAGTTCAGAGGGGATTCTGGATGATTTTGGTCCCACATTCTAGCTTACATTTCAAGTTTCCCTGTCGCAGCCCCAGCAAGTGGCCTACCAGGCAGGATTTAAGAAGTGGGTATGTGGGGTTTGAATCTGGAGCCAGCCACTAAGCTCTAAATAAATAACCTCTCAGTATCCACTTCCTCATCTGAAAAACAGGGACATTCATTTTTATCCTACAGATGGATAAAAAGAGATTAAACAATACTTGGTCACGGAAAGTGATCAAGATTTTAACACCTTCAGTAATACCACCTTTGGCTCTGATTTCTCCTTCAAGGTTCAGCTGTGCATTGAATAAAAGATCCAATCATGTCATTGTCTGTGATGCCTTTAATCCTGGGCTTCTCTGCACCAGTGTCCAGGCAGCAACAGCATCATGCTTCCCAGAAAGGTCCTGGGAAGGACAAGCTCTGGGATAAACCATAGGGCAGTGGATTAGCTGGAGAACCAGCATGCCTGTTGGTTCTATTGCTCTGCCCTGGGGAGCTTCTGAGAGTCAATCATTACCCGCTTTGGCATGAGCTGTGTCAAGCCATCACAGTTGCATTAATGGGGCGGCACGTCACCTACCCTCCCACGTCCAGGTGCTTTCTGGGAAAGCCCTGGAGGCAGAGGGAAGCAGAACCAGCAGCCTCGGTGACCCTGTTGTTCTATGCAATAGAGCTGCCCTTGGACTCAAACTGGATTTTTCTCTTGGGAGGCACTTCTTGTCACCTAGCAGAATGCAGCTCAGGAAGCCCTCTAATAATGCAAACACTGCTGTAGAGATGTCCCACTTAGCTCCTCACAAGGATGACGAGCTCCTTCAGCAATTGTCTTGAGCTACTCTTGGCCAATTATTATGTCTGCCACTGAAATGAAGAGAGCAAACAGAGCAAGGGGGCATCTCCCAGACCTTAGAGCCATGCCAGGGCAAGAAAAACGTGGGCCTCATTGAGACCGAGATCCTGAGAGAGGCCTGTGGAGCCTACAGCAGACCTGCTGATGCACATTTTCTCATTCCTTTTGTTTCTTTTTACTTAGTGATGTGTAGAATGACCTGGAAAAAGTGAAGTTAAATTTCCTTTTATTTCCTCTTATTTGCCCTTCTATCTTAATCAAATCGAACGAAGATTTTCCAACTCAAAAACCTTATTTGACCTCTCTGAGCTGAAGTTTTTCATAATAAAATTGGTGATTATAATGCCTATCTGTTATGAGTATTCATAGAAAATACACATATTTACACAAAGAACTTATACACAAATGTTTATAGCAGCATTAGCCATATAATAGTCAAATAGTTCCCCAAAGCATGGCAGGCCCACGGACTCAGGGTCCATCTGATCAGATGTGGGAATTTACATGGCATGGGGGAAGAGGGAAATGGGGAATGACCGCTAGTGGGTACAGGTGTTTCTTTCTGAGATGATTAAAATATTCTAATATTGAGCATGGTGATGGTTACGCAACTTTATGAATATACTAAAAAAAATTATTGTGCATTTAAATGGCTAAATTATATGGCATGGATATTATATCTCAATAAAGCTGGTACAGAAAAAATATACATGTAAAGTGCCTGTTGGATAGAAGGGACTCAGCAAACTCCTCTCCTGTCTCTTCCTCATCCCTCTTCTTCATTTCCGAGTCCTCATTTCTTGCTCTTCTCTTTCTACTTCCTCCTCCAGGACCAGCCTGAAGCACAACCTTAGGCCCTTGGTGGGCCCTCAGTTGAACTTGGTGCCAATCTCCTGTAGCAAATAGCCACTGTGATTCTGGAGGCACCATCACCAAAATTATTTTCTTGGCCATAAAATCCTGGGGGTACAGAAATCATTTTTCTGCTTATCCTTAGTCTTAAACAGAAATACTGCCAGGATATAGAGAGACAGCTCTTCTCCCGGTATCTATGGGCGAAATTCTTCTTTCCCACCTGTCCAGGTAGCAATCAAGCAGAGCAAGTAAGCAGAGCATGGACATCTCCCACCCATCCACCCTCACCTGAGCTACACAACTGAGAACTGTGTATGTTATAACCCTGAGCTGGAAGCTCCAGGGTAAAGCCCTATTTCAGCTCCACCCACTCACCTCTCACACCTCCCAGGGTCAGGAGTCTGGGATGAAACTATGTGCTTGGGAGCCAAGGCCATAGTTCCCCAAAGCATGGCAGGCCCACGGACTCAGGGTCCATCTGATCAGATGTGGAATTTACATGGCCTTGACTCCCCTTGCTTCACCTCGGCCCTAGCCCCATGGCACCCACACTCATTCATCCTCTCTCAGGCTCTCATGGGAGCTCAATTTTATTCTCTCCCTCTCTCCTCACTGCAGTACTTTTTTAATTTTCATTTTTTTCCAGTATTTTGTTTCTTGTGCATAGCTCTTGTTCTATTCTTAGAGTCAGTGACATTGATCATCCAATTCTAGTTGAAACAAGCCTCTCTGGAGTCTCTGCAATACCTTGCAGATAAGCCAGAATCCCATAGGACCATTTTAAACTCCCCCTTGCCCCATGCTCTGTCATACCATTCCTTCCTTCTGCCCCACACACAAAGGAGAGAGAAGGGCACACAAACCATGATCGGGACGGGGTGGGCAGGTCTTACTGCTTCCTTGGATGACACCTGGGCAGAGCCCATATTCAGGGCCTCATGGGATGAAATAAAACCATCTACTCTGTGTTCCCAGAAGTTGGCCTCTTTCTCAAAGGCAGAGCTGGGTGTCCCTTATGTGCCTCCTAAAAAAGGGCTACCATCAAGGAGCAAGAAAGAATGTACCAAGCCACCCCCTTTCTATTTCCAGTTGCCTACTTAAAAAAAATTCTCCCCTGGACTAATTTAAAGCATATTGACTGTGTGATGACACACTGTCAGGACCAGACCTTGATCTCACTAAGCATCATAAATAACTAATGGTTTGGGGGGCCACAACTAAAGTGTAGCCCTGTCTATTACGAGCACTAATTCCTCTAAAAGAAAACGAGGCCAGTCTACCTGGAGAATGCGTGTAGGTGCCCCAGAGTCTCCGGCCTTGAAACACGTGGTCCAGAGTTTGACTTGAATTCCAGCTCTGCTACTGACTGGTGCGTGACTGAGCCGACCGCCTGTGTTTCTACAGAGCTACTTCCCCAATGTAATCGATTAACCTGAAAAATAGAAAAGTCATAAGAAAAGCTAATGAGCAATAAAGACCCTGGAACTCATTGTGAGTTCGTTCTCTTCCTTCCTTCCTTCCTTCCTCTCTCCTTCCCACCCTATCTCCCTCCTCCTCCTCCTCCTCCTCCTCCTCCTCCTCTCCTCCTCCTCCTCCTCCTTCTTCTTCTTCTTCTTCTCTCTCTCTCTCTCTCTCTCTCTCTCTCTCTCTCTCTCTCTCTCTCTCTCTCTCTCGTCTTGCTGTTCTGCCCAGACCTAAATTGTCACTTTTCTTGTTCTTTAGTACTCCAATAACTATACCCATTTTCAGAGATGGGTTTTCCCCACATCATTTTAGATCTAGCATATTCCATCTTGTTAAAGCTCCCTTGAGCTGCCCAGGCCCTATAGAGAAGAGAAAATGGAAGGAAAACCTCAAGGAATTACAAAGAGATGGACAACGGCCTTTAGCACTGACCAAAATGCGAGCAATGCTGACTGAGAACATCTCCGCTAAAGGCCAGCAGACAGGGTTGGCAAAGCAAAGGTGGGGTTTAACAGGTCTCCTGAAGGTAGAGAAGGGGTAGGCTATAAAGTGGTATAGACCTGGCTTTAAACTCCACTCTTTCCACTTATCGGCAGGGTAAATTGCTTTGCTTATCTGAACCTGAGTATTCTTTATCAAAATGAAGATGAAAATATTTGTTTCACAAAGCTGAGGCGGCATCCAGTGTCAGAACAGCCAGCAGAGGGTCCAGCAGAGGGAAACCTCAAATAGGTCAGCCTCCTTCCTGCTTAGCAGGGCTGAGAGGCCCTGATGAAGAGACAACCAAAGGATGAATTGGCATTTGGGAAATAATTTTAACTCCTAGATCTGGATTTGAGGAGGCATCTGGCTCACCCACCAGACCCAGGGACAACCTCAGAGGTTCCTTCATGAGCTGCAGAGGGAAGGCAGGGAGGGGCATACGGTCCTGCAAGGGGAGGCACAAGGCCTTGGAGAGGATTCTCTGCCTTCTTATCCCTGTTCTCTCTGGTTCATCAAGAACCTCTTCCTTTCAGAACCTCTAAGAGAGGGAGGGCAGCAGGCTCTGGTCTGCTTTAAAGGAGACCTGCAAGGGGCATTTTTCCATACATGAAACCCAGAGGGAGAAGTCTTTGTTTATCTGGCTGCTCGGGAAAAATTAACAAAGGGGGAGAAAAACCGATAGGAAAGAAAAAGATTGCTCTTAAAAAGATGAGATTAGATTAGACCACAAAGATCCAATTGTGCCAGACCAATTGAATTTCCTCTGAGGTCAGCATGACCAGCCTTCCAGATCCAGAGGCAGCTGGAGCACAGGGTTTGGTGACTGACGCCCAGCATGATCTTTTCTCTAAAAGCTGGTAGCAAGGGTTCAGGTTCCATGACCACTGGGCAGATGTGAGAGGTGCACCCCCTACCCGCTGCCTACTCTGGACATTTTCCCCAACGCCTTCTTCTCTTCCTTCTTAGCACTTAATACAACTTATTTAATATTTATTTTATTTAATTCAGGCCATCTTCAGCTCTGTAAATGCCACAACCACCCACTACTTTAAGCAAAATCTTGATTCAGTCTTGATTCTTTTCTTTCTCTCACCCCCACATCCAATCCATTAGCAAATCTTGTCATCTGTTTCTACAAAATAAAATCAGAACCTATCTGTCCCCTTTGCTCTATCTCCACTGCTGCCACTTTGTCCAGAGCACAGAATTATTGCTTCGGTGAAAGAAGTCACTTGTGTGTTGATCTCTGAGCTGTCTTTCTCTCCTCCCTATGGAACACTGCCACCGTCCAAGTCAGGTATTCATCCTGCAACTCGGATCATGTTGCTACCTTGCTTAGTCTCTCAGCTTCTCCCTCGCTCTTGTGACCTCAGTGCCTTACAGAATCTGAGCTCTGCCACACTCCCCAGCTCCATCTCCTTTCACTGTGTTTCCACCAGCTCACACTTGCTGTTCCTTCCCTTGGGACTGCCCTGCTTTGGGTCTCCCTATGGCTGGCTTCTTCACGTCACTCAGGACTCAGCTCCTTCTCCACCTCCTCTCAAGGTCTTTCAGCAGTCAATCTGAGGTGGCACCCACTGCCTCAGTCAACCCCACCACTCCATTCTGTTTTAGCTTCTTCCCAGCTCTTTGTCAGATGTCATTTTAGTGTTTGTTTACCTATTTACTATGTGTTCACTTCATGCCTATCTTTCTTCTACTAGAATATACACTCCAGGTAAACAGCTCTCTTGTTTCCCACTGGATCCTCGCACCGAGATCCACAGTGGAAACTCTACAAATATTTTTTGAATAAGTGAAAGTCCATGTCTTTCCCTGGCTGCAAGTGCCACAAGTGTGAGGACTATGTCTGATCTGCCCACCTCTTTATAACAAATACCACACATTGGGTCTCAATTGTCTCTCTAGAGAGGAGAGAGCAGAGAGAGAGAGAGAGAAGAGAGAGAGAGAGAGAGAGAGAGACAGAGAGAGAAAGAGAGACAGAGACAGAGAGAGACAGAGAGAGACAGAGAGAAAGAGTTGCAACTGAGCACAATGCAGTGGTGAGCCCTGAAATGAAAGATATAGGAGAACAGCAATTGAACGTCAACTACATACCACTAGATTTCATTGGCAATGAGCCGCTGTTAGAATGGCATATGGCTAACACTGGCTACAGTTAGTGTTCGTTGAATGAATGAATTGATGAATGAATGAAAAATGGAAAGTCAGTGTTATTTGAAGTGAAAGAAGACAAGATGTGAAAAAGTAACTGGCAATTAACAAACGTTCCACAAAATTTTCTTGAATTTCATTAGTCTAAGGATAGTTTTTCCTCTAAACCATGGGTCAACTATAACGAATATTTATGCATCTTGCTGTGTTCCAGGCACTCTCCATGTGCAAACTCAATGGGTACATGGGTACATACTCTCCTCTGTGACAGAGACATCATTATTATTTCCTGTGTGTAGAGGGAGAAACCAGAGATCAGAAAAGCCAAGTTATTGATCCAAGTTCACAGAGCTAGAAAGTTAGAATGCAGTAATTTCAATTGGTATGAAATGTGTCCACATTCAGTTTAAGTACTATAAGAAACTCATTAAAATGCATCCCTACCAATGCGACTTTCCTTGGCACAGATTGAAAGTTGGCGGTATATTCTCTAAAAAGTTCTCGTATCAGCCAGGCAGATCACCTCTCATACGTGGTTGGAGACACATGGCAGGGTTTGATTTCCCTTTACAAGACTGGGACTGAAAGGTTGAAATTACTGCAAGGGGAAAGGAAGAGACACTTACTGAATGTCTTCCCTGAGCCAGAAACTACGGTAAGGGTTTTGTGGAAAAGATTACATTTAGTCCTCACAGTGATCCCGTGAAGTAAGTATAATGATCTCTGTTTTCCAAAGGAGGGAACTGAGGTTTAGAGAGGTTAAACAGCTTGTATGAGGCAGAGCTGGATGGGAACTCAAGACTTACTGGGTCCTTCTAACACAAATCCCTAAAGATCTGGCCCACAGATGAGTGAATTTGATCTCAGGGAGGGAAGGAAAGGCAGGAAGTCCCAGGGGAAAAACAGGCCTCCCAATTCTGTTTTCTTCTTTATTTCCTTCCTTGTTGTCCTTCTGTCAATAAATAGTTATTGAGAGTTTGTCACATGCTGGGCTCTGTGCTAGGAGCTGGGGATACAGCATTAGAAGATTGATATTCAGGGAGGTGGAGAGAGCTAGACAGATCATAAAAAGAAACCAAATAAACAGTAATTGTAGATTGTGATAAGGGCTAAGAAAGCCACAGTAACTAGGATGACCTTGAAAAGTATCAGTAAGTAGAAGGGCACTGGGTGCCAAAGATCATGGGAGTAGCAATGTCAAGATGACAGAGGACAGGCACTCATGCAGGCAGGGGAGGGGCAAGCTCAGACTCCACCTCCTCCCAAGCTTGCTCACGGTGGTCTCCCTCCCCACTTGCAGCAGCACCCACTGCCGCCTGCCTGCCGAGGGCACTGCTCAGAGTTGAAGGATTTCAGATGAATATAGGATACCTGGAGAGCTCAGGAAGGAGGCCTGCCTCTACCCCAGGATGGGCACAGCTCAAGCTGCAGTTTTCCCATCTGTCAAATTGTAATACCAGCATCTATTTCTCAGGGCCATCATATAGATCAAACGATGTAGTGTTTGGGAGAATTCAGGTGGATGAGTGACAAACTATATAAAAGTGAATTGGAATTGTAGCAAGAGGGAATTCGGTTAGACATAAGAAAGAACTTTTTAACTAAAAGGATGATATGATGCTATAGCCGGTTTCCAGTGAAGAATTTACCTATATTGACAACTTAAAATAGAAGCAACCTGCCTTAAATAAGTGCCTGACACTCACAGGCTTCATACTGTGGGATGAATAAATGTAGAAATGAATGAATTTTTAAACATAGGCATGACTTCCAGAAGAGACAGCTTAAGGAACTCAAGAAGTCTCTTTGCTATTACTGGGTTAAGAGTTTCTGAAGTTTCTCTCTGAAGAAAAATGAAGGTACCACAAGTTGAAATACTGAAAATTAGCCCACTGCTGCTGCAAGGGTGGGTCTTTGTGGCCCACATCCGCTTGACCAAGGGCCCTGGAGACATAACAGCCTAGAGGTTCTGACTGCAGGTGAGGAGCTGGCGGGATGCAAGGAGAGCAAAAAGAATAAAAATTTGTCTGGAGTTGCTCAGGGAAGTGAGAGGCAGGGTGCTCTGAAGCCCAGGTGTGATGTAGAGGATCAGATGATCAGATGACCCGGTTGTCCCTGGACCAGCTCGTGTGCCTAGGCTCTCCCACAGCCCCTCCCCTGGTACAGTAACTTCCCTCTCTGGAACATGGGGGCCGTGTTGCTGGGGCCTGCCTGGAACACTTTGAAAAGCAAAAACAAGCTATGCACGATGTTGAGGATGACTCGGGCCGGGAGAGTCAACTGTGCGAGGTAAAACCAGTATCCTTCTGTCGGGTCTCCTTCCTTCTCTTTATCACCAGTCACAGGCAGGACCTAGCAATGGCTCAGCATCTGGTCTCTAGTCACCAAAGAAACATACATGGTGTCTGCTGTATCTGCGTTTAGAAATTAGCCTGCCTGTAGTCTGGCTGTTAGAGTCCCTGGGGGCCCCTCGCCCACATGGCTAAGCAGGCAGACAGGAGCCACTGTTCTGCCAGCTTCCACATAGGCCCTTCCCTGTAGCAAGGCACCAGCTGAGGGAATTAAAGAGGACTGCTTCCTTAAGCAGACTCAGCTTATACCTGAGGACGAATAATCAGGGACCTGATTATTAGGAGGTGGGGTCAGCTGAGATGGCACCCTGTAGAGAAGTATGCTGGAGCATTTAGAGCAGAACAAGAGACATGCTGGAGTGAGGGGGCAAGAGGTTTGAGCAGCAAGGCAAAGGTGGTTGGGGGAGCAGCCTGAGGTTTGCTATTGGCTGCCTGGGGTTTAGAGCACCTCTGGGATCTCTGGAGCCTCAGGCAGAAAGGAAGCTGCCTGGGCAGACCCAGGCAGCCTGAAAATAGGCTTAACCAGAGGAGGTAGCCAGAAGTGGTCGCAGCTTAAACTGTGTGTCACAGAAACATCTCTGTTCCTTTGAGACAGTACAGAGAGTAGGATCACTGGGGACTCACTCCATAGTACAAGAACACAAGACCAAGAGTACAGGGCTCATGATAAGCCTCTTCTAGAATCCTGGAATGGAAAGAGGATTCCCAGAACACCCAGCCATGCCCTGCCTGTAGGCAGGAGGCCTTAATGTACCTTTCAGAGAGATGGACACCGGTTCCATGTCCATGTAAGGAATGTGGCCAGCAGCTTATTTTCATTTCCCTCTGAAATCTATCCCTGCCTGTCAACACCTATACAGACTAAGCTTCTTCCTGATATCCAACCCAAATCCTTAGGCTGAGATTTGATTCTACTGTCATTCTGTCTTCAGTAAGTAACAGAAAACCAGCCCCTTCATATATTAGAAAGCAATTTTGGCCCGTAACCCTCGACCAACCTTTTCAAATGATGGCCTGTTTCCCAGACTCATTTCACTGTCCGTATAGTCAGACCGTGGGAAGGAACTGGCCCACGTCATACCCTGAGCATCGGATCTCCCTAGTCACGTCCCAGGTGCCAGCCTAGACTGGGCCACTTCCCTTCCCCTCTTCAGTCCCTTTTCCTTACTGCCACAAGATACTTCAAGAAGCGTCTTTGCCTGTGGAGACCCAAATATGCAAACACCACCATAGGCTGTAAAACACACAGCCAAAGGGTTGTATATTTTAATGAGAAGGGGAATAAAATCCAAATCCTATTCACATTTTTCTTCACTTGTCAGCCACCTTCTTTCCCAGTGGACTTCATTCTGTCTGTACCTTACAGTGATGAACATCTGCACTGGCTGGGAAAGAAGACCTTGAATTCTCACATACATGGATTTGGGCAAAGGATTCTCACACCTGGTTCAGGTAAGCATTCTGAGTTAGGATTTCTCAGAACTCCCCTTCTCCTCTCTAAAGGAATAGAGTTGTTGGGAGGAAATATGAGCTTTGTCTCCTCAGCCCCTCTATCCCACCGAGGATGCCCAAGAAATAGACTGGATTGGAGAGACTCATCAGGTAGAAGGTGTCCATCACGCATGCCTATCCTCCCAGGGGAAACTTCAGCATAGGGACTGTCTTCACACTTGACCACAGCCTGGTTTCCCCCCAGAGGTTTTCTAAGTGACCCTCTGACCATTCCTGTGACTTATCTCTGAATCCGACTCAAGTCCTCTCTCCTATATGCATAATTCATCATTGGTCCACCTCCCTGATGGCATCAGAATACCCCGATCCCTGCAATGGTCGAATGCACCTTCCATCACAAGACTGGGACCACTCTTATCTCTTCAAACATCACTGGTCCTGGACTCCAAGAGGGCCAAATTTCAAAGTCTTTTCTTGTGGGAAGCTAACAACAGTTATTCATAGTTTCCCAGTTCTGTCGCACTCTTCAAGGACAAATGGCAGATCTGGTTAGAGCCAGAAAGCTCCCAAGAATTTAATCAAGGGTAGCGAAGCGTGAGTCTTCCCCTAGGGGTGGTCACCTGAGAGAGGTTGCTTATTCTAACTGCAGAGACAGTATTAACCTGTTGCTTTCAACTGTGCTGTGTTGCATATTTAAATCTGCTCACTGGAGATGTGGTGGCACATGGATATACCCTGGTTGACACAATTCCTGAATCCAAGCCAGAAAACATTGGTGTTTGTGTAATTGAAAGAGAGGGTGAGCCAAGGACGTTGGGAAATTCTAAAAGAACTGAAATTTCAGACTTGTATTTCAAAATGTATTCAAAAAGAATCGTCTCTTAGAAGCACAGGAGTGTGGTGTACACCTATCTAGAATGCCAAATTTACATGGCTTGATAACTGGAGTCTGTAGCATGAGGCAGATACACAAAAACTGAGACAACTATTGCATAATGGGGAATAGATTTAAGAAAATAGCAAGATTCTCTGAGTGAGAAAGTTATTGATCCAAAGTGATGCTGGGTAAATTCAAGTTTATATTTTTTTCTTTTTTTTGGGGGGGAGATTTTGCGCCCCTTTCAGCCTCAGTTTCCCTGTTTGTACAATGGGTGAACTGGACTTGATGAGCCTTTAGAATGTTTACTTAAAATTAGTTTCAGCACTGTGTTTGATGGGAAGATATTGAGTTGAGTTTTATATTAACAGCTGGAGCCCTTAGGGTTTTCCAGGAGCAACTACTTGGGGTACAACTTCTTTGGATTCCAATAGTCTTGAAGTTGCCCATTGTTTGCATTATTCCTGGTTTCTTTCTACTATTCTTCAAACAGAACCAGGGAGTTCCACGTGCATAGGTATCACTCCCTTGGTTTGCTCGTGGATTATGACAAGGCAATAGCCAGGACGGCAACATTTGTTCTCTGAACATCTTCCATAACAAACCCAGCAAGGATGCTTAGGATCATTCCATCTAAAGCAGAGAATAAACTCCAGTGAGCCCTTTGACCATAAGGTTATTTGTTGTTTATGGTTTTGACTTTTCTAGGTGCATCCCCTCCTACATATCTCCATTCTGATTTTTCCTTCATCCTTTTAATTTTCTTGAAAGCATTTGTTTTTATTGGTTTTATTTTTCAAATTTCCAAATACCTCTGCTTGTTTAAGAAGATTTATGAACTATATGACCAAGCTAACCACTTTTGGCTATCTAGAGCAAAGCTAATATTATTCATGAAATACACGCGCACACACACACACACACACACACACACAAACATATATTTTTTCCAGGAGACAGAACAGATTGGAAAGCCTAAGGCTTTTTCTCTTCACTTTGGGCTTTACCCTAAGTTACCACTGTTGTGTACTTTTTTTTTTTCTCAACCTGTAAATTCTGAATGATCTTTGTGGCCCGGAGACGTACGCAGGTGGAAAACTTTGGGCTTTCCCCAACCCCCTTCTCAAGATGAACGTTGCCCGCAACTCTAAAAATGCCCTACTGATGTGGGGAAAAGGGAAAGTGGTAAACAGAAATCTTTAAAACTAATTATGATAGTCAACTATACTCAATAATTAATTGGTCAAACATTGCTTTCTGTGCCAATTAAGTCATCAATAGTGACTTAAACTAACAACAAAATGCATATGTAACTTTTTTTCCTTCTTGGGCCTTACAGCAACTAATCTGGAACTACTCTGAGTTCTTGTTAAAACCCTAGGAGTTAATTCAGCTCTAAGGAGAAAAGTCCTCAGTTGCCGTAAAGTGGCTAGCCTGAAGTAAGTCAATCAGGAGTTAAACCCCAAAATGCTGAGTTTTCCAGATATTCTGAACTGTGTGATCTCACTTAATATTTAAGGTCTCTTAATCCCCCTGCCAAGTGGAAGAAAGAGGAACATATGGAAGACACTGGAGTCAGCTGAAGGTGAATCTGAGTCCCAGCTTGACACTTTCTACCTATGTGACTTGGCTTGGCTTCCTCAACCCAGAGCTCCAATAGGGTGCCTGAAGGGGTGTCAAGTGTACCAGGACACTGATGCCCTTAGTCTCATCTAAGGGCTAGGCACTCGGGAGGGGTGGGGAGAAGTGGGGAGAGTTTCCTTCTGCTGAAAATGCTCCTCTCCAGATATGCATCCATTTCAAAAGAGCAGAAGAGCTACGGAAAGTGACTATGGGCTTTGTTTCTGAGGAGGAGGTGACTGAAAACCAGTCCCCTGCCCCACACAGTTCCTGACTCCCCATAACATTTGGGGGCCATCAACTCATCTCACTGTGGCCAAGAAGCCATGATAGATGTGTGTATTAGGGAGGTGTGGGTTCATCACTTGGACTTTGGAGAAGTTTTCCTGAATGAGGTCAACTCTCAGGTTCATATTTTCTGAGCCACACTTTGTTTAGCAACCAATCTGCCAGTAGATCTTATGTGTTATGCCTCTTAGCAATCTCCTAATGGCTTTCCCAGCAATGGTCTTACCCACCATCAATTCACCTTGTACTTTGCAGACGAAGCAACCTTTTAATATGATCTTACATAACTTCCCACTGCTCAAGTTCCTTAGCATCACACATGATGTCCTTCATCACGTGGTCTCACTCTGCAGCTCACCTCATCTTCTTTCACCCCCTCCCCATGCCACCGACTTCCAGCCACACCAGCTTGGTATTCCCTGTATATGCCACACTCTCTCATGCCTTCGTATTTTTGTAAATGTCATTTCCTTGTTCTGGAATGCCCTTCCTCCTGGTGCCATCCTGTCTACCCAAGGAGTTTAGGATCATACTTCCATGAGGTCTTCTGTAGGCAAAGTAAGATCTCCTCCTTCTGTGCACGCAATGATTATATCAGTGCATGCAATAATTATATTATGACTACATTGGGTAAACTGTTTCTATTCATCACAGCATTTATCCTGCTAGAGTGTCAGAGCTTGCTTCTATGTACATACTCTCTAAACTGTAACCATCAGAGCTTATTTGTAATCGCCCAGGACCTAGCACCATTCCCCAAACATTATTCGGTGCTCATTATTAGCTTGCTGAAAGGCAAATGAGGGGGAAAAATGTACATATAATATAACATTAATGATAAGGCCAATAATAAAGAGAAGAAAGATAATAGTCATCATCAGCATCTTAAATGGTAGAATCAGGTGGAGTGAAATTTGGGTCAAACTCGGATTAAACTGCTGAGACATATAAGCATCCAGTGAGAACTCTGAGACGTAGATAAGAAACCTTCAATCCATAGAAGCCACAAGACAGGGAGAAGGCAAACCATGAGAGTCAAAGTGGAATCCTTGGAAAACCACTGAGCTATGAAAAGGTCCAGTGTAGATTCGTAACCTAGTGCAGAAAAATGAATTGCTGAGGAAAGGAGAGGTACATGCATGAGAAATGTGAGTCTCAGCTCTACAGACCAAAGCATGCTTAGCAATTACAATATTATATATTTTTTGTTTTAAAATCAGAGAAAGCTCAAAGCCACCAACAGCACCAAAGTTTAAAGAACCATTCACAAGTGTCCCATTCACTGTGCTTCAGCGCAATGTCAGTCCTGCACCTAAACTGATCACTGTGTTTTCTTACGTAAAAGAAAACCCACGTTCATGCGTTAAGTACCAAAAAGAAAAGAAGAGAAGAGAAAAGAAGGGAAAGAAAAGAAAAGAAAAGAAAAGAAAAGAAAAGAAAAGAAAAGAAAAGAAAAGAAAAGAAAAGAAAAGAAAAAGAAAAAGAAAAAGAAAAGAAGAGAAGAGCTCTGCTGATGGTTCATACCTTCCCAGATACCCCTATCTCATTGTTTTTAGGAAAACCGAGTTGACTTAGTGAGGCTACATTTTCACAGAACAAGGTAGTGTAAGGCAATCCAAGCCAGGCTCGTGAGTGAAGGACACCTGGTGCCAGGCTGGGTAAGTCTTTGTCCGCCACAGCATCCTTACCACAGTCATTACGTTTTGCTCCATTCTGTGTGCCCCACTAAAGGAAAAAATAAACTCACATTTTCCCTTGAGCTTGCCAATTGGAATAAACAATTGCGTGATTATATATAATCTATAAGGCAGAGATGTTTGGAGAAGGGGGCTCCTTGCCTGTTCATTCTTAGGCTATAAAGCAAAACAATGAATAGTGCCATTATTGACACAGAGCATTTGTCACAGCAGTATTTAGGGAGCTGAGCAAGTGTTGAGAAATCCAAATGCATTCACTAAGAAAAATGCAACATTTCAAAAACTGAAGGAAAGGCATTTTGATGAAGATAAGCGAAATGTCTGGCTAACAACAACTTTCACCCAGATAAGCCTTCAAGCATTTTCCATACTAGACCTCACTAGTACATATATCCTCTACCTAAATGATGGAAAAGGCCTGAGAGAGGTTCTGCTATTATGCAAGATCTGACAGCAACTGAAGATGCCATCAGAGGCAGAAGCCTTACACACTTGTCTACAATGAAGAAGAGAACCCTGGCACCAGGTGTGAGGCGACCACAGGTTCTAACTGCCCTCCAGCTTGGAAATCGCTGAAGGAGGGCAAGAGGAGGCTGACAGCTCCTAATCCACATGTGACCAGAAAATCAAGAACATCAAGTGAGTGAGTTAAAACCACACTTTTTTCCCCCTGGGGAGTGAAGGACTGTTTAGATTCGAGGTGGAGGCATAGGGCTAACTTTCCACCAGAATTAACTCCTTTTTCTCTACACAGGGTCAATATGGCATTTCTCCCCCTTACCTCATGGATTGCCAGAGTGAACACTGAGACAAAAACTCAATTTCTTGATCCCCAAGAAAGCAGTCAGATTCTTGCTGTGAGTGAGTCAGAGTCCTTGCACCTTTGGTCCAAGAGATTGGGTGTCCCAGGTGAGCATGCCTGAGGTCCTGTCGGTTTTTATGAGTCTGTGGGTCAGCTCAGATTGGCTGCCTGCTCATCTGTATGCAACAGCTCTCAAAGAACATAGTTTACTTTAGAACCAGATCCAACTAAAGTAGGCGTGGCAGTAAAATGGGCTAGATACACCAGAGGTGTTGAGCTGCCAGGGCTAATTAAGAAAGATTTGTGCATGGAGCCATGGCTTGGAACCAGAAGGCCAGTTTTTTCAGGCTGACAGTGTTTCAGTCAAATGGGTCAGGTTGAGCACATGCACCTAGACTCGATGCTACCAGATGGGGATGCTGGGGGACCCTAAGGAACCACTCCAAAGTTTCTCTTGTTCAGTGACTCACTCAGTGGCCATAGAAGGTCAGGCTGACCTGGCCATCCCTTGGCCACTCATGTCTCTTACTGGTCTCAGCACAATGTAGGGCTTTGTAGCTGAGACTTTATAGCAAAGTGGACTGGGAACAAAGCCCTGCTCCACCAGCTATGCCACTTGGGGAGAAGTTCTTAGCCATTTGCCCTCAGAACTCCAGGATGAGGTGATGCATGTAATGCACTTGACACATACTCAGCATTGAGTAAATACTCATGAAAATCAACGTACCCCGAGTATCAGCTTTCTTTCCCCTTTCCCACTCCAATCCCTGGATGGTGTCTCCCTCTCACTTATACTAAGAGAGAGGTGCTCTCATCTCACACTGTTCTGAGTTGCTGTCTTTTCAGGGTCTTGCCCTGCGATGGTGGGCTCCAGGCACCATCCCTGGTCACCACCAGAGCATCAGAAAACAGTCTCCCTAATAAGCTATTGTTCTGTTTTCATAGAGGAGTATAGAGTAAATATGAATAGGCCACATATCCCTTCACTGTTTGTCCCCTCCTCCACTGAACATGACAAAGGATGATATAAGGCAGCAGTCTGCAACCTTTTTGGCACCAGGTACTGGTGCTCCTATGAGAATCTAATGCCTGATGATCTGAGGTGGAGCTGAGGCGGTGATGCTTGCACTGAGGAGCGGCTGCAAATACAGATGAAGCTTTCTCTTTTGCCCACTGCTCACCTCTTGCTGTGTGGCCTGGTTCCTAATGTACTTGTCTATGGCCCCGGGGGTTAGGGACCACTGACATAAGGTATCAGACTTAAAAGATTTAAAGAGCAGGAGAAGCTGTGAAATCACACTGGAATTCAGAGGCCGTATGCCGCTGACTCGGACACTACTCAATTACACAGGAGAATTAACATCATGATTTTCACAGTGAGGATAAGATGGAAACGAATGCATAATTAGATGGGAAAAGGAAATTTTGTTTTCGAACACTTATAAGTAAATCAGTTGTAATAGTAAAGGAGAAAGAATAGCATAGTTGTAAGTAAAACAGCTTATAGTAGCACTTCTGTGTGGAGTTTGATTCTAAGAGAGCTGTTCTTGGGAGCAGCAAAACCTCAGGGGGTGGAGAGGCGGGCAAAGGCAGGGTAGGGGGAGAACATGAGGGGAAATTCAAAGCTCGTGCTAAACACAACTTTTCCCCTTCACGGAAGTTTTCCTGTGGGCACACTAGTTCCCACCTTTGCTCCCCTGTCCTTAGGGTCACCCCCTCTCCAAAAGTACCTCGTCTCTTCATATTCCACTATGTGGTCCTCTACCTACCTCTCCGGGTATCCCACCCCCACCTCTTAGGATAGCCTCCTAACCTCAGATTCACCCCACCCCACCTCTGAACAGAGCATCTCCACAAGACGAGTGTGGGGCCATGGGAATGCGCAAATGCAGGGAGAGTGGGTGTCCGGGGCGCTGGCTGTTGCACTCTGAAATGACTGAGAACAGTGCTAGCACAGTAGGGTCATTGCTGGGGAGGGGAGAGCTCTGCTGAGAGTGACTTCGGCTGAAGAACTCTACATGGTCCTGTGGAATCTTCCCTAAACTCCAGGACAGGCTAGGCTGCATCCACCTTCCCTCCCTCTTTCCTTCACTCAGGGTTAGCCTTGAATCACGTTTGATGGTACTCTTAGCTCCCGGTTATTTCCTCTTGCCTAAGTATTTCCCCATCTATACACCATCAGCCCCATCTTGGTGTCTGCTTCTCTGAGCCCTGGACTGGAACCTGGGCTGTTCCAACGGAGTGGGAGCGATCAGAGGGCTTCTGCAGGAGAGACACTGGGGTCAATTCGGACAATTCGGGAAAAGCAGGGGCCCAAGCAGGCTGACTTCTGAATGTGAGTCGTGGGTTATATCTTTCATTCTCCCCATTATCCACCAGACGACTTCAAATTCATATACACATAACAACCCGTGCCTCTCAAAGGTAAACATTAATTCTCAGAGCCAATACAAAAACAAACCCAAATGAGGAAAATAAGTGTTTTCTTAAGTGCCTCATTCATTTGCAAGGCAGTTACCTCCAGCATGATAGAGTAAAATGTCGCCTTATTATGCAGGCTAGGTAGTCATCTCACCCAGGTTCCTGACCCTTGCCCCCATCTCCTAACAGTCCCTTGAGACCTGCCAGGAAGGAGAAAGAGCCTGTTGCTAAGCAACAGAGAAGGCAGTGCTGATTCATTCATTCTTCCATGTCTACAATCTTGGTTATAATGTGCAATTGAAGACATTCTACCTGCTGCACCTCCGTAAAACCAACGTGACTCGTCTTCTCAGTCTCTCCTTACCCACAGTCTTCTCTTCCACCCCTCCACTGCTTCTCTCACCTCTGCTGTCACAGAGTGAGACCTCATCAGCGTGCAGTCTGTGCAGCGAAGAGAGTGCCTCTCCCTTCTTTCCGCTCTGTCCAGATTGATGTGCTAACTAAGCCTGCTGGTGTCCACTGGCATTTACTCCTCAAAGCTCCCAGAGCCTCCCACTTTACACTCCTGAGCTGCAGGACCAGCTCTATGGAGTGATTTTCTTTGTCTTTTCTTTAAATAAATTTGGAACATTTCAAAGACATTCTTCGATTCATGATTAAGATTCCAACAGGAGTAATTTGGAAAAACAATAGGCATTTAGATGTGCATGTCTGACTCAGGGAAAGACAGGGCATTCCATCCACACAAGAACAAGTTCCAAGGGGCAGGAGCAGGCCACAAGGAAAGCAGGCAGGACTTCGCAAGGAGGAACCAAGTTCTAGGTCCCTGGGGTGGGTAGATCACTGGGGCGAGAGCAGCCAATCACAGGAACGCTGCCAGGGTGAGTTCTTCCTGGTCTGGACAGAAGGGAAACAACATAAGGTGAGCACCAAGTCTGTGCTAAGTGCTTTGCACACATCACCTCGATTCATGCTAACAACCTTTAGGATTGGTGTTATTGTGGCATTTGTACCAATACGGAGGTAAAGACACTTGTCTCTGGGCACATCAAGGGGAGGGGTGCAGGAAGGGTGTCAAATTCAGGCCCACCTGTGATGTGCAGGCTCCTCCCACCCATTACCTCATTGACAAGATTATGGATAGTAGGGAAAAGATAAGAAAGGTAGAGGGTAATGCAGGAGACTTAGCATCCATGTGCTAGGATGTGGCAGTCCTGAGGATGGACCCAGCCAACCTCCAACTACAGGGAGTGGAGTGGGTTGAGGCAGCTGCCTGCACCTGGTGAGATCCATCATGGTCCCTGCTCTGAGGCTTTGTTCCCATGGGCTGCTCCAGCCATTGACTGAGTGAGGCTGGGACACCAAGGCAGACTGGCCTCTGGAAGAGGTGGGGCTCCTCTTAGCTCCAGGACAGCAGTCTAGGACATGTCCCTTCCAACCTTCCCTCCCTGTCTCCCTCACCAGTGGTCAGACTTGCCTCACAGCCTCCCCCAGTCCCTTTCCCTCACTTCTCTCAAGGGCATCTCCCTTAACAAAACCCTAACATGTTTACTTCTATCCTGGCATCTGCTTCTTGGAGGACCCAGACTAGCACATAAAAGTCTAGGAAGAAAGAACTGAAAAAAATAGAAGAGAGAAATTATAAAATAAAGATCCATTTTATTAAATTCTCAGAATTAAAGGCCATGAGTTTCCATATTGAAAAGGCCCATTAAGAACCCAAAACAAAAAATTTCAAAACACCCACATCAAGGCAATTTTATGAAATTTCAAAATATCAAAGATAAAGGGGAAGAAATTCATTACACATAAATGGTTATGAATGATTTTGAACCAAAAGGGACCTAAATCCCCAAGAGCAACATAGAATGGTACAAAACAGTGGAGTAATCCCAGGTGAAATTGTCAGGCGAAAGTGATTCCAGGCCTAGTCTAATTTGCAACTAAATTTGTAGGTGGAACATCAACAATTGGTCCTTGCAATCTATGCTGTCAAGCAAGGGTTGCCTCACCTCCACACAATTTCATTCGACTCAAATGTTATTTCTCCTGGGTTGTTCCCCAGGAAGTTACTCGAATATGCATTTGCCAAAATAGAAGACAAAACTCTGAAAGACGGATACAAGAAATCACAGACACAGGGACTGAGCACAGGCAAGTATAAAGAGGCTTGTTGGGTGACGGTGGAGGGCCAGCCTGAAGGACATCTGCCCTGTGGTATCAAGAACAGCTAGGCCAGGGGGCTGGCTGCCTCTCAGAGAAAATGGGACAGAGTCACCCGAAGAACACTAAGAACCACAAGGTTCTTAGCATATATGGTGCTGAAGGAGATTTTCAGAACTAATCAGTGATAGGTATATAGAAAATCAGGTAAATGAGAAAATTGTTACCTTTACTACATATAAGCATTTATAAAGAAGAGAAAATGTATTTGTAAGACACTAACTGGCTCAGGTGTAAGCAATATTTAGAGAGTCATAATCGTTTAAGCATTGAGTTTTCAGCTAATAAAATTTTTGCTGTAAGTTTTTAGAGGGCAGAGAGGAGGGAAGCATAGTGGGAACAGGGTGTGGGAGGGCTCTCCTCCCAGATGAGGATGTCAATAGACAGTGCCTAACATGGAAAAATCAATATATAGCAGTTTAAGCCCTTCATTTAAAAACAAGAAAGCCAATATTAAAAAAAAAAAAAAAAAAGAATGTCTTTTACCAAAGCTTCAGGGTCTGAAAATGGTTCCTAGTAACTAATGCTGAGGGACTCAGGTGTGTCTGCATCCAGCTTGTTTTTTTTGGGTGGAAAGAAAGGAGGATAAATCCTCCATTGACTATCTCAACATCGTAGGGGACGTGTGGGCATCTCGTTATGTCTTCTCCCACACAGCTGCTCTCAGTGCTTGTCTGAGGGCAGGGGCCCTTCTCAGAAATACCGCTCCAAGGCTGTCGCTCAGATTTGGGCCATGCAATTACAATTCTTTTCTGGTGACAATACTTCCCTCTCTGTCTCTGGCTCTGAGGGGGTCATAGGAGCAATACCAAGCATCCCACTCAGACAGGAATAGCCAAGCGGTGTCTGCTTCAAGATGTATTAATACATGACTTCGTCACCAAAATCTTGTTGTTGCAAAACAAGTACATTTACACGTTATTCAGACACAGTGAGACAAAGTGGGAGTCTTTACTTACGCAGTCACAAACTTACATGCTGTCTCCCCTATGTTCATAAGGGATTTCTGTGTCCCGTGAGACCACTCTCTTTAGACGGTGACCCCTGGGTGAGCCCTTCTTTGATTTGGGAAGGGCGGCAATGGCATCTTCCCAACAAGCAAAACACATCAGCCCTCAGGCCTCCCAGTTCCTAAATGGGACAGGACAAGAGGAATGCTTTTCTGGAATACATTCTTTCATCGTTGGGCCTTAATTTTCTTGAGAATCAGTATCTGATGAAAGAGTGGTGGTAAATCTGAATGTGTTTGCTACAGGGAACTGGAAAATCCCATCCCACTGAGAGGCCAGAAAGGAAAGAGCTTTGCTGCACAGCTTCCACAACGGAAGAGTGTGGAGGGAGCCCTCCCTATACCAGAGATGAAACTATTTTCCTCTGAAACATTCCCTGCCATCCATTGAAGATGAAAACATATTACTCTGTGAGAAATTCCAGGTCAAGGAACTTGAGAAAAAGAAAAAGAAATGGAATCAAATGAAGGCAGGGTTTTGATAATTCCATTTAATTCATTAAAAGCTTGTTGAGGGCTTTCCCAAATATAAGGAACAGACAGTGCCGGGTACTTGGGGACTTACAAAGATGAATAAAACATGGTCCTTGCCCTGTGGGAGTTTATCATTTTGTACAGGAAAAGACCATCACAACACAACAAGGAAGGCATAAATGCATGGGAAGCATTATGAATGAATAGAGGAAGAGGATATTTTTGAATGGAAACATTGGGCAAGGTCCACAGAGATGGTGCTATTTAAACTGGATGCTATCATAAGGGCAGAATTGCACCAGGTGGCTGTGGAAGGTGGGAAGTGGATGAAAGAGAAATAGCTTGGAGGCTGGACAGTAAAGGGAGCTGTGGGACCTGGGGAATACTCAAGGGAAGCCATGTTGGTTTAAGAGTAGACGTGTTGGTAGATGAAACAGAAGAAGAGTAAGTAAAGACAAGACGGTGAAAAGACATGCTGTGTTTGGCATTTTGACCTTTAATTGGCATCCAAGTGTGTGACTAACATGGCTCTGGGGCAGGAGACAGACCCTTGGAATGCAAGAACATGGGTCTCTACCAAGATGATGCTTACAGTCCTTCTTCGTTTTGCATTTTCTGTCTGGAGGAATTTTGACCCGTTTAAGCCAGAATTTCATATTTATATATATATTGTTAAATATTTCGATGTCTCCAGTATGTTTTTTGACCTTGGGGGGGCATGTCCCATAAGCCCAAATGTCACTCACAGAGATACACATGTGTTATTTGTGGAATCCTTCCACTCATGCATCAAGAAATGCCCTTAAACACAGAAGAGGTGCCAAGAGGCTGCAAACGGGGGCCCATTCCTCTTCCTGCCAAGCTTTCTAGAAACAGACACCACCTTTCAGCAGAGCCTCGAGGACTTCTTGACTCTCAGAAATGCCAGGGAGACTAAATAGGTTTTAGTCAGTTCCCTGAAGCAAATGCTACAAGAATACTAAGCAGCAGCAGTATTTTTCCACGTCCCAGCCCTCTGAGGTGAATTAAACATGGCTGCAGGCTGTTTCCTTCAGGTAGACTGTGTAATGACCAAGGCTAGGTTTGGTGTCCCTCTGCTGAGAATGGAACCCTCCTCAGGGCTGTGTACTTTTAACCCTGTGTGTTCTCAGATGTCTGCTGTCAGCACACAAGTGTTCGTGTTAGAATTCAGGAGTGAATGGACTCAAGACTCCTGGGTCCACGTCTTGTCCCACCGCCATCTCCTCTGCAAGGTCCTACTCTCTGATAGGTCTCACTCATAGAAAGCATAGGAATGAGACATGGAGGTGAGGTCCTTAGGTAAAGATAACAACCTCTCTTCAGCTCTGCAGTTCTCAGGCACTGCTGTTCTCTCTTGTCTGAGTGAAGAAGGCAGGCACAAATGGAGTTTTCTAATTCTCACTTTAGAGATGAGGAAACAAAGGCTTGGCAAGATCCCCTCCTGCAGGGCCTTCAATGCCCTTCCAAAAGGGGCCCTGGTGCTGGTGGTGAGACCTGGGGCTGTGACCAGGCTCCGTCACTATATGAACTTAGCTGTTCCAGTATTTTTGATCACTAAATACCAAATGAGAAATCTGAAAAGCATCATACCCCCATCTCCTCAGGCAGTTGCCTTCTTGAAATAGAAAGAGAGGTTTATAGATTCACAAAACCCCTGCATTGAAAGGAAATTTAGAAGTCACCTCTGGTTGGCCCACATTTCTCGTGCTTTCCACGCTCAATGACATCCACCCAAACACTCCAGGCTGCCTATAGTTTTCTTTAAAACCTGGCCTTTGGAGCACAGCACTCAGAGGTACACGCAAAACAGCCCAAGTGGAATAAATCACTACCTCCTTCATCCCAGACATATGTTTTTATAAAAGTCCCCTTTGGAACTCATAGGGAGATTCTTGAGATAGAGGTGACTTTTGTTTTGTTTTGTTTTGTTTACAAGTGTTAAACAATCCAGCCTACAATTGAAAGGCTTGTTTTCAGCTGACTTGCACAAGACCACACAGATGATAAGCAGAGGAACCAGAACTCAGGTCCATGAAGCTGACTTCGCTTTGCTACAAAGGCGTAAACATATCACAAAGCAAATCACAAAGACGCAGTGCTTCCCCAGTATCCTTCCTGGTCTTTTAGCCTCCAGGAATGGGACCAGGAAACTGGCAAACCTCAAGGATGTCCAGATACCCTGTCCAGGGGGAGAGCACACTGGAATTGATAGTAAAATTACAAACACAGGTCATAGAAAGCCCCTCTTTCTTTTTTAAAATTTCTTTTATATTTCTCTTTTTGAAATGTTTGATTTTTGTTATAACCTGAGAACTCCTGCAGGAAAAAAATGTGGTCAACTCAGTGTAAGTTTAAAAAATATAACTATGTAAAAATAAATCTTTGGGAAAGATGACATATATATATATGCCATGTTATCTTAGTACTTCAGACTGAGGGGTTGTCTGGTAGACTGTGGAGTGATGAATACAAATAGAGCAAGAAGACAGCCCAAGAACCCCGGGGGTGGCTTCATCACAGAAACCCTGCTTTTCATTCTGAAGGCTCCACCTCACCACTTTCTAACCCCTGTTTTCAGCAAGCAGGAAAAAATACAGAGCTGCCTCCAGAAAGCTGTCTTGGGCTGCTCATCAAGAATCCGAGACTCCCGGAGGTTGCTCCATAGTGTAGTGCTTAGCACGTCAGCTTTGCTGCAAAGGTCCTGGGTTTGCGTCCCAGGTGCGCCAGGCCCGCCCCACTGCATGTTGCCAGCGTGTGGGAAGGGACACCCGGCCTTAAGAGATCCAGTTCTTAAGGGGAAATGGCAACATCCATAGGTCAGGGCAAAAGTGGGGGTGGGGCGAAAGTGGGGTGGGGCATAATTAAAGGTGGGGTATGTAATTCTAGACTCCCTAGCCAGCAGCCACATCTTCCTCCCTTAGCCTTTGTAGTCCTGCTTGCCAGTTTCCTTGGCACATGTATCCATAAGCATGGCTTTCCCCGCTGCCGACTGGAGGTTCCTGGGAAACGGAATTCTCATCTGAGTCATCGTTGCCTCCTCCAGAATTCCTCAAGCTCTGATGCTACGAAGCTTGATACTTTGTTCAAAGAATGATTGAAAGACTAAAATTGAGTTTCCTCTTTCCTTTGCTTCGCACAACTTGCTAATATAGGATGCATTCCCCTGCAAAGCACTACCACCCTCCAAAAGGAATTCTAAAAGTTGCCAGCTGCTGTGTTTATGATCAAGGCACAAGTTGCATATGGCATCCTTCAGGTTTTCTTTTCTGCTCTCCTAGCCCCCAGTGGTGACATCATGTGCACAGAGCACTGTATGTCTTTCTTCCATTGGGGGTGACACACAAGAGTCCCTATGCTGTGCCAGAAAATAACAAAATGAGCAGAGGAGGCACTTTTCATTTGCGAGGTGGACGGGGCGGGAGGTAAGGTTCTGTTTGCTGGAAAGTCACCTGGACAGCCTTGCCAAGACCAACACAGACATCCATGGGGGCCTGAGTTAAGGAGGTGCTGACTGGCCCCATCACACCATGCTCATAATCATGTCTCCACTTGAAGACTAAGGGTGGCTACCTGTTCACAGAGTCTGGCCGATGTTGTTCTCTTGGGGCTGCAATCCTGTGGCAGCCAGTAGACTCTGGGAGGAGCACACTCACCCTCCCTCAGTCATGCCCAGTCTTGCTGGAACTCCACACAGTCTGAAGTTCAAGCTGACCAGACAGCTGACCAGAGGAGGAAGGGATGGGGGACAACCTCGTACCAGTATGCTCCTCATATCGGTCTATCGAGAGAAGGTCCAGGATGGGGACAAGACAGGGCCCAGGACAAGTTGTGCTGGGAATGCTTGACAAGCTGGAGGCAAGGGCTCAACGGGACTCCTGGTTCTACCTCACAGCAACACTGGCCCGTGGTGTTCTAGGGTTTCCTGCTTCAGTGCCTCAGACATCTTGTTCTAGATTCTCTGTTGTTCACACGTTTCCCCATAAAATCAGGAGTCAGGACAAATACATTCACACAGTTCCCAGGCAGTCATCCTCTGTGCTCACTGAATGCTCAGGGGAGGGGAAGGGGGCAGGTAGCCAGTTCTCCTTGTGCATATACCTGGCAGGCACTTTCATCAAGACTCACATATTTATTGTGTGCTGAGGCACATAAACCCCAGCTCTGGAAATTGCCAACTTCTGCAATGACAAAGCATAGTACCCTGGGCCAGTCCAGTGACCTTGAAGTTGATGCCACATTAACTGATGTGAAAAGGCTTTTCTCTCCATGGTGATCAACTCTGCACCTCACCACATTGTTCAAAGATCCACATAGATCTAATGACATGGGACAGTCTTCAGGACCCACAGTCCATAGAGGACAAACCGCAAACCCCAGGCCTTCCCAGAATATCTAAAACTTGAGTTGCAAAGAGCAGGTCTCACTGGCCTTCCAACCAACATCTCTGCTATCTTTTGGATCCCACTGTGACTTTGGGTGCTAGATAATAAGGATTTCCTCTGAGGGAGGAAACCTGTGTTAGAATAGGGCCCCAAATTTCAGGGTGACAATCTCAGGGAGAACACTGAACTTAGAGTCATAAAATCTGGGTTTGAAATTGCCTTTGCCACTTCATAGCAGTGTGATGCGGGGAGGGGGGAGGGGCGGGTTACATAACATCTCAGCCTCAGCGTCCTCATTTGAAAAAGAAAAATTAGACCTGCCTTATACAACACTGTCAAAGTGCTTGTTGTTGCTAGGTGCTCTATCAACACCATTATTGTTATTATTATGTGTTGTTATTATACTAAGAACAGATATAACTAAGGACGGAAATCTGGTTTAAGTTCTACTAATGCACAGCAGAGGCCATGCTATGCTCTTCCCAACTGTGACACGGAGGTAGAGACAATTGCCTCTATCAGTCCCAGAGACTGCAGGGCTGTGACCATAGAGGTGTTGGGTGGCTGGGGTCCTCTTTGGAGACTGGAGAATACAACAGGGTCTGAGCTAGGCTTGGGTGCTATGGTGCACAGCTGTGCTCACCCTCAGGCAAGAGAATCCCAACAGTGAATGCTCCTCTTGAAAAAGGCCTTGACATTGCTTATAAAACCACACACAGTAGCCTTTCTGTAGCTCTGCCTTTCTTTGCAAAACACTTTCGTGAACATTTTTTATGTGTTCATTTAAAGAAGGGAAAGTAGCTGCAAAGAAGAGCAAGTGATGACACTGGTTTCAGGATTCTGGATCAGGTTAATACTCTTGTCCTCGGTCCCCCAGCTGCCCTGGTGTCCTAGAATGGAAGTGATATGGCCATGGGCAATTTCCGCTCCCCACCCCAACTGACCCGCCCCTCCCCCATGCCCCGGGCTCACTGAACAGAAGCCGTGAATGCCCGTCCACATGCCCACTCCAGGCTTGGCCTGCAAGTCCTCAGTGGAGAAGATCCCACCCAGCCAACAGCTTTGGGGCTCTATTTCTTCCTTTCCAAAAGGACACTGGAGCAAATGACCACCAGGTTCTCTAGAGGTAAGGGGAAGCTTATTCTCCAGGAACAAATTCCCAATAAGCATTTTCGAATGTTACTAGAAAAGAGGCAGGGTGGCCTTTTCTTGTGACCCTCTTAAGCTCTACAGACCTCAGATGATTCTTCAATCTCCTACCAGGTGTGCCCACCATCAGACAGATTTAGGGCATCTGTTCAGAACCCACTATCTAGTAAGTGAACATATACCCTGACCCAGTGAAATCTCACATTGCCAGAGTGTCAGGGGAGGAATCGAGCAGATAAGGGGCAGGGAGAAGGGGTGTGCAGGGAGGAGAGAGCCTGAAACCCCTCTAGACGAAGCCCAATCTTTGGGTCTTCACTCAAAGAGTGAACTGATATATTTGGGGGCAGAGAAATGGCCCCAGGTGCAATGGGAATCAGGCATTTTCTAGGGAAAAGCAAGCCTCATTCAACATTACTTCAAAATTCCAGACCATTGAACATGACCTTCTTTCTTGTTTAGTTGCCAAAACCAGTAACCATCCAGCCAATCAATGCCTTTTGCTGGATTCCAGGTTCACCTAGCCATCTTCCAATCATGGTATGGCTTCCCACCCAGCCCTCTCCCTGTAGGGAGAGATGCACTGACAGTGCCAACATGTGAATTCTGGTTCTCAGCCCAGCTAAGCTTATCTAGGAAGCTAGACTTTCACGTGCACTCTTGGGAGTTGGTTGTACTTGAATTCAGTTGACTGAATGTTTTAAGCTATGTCTCTTTCTGGGGTCTCTTGGAAGACAGCCAACCTGACCTCAGTGGAGGCACCCTACCATCACCATTAGCTATGTGCCCTTTCTATATAAGCTCATATAACTATTTACTTATCTGCTACCACAAGGGTAAGCATCCTTGAAGGCAGGCAACACGGCCTTGTCTATCACTGCACATCTAAAATCTAGCACAGAGCCTACTGCATAGCAAGGGGTAGACAAATGACTATAGATGATGATTAAAAAGGAATGAATTACTTGAGTATAAAGAGAATTAGAGAATGCTTCTACTTTTGCTCTTTTCTGAAATCCTAATAAAATAACTTTTAAAAAAGGCATTAACTCAAGTATAAGAAGTGGACAGGAGACAATAAACATCTTTGAAAATCAGAAAGCAGATGCATTCTACGCTTATATGGGATAAAAAAAAAACAGGAACAGGTTTAGTTATCTGCAGTACTGTCTACCTCTGCAAGTGGGAGCTGAACAAAGCAGTTGAAAGGAAGATTAGGTGAGTTTGTTTAGAAAGAACTTGTAGATCCCCTTTCCAACTCTGCCCAGGCAAGAAACTTCTCCTGGCCCTGCTGAGCACAGGACTGGAGATTTGTTCTCTGGAGAGGGTAAAGCAAGGGTGTTTTGGATGCATGGACACACAGCACCATTAAGGATGAACTTATCATACCCTGCAAAATGAACCCTAAGCAAAGATATCCATAATATATGTCAAAGCCCCCAATTCTCTTCCCTAAATTGACCCTCAAAGCAGAAGATTGATAGAGTTGTTCCTGAAGAATCTGACTATTCCCTAAAAAAGAAAAAAAAACTGCTCTAGGGGGTTCCTGCAATGAAATGTCCCAGCCAGAGCATCCTCTGGGTTGGGGGGGGGGGCTGCTGACAGTTGTCAAGCTTCATCCTTTGGCCCAGGACGTCCTCTTAGCGGGTTACCAAATATCTGAGAAGCTAAAACAAATATACAAGAAAAAACATCTTGGAGGAAAGAGAGACTTTGCAGGAAGAAGAAAATCTCAAATAGAAAAAAAATGTTGCCAAAAAATAATAGTAAATGAACCTTAAGGGAATAAAGATGGGGGTTCTTGGAAATTAAAATATGATAGCAAGACCAAAAATCCTAATGGAGAATCAAAGGAAAAGTTGAGGAAATCTTCCAGAGCATAGAGCAAAAACAAAAAGAGATGGAATTGGAAGAAAAATGATAAGAAAATGAGGAGTTTCAGAGGTTTGACATCTAAGCGACAATAATTCCAGAATGTGCAAATGAGAAAATTTTCCAGAACAGAAGGCAACAATGAAAGGTCTGCTTAATGCCCAGCACAATGGCTATGCCTAGTCCCACACCAAGATGCATTGCTGTGACATTCCAGAGCGCTAAGGGGAAAGAGAAGATTCTGCTTGTTTTCAGAAAGAAAAAGGAGACAGCTTTGGACATCTCGACATCATGGACATGTGGAAGAAAAATAAAAATATCTCTTTAACATTCTGAAAGCAAATGATTTCCATTTAGAATTCGATACCTGGCCAAGCTGTTAATCAAGAAGAATAACCACACTTTAGGATATGCAGAGTCTCAAAAAAATGTTGCCTCACGAGTTCTCTCTCCTAGGAAACAGCTAAAGAACTTGTTCCTCCAAAGTGAGAGAAATCAAGAAAGAAACACACACGATAAACAAGAATGGGGGGGGGGGGAGAAGGGCAGGTGTTGATACAGTACAAGAGAGAGGAAGGGAAAGAGAGGCAGAGAGGGCAACCTCTCCAGACCAAGGGGACTAGAAGGCTGCAGGATCGATTTCTTCAAGAGATGGACTTGATAAGACACCTGGCATATGTGGACTTCTTGAGAGAAGATTGAAACTGTCAGAAATTTTTTATTGTGATTGGCGATGAGAGCAAAGAAAGCTAAGCAAATAAAACTTAAAAACATTAGTGACTCCAGGGAATAAAATAAAAAGTTGTGCAGGACAGAAAAGGTAGTCTGGTTTACTGCATGGATCAGCTATGAATAGAATTTTGTAGACAAAATAATGTTAAACCTGAATATTTATCCAGTGAAAATAATGTTTTAAGTTTCATTGCTGAATGGAAACAGGACAGGTGGGCATGTGTCCTAGGGATGGGGAAGAAACAGAGCTAAGTTCTCATCTACAGTGAGAGTCTCTAACACGGAAGCATCTAGACGTATTACTACAAGCGTGGCATTCAGAGATAGGTGGCAAAATCAAGGAAAAATAGCCAAAAGAGAAGAAAGTAGTAGTTCTTGGGAGAGGGGAAAGAGGAAGTCTGACTGTTTTCCTATCGAACTCATTAGAACAATGTGATGCTTTGAATATTTTTCTTTTAATAAAAGAAAAACTAAAGATAAAAATGAACGAATGTGTAAATAATGCGTTCTACCTAATGAGAAATCTCTGTTAACCACTAGATGGTGCTATTGGCCACTTGCGGAAATTGCCAGAGCCAGTCGTCTCCTGCTTGCTGGTCAGCATTTCCAGGGTTTTCTACAAAACAGAATTAAGTGAGATTTGTAGCAATAAAGTTAGGAAGAAATTAAAGTTGTTTTCTTTCATTTTCAAATCTTCTTCTTCTTCACGGAGTGGGAGGAAAAAATCATTTGCCCCCGGTGACGTGATAGTTAAAAGCTCAGCTCTAGGGACAACATCCAGTCTCCCAGCTATTGAGTGCCCCACCTTCTGGAAGCCCAGGTATTGATTCAATAAAATCAGCTATGCAGCCAGTTGTGTAAATGTCTCTCTCGGGCACCTGGGCCCTGAACTCATGAATAAGATGAAATGTAGGAACAGGAAGCTTGTTTTAGGAAAGCTGGAGCTATAGTTGATGCTAATGTCGGAAATCAATGAAATTCAGTGAAAACTGGTTTGGGGATCCTCAAGTGACAGGTGGAATGCTTATTTACTCAGAGAGCAGAGGCACAGGCATGGCAATCAGGCATGAAGACGGAGCATATTTAGCACATTCTGCAGTTGCAAATGACATCCTGAAAACCTGATCGGTGGCTTTTTTTTTTTTTCCTGAGCCCTATTTTCCTTGACTTTTCTGAAACTGTCATCAGCAGGAACTGTGGGCACATATTCCTACCCTCTGCGGTGATGAGCACAAGACTTCATGAAATAAGTACTACTAAAGAAATACGTACTCGTGAACCGTCTATTACACTGACCACTCTGTTTTCTCGCTGCCCTTATTCTTTCAATGGCCGGGCTATCCTCTGGCCATTCTGGTCACAACCCTACGTCCCATTCTGAATCCTCCTCCTCCCTTGCCCCAGATGTGAGCCTGGCCTCAGCTCTGGCTCTATCTGCTCTTCCTCTCCACCCTCCTCCAGATACCCCACCTCAGAGTTTCAGTCTTCTCTTTTCAGTAGTCAGAGTTCCAAAATCTATACCTCTGTCCCTGGCTCCCTCCTCAAGTCCAGACGTCCATTCCCTCCTCTACTCGGACAATTTTTTTAGGTGATGTGTCCAGCCTTTAGTGAGTGTGCACCGCGTCTAAAATCAAACCACATCTCTCCTTTCCAAGCCTCCTGCTCCTTCTGATGTCCTTATTCCTGTCATTGGACGTAAGCATTCACATCCAGTCACGGGGAATTCAAGGATTTTTAAAAAACAAGGTCCCACCCTCAAGAAACTTGTAGGTAGCAGATAGAGGAGAGAGACAGGTAATGGAAGCCCCACCATCCCGTGATCAGAGCTGACCAAAGGGAAGTGGAAGGGTCAGCATGGACACTCACTATCCCTGGAGACTCCTGGGAGCTCAGTGCAAGACCCAACCAGTCCCCTCCTCTTCTCCCTGTTCCCAGATGCTATCACACACCCGGCTCTACTGCGCCTTTCACAGCTGTGTTTTCTACCTTGTGCTATCTCTCAGACCCCAGTGTGCATAGGAAGCACTTGGGAATCTTGTTAAAATGAAGCTTCTCTTTGAGAAGGATTCAATAAAGCCTGAGATTCTTCATCTCTTACAAGAACCCAGAGGCTGGTGCTGACGCTGCTGGACTGTGATCGAGTCATGAGGTTCTGTTGTCCCCTGCCCTTGTCATCAGCTTAGGCCAGCACCAGTGCAGAGGCCACGAATGCACTTCTTACCTCTAATCCTGGATAGTACAATATGGTAGCCACTAACCATAGTGCCTATTTAAATAAAAATGAATTGGCATTTAACAATCAGTTTCTTATTCTCAGTAGCCACGTTTTTACATGTTCAATAGCCACATGTGCCACATAATATAAGACAGATACAGCACATTTCCTTCACTGCTTAATCTCTGATTGCTTTAAGGAACCAGTTATACACCGACCACCATCCAACTCTTCGAAGGCAAGCTCTGTGTTTGTCTTGCCATTGTTTCTACGCCCAGAACCCAGCCCATAACTTTTCTTTCATCTGACAAGTATTTATTGATCACCTACTATTTCCCCAAAACTGTGCTTAATAGTTTGGGAGTGAGCAGTGCTCGGATGTGAACAACACAAATATGGTCCCTGCATTTGGGAAGGTCACAAAATAGGTGCTCAGTAATGATTCATTGAAATGAATAAATGAATGAATAATATCCAAACCACCCCCAGGGAAATTTTCACAAAAATAACTTTCACAACTCTCCCCAACTCAAAAATCTTCAATAGGTACCTCTCATCTGCAGAATAAAGTCTACGTTCAATGGCCTGGGACACTAGGACCTTCTGAGAGGCAGAGGCACACCCATCATGGTCAGTGTGTTGGTTTGCTAAGCTGCTGTCACTGAAATACCACAAATGGGCAGGCTTAAGTAACAGACATTTACTTCTCATAGTTCTGGAGGCCAGAAGTCCAAGATCAGGTGTCAGCAGGTTTAGATTCTCCTGAGGACTCTCTCCTTGATTTGCAGATGCCTGCCTTCTCACTGTGTTCTCACGTGGTCGTTCTTCTGTGGGCACACTTCCCCAGTGATCCTTCACATGCCCAAGTTTCCTTTTCTTAAGAAGACGCCAGTCAAATTGGGTCAGGCTCTATCATAACAGCTCCATTTTAACTTATTCACTTGTTTAAAGGCTCAATCTCTAAATATCATCACATTCTGAGGTATAGGAGGTTAAGTCTCCAACACATGAATCTGGGGAGGAGGGTAGAGGGAACACAATTTAGTCCCTAACAGTTAGAAATATGATTTTGACACCTAACAAATCTGGGTTCTGAAATTCACTATTAATTACTGTACCGATAAGAGGATGCTTTACTTGCGTGACCCTCAGTTTCCTCATCTGAGAAACGGTAATACTACCACCCTCACTGGGTTGTTGGGAAGATTGAAAGCTTTTACTTTTGTGAAGCACTTGAGACATCTTAGCTCATAGCAGGCCCTCAGTTACATAGAGCCACTTGTCACCATCGCTTCCCTACACTTTACCTGCCCTTAGCCACCAGCACCAGCCTCCTTTACTTGAGATATCTGAACATACTTGGGCCTTGCCTCTCCAGCCCCCTTTTCATACATCAGCCCCCTTTTAGTCAGACCTTGGTCGAACTTCTGGGCTCACTCCAGCTGCCTTTTCTCACTAAAGTCAGATGTCAGCCCTCAGCTCCTACTTTCCAAGCTTTGTTGGTTGTTACTATCTATTCTACACCATCAGCTCATCCAATTAGCACCTACAAATTAAAATACCAAGTTGTGAATTTGTCTCCTAACTTTTCCTGCACTTAGGCTGATCCTCCCAATTAGGTTGAAAGGCATTTTAGATCAAAGCTCACATTATAGTTTTTAGTTTTTCTCACAGCACCTATCAAAGAGTTTCAAATATAGCAAGTCTTAACTAATCAAGTTTGTGAATATAAAAATATATTTATATATGGTCAATAGGCACTGATTGAATAGGTGTGTGTGTGTGTGTGTGTGTGGTGTGTGTGTGTGTGATTTTAACATAAAGAAATCATGAGAAAGAGAAATACCAAATTCAGGCTACTTTGATTTTCTCTTGAGGGTTGAAGAGGTAATCCAGGGAGGATTCAACAGTGCTGGCAATGTTGTGTTGTGTTTTTTAAGCTGGGTGATAGCTTCACAGTTATTTGTTACACTTTCATTCCTTTTTGTATCATTAAATGTTGCAAATTAATATTAATTGACTCGTATCTGCTGTTTGTACATGGGCTTATTAACATGCACAACTAATGTATGAGGAATTCTCCTGACATGAGGAAAAATACTTAAAATATTGTCTTAGAAGAGTTTTAGTTAGGATTTACTTCAGAGTCTAACTCTCCAAACTCTTTTAATTAATATTTTATCTGGCAGAAAATATTTATGAGACATTACCGGCCTCATAAATGCAAATGGAATTTCTATAAATAGGAGAAAAATAATTTCCTGTGTGTCATATTCTAAGAAGAAAACTTAATTGTGAATTCATCTCTTGCTCTGTGAAGGAAGGTAAGAGAAGCAGATGGTGGTAGACAGAGGCAGCGGTTCTGTGCTCTAATTAACACGAGAACGCACACAGTCTCGGTTGCTTTCAGGTATCACCTCATCAATTGCAGACAAAGAACGTGCTTAGCATCTTCCAAGCCCCCTGAGTAGTTCTTAAATTATGTCCCCTACCCTTGAATGTCACCTGTGTTCTTTGGGAGACTTGAGCATGGAAAAATTTAGGCTCACTTAAATTTCCAAAACCTAGTTGGGAATAGAACCCCCATATTTCTCATTTTTCAGGTCTGGGCTAAGAACTGAATTGAGGTCTTCTGTATCCCAGTTCAAGGTCTCATCACTGTGAAAATACTTACAAAATGGCATTTCCCAGACCACCTTACATTTTGCTTCCAAGTCAGCCAGGCTGCCCCAATTAGGGCAGAAGAAATGTCAAGGTCTTTGTGTAATCTAAAGTCACTGTCGCCCCAGGACAGGGCACCTCACAGACTCGGAAATGCATGTAATGTGTGTCATCTGGGCCACGGAGCTACACAGCCACTCCCAAGAACTAGGAAATTAAGAAATTAAGAACTTTCTTCTCAGAGTGTTAAATCATAAGATCAACACGTAATGGATGCACAGGGAGACTGGCTAAATCCCCTAAGGGGACAGATTAGTCAGGGCCAATAGCAGCCACATTGAATAACTGACATCCTCTCTGTAGAGAGAGACTGAATGGGGATCTGGGAGGCAAACCCTGGCAGGGTCACTCCGCCACTGACCCTGGGGAGGTTGCCTGGACATTAGCTGTGTGCATGCTCACGTCGACATAACACCCAAACCTGTAGAGGAATTTTTATGAGTTTGTCTGAGCCAAACTGACAACAACTGCTGGGAAGCAAAATTTCAACAGTTTGAGAAAATATTCTGAAGAATGGCAGTTTTGCAGCTTATTTTGTACATTAGAATCAAGGAGGAGAAGGAGGCATGAGGAGGGTTACATGAAGTCCGTTGGTGGTAGGGGGCGGGAGAAAGCAACAAAGGAGATCTCCGGGATTGGATAAAAAGCCAAAGTAGAGAAACACATACTTCTTTTACATCGGTGGCCACAGAATCATTAAAAATTAACATTCACAGCACACAGAGATGGGATGCGGGGAATGAGATACCAATGAGGGGTTCTGTGGTCTCCAGCTCAGGAGCGTGGGTGGTTGTTCCCTGAGGTGTCTGGAAAAGAAGATGATGCTGACATTTCAAAGGTCTGTTATCTTAGATGCAAAAAGACAATAGACAGGCTTACTTAGGTAAAGATTCACCTAGGTCACAGAATCTACAACCCTAAGATTTGAATACCCACCATAACCCCCTTTTAGCTAGGAATTTTTACGTTCAGACCACCTTGTGTGGTTACTTTGGCCTCTAGGTTTGCGACGCCCACCATGCAGGCCGCCCCTGGGCTTGTCGGATTCAGTGAATGGCCCCGTGCTCATTCACACTGGTCTCTGTGGCACGAGGAGCCCCCAGGTTGCTGTTATGAGGCTAAGCTTCCACGTCACTGTCATGCTGCTGTGCTTGCAGCAGAGAACAGGCTTGGTGCATCCTGGTCCCAGTGACAAGCATTTGCCCCTTGTAATTTAATAAACCATTTTCTTGTTGTTGAAAGTGTTCATTTGATAAATATTCATTGAGCACCTGTGCCAGGTGCTGGGGACACAGCAGAGAACAAGACAGTCATACTCCTTGCCCTGGCGGAGCCTACAGTCAGTGGGCATTGGTTTCAGGTGTGCCCGCCCCCAGCCACTCCCCACCTCCCCCACCCTGGAGTAAGATACACTCAAGGCCTAGGGTAGGGACGTTGAACCCAAAAGTCTGGGCAACAGAGAGATGCCCCAGGTAACAGCATCAGCTAGGAAGGGACAAAGTCCCCCAAAGAGCACAGGTGGCATTCAAGGGTCGGAGACATAACTGAATGGACCCATCCTCAGAGAAGCACGTCCACCCTCTGCAGACAGCAGCCACCCTTTTGATGCGGCTGTGACCTAACGTCTGCAGCTGCCTTTCTATAAGCCATTTGAATTAAAGAATAAATGCATGCCATCATCTTCCCTCGAGGCCGGCAGGAATCCAAAATGGCTCCACCCAGCCGGTGTGCATTCAGCTCAGGCTCTGCCTCTGCGCTGTGCCGAGATTTGAGTGGAGGGAGCATTTCCCCACGATTCCAACCGACACTGGCCACATTCCGCTGGAAAAGGCCGTCAAGGGGTAAGCCGAGAGCCCGGGGAGCAGACCTGTTTCTGGTCTCTGGACCTGCTCCACCTCCAGTCAGTGGGTCAGGACGCCCCAGAACCCCACTCCACCCACAGGAGAGGCAGCCCTCCGGGTGGGGATGCAGCGCCCAGACTGCGGCTTCCCCAACTTCCCCAAGGGCTTCCACCTGCTTCGTTCAGCTAAAGAAACAACTACATTTTACCAACCGGACCCCTCAAGGCAACGCGGGCTGACTGAGCAGCCCCTCCCAGGCTCTGGTCCAAGATTTCTGCCCTCCCAGTTCCTTCCTTCTTTCGGTCTTCTCCACCGCGGCCCTAACCAGAGCGCGCTCACACCTGCACCTGCGGGCGCGCAACCAGATGCACACGCGGGCGCTCACACCTGCAGCCGCGTGCGCACAGACCTCTGTCATTAGCGTCTGCAGGACCAGAGGCACACCCAGCACCACCGCCGACTGCAGGGGAGGCGGCGCGAGCCCGGAGACGGGAGCGCAGAGCCACCCGCCCTCCCCTCGGGTTCCCTCTCCACCTTGCAGGAGCCGAGTGATTCAGAACTGACGGTGTCCCCGGATCACGTGGGGAACCCGGCCCCATCCCCCATCCCCGCCGCCTTTCCCTCTGGCCTTTTAAATCAGTTATTACACATTGTTACACAGAGATAGGTTTGTAGTGGGGGCAGAAGGGGAGGAGAACAGGAGAAAGAAGAGGGCGGAGGGGACGGAGGGAGGAGAGGAGGGGAGAGAGAAGGGAAGAGGGGGGAGAGGAGGAAGGGGGAAGAAGGAGGGAGGAAGAGAGATGAGAGAGAGAGAGAGAGAAGAGAGAGAGAGAGAGAGAGAGAGAGAGAGAGAGAGAGAGAAGCCTGGTGAAGGGAGTGACTGAGGGCTGGCGAGGAAGGGACAGGATGGTTTAGAAGCCTCTGTCCACAGGACCCACGACAGGGACAGGCTCTAGGCAGAGTCTGAGGCTGCAAGTAATGGCTGGGGCTGGAGAACCCCTCAAAGGCCCTGAGCACCCCCTGCCCCGCCTCTAAGGGACACCCCAGAAGTTAGAATCAGTGGGACTTGGAAGCTCCGATTGCAACAAGTAAGTTGTCTTCTTTTCCTCCTCTATTCCTCCCACAGCTCACCAGATCTGGAAGGCAGAACGCACTCTTAGTGCTCGCAGGGCTTCCAGCCCCCAGCTTTTACCAGGAACCAGTGTTTGGGAGTGGAGGGGACTGGGAAGGGTTTAGGGCGGGTCCAAAGTTCAGCCAGGAAATAAGAGATCTCCATAGCCCTGAGAGCTGCCATGGGCTTGGGGAGTTTAGCCTTCTGAGGGCTGTTAGGCGGTCAAGATCTCTGCTCTGGTACAAAGAGAAAGGATTCTTGCCCCCTACCCCCACTCCCCATGAAAAGCCCCACTTATGGTGTGACTGGCCAGGGCAGTGAGGAGAGGGGCATCACTCCCCTGGGAAGTGGCTCTGCTTTCAGATAGGGGTGCAGAGGGCTAGGGTGGGGCAGTGCATACTCCCTCAACCTTAGATCCTCAGCTTAATCTTGCTTTCTTTTAAGTGTTGCCAAATTGGATGTGCAGCCTTGCCATTTGTGCCCTCTTGCTGCCCTGTCACTTCCTGCATGCCGCCTTATCTCTTTTTAAACATCTTTCAAGCTGTTCAGAAAGGCCAGGGGTCAAGACTGCAAGGGCAGGGAAAGGCAATAGGGAAGGACGTGGCCATTATTCACATTTTCTAAGCCAGGGATCTCCCTGGAGACCTATTTGTGCCTCTGCTCAAACAGGGTTCTCCTCCTGTGGCCTTATGTAGTTCAGGCTCCCCGGATCAGCTTCCCCCAACCTTTTTGGCACCAGGGACCGTTGCTCCTATGAGTATCCATTGCCTGATGATCTGAGGTGGAGCTGAGGTGGTGATGCTAGTGCTGGGGAGCAGCTGCAAATACAGATGAAGCTTTGCTGGCTTGCCCACTGCACACCTCCTGCTATGTGGCCCAGTTCCTAACAGGCCTGTGGACCAGTACTGGTCTGCAGCCCAGGCATTGAGACCCCTGCCCCAGACTGCATCTGGCCCTCAAAGGTCCAGGGCCTACCCCAAACTTCCAGTAAGGTAAGACCAGCTCAGCAACACAGATCAGTGGGCACACAAGGTGTCAGACTGTACCAAGTGCTTTAACTCTCTTTTGGTCCCTTTAAAGGAACAGATATTATCATCCTCAGTCTGCAGATGAGAAATGAAGCTTAGTGAGACTGTGTAACTTCTAGAGGTACACAGCTACAAGTGAGATTCCCACCTGGATCTGACTCCAAAATGAATCTTTTCATTTATTATTATTATTATTATTATTATTATTATTATTATCACTAAGCTAAGCATCATAGGGCTTTCTGTTTCACAGAACACTTTTCCATGTGGGAGAGAGGTAGTGAAAAGAAGCTAATATTTATGGAACCAAGTACTGAGCTGGACACGTTCATATGAGTTAATCTGTGCACCAGTCCTGAGGGAGAGGTCATTCCACCAGCTTTGTAGATGACACTGAAGCTTAAGAGTTCTGGCCTTCCCAAATCCATGCCTTTCTCTCAAATTCAGGTGTAAATCCCATCAGCACACTGAATGAGGCCCTGGGGCTTTCTAGAAACTGGAGGAAGAATAGAGCAAAGCCAGAGATGTGGAATTGAGAGAGAAAAGGCCCTTGGTTGGGCTCTGACACCAAAAGCTTGGTCATCTCGACTGGGACCTTAAACTATTGATCTGACCTGAGATGGCATCCCTCTGCCTAGAGGTGTAAAGAAATTTCTTCCGTGGGGATACTCAAGCATGGGGTGCATGCTTCTTGGCAATAATGTCAAGGAATTGTCATCTAAGGACTGTTTACTATGTGACGTTAGGGATTTTATGTATGTGATAGGATCGTTTCTTAATATTCTCATCCATGTCTTTGCCCACTACTCCTCCCTGTACCTCATCTCATCCCGGCCCCAAACACTCTGTACCCAAACACTCTGAAACTTTCATAGGGCAGAAACTTATAACCTAAGGCTAGGAAAACACAAGCATTCTTTTTTCTTGAAGGAATTGTGGGACCGGGTGGGGGGCAGTGCATTTAGCAAGTGTTTATTACTTGCTCTGTTAATTAATTATGAGATCGATAACAAATTATTACAATAGCATAAATTATTAGAACAGAGCCAGGGCCTCCCTTGGAAGAGGAAAGATCACACAGAAAACTTGTCTGTGTTCCACAGATGCACGGTGCTCTGGACCCTCCCCAAACCATGATCTAGATTCACTCTCTAGCTCTCCGAAAGAAGGGGGATCACCCAGGCATAGATTCTCCTGTCCTCTCCAATAGCCACTATACACTGCTGGCATTCCTCACAGGTGGCAGTTTCTTAATTAAGTAGCACACCTGCATCAAACAGGGAATGAGTGAGCACCATCCATCAAGCAGAGCAGCTGGAGGAAGAAGAGGAAGTATGAGCAGAGAAAGAGCTATAGGAAGCTGGCTGCCTTCTCTGGCAATGAAGTCACATGGGTGCTCCTGAGTCTGCGGTCACATCCTGAGTGGTGCAGAGCTCTTCCCTCTGTGGGTCCAGCAGAAACATCACTGTGACTCTGTCACAAACATTCTCTCTCAGCCTCGCTGCCCCTGGCAGACTGCGCGGCAAGGTCCCTTTGGGCCTGTCTGTAAGCGTCTGCCTGGGCTTCTTGTCCAGAAGCAGCTCTAGTCACCTGTGATGAAGTTAATCCCACAGCAGACAAGAGACAACTACAGTACCCATTCTCCACTTCTCACATGCTCTGAAAACGACCTGGTTTTCAACGCCTTCTGTGGTCAAAGCCACAGAGGGGGTACTGTGTATTGACATACTAAAAACCATGTCTACTTCTGTTTTTTTTTGTTTTGAAATTGGTTCAACGATCATTTATTTGATCCCTGGCATGTACCAGGAATAATTAGTTTTTGAAAATCTTGGAATATGAGCATTTGGGCAAGGTGGTGCTTTCCATTTAGGAGAATGTTAGCAAAGGCTCGCATTTTCTGAGTAGTATGATTGAATATTTAGGCTGTTGTGTGGGAGGATGATGGAGAGGAAGGACGGGCATAGGAATCCATTTGGTATTTGGAAGGAGCCATTTTCACTGTGTCTGACAGGCCATTGAGAGCTGGCAGTGTTTCTAAGAGAGGGCCCATCATCAGATGTCTATTAAGACAGTTTCATCCATGGAAGAACTTTTTTTATTTTTCCTAAAGACAACATAAGAAGAATGGTAATTCAAATGCAATGAATTATAGGGAGACTTTTGAAAAAATATACATCTGAATGTATTTCTCTAAGAGACTCGTGGAGTGGATTTCTTTGGAATTATTTTAAAACGGAGGGGAAAGCTTCCCCTTTCTGAGACCCTGGCTGCTGAGGGATAGAGTGGTGGCCCTGCCAGGGCAGCATAGCTTATCTAGTTCCTCCCACCTTGACATTCTGATAAATGAGCTATTCTAGTCAACAAAGCCCAGGCTGGCAGCAACCCTTGCCAATAGCTGTGTTAAGTTAAATGTCAGAGCCAAACCTTTAACACATGACCCTGGAGATCCTGGCTGGTGCATAAATGTTAAATTCCATTATCGTTCCAGACCAGAGTGAGTGGGCTGTGGCAAAGGTCAGGGATAATCTGATCAGTTTGGCAGGTGGCAACAGCACTTCCTGGTCACCAAAGGTTAATCCACATAGTGTCCAGAGGCTGGGCTGGGGGTGAAAAGGGAAGTGGAGGGAAAGGGAGATGAGGGTCATGACAAGCTTTCCTTCTTTCACTCTAACTTCTGTGACTTGGTTGTTTGGGGCTGGGTGTGCTGACCACTGCTATGCCTTCTCTCACACTTCAAGCTCCCTACCTTAAAACCAGGTAGTCCCTGGTGCCATCACTCTACATTATTGCTTGCTGCTCATAAAGGTAAAGAGGAAAAAAAGCAAGAACAGAGAAGTGCTATCTGGGGACAAACCTGTACCTTGTCCTCAGAGTCTGCACCCCTCCCAGGATTGTGCTACCGAACACTTGACGCTCAAAGCCTGGCCAGGAGGAAGATCATAAAAGCATCGGGGATGAGGTGCTGCCTCTGCTCCAGGAAGCTGGTCATCCAGCAGGGACTATAGATCCCACAGGTGCCCAGGTCCCAGGGGCCCTTACAAACAAAGGCAATGACAGCCAGCTAACATGGGGCAATAGCAGAGCAACCCCACTGGACATCAGGGTATGAGGCCTGAGTCCCAAGTCAAGTGGCCCCAGTCACTTTGGAGAGTGCTCTCGATTGGATGAACTTAAAGTTACTCATATATTCCTTCAAAAATACGTATGGAGCTCATACCATAGGCCAGACCTTGTGTAGGAACCTGGGATAGAATATTGGGTCATAGACACACCCTACTTGCCCTACCTTGGAGAGCTGTCCCTGGACCCCCCTGGGGAAGGTAGGTGTGCCTGTAAATACATTACACCATCAGGGTAAGTGCCACTAGAGATACAAGGACAGAGGGAGGGCCAGGGAGAACCAGGGAAAGCTTTCAAAGGAGGCTTGAAAAACAGGGAGGCTTGTGGGGATGGTGGAAGAGAGTAGGGAGTCCAAGGGACAGGCCTGGAGAGCCCAGCGTCCATGGCCCTGAGCGGGCCCTGAGGGAGCCTGCCCTGATCATTTTCTTCATCTGTATTTCCCAATTTCTTCCCTTAAGTGCTCACACTCAGTCATATTTTATTTCTCCCCTTCTTTTTTTCTTCTCAGTTCGCCCTTTTTCCCCTCCATTTTTATCTTTTTCTCTCACTCATTCTTTTAGCCATAAACACCCTTTAGTGATTCTTTAGTTCAATCCCTTTTCTACTGCATTTATTCTTTTATTTTATTTTAAACTTTTTTTTGACATATTTATAGGTTCACGTGCAGTTTAAGAAATAATGCAGAACTCCTCTATATTCTTTACCCAGTTTCTCTCAATGGTAACATCTTACAAAACTATAGTATAATATCAAAACTGTAGTTATCATATAAAAAAAGTTGACAATAAAACAAGTTTCCCACGGAAAAAGAAACAATGAACAAGATGAAAAGACAGTCTAAAGAATGGGACAAATATTTACAGACCACACTGATAAGGAGTTAATATCCAAAATATATAAAGGACTCATACAACTCAATAGCAAAAAATAAAAAAAGAATCCAATTAAAAATGGGGCAAAGGACCTGAATAGACATTTTTCCAAAGAAGAAATACAACTGGCCAACAGGTATATGAAAAGATGTCCAGCATCACTAAGCATCAGGCAAATCATCAAAACCACAATGAGATATCGCCTCACACCCATTAGAACAGCTGCTATCAAAAAGACAACAGATAACAAATGCAAGGATGTGCCTTGTGGGTGGGAGTGTAAATTCATGCACTCACTATGGAAGACAGTATGGAGGTTCCTCAAAAAATTAAAAATAGAGCTACCATATGACCCCGCAATTCCACGTCTGCAGATATACCCAAAGGAAACGAAAACGCTATGTCGAAGAAATGTCTTCACTGCCCTGTTCACAGCAGCATTATTTACAATAGCCAGGACAAGACATGGAAACAACCTAAGTGTCCATGGACGGATGGATGAAGAGGTGGTGGTACATGTATACATTCTGATATATATGTATATATATTTATCTTTGTTAGCTCAAGAATGTCATATAAAATAGAATCATACAGTCCAATTTTTTGGAATTGATTCTTTTTGCTCAGCATAATTCTCTGGAGATTCACTCAGGTTGGCGCGTGTGGATGCATATGAATTGCTGTGTAGCACTCCACAGCGTGGATGTACCACAGTTTGTTTAACCATTCACCTCTCAAAGGATATTTGGGTTGTTTCCAGTTTGGAGCTCTTACGAATAAAGCTGCTATAAATATGTGTGTACTGTTTTGTTTTGTTTTGTTTGCATAAACACAAGTTTTCGTTTCTCTGGGATAAGTGCCCAAGTGCAATTGATGGTTCATGTGGTAGTTACATGTTTACTTTTTAAAGAAACTGTCAGACTGCTTTTCATAGCAGCTATACCATTTTATACTCCCACTAGCAATGTTTGGGTGATCCAGTTTCTCCACATCCTTGGCAGCATTTGGTGTTATCAATATTTTTAATTTTAGCCATTATGGTAGATGTGCAGTGATATCTTATTGTGGTTTTAATTTACATTTTCCTAATGGCTAGTGATCTCTTCAAGTGCTTATTTGCCCTCCATACATTTTCTTAATGTCTTTTGCCCATTTTCTAATTGTATCATTTAACTGTTGAATTTTGAAAGTTCTTTATATATTCCAGATGCTAATCCTTGTCAAATGTGTAGTTAGCAAATATTTTCTACTACTCTAGCTTATATTTTCATCTTAACAGGCCTTTTGCAGAACAAATGTTTTTGATTTTTATGAGGTACAACTTACCAGTTTTTTTTTTTCTTTTATGAATCAGGTCTTGGGTGTATAGTCTAAGAACTCTTTGCCTGTTATAGATCTCAAAGAGATTTTCCCATACTTTTTCCTAAAAGTTTTATAGTTGTATCTTTTATATTCAAGTCCATGATCCTCTCTAAGTTACTTTTTGTGTGAAGTCTGAAACTTGGGTCCAGATTCACTTTTTTTTTTTTTTTTTGGCCTATGGATGTCCAATTGCTCTAGTACCATTTGTTGAAAAGACTTTCTTTACCGAATTCCTTTTGTACTTTTGTCAAAAATCAGTCGGGCATATCTGTGAAGGTGTATTTCTGGGTCTTCTGTTCTGTTTCATTGATCTATGTGTCTGTCCCCCTGCCAGTAGTACCATTGTAGCTATATAATACATTTTTAAATTGACTGATTCTGTTCCTTTTATTCTTTTTCATAATTGTTTTACTTATTCTAGTTCCTTTGCCTTTCCATATAAATTGTAGAAGAATTTTATCTATATCTACAAAATAATTGTGTGGGATTTCGATAGGAATTGCATTAAATCTATATATCAATTTGGGGAGAAGTGGCATCTTTACTGTATTACATCTTCCCATCCATAAATACAGTTTGCTTCTTCACTTCTTATGTAGATATTCTTTAATTTTTTTATCAGTATTTATAGTTGACAGCAGTTCTTTTTGATCTGCATGGACTGTGTGCCCTTGGGCATATCATTTAGTTTCTCAGACCTTCATTTTACATTCTATAAAATGGGTGCAATAACGCCTACCTTGAAATGGCATGGAAAAGGGCAAATAAGATGGCAAATGAGAAGTGTCCGTCTGTAAGTGTTCGATGACTTATTTCCCTTTGATTCTTTCACCTTTCTTTGCTTCTTCCCAGCTCGCATTTTGATGCTCACATTCACTTCTCTCACTGTCTTCTTTTCATCTATTGTTTTCTTAACTTTCTTTCATTCTCGATCCCTTATTCTAATTCTCTTCCCTTTATGCTTCCCTTACCTCACTGGCTTTTCCTGCTGCATTCATTCTCCCACAGATTTGTCTTGTTCCTGTTTATTGGGTCGTCTGGGGAATTTCTTTTCCTTCAGCTTGGAGTGTGACTCTAGAGCCAGTCAACCTGGGTTCAAATCCAGATCAACAACACAAGCAGTTTACTCACCATCCCTTGTGCCTCAGTTTCTTCATCTGTAAAATAGGAGAAACAGAACTTGTCTCATACCTTTTCTGAAATGATGAAATAAGTTAGTACATGTAAAGCATTTACAATACAACCTGGTATATGGTAAGCCCCCAATGGGTTTTAGCTATAATTATTAGGATTTTACCTATTATGCCCTGTGTCTCTGGTCCTTTCTCACTGGCTCACTTACCTTCTATCATAACCTATCTTTTTTACTTGTATATAAGTATTTTCATATTCACATTATCTTGCTATCTTGATACTGTCTTGTCTGCACTATTCCCATATCATATCCCCGAATCATCATTGATAAATTAGCACCAGCCCAGGAAATTCGTCCCTTGGGCTGCAGAGAGGAAACAAGTGGTTTTTCATTTTGATTTAATCATCAATCTCCTTTATTATTTAATGCAGAATACATACTCACAGTGCAGAGTTACAATGAAGAGAATGTATTTTAACTGTGCTGCTTGCTTTCAAAGAGATATGCTTAAAAAGGAAAAAATACTGGATAGACAGACACAAACGTGGGAAAAAAAATGTAAAATGAATTAATTTGATTTGCATGCCCTTTTATTCATGATTTTTCATACATCTTCTGCAGGGGCTTGGGGGAATGAATCTGGACCATGGCCAGTAGTCCACGGCTAAGTATTAAGATGAGTAGATGTAAGGACCTTTTCAGTGTCTCATGGCAGCTTGCCAAAGAGGGAAGTGAAATACCCCATCTTAGGCACATGAGAGCCAAACAAGTTGAGAACCTCAGTCACAAGTTTACAGCTTGTTCCATAGACACGCCGCTCAATAATTAGCTACATATGAAATGTTAAATTGCTTGATAGGCACTCACATGTGATTAAGCCTTTCAAATCTATATTCCATACCTTGAATTAGGCCTAATTTTGCCATTTTAAAAATTGCTGAGTATATTTAGGCTCATTTAGATACACTAAATGGGTCTTTTAAACACCATCAAAATGATATTTTCATCCCTGTATTATTTTCTCCAAAGATTTGAACTCCACAAACAAATGCCAGACTTGTCTGCTCCCATTTCAGACAAGAACTCTGTCTTTCTTTAAAAACCCTAAGTGAAACACCATTTAATCCTCCACTTTTATCATTTTATCTTTATTGTGAACTCCTGGCATTTTTGTTTCTTTAATGACAAAGTAAGCATGAGATTAGTCCACAGCACTTCTAGTAGAGTACATTTTTTTCTCCAGATACTGTAAAATAATGCACCAGGTTCGATTACTTCCTTAGAATTGGGGTGGAGAATCCTCCATGGATGCAATCCAATGAGCTGCCCATTATCTTCCCCTCATTGGGCTGCTCAAGGCCTGAAGGCCCCAGGTGCATCTTCTGGTGCCTCCTGTGGCACCGAGTGACCCGCTTCACTATGCAGCCACCTGTTAGACCTACCATTAAATCCCTCAGTGTTTACATTACATAAAACTTCACATTCAGTGTTTCTATGTCTACGATGTCATCGCGTTGGGACTTAATCAGTACTTGTGTGTCCTGGGCAAGCCACAGCTATCCAACTATAAAGTGGAACTAATATTATAGAATTCTCATGAGCCAATCCAAGAGTTCTGAAAGAACCCCACAGAGATGCGAAGTACCATTATTATTCCATAGTAAATCCATATAATGATAATACTGGTATTGTTTGATTCCTCATACTTGCTCTTAACCTGTAACAATTCAACTTAGGAGGCCAAGTGCATTATACTGGTATGTGGCTGGTAGGATCTTCCTGATAAAATGGCAGATATTTCATTGATACTATAATTCCTGTGAATATTTCATTTCTTACACAGAGATCCAGGGTAGAGACCTATGGAGAAATGTGTAATTCAGGGACAGGACAATCAGGATTATAATCCACTTACACTCTGTTTGGTTCTCTGGACTTTGATGGGCGCTGAGTGGGAAGAGTGGGAGAGCATGGGCTCTGTAGTCAGGCCAGTGTCATTGAAAAGCCAGGTTCTGCTGCTCACTAGCCATGTGAACTTGGGCCAGTTCCCCACCTTCTCTGAGTCTCAGTCTCCTTATCTGAGTAGTGGGCACATTGCACTCACTCCACAGTGTGGCTGAGATGCTTAATGAGTTGGCAGCTAGTAAGGCAGCTAGTGCAGAGTAGCACACACAGAAATGTCACTTCCAGAGCTATTCTGCAAAGAAAAACAAGAAGTCAGCATAACTTGCTGCAGGAAATATATTAAATATATGTTTAAAACAAAAGGAAACAGAGTGTAATGGATATAGGGAAAGTGGCACAGATGGACAAATGTTCCCTAAAGAGCTTGCTCTGGTCAGGATGTCTCTGAATCAAAACTAGGGACTAGAGTTTCCCTGGGAGTAACCCCAGTCCTGATCCACATTGCCACCCTGACTTTGTTCTAAACTATAATCCCACCCACACTGAGGACCAGATTCAAGAGCTTCTCTTGAAGGGACAGAGGCAGCCCTAGGATGGAGGCCCAGGATGCCTGAGGAGGAATGCCCCAGGGACAGTAATTCTGAGCAGTCTGATGCAGCAGGGCCCGCATCCCTCGAGCCTTCCTCGCCCGCCTTACCCAGCAGCTCCCTTGCAGAGGCCTTAGCAGCTCAGCAATCAACATGTTGTGCCTAGACATCTGGGTGATGAAATGTCCTGTCTGACACAGCCTGTTCTTCCATCCACATTGTCCTTGGCTCCACATTCCATCGAAAGCCCCTCCTGCTCCTGGCACACACTCCCCCTCACATAGCCAGGAGACACTTTTGCATTCCAGAGAGAGAGATGCCAAAATTCACTTTGCTATGGCAGACCTTGGCAGAATCCTTTTTCTTGGGCACTCAGCTTGAAGCAGAACTAACAAGAGTGTGCATTCCCTGAACCCTCATGAGCCCGTGACAGTGAGAAGCATCGTGGGCATAAAAACCAACATACGTGGTCTACCTCCACTCCCCTTGCAGAGCTCCTCAGTCCTATCTTTCCAGGATGCCCTAATCACTGGTACTCGGCATCCATTTCATCTGAGTCAGAAACAACTCGGGCGGTGACCTAACTCACCCTCCTCTGGAGAGGGAGCTCCCTCTATCTTCTTTGAAGTATTTATAGTCAGAAATCTCTCCTCATTGAGAACCACCTCCCCGAGCAGAGAAATGAAGGACTGCAGTGCTCACCCAAGGCTCTGTTCTCTGCAGCACATCTGCTAGGGGTGCGATTGAAGAAGGAAGCTAGGCAGGAGAAGTGCTATAAGAACGAGGGGGTCATGGCAGCCACCTGTATGACAGAGGGGACTGGGGGGTTTTGGGGACAAGGCTGTGGTCATAGAGACAGGGCTGATTAGGACCATGGGAACTAGGCTGGTGGGAACTGAAGGAGCAGCCCAATTGATTCCTCTCTCTGCTACAGTGGGAGTCCCAGTTTGGCCTCTTGGCCTCCTTTGCACTGAGGATTGACAGGCTGTGTTCATGGCAGACCCATTAGTGCAAACAGGAAAACTTTGAGGATTTATTGACATTACCACAACTCCTAACACCATGCTCAGTATAACACAAAGTACAATCCAACATGTGCATGTGAGGAAAAGCCTTTCTACGACTCAAGAGCCCAGAAGCATATAAATCAGCAGCTGACAGACTGACTCTGACTCACAGATATATTTTCTTCGGCTATCTCAGTGTTTCAAAAATTGTTGAATTAGTCGGTAACATTAGAAAAAAACAAATTCATGTTTAAAAGTATTTCTAGCTTTTCTGGAAAAAGAAAGTGGAGGATCTTGCAGCACTAGCTCCACATTCTGACATGGCCAGAGCTTACTTAACTCAAGCTGAGTAGCAGTGGCCCCCGTTATGACTTCATGTGTGCTCAGCTCAGCTCACCTCAGTCCCCACTACTCCCTATTGTGTCCCCAAACCCAGGGCACATTTTGGTTGTATTTACTGTGGGTTTATATAATTTGTTTTCCTAAAATAAAGATAGTCACATGTTTTAAAATCTTTTCCTCTATCAAAGATGTGAAAATGAAGGTGTAAGAAGACCTCACATTTGAATAAAAATAGGAAAAATGTAGTATCTCATCAGTAAGCATTTACGGTGTGTCTGTGTTGAAAGAAGCAGCAGCTCCGTTCATTGACCCCATTCATCTCTCTCAGTAGGCAGCAGAGTTTGGCACCAACCCCATAGGCTCTGGTTACTACAGCATACACACCCTACTCATCTAGAATATTCATGAGTGGTAAGGTATTTGCCCCCACTCCTGGCAGAGGCAGACATACCTTAGATGGAGGAAAATCCAGCCGTGAGTTGTTATGAGTGAAATTGGTGGCCGCTAGTTGGTGGTCTCTGCCTTGTGAGGGACCATACTGTTGAGAGACATTTCTGAGAGTGAATAAGGCACTCGGTGATTATTCCAGAACCACAGGTACTAGCTGGGACATGTGGAAACCCTGTGTACTTGGAGCAATTAGGGGCCTGTGGAAGCAAACATTGCTGTAGTTAGAAAGTCAAGGAGCAGCTGTAAGCATGAACAGGGCGGGGGCAGGGTAGCTCTGGAAGAGAGCAGGCAGGTGAGCAGGTGAGCACAGGATACAGCCCCAGCAGGAAGAAAGGGGAGATGGCCCTAGCTCTGCTGTGCCTCTTGGCACAACAGGCACAGAGCAGTAAATCATAAACTGGTTTCCTAACACAGATCAAGATGTGTCATCTGTGACTCCTAGGCCATGCTTTTTGGACCCTGAACTCCATTGAAGCTCAGAACCACTGATAACCTGGTCAAACCCAAGGGCCAAGGAGAAGCAGCCTCAGATGCAGCAATGGTTGCTTTTAGAGGCTTTAGAGTTAGACATACCTGCTCCTGTCAGTTAAAAACTGAGTGGCCTTAAGCAAATCACTCTGCTTTTGTGATTTGTGAATGAAGTACTAAGATGGACCTAATAGATTTGTTTGCATATTTAATGAGAGTGCCTAAAAAGCGCCCAACACAGATAGACATGGCACATAATGGGTGTTCCCTACACAAGCTACTGGTATTGGGGGTGGGGTCTACTCCCCAGTTTCTCACCCTTCTTCCCTCAGGCTTTCCTGGCTCTTCCTCACCCACCGTGGCCAAGCAAAATTAAGAAATGCACCTTGGCGCCTCTGTTGCACTGATGGTTGCCTTTGTGTTACTGGCCACAAATGAGCCTCTCGAAGGCAGAAAATATTGCTGTGGTCCCTAGACTAGGCCGTCTGTCAGAGTCACCTGGGGTCAGGTTCTCTGAGTTGGAACACAGGCCTCAGCATGGCATCCAGCTTCTGGCTGACTACACTATTCACCCAGGGTGGGGACTGGACTGAGGACCGGCAGCACCCTCATCACTTGGAGCTCTTTGAAAAAATGCTGACTCTAGTGTTGATGTAAGAAACACCCAAATCTGTAGAGAAAATTTTATGAGTTCATTTGAACCACACTGATGAAAATTGCTGGGAAGCAAAATCTCGATGGATTGAGAAAATATTCCGGAGAATGGCAGTTTTGCAGCTTATTTTATACATTAGAACCGTAAGGAGGGTTCCATGAAGTCCATTGATGATTGATTAAGGGGGCAGAAGAAAGCAACAGGGGGGAATCTCTGGGATCGGATAAAAAGGCAAACTCGTACTTCTTTAACATCAGTGGCCACAGGATCGTTAATCATTAACATTCACAGCGCATGGAGATGGTATGTGGGAAACAAGATACCTACGAGGGGTTCTGTGGTTTCCAGCTCAGGAGCGTGGGTGGTTGTTCCCTGAGGTGTCTGGAAAAGACTGTGCTGACATTTCAAAGGTCTGTTATCTTAGAAAAGACAATAGACAAGCTCACTTAAGGTAAAGATTAGATCTTCAGAATATCATGGTAAATAACATAAGTCAAACAGAAAAAGTCAAGAACCATGTGATTTTACTCATATGTGGAATATAAAACTGAAAGCTACAAATGAACAGGACAAATGGACAATTAAAAACTTATAGCACAGACAACATTATAGTTGTTACCGGGCATGGGGTGAGGAGTCAAATATAGGGTGATGGAAGATTTGATTTGGGGTAGTGAATGTACAACATAATATACAGATGATGTATTATAGAATTGTACACTTGAAGCCTATATAATTTTATTAACCAATGTCACCTGAAGAAATTTTTAAAAAGAAAAGATTGACCTACCTCAAGGAAACTACAGGCCTAGGATGTGCCTACTCACCGTGACACCCTTTTAGTTAGGAATTTTTTTCTTCATACCATTCTACTAGTTATTTTGGGTCTCTGAGTTTGTAAGGTCCACACACAGGCCTCCCCTGAGCTTGTCAGGTTTAGTATGTGGCTCCTTTTTCCATCCTCATTGGAAACCCGAACCTACTGAATCAGAATCTGTATTTGATCCTGTGAACGAAAAGCACAGGAAGGCTGGCTAAGTGCTGTTCCACCCCCTTCCATCCATCCCCAGGGCTCAGCATAGTGCAAATGTACAGTGACTGTTCCGTGAGGGTTTTACTGATTGACTGAATAAATTTGTGTGCCACAGTTTCCAATGGGCTTTCTGCATACATAATATCTTACATACTCTCACCTAGATATATTTTTGAACCCTGGTCCAAAAAGCAAAACCATAAAACATCCAGGAATTAAAGAATAGGCTCCTACCTAAGTTGATAAGAACAAATAGCTTCAAAAAGACTAGGTTTTAAAATAAAATACCTGACGGGTTTTTAAACATATATTACTACTGAGCTCTTTGCCATTAAAGTTCAGAATGCACTAAAAAGAGGGGTTGTTGTTGTTTTAAGGTTGGTAACGCTGACAGCTTGGAAACCAGGTCTGGCCCTCTGGGAGGAGCCACCCCATCAGGGTGGTTTGGGCACAGGCTCTGGGTGGCTGGGGCTGCTGGACCTGGCCGACCCCTCCTTGGCAAAGAGGGGCTCAAACACAGGCTTTGGGGCCACCCCACTTGGTCTCAAGATTCAGAGCTTCTGCCTCCCCTTGCTGACCCCTCCTGGCCTCTTTCAGCTCTGTTCAGGGCTTGGGGAAGGCAATGCGCCTGCGCTGCTTCCCCTACCTCCGAGGTGGCGGCTGTCCTGGGACTAGAGGCAGAAAAGCAAAGCCTCTAGAGCTGCCCTTTCCAACACAGGGGGCCATTTGTCCAGGGACAGGCTGCTGAGAGCAAAGGGTCAGGGTAAGATAGGCTCGCCGCCGCGGGGCACCTGGGACCTTGATCCCACGCTCCAGGCCGCGGTGCTCAGGTTCCCAGGTCCCCTGTCCCCGCTGTGCTCTGGGGCAAATCTGGTCCTGCTGTATGTGTTCTGGGCTCCCCATCCCCAGTCGCCTCCCCAGCTCCTCTTGCCCATGCTCCTGACACTGAGGGTCAGGGCGGGATCACATCAGAGACCCAGGAAGCCTGGAGCACAGGAGCTGTTCCGCCCGGAGAAAGCAGGTCATGGGGCAGGAGAAACGCCCGGATCTGAGCTCCAAAACAGTCTCTGCCTCAATGTGCCAGCCCAGAGAGAAAGTCCTTAGAAAGTTCTTCAGGCCCAGCTTCTTGAGGAAAAAACAGCAAGGGGTTCCAGCCAGGATTCCACAGAGATAAAACATTAAGGGCAGTGCTCTCCTGTGCCGCTGCCAGAGTCTGGAGCTGTGTTTGGACCTCAGCTCCACCGCCTGAGATGTCTGACTTTGAGCAAGTTATTCAGGCTCTCTTTTAATTTCCCCCTTTCTGAAATGCAGACAGTCCCTCCCTTACAGGAGCAAATGACATGAAGTCAGGGATGATGACATGAAGCATGATGATGACACACAGTGAACACTGGGGACCTGCTGGTTCTCCTTTCTCATCCTTGAATTGCTTGAAGCACTGGGGTGGGCCTCTCCTCCCCTCTCCCACCCCTACCCCTAGATAGAAAACACTAATAACAATGGTACCTCTTAAAAGAGCTTCTAATCACCGTACATACACCTTTCAATTAATTTCAATGCTCTTTGCATGGCACTATTCTCAACCCCATATTGCAAATAAAATAACTGAGGCTTAGAGAAATAACTTCCCCAAAAGTCCTGGGCTTAAGATAAAAGGAGGATCTAGGCAATCTGATGCCAGAGTCCACTCGCCTGCTTATCCATTACCTGATTCCCCCTTCTAGACTGCATTAGTGTTTTATTTCTGCTGTAGGAAATGACCACCAACTTAATGTATTAGCTCATAAGTGGGAAGTCCAGTCATGACAGGACTGTGTTCTCTGCTCAGGTGTCACAAGGCTAAAATCCAGATGTCAGAAAGCCATCTTCTCCTGTGGAATTCAGGGCCTCTTCCGAGCTCCTGTGGTTGAGGCAGGATTTAGTTCTTTGTGATTGTAAGACTGAGGTCCCTGTGTTCTTACTGCTGTCAGCAAGGGGCTCCTCTCAGCTCTTAGAAGTCATCCATATTCCATGCTCTGTGGCCCCATCCATCTTTAAAGGCAGCAAAGGAGAATTTCCCTTTCATCTAATTCCTCTCATGCTTCTAAATCTCCTACCTCAGGAAAAGCCCAGTCACTTTAAAGGCTTATCTGATTAGGTCAGGCTCACCCCAGTTGATCTCCCTTTCTTAAAGTCACCCGTGCCATAACATAACCTACTCATGGGAGTGAGTGTCCTGTCCCTAAGTCCGGAGGAGTATACAGGGAGAGTATACCTGAGAGAGGCAGCAGGAATCTTGTGAGCATTAGAATTCCACCTTTCTATACCCAGTATATACTTGATTGGTCTCTGAGGGCATTGTGGCAGCCTATTTCCCAACCTGTTTGGAATATTTTCATATTTTAAGAACCAGTACAGCCATCTATATTTATATAGAATAGTATACAAATATCTCAGTATGAGATCTGATATATCCTTCTCCATTGCTCTTCCTCCAATCTCATCCCATATTCCAAACCTCAGTAATGAAGACTTTGACCCAGAATATATGAAAGAGGAAAAGGAGATCGTTAAGGATGTTTGCTATTTCCACTTTTACAGTAGGGAAATTGAGTCTAAGACAAGACTCTCAGCTCAGTGCTCCCTTTAGGAAACCTGGCTGACCACCAAGTGCAGTTCCTATCAAGCTTCTTCATCCATGACTTGACTTTATAGGGCAGGAGTCCTCAGCCCTCAGGCCACTGACCAGTACTGGTCAGTAAGGAACCAGGCTGCATAGCAGGAGGTGAGTGGCAGGCCAGTGAGTGAAGGCTCCTTTGTATTTGCAGCTGCTCCCCAGTGCTAGCATCACCACCCTGGCTCCACTTCAGATCATCAGGCATTAGATTCTCATAGGAGCACCAGTCCCTGATGCCAAAAAGGTTGGGGACCTCTGTTCTAGAGCACCCCCATGACACAGAATATTTTTCATTGGGGGAGGGAGGTTGAATTCTTAATACAGAAGTCTGTTTAAATGGATGTCACATTCATTAATTTATCATTTAAAACACAACCTCTTTTGATTTTGCCTCTTTTGATCTTTCTCCACTTGTTTTTATATCAAAGAGATTAAACCACTTTGCTGGACTTTAAGCTCCGTCTTTCCTGAGAGTTTTAATCGTATCTTGGCACAGCTTCCCATTCAGGGACCCAGGAAGGATGAAAGATGAAGAGCAGGGATGGGCTCGATGAGGTTTCATGGAATTTGCTCAAGTCGGTACCTTTCCCTGGCCCTGCAGAGAACAGCTATGGTACTTGCTGTGCTTCACCCTGGTCAAAGCCTTTTTTCTTGCTTTTCTCTCCACAGGCAGTTCTGCACAGACCCCTAGGTTCAAAGGGGTTCAGAATATAAACTGTTCAAGGGCTGTATTTGCATCATCCTCTTCACTGCTTTATTCCCAGCTCTTTGGATAGGTGCTGAATTGTAGTTCCTTGACTAATACTTGCTGAATAGATGCATAGCAAAGATCTTGAAATTTTCACTAAAGAAGCTCCTTCATCCTTAAATATTCTTTTCAAGGGCCTACAGCCCTGGAAGCTGAGATTTTCTTTTTTAGGATGGGTCTTTCACTTGCTCTTTGACAAACCTGAGCAGTAGAGGCTCCAAGCCTTACAGTTCCAAGCCTGCCCTGCAAATCACCCACTGGGGGTTTTCTATATTCGACTTAGATGCTTAGGCTTCTTTCTTCATCTTTAAAATAGGGTTAATGGAATATTGCATTAAATTTCAATTCAAAGAGAGTTGATGAGAGTATGTTTACACTTATATTTATTTTCGTATTCAGACATTCTTTCCCTGGATTGCCCTAGTGGCCCCCAGGGTTGGACGAGCAGAAAATAGCAAATGGGGTTTGTAGCAGTTAGGACTGTCTCTTTGAATCAGAACAAGTTTGCTGGGAGCTGAGCTAGAATCCAGATCTCACCTGGGTTGAGCAAGGAATCACTTCTGCAGACGATTGCAGTGCTCTTGGAGAATATATCCCAATATCAGATGGGAAGTCAACCTCCTTTTCCTATTCACCTGATACACGAAGTTTTCTGATCTGGGCTGAGGTGTCCTAGAAAACCTTTTTCTGTTTCCAGGACAGCACAAGGCCTTCTCCTACAAGAACATATGAAAGTGTGTTTAAAAATAAAGAAGGAAACAGTGCAGAAAATCAGCAAAAAGCTGTTTTCCCGAAAGAGCTGAAGGAAGGAGAAGGTGCTTTCCCAGGTACCCCGGCCAAGGCCTTGTGGGCACTGTGCCAGCCCTGCCTGACCTCAGGGGCCTGAGGAGTGCACAGCAGCACCCCTTTAGACCCTATCTGGGTTCCAACAGCTGAGGTCCCCAGGGGCACACAGGGCCTTGAGATTCGAAGCATTTCTCACTGTTTCTGGGCATTCTCCAACACATTTTCAGTAAAAAGTCTCCCACCTAGGAGTACAGCCAAATCATGCTTGGGATCCTGTAAAGCGACACCAAGCTCTTCCCTCATTTATCTTTGTAACTGTCGTGACAGGGAGCAGGGAGCAGGTGGCCCTGTGCAGAGTGGGAAACGGGCAATGGATTTCTGAGACAAACAGCCCTTCCTATGACGCTTCAATGTGACATTTTAAAGGTTACCTTGAAATTGCTGCAACCATCCAGGCAGAAGAGGAGAAGGTCTGCCAGCATCATCTGACTTTCATGGTGGGTGAAAGCTTTCTCAGGTAGTCAACGAGGCAGTTGGTTTGATGGCGTATAGAACACTCATCCAGGTTGTTCTATCACAGAAACATTTTCCAGGAAAGGTGAGAACCTAAGAAACCAAGACGAGCTTGCTTATGCTGATGAAGAAGTGCTGAATGATAATATCCCTGGAAGTGACTTCTCTCAGGATCAGAAACTCATAGCACTTTCTGGAGGGAGCAGCTCGTCAGTCTAAGCATGAGCCATAGAACATCCAGGTCCGCAGGCCAGTGTACAGTGGGTGCCATGAGCCCTCAGGCTGAACCAGATAAACCAAGATCCAAACCTAACTCAGCCACTTACTGCTTGAGTGTCATTTTCCTGGTCCAAAGATTGGAAGTGTAACAACGATACTCGTCTAATAGCTCTTTTGTGCAGATTATAAATGAGCTAATAGAAATAAATTTCCTAGCATAGTGCCTGGCTCCTGAATGCTCAGAAATTTAAGTTGCTATATTAGGGTCTTTCTTAGCCTCATTAGTGTCTTAAAGCATTTTTAAATGGGTATGAGCAGAATGTCAGAAAAACAGATAAAGTATTACAAGTTTTGGGTGTTTCCTTATTATAGCATATATTCCAAAAACATTTTACAGACTTTTAAAAAAATTTTATTAAGATAGAATTGATAGATAACATTGTATTAGAGGTATATGATATAATGATCACCATGATATAAGTTTAGTTACCAGCCATCACCACACAGAGTTACAGTATTTTTTTCTTGTGATGAGAACTTTTAAGATCCACTCTCTTAGCAACTTTCAAGTATAAAATGCAGCATTTTTAACTATACTCACCATGCTGTACATTAGATCCTCAGGACACATACCTGGAAGCCTGTATCTTTTGACCCCTTCACTCATTTCACTCACCCCCTCACCTCATACCCTCTACCCCTCCACCCCCCACCTCTGGCAACCACCAATCTGTCCTATATATCTATAATTGTGATTTTATTTTTAGATTTCATGTATAAGTGTACAGCCTTTTGAAAATCTTGGAGCATTAATATCATGTTCACATTGGGTTCTTAGAGGGCAGTGAATTGCTGTAAGAAAATTTTTCATGGTGGGTCTACCAGCAATTTGTCATATTAGTAAGTGTTCAGACAGCCACGGACTCCCCTCTCAGATAGGAGAGTGACCACATGGTGAATCATATACACCCTGCTTTGTCCTTTCTGTCTGTTACTAAGATCTCAGATAAAAAGAAGGGAGACAGGGTGATGATAATATAAAGGAAAGAGCACAGGCTTTGGGCCTGAGGAGCAAGAATCCAAATATCAATTGTGCCACTTACTTGTTTTGTGTTCCAGGTGTCATTTAACCTCTTTGGGGTGTTTTCTTATTTATTTATCCATTTATTCAATAAATACTTTTTGAGTACAGAGAATGTGTCAGGCTATGATCTGGGTACTAGAATGTATTAGAGAACAAAACAGACACAAAATTGTGCCCTTGTGGAGCTTATAGTCTGATGGAGGGAAAGAGACCATTAGAAATTAACATGACACATGAGCAAATGATATAGCATTTATATGATGGCAATTACAAGATCTAATTCTGATGGGTTATTGTGGGGATACAAATGACGGTCCATGTATAATAAATACCTGGACTATAGTCATCATTTGATAAATTGTAGCAATTGTTATTTTTAAAATTGCTTCCAGATTTCTTTAAACTCTAAACACTTAATGTATATTGCATCTAGGAACTGTTCATTTATTCATTCAACAAACACCTATTGAGCTTCCATCATATGTTGGACCCTGTACTAGTCACCGGGGATACCAGCCAATAATAGAAGATAACATGGTCCCTGACCTTGAGAATTCCCCAGGCTGGTCTACTGTACACTAGATGAGAGGCCTTTGCTAGAGCCCAGAGGTAGGAGTGACCTTGAAGTCTTGTGTTTCGGTGAATCAGAACAGTCCACCTCACTGACGATGTCTTTCTTAACCCGGCGAATCCCAGCTATGGCTGGCGATTCTAGGAATGCTATGCACCAAGATATGGAGATTGGAGTCACTCCCAGGGACCCTAAGAAGATTCCCAAACAGGCTCGCGACTACATCCCCATCGCCACAGACCGCACCCGCCTGCTGGCGGAAGGCAAGAAGCCCCGCCAGCGCTACATGGAGAAGAGCGGCAAGTGCAACGTCCACCACGGCAACGTCCAGGAGACCTACCGGTACCTGAGCGACCTCTTCACCACGCTGGTGGACCTCAAGTGGCGCTTCAACCTACTTGTCTTCACCATGGTCTACACCGTCACTTGGCTGTTCTTTGGTTTCATTTGGTGGCTCATTGCTTATATTCGGGGTGATCTGGACCATGTCGGTGACCAAGAGTGGATTCCCTGTGTTGAAAACCTCAGCGGCTTCGTGTCCGCCTTCCTGTTCTCCATCGAGACCGAAACCACCATCGGGTACGGCTTTCGGGTGATCACGGAGAAGTGTCCAGAGGGAATCATACTCCTCTTGGTCCAGGCCATCCTCGGCTCCATCGTCAATGCCTTCATGGTGGGCTGCATGTTTGTCAAGATCAGCCAGCCGAAGAAGAGAGCGGAGACCCTCATGTTTTCCAACAACGCGGTCATCTCCATGCGGGACGAGAAGCTCTGCCTCATGTTCCGGGTGGGTGACCTTCGCAACTCCCACATCGTAGAGGCCTCCATCCGCGCCAAGCTCATCAAGTCCCGGCAGACCAAAGAAGGGGAATTCATCCCCCTGAACCAAACGGACATTAATGTGGGCTTTGACACGGGGGATGATCGTCTCTTCCTGGTGTCGCCACTTACCATCTCCCACGAGATCAATGAGAAGAGCCCTTTCTGGGAGATGTCGAGGGCCCAGCTGGATCAGGAGGAGTTTGAAATCGTGGTCATTCTCGAAGGGATGGTGGAGGCAACAGGTAAGACACTGCCCAGGAGCTTAGGCTACCGGTTCATGTCTGAGAATCTTGAGATGGCACAGTCAACCACCCCGTCCCCTAAGCTGTGCTCTGAGGAGTATTGTTATTTAAAATGGAGTAGTAACAACAAGTAACATTCACAGAACTCTCCCAACTTCCAGCCATAGTTCTAAACTTTCAACATATAATAAATATCTCATTTAATGCTCTCCTACACACCTCTAAGATATATATCCTTATATTACAGATTAAGAAACAGAGGCACAAACAGGCAAGTTATTTGCCCAAGAGCAGTTCTACTAAGTTGTAGAGCCAAGATGCACCTCAAGGTTGGGGGATCCCAAAGCCAGCACTCATTTCCAACAAACTATACCACCTGCTCCCACCCATCCTGAAGCAGGTATCTACCCAAAAAGAGTTGTGTGATCAAATAACTTTGGGAAAGACAGGGTTAAACAAAGATGATCTGGTTTCTTAATGGTAGGACTTGATGGCATCTTACATGATGTGAATTGCTTCACGAGGAAAGGAGAAGTGGCATTTCCCCAAATCAAGGATTCCCAAACTCATAAAATCCTCCTTTTGAAGAGATACTTATGCCCTAGATCTGTGGGAGTGGCTCATCTAGTCCTCCCCCCCACCCTCACTGCCCCACCTCCTGGAGCAGCCTATCCCTTGCTTCCCTGTGGTAGGCTGGCTCAGGGAACACTGGGCATGCAGAAAACAGTGCATCCAAGCCCAGTTATGACCAAGCCATGCCCTCTTCGTGGCCAGCCTGGTACCTCCTGCTCAGCTACTGACTCTCACAGGCAGCTGGTAGCTGAGAGCTTCTACCATTGCTCAATCATGACAGGGCTCTGTGTGGGGCTCCAGAGAGCCCCAGGCCTGAGGAGCCAAAGAGTCCACCCCTACCAATGGCCGGACCTCCGGGAGAGAGGAGCCCTCAGTGAACCCTGAACTCTGCTTCTTATTCCCTTCCTCTACCCCCTTTCTCTTTTTTCACTACATTGAGCAGTTGTAGAAAATTCACTCAGGCTTTAATTCTTACAATACCACCATAGGGCTGGCTTTAATTCCATTTAACAGATGTGGAAGCTTCATGGGGCAGCTGCACGTAGACAGGAAGTGGTCATACCCAAGTCTTTCACTTTCAAATCTAGAGCTTCGTCTACCACACCATACTGCCCCCTAAATCTTCGGGACCTGTCACAAAGATGGTGAAATAAGCCTTCCTCACCTTTCATGAAGCTGGTTGCTGGGTAGGAGAGTCAGACAAGCACAGCCACAGACCTTCCCATGCAGAGCCAGTGGGACCTGGCTGGGGGTGCAAATGGGCTCCAGGGGCTGGTGCAGCTGGGCTGCCTGGCCATCTGCTGGGCCGGAGCCTGGCCAGGCAGCATATGGTGGCAGCCATGGGAGCCCCTGGGGCCCAGGACAGTCAAGATGCTGGAAGCCTCCCCCAGCATGGCTGGAGGCTCAGAGGTCATGCTGCCCTTGGTGCCGAGCTCAGGGTCAGAACACAGGCTGAGTTTCTGGGGGAGGGGGGTGGAGCTCAACTCCAAGGCCACAAAGGAAGGGTCTGTTCAAACACATGGGGACAAATAGGAAAGCTGTGCATTACCACTCCCCTGGCCACCCTCACTGCCACTGGAAGCAGAGGGAGTAAGTGCTGAGCCCACTCAGCTGGCTTCCTTCATCTGGTCTCTTTCAAAGTCAATGGCCTGCAGTTGACCTGCACTCTCTGGTCGACTTTCTTCCATCTCCTGACCTGCGGTACCCTTGCTGCTGTTCTTGGGACTGCAGGGAAATCAGAGAGATGAGGGAAAGAGACCAACCGTCCACATCTGTCCTGATCTCAATGACTTTCATGGTTTGATTGCCACACCATGAAGCCCAGCTCTGTTGTGCATTCAGCAGCTCTGCAGCATAACCTGCCTGTGTGAGTTGGGGCGAGTTGCTTAGCTTGTCAACAAGATGACAGGGTTGTCAGGATTGAGTGGTTAAGTGGCATGACATAGCTAAGGCACGGTATCTAGAACCTAGAGGAGTTTCTGTCCTTGCCGAATGCATTGGAGGACTACTCCAGGCACAGGTGAGATCTCTAGCTACAGGTTTGCCCACTGCCACATCCCAGGAGGGAGGACAGAAGAAAAGCAGGAAGAGCCTCCGCGGCTTGTCCCAAAGGTTCCCGTGGAGGTACTGTTCAGCTCTTTTGTGAGTTCCTGCTGAAAGTACAGACATCTGACCTTCCTAGGTCTAGACTGATCAGTGTCCAGCTTGTGCTTCCACAACTCAGCTGAGACTCGGGGTTGGGCAATGAGGGGCAAGGACTGAGTTGCAAAGACAGATCCAGACACCCCTCACCTCCACTCCAGAGCAGAGAGCAGGCTGTGAGCTCATAGTGTATAGGGTGCACCAGGGTTGCCTAGCATAGAGCACAAGTGAGTGGGAATCAGCCTTTAACCTGGCTTGGTTTGTATGAGACCCCTGCCAGAGAAAAGCCAAAGCTGGAGCAAGCTTCTCCGTTGGCTTCTGAAGAGCACATGTTCGTACCTTCCTTGGCCAGAAGATTAAATATCAGAAAGCTTTCCTGTGACCCTAAGAACAGAGGCTTCCTCTTCCATAAACAAAGCTTCCCTCCCTCTCTGGAGAGAAAGCAACACCTAAAAATAACACAGACATGCCAGGGCTGAGTGGACAGGGAATGGAGGCATTGGAGCATGCTCCAAGCTGTGTGTGTGTGTGTGTGTGTGTGTGTGTGAGAGAGAGAGAGAGAGAGAGAGAGAGAGAGAGAGAGAGAGGCTTCTGCCCATATGTGTCTACCTGAAACAATCCCCATGTGTTCTAAATGCCTGTCAGTTTCTCTGTATTCACTCTGAATTTACCTTTGTTCAAACCTTTTATCCTGCCTCTTTTCTTGTCTCAGTCTTCTAGACCCTAATGCTATTTGCAAGAACCATGTCCCTCGCTCCAGCTCTTCTAGAATTATCCACTCCAGTCTCTAGAAACCTATGCCAGAATCTTGCATTTGCATTTGATTTCTAATCTTCTGTCTTTACCTCTAATACGTTCCTTCAGGGCAAGGGCTATTTCTTATTTAGCTTTATATCTCCATCATGCTTAGTACAAAGTAGATGTTCAGCAAATGCCTGATGAACGATCAGATGGGTAAATAGATGAACGGATAATGGATGGATGGGTGGATGGATGGATGCATGATTAGATGATTGGATGGATGGCTGTGGCCAGTTTTGATACATGTACCCTTTCTCCCCCCAGGCATGACTTGCCAAGCACGGAGCTCATACATGGATACAGAGGTGCTCTGGGGCCACCGGTTCACACCAGTCCTCACCTTGGAAAAAGGCTTCTATGAGGTGGACTACAACACCTTCCATGACACCTACGAGACCAACACACCCAGCTGCTGTGCCAAGGAGCTGGCGGAAATGAAGCGGGAAGGCCGGCTCTTCCAGTACCTTCCCAGCACCCCGCTGCCGGGAAGCTGCGCTAAAGCAGAGCCTGAGGCAGAGGCTGAACAGAATGGAAAGGATGAGCCTGAGGGGCTAAGTGGGTCCCGGAAGACCAGGGACTCAGTGTAAGGGCTGCACTGTCCCTACAACCTTTCTTCCCTGGCTTCTATGAGCTCAGATGCTGCGGAGCCAGGGTGAAGGGGGTGAATTAGCTGAGTGTGTAGTTTGGGGGACCTAGGAGTCATCAAGGCTCTGTGGGGAGGAACAGTATATCCAGTCCTGAAGCTCCCTGTTCAGGGCTCCTCCAAACAGGTGGCCTATTGCCTGGGCCCCCACAGCAATGCTGCTTCTTCTCTCCCAGCCTCTGCGGGCACTGGCCAAGAGCCAGAGCAGGAAGGGTTTCCCCACGATGAAAGTTACAGGGTGGCCTCCGTCCTCACATCCTCCGTCCTCTGTCATCTGGCCTACGATCACCTCTCTATTTAGGTCTCATGAACCAACTGGCAGCTCAGGGGCTGACATCTAGAGGGAACTGTCACAGCCCTTCCTCTCACTATTACCACCCTAAGGCTCATTGTGGATTCCGAGAGGAGAGATTCTGCCCTCCTGGAAGCTCAAACCCTCATCCTAGAGTGAGCTCACAGACCTCATGGGTTAAGGTCGATTGGAGTCATGCCGGCACTTCCTTTCAAATTTGAGACCAATGATGACCACTAATTGGGAGCCGTGGAATACAAGGCCCCTGGTGATCTCTGTCACTATCTCTGAAGGGTGTATGCTTTCCTTCCGCTGTGTTCTACATGTCAAATGTAGCCTACTGGACAACTGATCTCCTTAAAGCTACTCTTAGAAAGTCACCTGGACCACATCTGATCACCTCTGAGCACACGGAGTTATCTTGGCCACTTCCAGGCCACCCCTAATCACACTATACCCTGCAACTCCCACCAGAGGGAGAACCCAGAAACTGGTTCTTTTGAATACCTTGGCCCAAGAATCTCAAAGCACTTTTAACTTTTGCTGTGGTGTTCTCTCACAGTCCCAGAGAGCCTGTGGTGGATTCAGGGAGAGAGAAAGCTATTTCAGAGGCCAAGATGAGCCAGTCAGTGCCGAAACATGGAGGACACAGAGGGAGAGAAACAAAGAGAAAGGCAAGCACGTAAATTTTAAAGCAAACATTGGCACCAGTTTTTCTGAGGTATCTGACTTCAGGGCTCAGCACATCTCTTTATCTGGGGAATTAGAGGATGTGAGGCAAAGTGAGAGGTGACTGCACAGAAGCTTCACCTTCAAGCCCAGGCTGGACCAGCTCTCACCTGGTGCCACGAAGCCCCTGGGTCTCCCTGCTGGCAAGCAGGTGTCTAAAAAGGCCGCTGGGCTGGGAGAGCTCAGATAGTGCCCAGGGAAGGGGGAGGGGAATCAGTGGGAAATTGGGAGGGGATGAATGTTAAGAGAAAAAAGATCAGAGAAGAGCCTTAAAACTGACAGCTTCAGAGGGCTTTTCTTTTTCAGTATAGATGGCAAAGAAAGAGGATGGACAGATGGATAGTGCAGATTTTCCGGTCAGTGGATGGAGAATGTCTGGTCATGTCGAGGCAAACAGGCTTCTGATTAGCTGACTTAGACCTGGAGAGAGGTTTCAAATGTTCCCTGGCCACAAAATTATAGAGGTCTCACCCACAATTTTCACAGCTCTCAACTGGCCTTTGAAAATGGAAATATTTTCTGCCCCAAATGTGAAGCACCTTCCCCGTGAGTAAAAGCAAAGCCACAGTGAGACAGAATGTTAAGGCAGAACAAAGGGGATTGTGTTTGGATCTCAGGCTCAGGTCCCTTCGGTCTGGGTCTTCTAGGTTCTGGGGCAGAGGAGAAGAGGAGGCAGGCAGCCTGAGATGGAGACCAACCTCTCATGGACTGCCATCTTCAGGGCAAGCTTGGGTACATGGGCTGGATCTTGACAGATGGGCACAGGGAAACAGCAAGCAAGCTGGGGTCCTCCCCAGGGGACTAGCACTGAGTGAAGTTTTAGGCTTCCTTCTGTGGAGAAGCAGGTCTTGGGGGGGCAGTTAGGGGAAGGACTTCCCTCAAGGGAAATGGAAGCAGACAGCCTATAGCAACCAGGTATGGAACTGCATGCAATCAAGAATCTAAAGCCCATTACTGAGACTGGATGCCTTGGGGGGTGAGGAGTTGCAGCTGGAACTCAGTGCTGATACTCACCGCAGACCCAGCAGATCCAGGGCTTGCCCAGCGGGACTATTTCTTTGCCCTCAGATGGATCTAAAAGCTGCCTTAGTCAAACCGATCAATGCCTGCAGGCTGTAGCCCTCAGAGAGGCAGATAAGCAAGGACTGGGGAAACTACAGGTGAGGGTAGCCTTGTAGCTGACTGGGGCTTGGGGCCTGTTTCACACCTATCTCAGTTTATGATTCTAAATGTCCCCCAACCAGCCAAGTAAGTGGCTCTCCAGTTCAACACTGCAGTAGCCACCATGAACCCAAATCGTATGTCTTGGCCAACTACAGAAGCTGTAAAGGCTACAGAAGAGGAAGAGATCAATGCAGTCCTATTCTAAAGCTCCGTGAGAGTCCAGAGGCCACGGGTACTGTGCTTAGTCACTCACTAATCTAAGTGTGCATATTAGCTGTTTTCTCTCATGGAAATGCAAGAAGACTGCCACTCATATTCCTAGGAAATCCTTCGTCATGACCAGTTGATCCAACTAAAGCTTGAAAAGTTCTTCAAATCATTTCCTGGAAGTTCTTATATAAACATGGTCTTACTAAATGTAAAGTCTGATGAGGAACAGAGCTTCAGTTGGTCACTTAAAAAACATTGTGCCTGTACACACACCACTGTAGGTCACAGCCCTGAGTTGCATGCCTCAGAATCCACCCATCACTTCCAATGGGCCACAGATTATTGATCCAGGCAGTAAAGTGAGGCCACTCATATTTTCCACAGGCCTCAACATCTCCCCAATCCCAAAGCATTATCTCCCTGGTCAGACCTTGAAAGCAATGGGAGCTAAATTCCTGACTTAGCATCTATGTCCTTTCTTTCTGAGAACAAGTATTCCCTTTTAGGGAAAGGCCCCATGAACTCAGAAGAAAGTCAGTGCCCACTAATTCTCCTCTCTCCATCAATCTGACACCTGACAGGTGTTGACACCATTGTCTAAAGGATGGTAGAATAGTTGAATGGTTGTCCATGGTTCAGATGTCACCCTGGGTGTGCAGTCGGAGCCCACTTCCTGTCATTTCCTTCTGCTGCTTTGAGATGATGACGTGAGCAGTTGCCTGTGATGAAGGAGAAAGAGCCCTGGTCTGTCTGGGGAGAACCCTCCCTGCGCATGATGTGTAACAGCTGGGCACCTTCTTTCACATCACTTTCCCATGTCCTGGCTTCCAGCAGGCCTCAACTATGCGTCTCTTGTGAGTTGGGAGCCCTAGAATTTTTTTGTATTGAAGTTTCCAAAATCAGACCAAAAAAAAAAAAAGGCAGCTGGCCTTTTGTTTCCTAAGAATACGCCCTGAATACATCTCTGCACAAACACCATTTACTGGGCACCTACTGTGTTCCCAGCAGTGATTTTAGCACTTCACCTGGGTGCTTGTATTTAATTCTCGAAACACTGCAGAGAAGCACTTAGAAACCCTTTGTTATGAAGGAGACAACTGAGATTCAGATAAATTAGCTTCCTCAAGCCCGCAGATAATGATAGGTGCCAAACTCCTCCCAAACACACACAGATGGGCCATCATTTTGCATAACACCCACCCCTAGGGCATCTCCCCGAGCTTGGACAGCAGGAATAAGGACACCCCACCTCCTCAGATAGCCCGTTTGTGTGCTGTGCTGTGCCACAGAGCGTTAGCTTCTATCTGCCAGCGGGTTCTCCTGTGGCAGGATAATTGGGAAACACCTTTCTCTGATTACCAGAGAATTAATGAGCTGCAAAGACAGATTAGATGAGGAATTATTGCTTTCAGGAAGAAGCCAGTTGTTCTGCTTGGCTTGGTTTTTGCTAATGACATCTCCTTAAACTGCCATGTCAAATCTTTCTTCCTGTGTAGGATTTGTCAGTCTTCTTACTAAAAAGAACACCACTACACTCTTAAAAATTCATCCAATAAAGGAGATTTGGTCTTACCAAACTCTTTCTCATCTTAAACACAGGGCTATTGGCTTCCCATTGAAATGGACTGCCAGTTTAAGCAAGCACGTGCTTCTTGTTTTCATCAGTCTAAAAGCATGATAGCAGACTTTAGACTAGTGTCAGGGTGAGTGTGGGTGAAGGTGAGGAGGAAACTAGATGAGGAGAGCTGGACCAGGAGTCAGTGCAGCTTCTGCGGGCAGTGTGGGCACAGGAACGAGACTTTCAGAGAACATAGGCAGTGTGGATTCTCTATTATCTCATTCATTCCCTCCCCCCAAATAATTCTTTAATGTTAAATATACAGAAACGACATTACCTAAGTCACAAGTAACTAAAAAACCACTTTAGGGAGCCCCTGGACTAGCAGTCTGCATTCGTGGCATTAACTCGCAAAATGATTAATATTACAAAATAATGCAGAGAGAGCAGAGGAAGCTGTGATGTTTAATATTGGGGGAAAAAAACCTTCAAGATATTGCAAGTGAAGGCCAAAACTCTTTGTTGAAAATGTCATTAGTAGGAGAGGAATTCAGATTGGTGTCCCTTCTGCTCTAGTTGACCCACTGAGAATTAACCAGTTCAGATTCACAAGAGGTTAACTGAAGATCCCTCCCTTAAACCATTCCGAAAGGATGAAACAGCTCACGGGGCTTGGACTTAGAACGGGCAGCACTAGTTTAAGCTGTGAAAGGCAGCACGGCACTGATATGTGTGGGAGGTTCCCCATGTCCAACCCAGTGGCCCAGGCATGGTAACCAGGTATGTCTCAGTCCTTCCGGGCTGTTTAAATGACAAACATTTATATCTCACAGTTCTGGAGGCTGGAAAGTCCAAAATAAAGGTACCAGCAGATTCAGTGCCTGGTGAAGGCCTACTTCCTGCTTCATAGATAGACATCTCACTGTGTCCTCACACGGTGGAAGGGGTGAGGGAGTTCTCTAGGGCCTCTTTTATAAGGGTGCAAATCCCATTTTAGAGGGTTCCACCCTCATGACCTAATCACTTTGCAAAGGCTCCACCTCCTAATACTACCACATTAGGGGTAGGATTTCAACACATGGATTTGGGGGGGACGCACATTCAGTTTATAGCAAGGCATAAACAGATTAGTGTCTAAAACCTAGACCAAATCAGGTGCAGGGACTCTAGACTAGCACTGAGGCAAAAGAACCTGGGGATACTGAGGGCGAAGTTGCTTTCACAGTGGTGATATGAAATACAAATGTAAACAGAGGCCGGGAGGCTCTGGGAGTGGTTGGCTCTTTGCCTGGAAGGAAGCCTCTTGGCTGTGGATTGCACTACAAATATTGTTCACTATCAGAAGGAAGACACAAAATCACAAGGGAAGAAGTGGGCCCCTCAAAGACATATTTGCTGATCAAGCCTGGATTGCAATTTGGGGAAGGAGTATTATACATACGCTTCTAATAAAAAGCAAAAATTTGAACATTACCCCAGCAAACCCACCCTGGCCCCAAATTTCCAGACTTTGCTTGTGACAGTCAGAGGACCAGCCTGCAACACATACCCTGGATGTCCCAATAGACCTGTTAGATGCCAGCCATAAAGTGTGCTGACTTCTTTATGACAAATAAATGTCTAGGAGGAGTTTCGGACACAAATATTGCTGACTTTTTCCTCTAAGGGACTATTCACTTTTACTCAAAGCTGCTACTCAAATAACCTTGCCTTAGTTGAGACAAAAACCCTAAATCACAGAGGAGGAATTAATGAGAATTTAGGTATGCTGGCATATGCTTTGAGCTTTATTCTTCCACCAAGTGGCAAAAGCCTAAGAGCTGAGTGGGGTGAGGCTGTTGGCAATAAGAAAGGTGATAGGTACATATATTTAGGATCCCTTTATGTATACACTGAATGTCACTGTCACATTCCAAATTGCCTCTCAAATAAACATGCTCATGGAAGAGACTGCAGTCATTCCTGTGTGATTGAAACCTTCACAGCAGTGACCATTTTCTCTCTGAACTTGAAGAAGCAATCAGCCATAGTCAATCAGGAATTCACCCACCATCTGTTCCCCTCACAGAGGAAGGTCCAGCTGGGTCTGGTCCATGGAGCGGAGGGAAAAGAGGGAAAGAGTGTTTGCTGAACCTAGTCTGCACCCCCATGGATGGAAACGTGCCTGTGCACCTCCCTATCATTCCCACTCAGGAAGTGTGTTGGTGGAGCCCTCACCCTCCTTCCTGTCAGATAAGGCGCCAGACTAGAATTCTGCCCAGTGGACAAGCCTCATCTTCAGGGGGCCTCATGGCCTTTTCATGTGAAAGGAGAGAATTCTGTGGGGGAGCTGTTCCTCTTCACTCATCTCCCAGAATCCCGGTGGGACCACAGCAGCAGGAGAACCTGGCTGTCAGTCCAATAACCATCCATCCTGACCATTTCCTCCAGGCCCCGTAGACCTTTGCTGGGCATTCCAATAGCCATCTCGTTGCGTCAGAAAACACAGGGCCAACTCCACACAATGTCTGAAGAGTCTCTGACTTTTCGTTGTTTCCATTTTCCTCCACATTCCTTCATTCGACAAATACTCACTGGGCACCTCCTCTGTGCCAGAAGCAGGAAAGCGCACCACGATTTAGCCGTGGTCAAGGCAGGTACGATTTCTCCGCCATGGAATCTGCTGTCTGATGGGGTGTAGGGAGAGAGATGGGAAAAACACGCACAAAAAAAATGAAAGAGGATCAGAGATCGCAGTAAGGGGTGTAGAGAAAACACACGGGGTGCTGAGGTCAAGAACAGCAAGGGTGCACGGGCCCGCCTCCCCAAGGAGGTGCCACAGAGCCGAGTCCTGAAATATAAGGAGGGACGAACTGATCAGGCCGAGTGGTGCGAGCATTGATTCTGGGCAGAGGGAACAGCACGTACATAAAAGTCCCGAGATGGAAGACGGGGGTAGAGAAGGCCAGAGAGGCCGCAGCGCGAAGGGCAGGGGACGCAGAGGGGTTCCAGCCCTGCCTGACTGGGAGACGTGGTTGTGAGTGTGGACTTTGTTCCATGTGCAGTGAGAAACAGTGGAAAGGGCTATCAGAGGGTGACCCTATGCAGTTCTGCGCTGAGAAGGTATGTGCTCAGTTGCATGGCCCTGTCATTCCCCAGGTTATCAGCACGTTGGACACTTTCTGAGCTGCTCATCTGGCTGTACCCAACCTTGGCCTCCAAGGCCTGAAAGCCGTAGATAATCCTAAATATTTCTTTGTGAATATTTCCAAGTTGTACACTCAGGGGTATTTCCGAGCCATTCTGAACAAATTCACTCCAAGTATTATCGCATATCTCTTACACGTCATGACGCTGATCGGATTGTGTGAGGACCCTTATAAGGGCCACAAACCATACCCCATGCTCCCTTGCAGCATTTCTCACCTATGCCTGGCAACAGCCTCACTGAGCCACCTACAACATGCAGGTTGTCGTGCCGCTCTCGGGCTTCTTGGAATATTCTGAAAGCCTTCCTGCTGTATAGCACTGACCTTGACAGTTCATGCCACATTTGTTTCAAATAGATAGCAGGCTCCTTTCATTGCAACACTTCCAGGCACTATCTGCAAGAGAAAACTAGGCTCTTTTCAAAGCCTTTAAAGTTTCCACTTTAAAAAGGAAATTGCATTCTTTGAGGAACTGCTCATGTGTATGATGTGCACATGGCATCCCAGAAACTGGCATTGGTTGTGTGACACTCAGAGAAGTCCAGCTCTCACCCCACTTCCCAACACCTTTCCCCTTCATGATCTCTCCTCCCCACTTCAGTCATGGACTCCCTAGATGGCCCACACTCTGCCCTCTGCACACTTACCTCCCACTGCATAATGGTCACTGTTTGCTGGATTTTCCCTCTAAAACTCTTCCAAGGATAGTAGCCCCCAACCTGGTTAAATTCACTGTCCTTCCTCCTCTGTATATGACAGTAAGGTTGTATTTAAAACAAAACAAACAAACAAACAGACAGACAGACCTTATCAGGGTAGAGGAGTTCAAAAGAGTAGAATTAGGTTGTGTCCAGAAGTCTTTTCAGGCCCCCTTTCTAGGCCAGACTTAACTCATAAACAGTCACTCACTTATTCAGCAAACATTAAATGAGCACCTTCTGTGTTCTGAGCATCCTGCCAGGAGCTGGGGAAACAGAATTGAGTAAGACATGGTCCCTGCCTCTGGGAATCCAGAGCCAAGTTGGATGGCAGGTTCGAAACGATTGCTCTGACTCATCTCGTTCACCAATCATCTTAATGTGTTTACAGACACAGACAAATGCCATGGTGTTTGTTACTAGAGGAAAGGACCAGGTAAAAACACGTAAATCCGTTCATGAAAAATTATTGAAAGAAAAGCCTCAAAATGCAGGATTTGTCTATAAAATCACTGATTTGCCATCAAATCAGTATTAATGATTTATGCATTTAAAATGTGCCATTAAAAGACAGTATCAATCCCAGGCAAAACCTTTACACACCTCCATGCCTACCACTTTCTTCACTTTAATCTATGGAGAACCGATTGACCTGCAACCCTGTACCCTGTGTACCATCAGCCATTCGCCATCTGTGATGGGTGCAGAGTCCATAGTATCCAGAGAATAAGTTTGAGTATTGTGAGGATTTTTTTGAGTTATTAATAGCTAAAACAGAGCCTTAGATTGGATCTATATCCCTTTTTCTTGTGTTACAATTGTGAACAGAGTTCCCAAGATTTTTTCATACTGTAAGTAAGAGAGAGAGAGAGAGAGAGAGAGAGAGAGAGAGAGAGAGAGAGAGAGAGAGAGAATCACAGCCATTCATCCATAGATTTGGTGTCCAGAGCCTGCTGCCCTGCAGGCCCTCCTGAAGCCCTCTCTTGTCCATATATCACTGCGGGCAGCCAGGGGGAGGCAGCATTTTCCACCTGGAAGCTTATGGTCAGTCTGCAGGGGGAATTTCTGCAGAACCAGTAGCCCAGGTCTCTCATGCATACTCCCATCATTCAGCAATCCTCAGTGAAGCCTATGCCAGAGGGCAAGGACACCATGGACCTGGCACTGTGCTTGGGATTGGAGCTCCAACAATGAGCAAAAGAGACATAGCTCTTGTCTTTAACGAACTTATATTCCAAGGGGGAAGCAAACATTAATGTAATAAATTCACACACAGGGTAAACGTATGCTTACACTTTGGGCCAGTCCTTTAAATGAGAGGTATATGGTCAATGAAAGAATAAAAAACATTGAACAGGGGAACTTACCTGGTCTGGAGAAGTGGTGTTGGAGCTGAAAGCTGAAGCATAAGAAGGGTTCAATCAGGATAAAGAAAAGCCCTCCAGGAGCGAACATTGCTTTGAGAAGATCCAGATTGAGTGAGCAGGGTAATGATGCTCTGAAATATCTAAAAGCAAGCCAAGGAGAGGGGCTGGAGCACGGGGTGGGGGCAGAAGGGAAGGCGCTGGGAGACAGGGCTGGAAGGCAGCAGGACCTGGGCTGCACCAAGGCTACCACGGTGGTACAGATTTTATTATCTTAAGAGCAATGGAACACCACTGAAAGATTTCCATTTTTTAGAATAGTTATCTGGTTAGGAGTGGAGAATAAATTGAAGGGGCAAGAGTATGTTTCTGGGGACCAGTTGGATGGGAAATGATGGTAACTTGGATGAAGAAAGCGGCAGTGAGTTGAAGAGAAGTTTATGGGTTTGAGAAAGTATCAGATGAATAATGGGATTTTGGGGACAGGGGAGTGTTAGCGAATGCCCAAGCCTCTGGCTTGCAGAACCAAAAAGGTGGCCGAGTCATTCCTTGAGCCTAGCCACACTGGAGCGGAAGCAAATTTTGGTGGTGGTGGTGATGGAGAGGGGAAAACTGGTATGAGTTTGGATTTGGACCCCACGGAGGAGTCATGAGGTGAAAACACAGCAAGACTGAGCAACATGAGACAGCACTCATTAATCTGCCCCCCAAGCAGAGCAAGTCCTTCAGAGTTCCCACTGCAGCGGTCTGCTTGCTCCCAAGCATTCCAGCATCCCGGGGTGGCCAAACCAGACAACCCATCCTCAAATGACAGAATCTCTGCATTTCACACGGATACCTTCTGCCCTTCTCTTTGGATATGGCCTATTTTTCTTTCTTTCTTACATGGCACCTAATCTAGATTGTTCTGAATTCCTCTCCTAATTAGTTCTTTTTACATTCTATCCTTACAATTTCTTTTGATTTCCGCTGCACATTTTAATGCCTTATTTTCATTTTTGAAACATTCCTTTAAGCTCGATGTCATCTTGTTGGTTTGTATTGTGATGTATGACATGCAGCTAGCTTAAAAGACTGAATTTCCATATTCTCCTTACAAATTTGCATTTTCATATCAACTAGAGAAAAGACAGTTGAATCCTATGAAAAAACTGGTGGGTAGGGAGGTGTATAGGACGAAACAAGTGGCTTCTGCAGTATAAGATCTCAGGGAGGAAATCTTAAGAAATTACTCCTGGACAGAGAACTTTGATTATCCACAATTAATATGAAATTTATTCCTACATATCTTCCCCGCACTCCATCCCATCCTCTCTAATTTACATTTATTATGCCTGGAATAGCCTATTCTGGAAGATAATCCAGAAGCACCTTTAGGATGCGATTTCAATGAACTGTCCCAAATAGTTCCACTTTATTCATTTTATTTTATTCTCTTAAGGATAGTCTTTGTGTGTCACGAGTTAGAGCCTTTTATGTCCATTGTTACTTTTCCATTTTCAAGACTATTGTGCTTCTTTCTATAGTGAAATCCTCAGCAAGTTTCATGAAAATATCCAATAGATGATAATGTTTCATTCACACATTTACACACAGATACACAAGATACACACATCCCCTCCAAGACCTATAGCCGCCATTAATTCATAATTCTTAGCTCATTTTTGTACTGAAGTTTGAGTTGATTATAATAACCATTGCCTTACACACTAATTTACAATTAGAGTTATAAATAGAAAACCATGCACAAATATTAATATCATATAATTGCATTAACATATCACCATTATCTTCAAATGCCACCCAGGAAAGAAGCAGGAAGTTCTAATGTAGGAAGCATTTTTGTCTGAGCTTTGAGCATCCATGCCATTTTGGGAATGAAAAAACCTTTCAGTCGGACAGATCTAAATTCAACCTGCGTCCCTCTGCTGTAGAATAATGATAACTGTCTCGTGGAAGGTCACAAAATTAAATGAGATTTCATGGGAAAAGCCCCATTCGAAGTGGCATCTCTATAAATATTAGCTCCTTTTCCTTTAAATTGGGAGTCACGTGTAGAGAAAACAACCGTCTTTTTCCACCCTCTGCTCCCTTCATGCTCACCCTGCCCTTCAGCCAGCTGCTAACGAAGGCATCCAGTCTGTTACACCTTTCCTCCAGCCCCTCTATGTCCTTCTCTTTTCTTTCACCATTTCATTCTTTTCCACCTAATTACTTGCCTTCCAAGATCCTTTGGGCCAAGCTAAGTAGACCTCTTCTCCTGGACCTGACAGCTTCATTTTTACAGCTGTTCTCTGAGCGGGGCGCTCCCTGACTGAGAGGGCCTCCCTCAGCATGCCCGCTTCTTGCTCTCTACAACTTACCTTGGCCTTTCATTCATTGTCTTGTTCCACAGTGGTTCACTGAGCACATTCTGCAAACCTGGTCTCCTCTGTACTTGGCACTGCACAAGGTCCTGACTCAGGGTTTTACGGCAAGTATTTGAGACAAAACCCAGTAATGCTTCACACATGCAGGGCAGCTGGGCGTCACGCCCATCTTGGCTGACAAGGCTGAGCTTCCCTATTCTTCCCATACACTGGAGGGCAGGTTGGAGGGAGGGGCTCAGCTTTCACATAGCAGAAATCATAAGAGGCCAGCTATGCTCAGAGCTTCACCACCTTCTGATCTTGCTCACTCAGCTGCTATCACATATTGACCATGAGAGTGAGGGTTCCCTGCCATACCACACAGACAGGGATACCCAGCCCTCACCTGCACAGGGTGTAGCCACAGAACAGGACACTCAGCTCTGGCCCAAAAGGGGATGGTCAAGAGCAACGCAGCAGCCTGGCTCTGGGACACGGGAGATGGAGAGAAGGTGCACAGGGGCTGCAGCAACATTGGAGCCTGGACTCTGAACTGATGGTGGCCACTGGTGTGAGCAAAAGGAATTGGGAAACACCACCTTGGGCTTCCAGAACTCTGAAATATCCCTGATGCAGGTGGCCTGAGGTTGCTAATTGCAGATGCACTGGGGACTGGTATCCTGCATTTCTCATTATCATTAGGAGCCAAACTGGCCTCTTCAGGCAATTGGTGCTACCCTACGTGCAGCCCATAATTTAAGTAACACCTTAACTTCTGCTGTTAACAAGAACCCAATCTCACTGTGTGTGCTTATCTTGTTTGACAGCAGGACCACTTCTCCGACACGGCATAGATTCGCAATTAAGTGTCTGGATCCTGGAGCCAGATAATGTAGAATCAAGCCCAGTTCAAGGCTTGCCCTGTGACCTAGTGTCAGTTACTTAACCTTCTCTACAAAAGGAGATAATGATCTCCCTTCTGTGACAGAACTGGCCAAGGAATGCAATCAGCTGGAAACCTCCCGCTGCAGGTACCTTCTGAGTCTAACTCAGCTTTCCAAATCAAGGCCTTGTGCTTCTCAAGCAGTGTCAGTTGGTAGGGAAGCCGCTGTCTTTGGGAGTGGGAAGCCACTGCCAGTAGGGTGGGGAGGTCTTCTCCACTGGTAAAGACTCACCAGAATTCAGGGGCTTACCGTCTTCTGCTTCATCAGAGTCTTCCCACACATCCTCATTCCCACTTACAAGATCCCATTCCTTCCTAACCAATGCCCTCACTTTAACAGTAGGCATGCTGGAAGGCTGGGAGTTCAAATTGCATTGTAAGTCAGCCACTCACAGGATGAGATTCTGCATTTGATTTTTGGTCATCTCAGCCCCTCAGGTCCAGGAGATAAGGGTCTCATTCAGGTACATGTAGAAGCTCTTAGTTCATGACCTGGGAATTAAAATCCCTGAGTCCATTCTTTTCTCTTACCACTTTGTCCAGTGATGTTAGAAGCAACCAACCAATGTCATTACATTCAATAGTTTTCCAAAAATGTTCAAAAGTATTACATATGCAGTCACCCAGCATCTTACTTCATATAAGTGGTTGATTGGGAGAAGCCAACACAGATAGTTTACATATCTCTAAAAACAGTTCATGTCATGGACTATCAGTGCTGTCTTTACTACTGGAAGTAATCTTTAGCCTCTCCAAATCTAACTGGATTCAAGAGCCATTTCTAGCAACCCCAGAACCTATTCAGAAAACTCATCCTTAACATTTGTTTCCTCTAGAACCATAATCAGGATCAAAATCTGTATTAGAGTTCTCCAGAGAGAACCAGTAGGAAGATTGATTGATTGATTGATTGGTTATGAGGAATTGGCTCACATAATGATGGAGGCTGAGAAATGCCACGATCTGCCATCAGCAAGGTGAAGACCCAGGAAAGGCAGTGGTGTAACTGAGTCCAAGTCTGAATGCTCTAGAACTACGGGAGCTGATGGTATAAATCCCAGTCCCACAGCAGAAGCAGATGAGATGAGAGGTCCCAGCTCAGCACTGAGGTAGGAAAAAGGGGTAAATTCCTACCTCTTCTGCTTTTTGTTCTACTCAGGCCTTCAGTGGATTGGATGATGCCCACCCACATTGAGGAGGGTGATCTAGTAAGTCACTGATTCAAATGCTAACTTCATACTCAGAAATAATGTTTAATCTGGCCAGTCTAGTTGAGACATAAAACTAACCATCATGATATAAGAAGTGGACAGCTTCAGGTGATTTTAAGAGAAAAAGTTGACAAGACCTGATAAGGAATATATGAAGTGGACAGTGTTGGGCAAGAGACATAAAGACTGACTTCCTTGTTTTGGGCTTGAGCAACCAGATGAATGGTGATAACCTTTACTCAGAGAAAACAGTGCAGAATGATCAGGCTTAGGGGGAAAAAGTAAATCTCACTTTTTCCATGATAGGTGTGAAGTACCTGTGATTCATCTAAGTGAAAATGTTGAGTTGGGAAAGAAACCTGAATAGGATGGTCAAAGGCAGGAGAAGAACCAATAGAACCTGTTTGGGGTCACTGAAAACAAAGGGAAGAGCACTCAAGGAGCAGAGAGTGGTGAACAGTGTCATGTGCTGCTAAGAGGTAGTGTGATGAGGAATGAGAAATGTTCCCTAGCTAGAGTTGTCTCAGGGGTATGTAGGCACAGAAGCCAGCTTAGAGAAGGTTAAGGGGTATATGAGATGAAAAATGGACTACCCCTTCTGGAAGACTGACTCTGAAGCAGAGGAGAGAACTAGGGCAGGGGGTATCTGGAGAGAAATGGGGAGGGGGAAGATGATTTTAGAGTTTTGGTTGTGTGCTGCTGTTTTAAGATGTTAGAGACTTGGCATGTTTAAGTGCTGATAGAAAATATCAACTAGAGAGGAGAAAGAAGACAGATGCCCAACAGCGAAGGAATCTCAATCGAAGATCCCAGAGAAAACGGGAGGGGTGGGATAGAGCACATAGTCCAGACCACAACGGAAAATGAAGAACCCCTCTCCATGGGACATCTCCCTCTTCTTTGGCCTTCCTCATTGACTTCCTTCTTTCTTTGTGCCCCTCTAAAGTCCTATTTATGCTTCATTGCCCAGATGAAGTCAGCACTTTTTTTATTTCTTACCCAACCCAACCCTTGATTCTCCTTGTCTCACCAAATCTCTGAGATCTTAGCAGCACTCATTGCTGACACCAAATAATGACCTATGTCCCCTAGATGTGCTAGAGATCTCATCTCTCAATTGGCCTGCCATCCAAGCTATCATTTCCCTTTTTTTTTTTTTTTTTTTTTTTTTTTAATTGTGACTCCATCAACACCAAGTCCTGTTCTGGCAAAGAAAATAAATGGGCTTTTGCTGCAAAGATATCTCCATAAGGGAGTCAGAATAAGAAAAAAGACAGCTCTCTTGTGCTCATCAGGACTTCATCCTTTGAGTGAAGGCTCAGAGACAGACAGATGTCCTACTCACAAGGTCCACACTTCTCTTGAGGATGGTAGGGTTGAGCGACAGGCAGTTATGAAAAAGCGCACAATAAAAGTGCAGGATGCTGTACCTAGGAGAGTCTGAGGTGTTGACAACGTTCTGAGTTCTTGTATATGTCCCCCTCTCCTCATCAGATGTGTGAAACTAAGATAGGAACTAATCTCAGAAGCCATTAGAAGGTGCTAAGAACTGATGAGGTGTGAACACAATGGAGGGGGCCGTACGCCCCAAAGGCATTAATCAGTTGTTCAGTAAAAATAGCAGGAAAGAAGATTGGCAAGTAGGAGAAAGATAACTAGCCCCAGGCAGCACACAACCTTCCTGGGTTTTCCAGGCCCAAGCAATGTTGACTGCAAGCATTTTGCACCTTCAAATGATTTGTATGTCACACCTATCTTCAAAATTCTAAGGGACAGTTAGGGTATTAAGTTAATTAAGAAAGTTAATATACGTAGTGTTTAGAACAGTGCCTGAAACATAGTAAGCATAGGTGTTAAATAAAGTAAAACAATAACAATCTCAATAATTGTTATTATCCTCAAAATCAGGACTGAATGAGACCGATAAACCTAAATTTGAAAATGTATCTTCCAGTTTTTCAGTTATTTACTAATAAGTCATTTAAACTCTACTATCTGTTTCCTCATTTGAAAATGAAGACATTCCTGCCTACAGCGCAGGGTTGTTATGAAGATAATAGAAAACACTATTGTAAAGTTTAGCCCAGCCCAGCAGGACCTCACAGGGAGGAGGAGAAGTCTCCCCAAGGTAAGGATGGCCATCAGCAACTGCAACACCTTTGCTCCAGAAACCTTTCCCATAGGACTCTGTGATGGTGAATTTATGTGTCAACTTGGTTGGGCCAAGATACCCAGATATTTGGTCAAGCATTATTCTGGATGTTTCTGTGGGGAAATTTTGGATGAGATTAACATTGAAATCAGTGGATGTTGAGTAAAGCAGATTGCCCTCCACAATGTGATGAGCTCCATCCAATCAGCTGAAAACCTGAATAGAACAAAATTCCATGAACAAGAAGGAATTCTGCAGTGAATAGCCTTTAGATCTGAACTGCAACATTGGCCCTTTCTAGGTCTCCAGCCTGCTAACCTATTCTTCAGATTTTGGACTTGTCAGCCATATAATCATATTAGTCAATTTCTTAAATATTTGTATGTATATATTTATATAAATCTATAAATATATTACAATACATATGAACATATATATATAAATATATAAAATATAAATAAATATAAATATATATAAATATAAATATATATATATATATACACATATATAATACACATTCTACTAGTTCTGTTTCTCTGGAGAACTGACTAATATAGACCCAAAACTCCCTCTTTTTCAGAATGGTGCAAAATGAGACAACCTATCTACCTAACATTGAGGAGCCAACTGAAACATCAGGACTGTTGGCTAAGGAGAAGGAAGCAAGATATTCACTTTTCTGGTATCAGTGGCTGTTTGTCTGCCTGATTATGCTTCTATTCTTATCATCGCTGAGCCCACACTCAATATTACGATGGCACTGTGACTCCAGGAAAGGAAGGCCTAGAGAGAGCTCTAAAAGGGAGAGAATTTAGTCTTTCCAAAAGTATGTGGAGCCCTTCTTATTGACCGGACATGTGCTAGAGATAGGATAACAACAATCATAATGAATTTAATTCAATTGAAAATATGATCCATAAATCACACTATAGCCTATGTACCAAGAAGACAGAAATTTTTTTTTTTTTCAGATTTCAAAGATGTCAAAATAGGGGGAAAATGTCTCGGAATGCTTTATATGGAATAATAACGGTACTAATAAAATGTCTAGGACTTACTATGTGCAGGTACTATTTTGAGCACTTAATATGTATTCATTTATTTAATACTCACAGCAAATCTCTAAGCCAGAACCTGTTATAGTCCCATTTTATGGATGAGGACACTGAGACTCAGACAGGCGTGGTGTCCTGCCCAGGTTCACACAGCTCCTAAGGGTAGAACTAGGATTTGAACCCAGGCAGACGGCTCCACAGTCCATGCTCTAAACTGCTCTCTAAGAACAAACGTTAGGAGAATGTGTTGTTTATAAATTTGTCCCATTGTTCACGATTCTGCTGGGCAGCCCACAAACCATTCCAGAAAGTTCAATGGCAGTCAGTGCAAGTGACCACTCTTCAATGTACCATTAACGTTTGAGAAGTTCAAGTAAAATATATCTAAAGCAGTTCATGACTCTGTCATGAAGTCATTTTGTCAGATGGCAAATTTGGAGAGAGGTCAGAACTGAAAGACCCTTGTGTGGTTACCTGAATTTATTGAGAGGACATCAAATTACTTCATTTGATCACAGCCCTGGCCTGTGAATTTACTCAATAGGTAGTTATCACACACCAACTGGGTAAGGAACCGTTGCTGAGGACCAAAGATCCTGACGAAGTGGACGAGAGTGCCTCTGCCCCTGTGGCCGCTATGAACTTGGGAACACAAAACCAAGCACCCAAAACTTAGGAGAAAACAGCAGCAGGATGTCAGGAGGTGCCCTGCAGGGTAATTTCTGGGATAGTTTATTCTTCTCTGATGGTTTCTCTCCCAGGTATTCATGGCATCCTGGGGCATTTCACTTCAGCAGAGTGATGACGCTGCAACTCTGGTTCCCGTGGAAACCGAGCTGGGACAGGAGGAACAAAAGGCTCTTCAAGGTCATTAGAGCAAAGGAGAGTGGAGACAGAGACAGCAAATAGCTGGTGTTCTTCCTCCCCTTCTCCTCACTGAAACACGTGGCCTCCATCAGCCCGACAGGCCAAAAGCCCAGACCTTTGGGGCTGCAGTGTGTACAAGTTGTGAGAGTGCCTTCAGGGGAGTGGGCGGCTCCTCACCTACTCCCCCACGCAGCCTTGCATCTGGGCCCCAGGAAATGTGCTACATGTTTCGGGAATGAATGAACGTCCCATGTGCCCTTCCCCTCCTCTGAGCCACACAGCTTCCAGTGCATCATCTTTATTATTAGCATCAGGAAAAGCTTTCCGGGGTCAAAGATCATGCGCGCAGAAAGCAGGGTTGTGGCAACAGTGGAGCCCAGCCCCGCATTCTCCTGGCCATGCTTTCCCTATGTGTCTGCCCGTCTGCTTCTCCATGGGCTTCTTCTGCCCGTGCAGCTTCTCCTTTTCACTCCTTCTTGCTTAACAGCCGTGAACTTACCGTCCCGTCCAAAGGCCCAGGCTGTTTTTCAAGAAAAGGCCTTCTGCCTTTCAGTCACCCAGGACTGAGAGGCGGACAACCATGCCATGGGAGCTGTTCATCCAGCCTGTCCAGTCCCAGAGCTGGGAACAGGTCCACAAAACTTGAGGACCCTGCCACTGAGTCACGATGAGTCTGTGAATCAGGTACAGAACTAGGAGACTGAGAGACTTCCAGGAGAACAAAGGCCTCCCGCGGTGACTGGCACAGACAAGCCCATGTGGTCTCTGGTTTTTATTAGGACTCAGATTGTTGGCTTTCAGTTTGAGTTTGTAAAAGCTCTGCCACCAGCCCAGGCTCTGCCTTCTGGACCGCATGTCTGAAGCTTGGGAGCATCTGAGCTCACCCCTGGGGAGACCCTGTCTGCAGAAAACAGAGGAACTGGTGGCAGCAGGCAGCGTGTAAAAGCATGGGGGTAATAATGATTATTGTTATTGTTAGGGGTGGTTTATTGCTTTTGCAGTTTCCTTTGATCACCAAAGGAGAGGTCTACCTCTCAGAGTGAAAGAGCAGGGCTGAGCTTTTACAAACTCAAACTGAAAGCCATTTGTACATGATCTGAGTGAAATGGTGTTGGGGGGTGGGGCGGTTAGGGGTCCTGTCAGTAACTAGCCAGATGACCTTAGGAAAAGCAACAACCCCTGTTTCCACAATTGCAAAGTGGGGGCTACGATGATTCTTTAAGGCTGCTTCCAGCTGCCGAATCTTATGACTCTGCAGAGGAAATCATATTAATGATTAACATTCATTTATTCGTCGGGGGCCAGGTGGAGAGCTGAAAGCTGCCTGCAGGAACCGGAACTCTCTGCACATCCACCCGAGGCTAAGTGCCAGCTGCCCACATGGGGGTGAATGCCATGGTTGGTACCAGGAGCAGAGGAGGCAGAGCAGGAGCAGAGGGTGCAATTCAGGCTCATGGAGCCAGGTGTTTGACGGCATTCAGCATGTGCCCTCTCCTAACAAGTCACCACAGATGTGCCATTATTGTGCCCGTTTCACACGTGAGGAGGGTGAGGCTTAGAGAAGTGATGTGCCCAGGGTTACTGCTTGGGAGGGTGCAGACAGGACTTTGATACCAACAGTCTGGCTTCAGAGTCCATACTCACAAGAGGACTGGGCCCAAAAAGCCCCTGAGAATTCTGGGAAGGTGCACCCCATTATTAGTCTTGGTCCCAGCTGGAAACAGATGGCACCTTCAAATGGGGTAACTGAAGGAATTTGATGAAAGGGCCATTCACAAAGGGAAGGCACAGGGGTGGTGCAGTCTCTGGAACTGGGGTCAAGGTGAGGGAAGGGGACCTGAACTCAGGCAAAAAGCAGGATGGAGAAGTCCACCAGCCAGGAGCCGTGGCCTCTGAGGAAGGGCGCGGTCCACCCAACCCAGCAAGGAAGGAGCCCAGCAAATGCCACCATCTCCTCCTCCTTCACCTTCTGACCAGCAGCTCTTCCACTGGCCAACCCCACCCACTGGTGCAGGGCGCGCTGTCAGTGTCAGGGGAGCTGCCCGGGGAGAAGGGGCAAGCAGATCTGGAGGGACAAACGGAAGACATGGCACACTGCTAACACCCTCCCATGGAAGGCTATTGCTTCCTTTGGATGGGAAGCACTTGTGGGTTCACCAGTCAGGCAGCCTTCCCAGGATGCCCCTCGGGAGGAAGCACCCAGCCCTGGGCCTGGCACTCTGCACCAGCTCAAGGTGGTGGAGAAGGGGAGCCAACCAAATAAAGTTAGAGGGAGCCAGGGCCAGGGAAAGGCATGCACACTCCCAACTGTTAAAATCACTTCCCTTAAGAAAGGATTCCCAATAGTCCCCTTGTCCCTGATACCAGGACTAAAAATACTCCTTAAAGTCAGGGGTCACTGATAAACAGAAGCACTCTGGGCCTAGGGAAGAGCCAGCCATCCCTGTCCCCTGGGCCCAACTTTCCTGAGAACCTCCGTTGGAAGCTCTCAGATTCAGGGACAGACAGGGTCCCTTCTCAGATGAGAACCTGACACCACCCTGGGCTTGAATGGGTGAGGGCAAGACATCAGCCACCTTCCCCACCTCCTGAGTTCCTGCTCCCCCTGCCCAGGGCTTCTCTGTCTTCTGTCTTCTACTGTCCTCTAGGTGGTCCTCCTCAGTCCAGGGAAGCTGCCCTCTCTTGCCTCCCACAGCTCCCTATGGGCCCTCTTCACTGTGGGGGCTGCCTGGCGGGCCCTTCCCTGTTCTCTCTCCCACATGAGTCCCTGGTTGCCCAGGCCTCCAGAGAAGCTTTGGCTGGAGCCAGTGCCCACATTGCTGGCCTTACCCTTGAGACATGTGCCTCAGTGTCCATGACCTCCAGCAGCCACCTGGAAAGAAGCAGCTCTGTACAGGAAGGTGCTGAGAGAAGGGAGTCCACCGAAGGCCACCCAGGCCCCTCAAGGTGCTGGACAGGAGCAGCAGGGGGTGTACGTTCCAGGCCAGAAGCTAAGGCTAATGGAGCCACACACCTCGAGTTAAAAAAAGTAGAGATCATTGTTTCCTACCCCGCCCCCCATTTCCAGTCAGACAAATTTGCCAGTTCAGCCAGTTTGGTTAACATTAAGCTAAGTTTTGTACGTATATCATTTCTTAAAATCTTTCCTGCAATCTTATTAAGTTCTTTCCTAATTTGGTCAAGGAATAACCAAACTCAGAAAGAGTCTGCCCAGTGCCACATGTTGGGAAAATGCCCGAGAACTGGGCCTTGATGCCAGGACAGAGCTCCGCCTCCACCTGTCTAAGGGGTGGTACTGCAGCCCCCAACAGTCTCCACGCCCTGGGGCTCTGGAAGCTCAGCGATGAGACAGTCCTGCTCTGAAGAGCTGTCCCCAGGACAGTGGCGCCTGCCACCCGGTCCTCACTCTGTGGGTGATGTAGAAGGCCTGGGGGGCTCACCATGGTATGCAGGGGAGAGGTCAGAACAAAAGGTTTGAGCTGCTGCCTCCATCGCATCTCCCAGCCACCAAGAATAAGAGTCCCCAGACGTCATTTCCATTTTTCTGGTTCTCCGCCCCGGAGTTTTGTCAGGCGGCACCAGCAGGGATACTGTGACATGTCCTCTTCCACAGTGGGGCAGGAGGACTGCCTCAGGGGCCACCTGTTGATGAGTGTCCTCAGAATGCAGACCCAGCCTAAGGGACCTGCTTTCCACCCTGGACGGTCTGGTTCTCTAAGAGATCCTTCCGCGACACACCTTGATTCCGAGGGACGACTGGTCAGAACACCTTTCAGAAAGGTGATGCCTCCATGCAATGAAGACGGCCACTTCTTCTGGAGGACTGGGCTGTTCCTGCCCAGAGCTGGCCCCATAAGTGGTGTTTCCAGCTCATACTTGGCTTAAAAATTATAGTTTTCATGTCCAAACAAGCTTTACTCTCCTTCCATTTTCCATGGGGAAAATGAGGAACTAGGGCTGAAGGGGTCCCAACTGTGTTCATGATGGGATCCAGGCTGCTCACAGCTTGGGGGGGCGGGGAGGGAGGAAGGGGGCATCCAAGGAGGATTCGACGCTTCCATTTGTCATGCAGGATTATCATGGCCTCTCCCTCCTTGTTCTGGATCTGTCCAGAGCATTTCCCTAAAGAGCCCTAAGCAGCGACCCCTGAACATCTAGAGGCTAATATGAGATGAAACCCGTTTTCCAACCCCAGTCTGTTACTACAATGAACTTCAGAGGCCCCCGGAAGGGAACCCATCCCTTAGAGGGGGTAATAACTAGGTTTTGGTTAAGTCCCTGAGCTGGTACTGGAGGGGAGAGGTGACCCTGTCTCAGTGGGCACTCACTGCAGGAAGGTGCCTGTGGCCAGTGTCAGCTGTATCAGAGGGTTCACTGACCATGAGCCAAAGCAAGAGAGGAGGGGAGTGCAGGGCATGAGGAATCACCTCCTGTGAAGCCCCAAATCGCATCCTGGAGACTCGTGAAATGTGAAGAGCTAGGAGAAAGGAATGGCAGCTGGTGGGGAGGGGGGTGAAGCTTGAGGCTCACGATGGAGGAGCGGGTGGGAAAGAGTGAGGCAACAGCTTTCACTTATCTTTCGGCCCAAGGAGGTGATGCTCTTTGCTGAAATGGGACTCAGGAAGATGAAAAGCTCAGTGTCTGCTGTTCTCTCTCCTGAATGTCTTCTTGGGTAAGTTCACCAGCACCCACTCTGTGCCTCCACACAAACTACTCCTTCTGCCTGCAATGTCTTCCCACTCCTTCCTCTGGCTACTTTCTATGGGTTCTTCAAGACGGAATAGAAAATATTGCAAGGAAGACTTCACTAATTCCCTTCCAACTGAGGTGGATGCCTCTCACAGGGCCATCATGCTTCTCAGTTCCAAAAGATCACTCACATTGTAGTCTAAGTAAGGAGATGCCTGGTGTGTGCAGTTTTCAATTTATTGCCTCTCAGCTCTAAATGCTCCCCTCAATTCCTTACTCTGATAACGAAGCTAGGCCCTATAAACATTTGTCCTTTGCCATCTGGCATGCTATTAATCTTGTGAGGGAGGGCACTGGAGGCACACTGCAGGGGGAACGTCCCTGTCTTCCATGTTCTTTGCTTCTGATTCTGCTTGCCCATGGCTGCCAGTGGTGTATGGGCTGAATACCCAGTAGTGTTCATCCCCCAGCAAGTGTTGTTGCCAGTCCTAGCCTGGGTTCCTGGCCTGCCAGCACCTCAAAGAGCTGGCTGGTCCCGGCCTGGGATTCTCTGCCCATGCTCCTTGGACTACTGTTAACCCAGTGCTAAGCTTAAAGTTTGCCAGTCTCTACTTGTGTTTCCTTGCTCTCTACCCATAGTCTGCTAGCTGTGGACCAGCTGTGGTTCAGGGCAGCTCAGTCTGCTTCTTCACCATCTGCTGAAGCTTCATTCACACCCTCTCTACAGAAGCAGGAATCCTTTAGCTATTCTTCAGAGTTCTGTTTCATTCCTTCTCAGTAGCTAATCTCCTATAAGTAGTTAATAATTTTTAAGTTAAACTTTCCCTGTACAAAATGTGTGTGGTTTCTGACCCTGACAGAAGGCCAACTGATACATCTGGAGTAGTTTGGCTCTACAAGTAGAGCTGGGAGGAGGAGGCGGTGGTATTTGCATGACTATCATGTGAAGGGACACCTCTCCCACCCCCAGAAGTTGTTTAAAACGGGAGCCCTGCTCTCTCTCTTCCAGGCATCCAGAAGGGCCTGGGTACCGCCCTTCTGCCATGGTGCTTCTCACTGATCATGTAGTGTCTACTGTCCATGTCCTCACAAGACTGTGGGCACCTCCAGATCACAAAGGGTGGGCCCTGGACGAGCAGCATCAGTACCACTGGGTAACTGGTGGAAATGCAAATTCTTGGGCCCCATCCCAGACCTACTGGATCAGAAACTACATCCTGTTGTCGCAGGCTCTCCAGGAGAATATGATGTATGCAAAGTTGTGGGAACCATCATATGGAATAATTTAACTTAACTTCCTTAGGTCCTATCTGCAAATAGCAATAACTATACCTTCCTTACCTAATTGTTGTAAGGATTTGATGAGATAGCACAAAGTAAGAGTATGGTAATGGTGCCTATAATACACAGATATAGAAATAGAGATAAAATATAAAGCATCAGGGCTTGCTGACTCCCTTCTCCTCTAGCCTCTTCTTCCTAGAATGTAAAGGACCCATGGAAATGGTCTCAACCAACTGGGGGTGCAGGTCTGACCAGACCCTTCCTAATTGTGCCCAGGCCACCTTGGAAAGAGACCCAAAGCTGTCTCTCCAAAAGCTCTCCTTGGAAATGCCTGTGGGCACTTTATGGCTGAGTCCCTCTCTGTTCTTGGTAAGCTAACAGTGGTGGGGGCTGGCTCAGGCCTGCCTGACCCCCAGTCAAATGGGTGCATGAACAGGGACAAAGTTCACAGCATTACCAGGGGGTCTGAAGCCAGCCTATAGCCAGGCAGGTTTCCTTACGTGCAAATTGTTTTCACGTGTGTAATGGAACACTGCCGTTTCTCCACAAAGCTGATTTTATTGTTCTTCGTCTCTTCTTCTCCAGCTTTCGACAGGCCTCTCTTGAGGGATAAGATGACACTGCAGAAAGGTTCGTGAAGGCACGTGCAGACCGGGCAAGGCAAGTTTCCCATCAGCCGCTGGCACTTGAATTTAATGTGCTTACTTTGCAGATTGGTTTTCAAACTTTCCATGCTCTGCTTCGAACACTCTGACTTTCTTCAGGAGCTGGCACTGATCTGTGGTGCCCACTGCTGACATCATCTCATCCTAATCACCAGGCCCGACCAAGAGACATGAGTCAGATCCCAGCTAAAATGAGACCAGGAGAGATGGCCTAAGGTAAAGGTGAAATTTAGCTTTCTCTGGGAATGGGGTTGCCTTGTGCATTGAACCTCGATTTGGGTCAGCTTGAATGTGCTCCGTGGTTACCCAGTGAGATTCCAGCTCCGACCTGGAAGGGAAATACATCTGATTTTGAATGAAGCATTACCCATTAAAGATATTATCACAGCTAAAATATTAAGTTTTATTCTTAATACATATTTCCAACTTTCAGATGTACAATTCCTTCTTATACCTCCAAATTCCTTGAAAGATGCTCATAGTTTGGAGCTCTTTGTTCCCAGACCTGGGTAATTTCTTACTGGCTGTGTTTTTATTATAGAGAAAGGAAACCTGATGTGATGAACACTCACTGAATAGAAATCTTTGGGTCTTTTAATTAAACCAGATAAGACATCTTACCCTGAGAAACGCTCTCATTTGCTTCTTAAAAACTCATTTGTATTCTCTGAGCAATGTAATTTGTTTTTCCTCATTCTTGAATCAAAAGTTATAATTTTGCAAAGAATGGTTTTTACCCAAAGGCGTTTTCTCCCTAATATTCCAGATTCTCTGATAGCAAGGAGTGTGGACTCTTCCCATGAGTGGCTGATTCCATCCTTCCTCCAGCAACCTGGGAGCAACGGGTGTCGGGAAGGAACATCTGCCCTATTCTCAGGCTCCCAGCCTTCTCCCAACACTCTTCCAAGACCCTTCCCCTTTTACTAGTGAACAATTACCGTCACTTAAGGATTGTTAACCATGCACGGTACTTCTCTTCATCTTTGTGTTTCCATACAATACAATAAGTACTCTTTTATAAGGCCTGTCTCCTTAGATAAACTTGGTCAATTGTCCTTTACTCTCAGATCTCCTGCCTGGGCATAGGCCAACCATGCTTATTAGTCAGGCAAATAAATTCAGGGTCTGCTTTGTCAAATTGGGCACTGTGGACCTGGGTGAAGCATCTTGCTTTCTTCCCTTTATTCTCTACTAAGCTGTGTTCAGCATTTACATTTTTATAAGAAAACCATGTACTCAAGGGTATTGAGAATAGTCTTAGCTATTAATAATATGGTGCTTTTGCCTATTATAGCTTGGGATAGAGCTTTTTCAATTAGACGTTCAAAGTGAAAATGAATGGTAGGCCAAGATCCCGGCATTCGTGGGCTCCTAGCCTAATACCATCCTGATCCTTGACCTGAAATGCTAAGATTTAGGACATGAATGGCAGATTAGACATAGATGGGGTTAGGGAGATGAATACATGCCAGGAAATGATGTGCATGCATGCCATCCCAAGGGGACCTAGTGATCCTGAGTACAGTGCTCTCAGAATGTGACTCAATACCACCTGTATCAGGGCAGTCTAACATGTTAGTTAAAAATGCTCACTCTTGAGTCCCATTCCCAGATCTATTGAAGCAGAATCTCTGTGGGTGGGCCCAGGATTCTACATATTTACAAGATACCTGGGTAATCCTTATGTACACCATAGTTTAAAAACACTGGTACCATTGCTTGAGAGGTTAATTCAAGGACCTAAGCAGAAGGATGACATAATCAGGTGGGTCACTTTGGTTGTACTTTATGGGATGTGGAGACCAAACAAGTTGTGATTATAATACTATAGGTGAGAAATGATGAGAATTTGACTTAAGCCACTAGTAGTGAGGCTAGAGCAGTATGAGGGGGTCAGCTCTAGAGTGTCTGGCTTCAGTGACTGAATCAATAAAGGATAATCAGGGAGCTCCAAAGGAAGTGTAATTCGAGAAGGAAAATTCTTAGTTGCATGTTGAGTTACAGGGGCCAGTGGGATATCCAGACGTGAGTTTCCGAGAGGAAACGGGATTGAAGTTTGGAGATCAGGGAAAAGTTCTGAGCAAAAGATACAAATCAGTGAGAAAGGAAATCCTTGGCATAGATGTGATTTTCCAGGAAGAAATGTGAGAACCAAGGAAATACCTGAGGACAAAATCTTTAGGAATAGCTACATTAAAGGGCTAGGCAGAAGAGAAGTTACCCAATGAATGGAGTTCATTATTAGGGAGAGTATTTTTTGTGTCCATTTTAGATACATTTAAATTTTAACAAGACAGAATGTTTGGTGCATAGTGATTGGTAAATACAGTTCTATTCAAGTATCATCCCAGGCTGTTTAAAAAATTTACTCAGTCATCAAAGTGAGTTGAATGCAATAATCACAGTTAAATGTTCTGTTTAGAGGCAGGAGGAGAGGGGATGGAGCTGGGTGGAAGAACAGCTATGTTATTGGTACGAGTTTAGATGATGTGGACATAAGTGAATCCTCTTCACTGAGGCTCCAGTTCCTGCATATTGAGAAGGTAAAGTTTTTTTCAGTAAAATTGACTTCAGTAAGAAATATCACTAGCTATTTCTTTCATGTGTGATGCAAGAAAAATTAAAAAGATATTTTGGAAAAGTAAGTGTAAACTGTTTCCTACACCTCACATTTGTCTGGGAACAGAAGGATTTTTATTTAAATGTCTCTTGGCTGAGAACAAAATGGATTTCCCCATTTCCTTCTCTATATTTATATTGCTGTTAATAATTCACAAAATATTTTCCTATTTATACTTCAATTTCCCCAAGTAAATGTTTAACCATGATTGCACCTTAAGAAAAAATACGAACTTACGTTGAGTGCTTTACCATGCCCCAGAATTCATTCTAAGTCCAGTGTTGATCTCAACCCGCCTTCTGCACAAGTATGTTGTGAAGTAGGCACCATTGTCCTTATTTTACAGAAGAGTTAATAGAGGGATAACAAGGTCAAATGACTCAAACAAGAATTTGCATCCAGTCAGTCTGACTCCTGCACCTGCTCCCTTGCCTATTATTTTATGCTACTTTCAGTTCACGGGTCCTAGTGGATATTAATAAATGAGGCTGTTTAGATTACACAGGTACTTTTGATTTTCTCAGAGGAAGCCCAGGGCAGTCAACAACTATGAACTGCCATGAGGGTTTATGAGAAAAAATCAGTGAAGCAGAATAACTCATAAATGTTCTTTCTTGCTATCAGGCTCTATAATATATGTACATTTCATTACATGATCTTATACATATTTATCAATTTAGATGATTTTCCCCTGTCTAGTTTTAGTAAATTATATATTCTCTGCAGCAAAAAAAAAGCGTATACTCCCTATATTTGATATCTTAGTGTAGTCAAAGCCCAATGATGCATTTTTAGTGAATGAGCCAGGTAATGACAGGGAGCTCCAAAAAGCTTCTTTAGTCACAAAAATATTTTTAGTTATTTTCCAAATTGCCTGAGTTTGGAAGTCGAAATCTAAAATACTTTTTAGGGCTTAACATTCACTTCTCTTTTAGAGAATCTTTTTAATTGACATCTGATGGTTGCTTTATTTAATTTTTCACTTAAAAGTCAAGACCAAAATTAAAACCTCTGACCATATACTGTTCAACCTGAAACAATCAGATAGATATAATTCTAAAGTAGTTTCAATAAAGCCAGTACTATTCCTATGAGCACTAATGGACTATACTGAAACAAGGTAAAATATAAGTATCTGATTTTGTACTTAATTTGAAGTGTTGACAGTTAAATCAGTTACAGGTGTTACTCTGAAAGATGCTACTGGTAAAGGCTGCAGATTCAAATACAGATGATGGTTTTTCAAGATTAAATTTACGGAATACCTAGAAAATAGTTTGAATTGGACCCTGAGGATGGTTTTATAATATTCATTAGGAACAACTTTTTAAATACATAAAAAGCTGTTTTAATACAAATCAAGAGTTTTAAAACCATTTCTAGTGCTTTCAAACTGTCACATGGCCATATAACAGAGATCCAAATAATTTCAGGTGGTCAGATACAATTTAGGCAACAATTCAAATGTGTCAGTACTTTTACTGTTGTGTATATAAAATTATAGTGAAAAGATGACTATAAACAAGATGTAGTTCCTCTGTATTTTCATGAACGGCGCACTCCATTACCGTAAGCCAAGTTTAGAGTCCACCATCAAGTGTGGTTCTCTCATTAGTTCACTTTGTGGTGGGTCATTAAGAATATCCTCAAATTCAATAGTCTCATCATTACCCCTCAAACTATGCAGTGAAAGGTTTGAGCTTGGAAAAAAATGGAAGATGCTGAATCTGCTGCATTGCCTTGAATCCCATTTGCATTTTTTAGTGAGGCAAATACACCTGAATGTCTCTTACTGAGGAAAATTTCAGTTTATTTTGGCTGAGCTGGAAATTTTTTACTAATAATCCAAGAAGATGATTGGGCAAAAGTTCACTTTTCACACAAAAACTTTTTGAATAAGATCGTGACTTTCAAAAGGTCCACTTGCTGAATTTTAGTAACTGTATTACTGTTCTTTAGCTGAGATCTGAGTCCTCTGGAATTCATCTTCAACTAGTTGAGAATAGCCTCTCAGCCCTCTTACAACCAGCCAGCCTCTTTTAGAAGATATTTTAAATATATTATTATAACTTCAAGAGAAATAGATCCATATAAACTTGATTCATTTTGAAAGGATCCTATAAGATCCATAGTATTAAGATCTTTTTTTAAAAAAAGACAAAAAAACACAAAATTTCTTGCTCAAGCCACTCTCTGAAACAAAGAGCTGTAACTGAAGGCTGATTGTAATCTAAAGTTACCACAAACTCTTGTGTCCACATACCCAATGCGTCTCTCTCTCTCTCTCTCTGCATCAATGATATTTTCAAGTACAACTCATGCCTACAACAATGTGATATTAAATATTAAAGAATGAATGCTGATGATAACAGTCCATCTGCTAAAAGTTCTAAGAAAACTTCTGTTCCTGCTTATGGAGAATTTAGTAATTTAAAACCTCCCTGCTTAGAACAAATATAAAGGTAGATAAAATATTTTAAAACTGTTCTTGAATGCATCCTTAGCTCTTATTAGCGAGCTAACAGTATCAGGAGGAATTACTGGGAATAGATCTAGGAGAGAGACCAGGGACCCAGATTGGTAAACCAAGAAGTTGGGGCCACTTCTCCTCTGGGATATGTGTTGATTCTAGAGAAATGGACTGAAAGGCTGAGTGGCACATTGCACGGCTTATTGAACCTGGATGGGAGTATAAAGCTCACCAACATAAGGGTGAGCCAGTATATAGGGGGTTGGCCTGATGAACCAACTTTCTTTAGGTTGAAATAATTGAAAATATGCACCCAGCCAAGGGAACAGAAGTGTACTGCTCACAAGGAGACTACAATTCAGCTTCAAGCTATCTCAATGTCTGAAACTGAATTAGGTAATTCCAAGTGTTAGTATCCCTAGACACATAGCTTAACAGGCATAAATCCTTTCTGAAGAAAGGTGATAGTATTCTAGTCCTGAAATTATTTTAGCAAACAATTTTTTAAAAATAATATTCACAACACAATAAGAATTAACAAGCACACAATAAGAAAACAAGCTAAAAGAAAAAAATAAGCAATAGAAACTAACTTACAGAAACTACAGAAATAGGAGTTATTGAACATGGACTTTAAAATATCTATGCATATATGAAAATGGTAATATTAAGAATTTTGGCAGAGAAGAGAACTTTTTTTTTAAAAAAAGAAAATTCCATAACTGAAAAATACAAAAGTACACTTTAAAAATTCAATAGAAGTATTTAATAATTAAATTAATTTGAAAAGATAGTTATTGAACTTATGAACTGTGAAAAGAAAGTATCCAGAATAAAGGATGGAAAGACAAAACAACGGAAAACAGGAGATTAAGAAACAGAGAGGATATAATAAGTCTAACATACATATACTTGGAATCCAAGGAGAGGAGAATAAAAACAAGGCAGAGATGATATTTAGAGAGATAATGTCTGAGAACTTTACAAAAATGTGGAAAATATTAAGCCATAGATTTAAGAAGTTCCACATCCTTAAGCCAAGTACATTAGAAAATATATGTAACATATACACATATATGTATATACATTATTTCCACATATACATACAATTTAGTCAAATACTTCAAAAACACAAATGAACAAACGATAGAGAGAAGATCTTACATGCAGCCTGAGGGGGTGAAAAAAAAGATTACCTCCAAAGAACTATCTAACTTAAAGCTGACTTCTTAATAGAAACAATGACAGTCAGAAGGCAATGGAAAGAAAATATTAGCCAGCCTATATTCAGTGGTGATGTCCTTCAAGAATGAAGGTGACATTAAAATTACAACTAAACTACAGAAAATCCATCATTGAGAATCACCTGAACTATAGCTGAACACAAGTCCTATAACTAAGGATATAGAGAAGAAATTCCCTTGAGACTGGTAGGTGGGGTGGAGATGCAGAATGAGCCGGTCCCACACCCATGTGTCGCAGTTAAAAATCAAAAGGGATATCTGAGCTGTAGATGCCCAGTAAGGAGCAAGGGGGTACCAGTCCTACACCAGACCCCCCAGCCCAGGGGGCCAGCACCGAGGAGAGAAGTCACCATAGCTTCTGGCTGTAAAAACCAACAGAGACTGTGGCTGAGATAGAGGGCAGCTGGAGTGCAAGCCATTCCTCTTAAAGGGCCCGTGCATGAACTTGCTCAATGACGGACTCACTTGCTCTGACTTTCAGCACTGGGGCAGGCAGCTGAAAAGGTTCTAAGAACATACAGGGAGGAACTGAATTGTTTGGCTTCAGGGTGAGGCCTGGAGGATCAGCTTTATCCCAGAGAGAAGTGCTGGCAGAAACCATTGTTCCTCTGTTAAGCCCTCCTGCACACAGTATGCATGTGTAGGTAGATACCATATCTGAGTCTCCATCAACCTGGCTAATACCTTCACCCTGCCCTAGTGATTCTCTGAGATCCCGCCCCACTCATTTGCATGTCCACACAAGCCACTTCCAGTGACTTTTGTCTTGGCCTGCAACAGAGCCCCTCTGAGAGGCCCCAGAACCAACACACCCAGTGGCCAGCATCAGATCACACCAGAGCACACCCAACCACCTCCACAGAAGACATGCCCAAAGAGCAGATTTGGCAGGCAACATACCCTTGCTAAAGCATATCCTGCTCTGTAGGTCAGCCTCTGCACAGAGCTCTTCCACTAGAGTCACAGTCAGTCCTCAAAAACAATCAGCCTGAGGGTCGATCACTCCCATGGACTTACAAACAGTTATCAAAGCTCAACTACAATAGGAGGGCATATAGAACACCCTCAAGGGACACACTTAGATTACCTGGTTCAGGTGACCAGAGAGACTATGTCACTAGGTCTGACAGGACACCTATTAGGACACCATAAGGCTACTTTACTGAGAGTAGGAGACATACCAGCTCTACGTAATACATAAAAACAAACACGGAGAGGAAGCCAAAATGAAAAGACAAAGAAACATGTCCCAAATGAAAGAACAGAATGAAACTCCAGAAAAAGAACTAAACAAAATGAAGACAAGCAATCTACCAGAGGCAGAGTTTAAAACACTGGTTATAAAGATCCTCGATGATCTCAGTGAGAACTTCAACAAAGAGATAGAAAACATAAAAACAAACCAGTCAGAAATGAAGAAAACAATAACTGAAATGAATAATACATTAAGGAGAATCAACAGTAAGTTAGATGAAGCAGAGGAACAAATCTGTGATTTAGAAAATAAGGCAGCAGAAACCACTCAATCAGAACAGAAAAAAGAAAAAAAATCCAAAAAAATGAAGATAGATTCAAGGGCCTCTGAGCCAACATCAAGTGTTCCAACATTTGCAATATAGAGTACAAGAAGGAGAAGAGAGAGAGAGCAAGAGATTGGAAACCTATTTAAGGAAATAATGACTGAAAACTTCCCTAATCTTGATAAGGAAATAGACATATAAGGCCAGGAAGCACAGAGAGTCCAAACGAGATAAACCCAAAGAGGACCGCATCAAGATACATCATAATTAAAATGTCAAAATTTAAAGACAAAGAGAATCATAAAAAGCACCAAGAGAAAAGCAGTTAGTTACCTATAAGGGAGCTTTCATAAGACTGTCAGCTAGTTTCTCAACAGAAACTTTGCAGGCCAAAAGGAATTAGCACGAAATATTCAAAGTGATGAAAAGCAATGAACTACCACCAAGATGACTCTACCCAGCAAAGTTATCACCTAGAATCAAAGGACAGGTAGTTTCCCAAACAAGAAAAAGCTAAAGGGGTTCATCAACACCAAGCCAGTATTACAGGAAATGTTAAAGGGACTGCTTTAAGAAGAAGAAAAAAAGATAAAAAATATCAAGAATAAAATATTTATCAACAATTTGTTTTGATTTAAATGGATTAAATGCTCCAATCAAAAGACATAGGGTGGCTGAATGGATAAGAAAACAAAACTCTTATATATGCTTCCTACAAGAAACTTATTTAGATTCAAAGACACACAGAGATGGAAAATAAAGGGGTGGAAAAAGACATTTTATGAAAATGGAAATGAGAAAAAAAAGCCAGGGTAATAATACTTACACCAGACAAATAGACTGGTATAACAAGAGACAAAGAAGGACCCAGTAATCCTAATTGTGGGAATTCAACCAAAGAAACCAAAAATACGAATTCTAAAAGACATATGCATCTGTGTGTTCCTTGCAGTATTATTTAGCCAAGATATGGTTTTAGCAACCTAAGTATCCATCAATAGATGAATGGATAAAGAAGAAATGGTACATATGTACAATGGAATACTACTTAGCCATAAAAAAGAATGACATTTTGCCATCTGTAACAACATGGATGAAACTGGAGGATATTATGCTGAGTCAAATAGGTCAGACAGAGAAAAACAAATACCATATGATTTCACTTATATGTGGAATCTAAAAAACAAAATAAACAAACAAGCAAAACAGAAGCAAACTCATAGATAACAGAGAACATTTTGATGATTGCCAGATGGGAGGGGCATTAGGAGATGGCTAAAAAAAAGAGGAAGGCGTGAAGAAGTACAAATCTGTAGTTAGAAAATTGTCATGGGGATGTAAAGTATAGTATATGGAATATAGTCAATAATATTATAATTAACTATGTATAGTGTCGTATGGGTACTAAATTAATTGAGGTGATTACTTCAGAGTTTATATCAATAGTTAATCTCAATGTTGTACACTTGAAAGTGATATAATACTGTATGTCAACTGTAATTGAAAAATAAAAAATTATTTTTATAAATGAAGGTGAAACAAACATTTTCAAATAAATAAAAACTAAAATAATAGCATACCCACACTAAAGGAAATAATAAAGATGTTATTCAGACAGAAGGAAATGATCCCACAAGAAAGTTCAAAGACACAGTTAGACATTAAAAGCAGTGAAAATGATAAACATAAGAGTAATTTTAAACAAATATCTGAACATTTGACATATCTTTTAAAAGAAGACATTGATTAACTTTGGAGAAAAGAAACCCTTTTTAATAATTGGTGTTATACAATTAGATATCCATAGAGGATAAGAAATACTAAACTTGACCCCATATCACTGTATGGAAAAATCATATGCAGGTAGATTGTGGATCAAAGTATAAAAGGTAAAATAATAAAGCTTTTATATTCGTGGCCTCATTGTAGGAAATGACTTTTTAAACAGGACATAAAATTTATCAAGCGTAAATGAAAAAGTTGGTATATCAGGATTAGAATATGAATCTCAAAATTCTTCCAAGTGAATGTTTCTGAGGCTACTGCGAAGGCAGTAGAATTCTCCAGAGGAACAGAGCGGGCACCATGATATAGGTTAAAGTCTAGAGACCTTTTGTTCCTCCCCCCATCGGGTCTCAGGAACGTTTTCCTGCTATTTTGACTCTTCCTCCATCCTTAACTGTAATATATGTGGATCCTCCAACTAAATGTGTGGGTCTTTTTTATTAGTTTTCTAAAGTTGCTGTAACAAATTACGAACGACTTAGCTTAAAAAACATATATTACTGTCTCTCAGTTCTAAAGTTCAGAAGTCTGGACAACATGAGTCTCAGTGGGCTAAAATTGAGTTGTTAGCAGGACTGTGTAACTTTCTGAAGCTCTACAGTAGAAGTCATTTTCTTGTCTTTTTCAGCTCCTAGAGGCTGGTTGCATCCCTTGGCTCATGGCCTCTTCTTCCATCTTCGTAGTTAGCAATGGCAAGTTGGGTATCTCACCCCACATTACTTCAACCTTGTTCCATTGTCAGTCTTTTTCTGAATCTCTTCTGTCTCTGTCTTCCATTTTAAGGACTCATGATTCCATTGGGCCCAGAGAGAATCTCTTAATCCTAAAATCAGCTGATTTGCAACCTTAATTCCCCATTGCCTTGTAACCTAACATATTCACAAGTTCTGGGGATTAGAATATGGACAACTTTGGGAGCCATTATTGTGCCTACTGCAGTGCTTCATTAGCTAACTAGCTTTGCCTGCTCAACACATCCTCTAATCAGTGTGTGTATGTGTGTGTGTGTGTGTGCGCACACATGTGTGTGTTGCCTGTGCTTCATTCACACGCTTCATTCACATTTGAAATTGTATCCACTGATTATCTGAAATGTGAAAAAGGATTCTAACAAAGGACACAAACAAAAATAAACAGATTAAATGAAATTAAGGGAAAAAGGGATGCAGGGGACAAAAGGAAAATAATTAAAAACTCCTCTAATATTTCAGAGAGACAGGTCCTGCCTGGATTCATTAAATAAGAACAAAAGGTGTTAAAGACAGAAACACTCAAAAGAGAACAGAACTCTTGGATATCAAAAATATAGAAGTAAAAAAAAGATTAATTTTTAAATAGTAAATATACTACAAATTAAAAAAAAAGTCAGGATGAAGAGTGGAAAAGATAAATCAAAGTTCAGTCCAAAAGGGTGAACATCAATAGGCTTTTAGAAAGATAACTGAGAAGAAAATGTCAAAGAAAGAATGTTTAGATCCCCAGAACCGAAGACCATATGTTTCCTGATTGAAAAGGGCACTGAGTGCCCATCTCAACTGTTGAAAAAAGACCCCCATAAGGGTACATCAGCATTGAAACTCGGAACACCAAAAAAAAAGAGATCATAAATTTTCAGATGAAAATAGTTCACAAATAAGGATCAAGAAACAGAATGCATCAAACTTCTTAACAACTAGATTTGTGCAAAAGGTAAAGAGCAATACCATCCAAAATACAAGGGGAGTTTATTTTCAGATTAGAATCCTATACTAAGCCTAATCATCAAAAAATATGAGTAAAAAAATAAATGGGTATTTTCAATTACTTCCTCTGAGCTTTTTTTTTTTTTTTTTTTTCATCGCCAAGAGGGAATAAAATAAAATAGGATGGGATCCAGGAACCAAGGGATTCCTTGCTGGGAAAGGTCAAGGGAATCCCAGAATTGCTGTGGAGACCACCACTCTAGAGCTGAACTGAAGGAGGAAGGGCTTCCAGAGAGAACTCACGATGCCCTGACCCTGAAAAGAAAACCACACAGAAACAGATTATCCGATGTGTTGAGCCATGTTGAGAAGATAGTTACAGTCTTGTAGCCGAGGCTGAGGAAGAATTAATAGGTACGTAGAAAGTATTAGATATTGATTAAAGGGTTCAGTATTGTCTCTAGAACAGAAAAATGGAAATGGGAGAGTGCATATGCTGTGTCATTGGGACAGGGGTGGGGCAGTGACCACAGTACCAGCAAAAATGGATTCCCCTCATACTACATGGTGGGAAGTCAAGATACAATGTTTAAAACTGAAAAATCAAGAAATGGTACATTATTTAGAAATTGCATGGTAAATGCCAGAAGAGACACCTAAAAGAGTTGAAAAAGTTTGTCTCCGAGAAGTGGGGCTTAGAAAATGAATGGGAACTGACGTTTCATTATAAGCTTTGTTACCCTTTTTGACTTTGAGAACTAAAAACACTTGAATGATTTTTATTACAGAAAAAATTTGTTTTACAGGTGACAGCTATTATAATAATGGTTAAATTTATATGCTAGCTTGAAAACCTTCAACTCTGTGGAGGTGCTGGAGTAACTCTGACATCCTACGAGACATACCACTTCGCTTATGTGCCATTTCTCCCATGTCAGGGCATTTTCTCACGTATCGCTCCATTTGCCATTCAGCAGTTCCTACGGTGGTCATCACTGCAGTTACTACCCTCGTTTTCAGATAAGGCAATGAAGCCTTTAAGGGGAGGATAACTTGGCCAAGTCATACGGCCAGTTGCCTCGAATTTGGTGTGGAATCTGCTGGGTCTAAATAAATCAGTCATGTTCTTACTAATAAAGAGGCTGTGACCAAAACCAAAAATTCCTGATACCTAGTCCTGATCTGATTCAATGAGACGACATTTCATAAAATGTGTTCTGAGGAAATATTGAGCAAGAGGTTCTTCAATCCAACACTACACACTTCTTCTAAGAGGCTTTAATGTACTGTGGTATAGTGTGGATCTCTAAGAAATTTTCCAGTTAAACAAATAAACAAAACTATTTAATCCATTATTTTCCAAGCCTTGCCATCATGCAATCTTTTCGGGATGGGACTGGGAAGGCTCCCACTAACGATAACGATGGTGAAGCAAAACTCGGGTGACAGTGCACTGAGGCCAAATGAAGCCCTGGACAGGCAGAGGAGTGGTGGGCAGGATTGGAAGTTTCTAGAAGGGAGACTGGAGACATAGCTCTTTTCCAGGGACAATGGCTCCTGAATCATGGATGACACTAAATCTTCTGGGGAGTTCCTTCTAAAAGTGCAAGTTCTCTGGCCATCGAAAAGGCAACTAACTTAGTGGCACACGGAGATCTATATTTTTAAAAAGCTCTGCAGGAAATTCATGTGCTCCAGGTTTGAGACTGCCAGCCCTGCTGGACTTAGCATTAAAAATAGAGAAAGCAGATTCTAAATATTTTATACCATTTCCTTCAAACAGCAATAAACAATATTTGAGAATCTAGAAACATGAAGTCATCCTTAGAAATTATGGAATCATAATGAAAGCAAACTCCACTAGAGTTCTCAGGACAGATGGCATTTTAATCCAAAAGTCCTATGTGTCACAGTTCAAATGTAACCCTCTCTTTTCAGTGCTGGCTCCAAAAAAGGAGCTCCTTATATCGGCTCCCAGTTTTTGTTGCCAGGTCACTGCTCTTAAACTGCCTTTGTAAAAGTAGGGTGTGAAGAGATGAGGAAGAAAGCAGTAGCCTCCTGAATCACATCGGGAAGCCTGAGTGAACCTTTCAGTAAACAGGAACACTTGAGAATAAAAAGTGTGTCAACAGCACCATCTGGTGGCTTCTCCAAATTACCAATTTCTATGTAGTAGGCATGTCTGAAAAGACTCCTTGTGTGGTTAAAAGACAGCCCTTTCCTGTGGGCTGAGCTTAGGCAAAATAGCAGTTTTCTAAAGTTATTTTTTTCATCATGACTTCTTTCTTTCTTAAACACCATTCATTCATTCAACAAACCTATTTGAGTACATACCTTGTGCCCAGTTCTCACGGAGCTTACAAACTAGTGAAGAGATAGAGACAATTAATAGATAAATCAATCAATAAAAATAATTTCTGAGTGATAAGTGATATTTGTAGAATTAAGAAGCTGACGTGACTGAGTGGCTACCTCAGATAGGGTCATCAAGGAAGCCCTGATGTAGTGGGATCTCAATGAAGAGAAGCAGCCTCCATGAGAAGAACATTCTAGGCAGAGAAAACAGCTCGTACAAGGAACCTGGGACAGGAACAGGTTTGGTATGGGAATAAAAGGAAATGCAAGGCCACAGGGAGGGAGAGAGGTTGGCGGGGGGGGGGCGGCGGGGGCAGGGAGAGGAGAGAGAGGAGAGAGCAGAGAGCCAGAGAGCGGGAGCGTGAGCGGAAGGGCAGGAGGAGGGAGGGAGGGAGGGAGGAGGGAGAGAGAGAAGTCAGGGCTTGATTGAATAGTTTGGATTTCATTCCAAGCGCTATCAGAAGCCTTCGCATGGGGCAGATGCCGAGACGGGAAGGGAAGAACAGTGCTCCAGCGGAAGAGAACAGCGCTCTCACTTGGCAGTGGCGCAGGTAACTCCCAAACGACTTCCAGGGGCACAGGCCATCAACCCTTAGCATTTCAAATGTAACACAACCTGAGGGTTGGGAGGGGCTTCAAACTTCACTCCAATTACACATCCAGTGATTCAGTCCCGCCTACAACATCCTTGCTCAGCATTACGCACTTCTGATGGCTTCCGCCATTACAGTAATCGGAAAAAGTCTGAATTCTTTTCTTCTGAGACCTCTGCGTATACTTAGGCTGACTGTCATGCTTGTTGCCGCCCTCCCAAGTCTCTCTTTCGCCATAATGTGGGTTACAGATTAGCTGAGTATGTTGCTGAGGAACTCAGGAGAAGGCAGAGTGGGTGATTAGGTACCTTCCCAGATGGTAAGGAGGTCTTTGGATAAGGGTCACATTCTCTAAGATAGGGCACAAAAACTGTCCATCTTTGGAAGGTGGAAACACCCCAGAAAGCCAAGATCACCTTAGTAGGAGAGCGATGGCATCAGTACGCTATCCTGGGATACTCATTTGTTACTAGAGTAACAAAATATTTTTTGAATCCAACATTGGACGCTTTTGCCTAGCCCCAAGGAAGCTACCCCTATATATTTTAATTCACTTTTTTAAGTGTCATAAAACCCAAAAGCGTCAAGAGAGCCTGTGGCACTCTAATAATAAACTCTGGTAGGAAGAGAACTGTTTCCCACCTTAATCAATGTAAAACACTTGCTAAATGCCATCAAGGGACAAGGGAAAGGAGGGGCCAGGTGACAGTGAAACGCAGAGCCCTGACAATGACTTTCAGAGTTCTTGAGGCTTCTGGGGTCTTGGAGTCTCAGTAACTTTATCCTATACAATCTAGGAAACATCAGTGAGCTCACTTCCTACACATTTATTTATCCCCTTTGAAACTCAGAAAACTTAGAGAACAGACTAACTCATTTACATTTCCCCACATTCTACCATCCCTTGGTACATAGGTTACTATATATTGTTGTTGAAAATTATCCGAACCTTAATGTTTTTCTTCTCTTCTAAAGTTGTTATCCTGGGGGAAAAAAGGGTTGTTACATCTTCTCAAACCCACACCCAAAGATGCTCTTGTAGGATGGATTTGAGTGAGGGAAGAGTCTTTCCTGCACACTTAGAATATCTCCTCTTCCCCTCCAAGGGAACTCCCTCCCCATCACTACTTTCCAAACATTGGTCAAAACTGACCTCCTTTAAAAAGATTTTCTAATTCTAGCAGTGTCTAGTCACTCTGGCAGCTGAATTTGAGATAATTTAAGCCTACTTGCTTTCTTTTGAGGGGTCATCAACCACCACCGGTAGTTTGTGCTTCTAATACAGGAAAGCAGATCAAGAAGTGATCTTGGACTCATTCTTGCTACTGGAGAAAGATAACCTGTTATATTCCAGTACCCAAAGGGTTTCTTAGCACATGACTTCAATCATTATCATGGATAATAGACCCATCAGTTCACTCACTCAACAAATATTGATGCACATATTATGCTATAACACTGTTTAAGGCACTAGGATATAAGAGAACAAGACAAAGTTCTTGTCCTCTTGGAGTTCACATTCTAGAGGAGATACAGATATTACACATATAATATCAGAAAGCAGAATAAGTGGCTTGAGAATAATAAGGTTCTATTTTAGGCAGGATGGTCAAGGGAAGTCTTTTCTAAGGTGGTGACATTTGGGAACGACTGAAAGAGAGAGCAAGCCAGGTAAATGTATCTGGGACCTGAGCACTGTTGGGGGGAGGACTTGTCAGTGCAAAGGCTGAAATGGAAGTGGACTTGGTACATTTATGAGCTAATGAAGAGGTCAACGAGGACAGAGTGACAGGGCAGGGGGATGGTGACTCTCAAACAGCATTTTAGCCCCTTTGCAAGCCTTCTTCCATTTCTCTGGGACTGTAGCAAGATACAGCTTCTCTTTACTTCCAGAAGCTTTCTCCAATATACAATCAGAAATTTGTGGGTGCTGGGCATTTCTTGCCACCATTGTGGGATACCAAAAAGTGACACTTCCTCAGGAAATCTGCCAGCCCTACACGGACTCGTCCCCGCCCCCCCCCCCGTCCGCCCCCCCCCCGCCACACACACACACACACACACACACACACAAGCACAAGGAATTGTTATTCCTTGACTTCCTCTCAGGGAGCTTTAACCATGTTTTAGATTGTTTTCCCCTGCTATAATACGGTTGTCAGTCATGTAAGTGGAAGAGTCTGAGTAGAGAGCTAAGTGCTGCGGCAGACGTTAGTGCTGCTCGCGGCCACCCAGTGGGGCTCTCCTTCCAGGCACACAGCAGACCACACTGAACCCACCACCTTCCCTGCGGTGGGGCAGGACCTGGAGACTAGCTCCGGCTCATGAGCTATGAGCAGGGATGACTTGTATTACTTCTGGGTCACATTCTGCGTCTACTTGCACAAGACCCTCCAGTGCTCTCCTCCCTTGCCACAGCTTCCCACGGACATGAACATGAGTTTCAGATGAGGTCTCTAACGGATGGGGCGGCCCCTCTCAGCCCTGACAGCTGACAGGCCACACAAAGGACCATTACCCAGGAGTCACCTGGACCTACAGCAGACTGCTTGCACAGGAAATACACCTTTCTGTGTTAAGCTGCCGAGATTTTGGTGATGTCACTACAACATAAACTTAGCCTATCCTGATAGGAAGGGATTGCTTTTCCTGCAAATGCATAGTGTCTTCACTGTGCCTGCATTATGGGGTTCAGGATCTTTGAAAATCCACTTTGGGCAGCAGAGTGAGAAAAACTGCAGGCTCTGCAGTCAGAAAGCTTGGGCCCGAATCCCATTTAATCTGGGCTGTAGTTTCTTTATCTGTGAAGAGGTAACAAAATTAATAATGCTACTTCCCATCCCTGTTAGAAAGACTGAGTATTCACATATATAAAACATTTAGGATAGCCTGGTACATGTAACTGAACAGTAAATTGTTAGCACCATTACTTACTATCAAGGCAATCACTACATTCTTCTCTGGATAAGCGTTTTGCTTTAACAGATATTGAATCAGGAAAAAGAAGTATGTATGTTTAAGAATAATGGAATGACCCTTATTATTCACTGTAATGTTTACCATTCAAAAATGGAGAAATAATCTCTTAGCAACATCCGTTAGCAGAGAAGGCACAGCTCACAGAGGCTCATAAGCCCATTGCCCTCAACTGGGTATCACATTCAACAGAATGAAAAGGAGACAATGTATCTCTGATACAGAAGGCAACATTGTTCAGTAGCGCTATCTACATAAAGGTCTCCACTCAATAATTGCAATATATTTTTAGAAAGCAAGGGCTTCTCCATTGCCATGTCATGCTTCGAGTTTCACTGTGAAGTTTTATTTTAACCGTTAAATTTGTCTTGCATCCTGAAAGGTGTGTCAACTACATGAAATTTTTCAGTTTTTCAGAAAGGTTGACCCAACTGATTTAATTCTTAATAATTGTGTAAGCATAATATAACCCTGTAACCACTGTGTGGCCTTGTTATCATTTCAAAGCAAAAATCCTGGATAACTTTTGCTGGGTACTTGCTCTCTTGCTAAGCCCTTTAGAAACACCTATCATCTAATTTGTCTTCACAGCAACCACAAGTAGTAGGTGCTCTTTTTAGTCCCATTTCACAGATGAGAGCGCCACGGCTTAGAAAGGGTTTTAGAAAGTTTTAGAAGGGTTTAGTAGTTTAGTAAGGGCATTAGAATTAGCAAGTAACAGTCGGAATTCAACTATTCAACCATTCAGCTTTAAAGCCTGCTTTTATTAGAGCATACGCTTGTGTCGAGTGCCTGGGCGTAACTTCAGCTCCACCACTGATGACCAGCTGTGTGACAGTAGCCAAGACTTCAACCACTGTGTGCCTTGGCCTCATCTACAAACTCATGCATTATGAGGAACAAATTGATGTAAAATGCTTACAACAGGGACTGGCACTAGAGTAAGGACAGTTGTTGTTGCCCCAAATTGATAAAATACACACAACTAGTCAAATAAGCTAATTATATGCTAGTAGTTCTTGTAAAGGTTTTGGTGACAAAGGAGGGCACATCACTTGGTTCTAAGAGTTGTTTTCTATGAATACAGTATTTCAAAAACTATTGACTGCCTAAAAGTAAATATGCATTAACTACACTTCCTAACCAGCCTAAATGTCTCATATCCCACTTAACTATATATATATAATTGGAGTTGATAAGTCATTTCACCAGTTTTAGTGAATGTTGAATTGTTTTCTTATATTGCTTATCAGCTCAATTAGTCTCAATTTCTTTGTGTGATTATTAATTTGGAATCTGGGCTTAATGTTTAAACACTGGGGACAGAAAAATTAATGATAAATTTCAGGGCCAGTATCACTAAAGTGATGGGGAACAAAGGTGCAAATGAGAAAAAGTGGCACAGGTAGATGAAGTAGAGAGAGTTCCTCTTTGAGAGGTCTATTAAATATGCCGTCTAGATCAGTATTTCTCAGCTATCTGCACCAGAATCGCATGTGGTGGTTACTAAAATTGTAAATTCCTGAGTCCAATTCCAGACCTACTGAATCAGACTACCTGGTGGCTGCTCAAGGACTACATGTTCAACTGGTTCTCTCCAGGTGCTTTGCACGAATTCTAAAGTGTGAGAACTACTTGTCAAGTTTAACACATATACCAGTGGCTGAGAAATCTCGGGATGCTTTTCAAATGTTTGCAGAAAATGAAAAAAAGAACAGCAATTGAATGACTGACAGGTGAAGCTGCATGTATGCACGACACTCTATTTCGTCTTCCCATTAGAGTTATGTGTGGCTGCTAAATATCTTCTGTGGACTAGCATTCTTCTATGGGGAGAAATACTTGGTAGTTATTAACATGGAAAATGCTATTTCTAATCAGATAGCTTCCTCGCAAAATGTCAAATGGAGGGAAAACTTAGTCTTTGTCTCATTCTCCCTTCTAAGCGTCTTACACAGTAATATCTCACCTTCTGAGACTTTGCTGCCCCAGCACTGCTAGCAGAAAAGGATAAGAGGCTCTGAGTGATGATAAATAGATGACACAAAATCTGAATCCCTCAGGGCCCCAGTTCAGAACCTTTTTTGTTCACCATTTTGATATGCTCATTTATTTTGAATGATTATTTAGAGGAAGAGAAGGGTTTACAGGTCGTTCATAAACAATAGCAAGAAGTGACAGGAAAAAAAGAAGATATAGAAAATTTTTAAAAAATAATTCGAGAAGATAAAAGAACAGAGGTGGCAGGTCATTTGGTACAGAAACAAACATTCCTTTTATACGAATGTGTCCCCCACGCGTATCACTACATTATAGTGCAGTAATCCATAGATGTAAATGATGGATCTTTAGGTGTTGAACAGCAAAGTTTATGGTTTGAAATATATTCTGGAAACATTCTATTTAAAACAAAAATTAAACCTCACACTCTTTTTTAAGAGGTGCACTCTCAACTATGTGAGAAACAAAGTTAGACAGTCATCTAACTAAAACGTCTTACTTGGTGGCAGATGCCCAAAGTTTTTACTGTAATGGGGAGTCAGTATTAAAATGTGGTTTTACATAGAACCACACGATTAAAGTCTCAAATACCATCAATGTAATTGTCTCTAATTACTCAATGATACCCATTTTAAGAGCTACATACTATATTTTCATCAGTATAAGGAAGTTTGGTGATGAAATAGTTGATATGGAAATGAGAGTCCCAGAAAATCAAGCAGATACACAATGGAAATGTCATATATGTCTCTTCTTTAATCCCATCTGAGCAGTTTCCATGGAAACACCTGTTCACGTCTGGGAGTGTTTATGGAAAGCGGATGTTCTATCTTTGCTTCCGGTCTGGAGTGTGGCATGCAGGTATGTATCAGATGGCTGGCTCACCAGGGTCATCTGTGCTAAACGGGCAACTTTTCCTATTCACTGGCAAAAAGGGAAATGCTCTAATATTTTAGAATGGTTTGTAATTTATGATTCCTAGTAGGAAAATTAGGGTTTCAATAACTGAATATTGGGGGGTTTTGGCTTCAAAAAATCCTGGTTGATATTGAAATGTTTCTGAGAAGAATTTTGGCACAGGAATATACTCTGGACCCCACCAGGCAGCTGGGTTACCGGCAGAACTTGTTTTACCAAAGTATTTTATCTAGGTTTGACACAAACCAGCTTGCCACAGTTGACCAAAGTTTAAGAGATGATTCTTTTCTGGTCATTTCACTCTGAAAAGTAAATAGGATGTCCAAGATGGTTTGTGGGGATCTTCAGAAATATGGATGCTATTCAGAATCTCCTTCTGGAGAATCCCAAGAAACCAACTCAGTTTCCTGGGAGCTGCAACCCCGAGGTAGCAGGTCTGCCTAGACTTTCCAGTAAGATCGAAAGGCCTCTGCGGTTCTAAGATACTGTTTTGACCTGGGGAAAATACAGCCCAGCAGCATACTGTGGCAAATAGATATAAACAGGTGACATTAAACCCCTTCCATCAAATAACATACCATTTGGAATAATAATCTGTGTTATATAAACACTAACCTTTTGGTGTGAATATCCCCAGTCAACTACCCTACTTGTAGTTTATTATAATTCATATTAGGTTAAAAAGGAAACACACACAAAGAAGTCTGTTTTAACCTGAAATAATTCTGTTGATATTTGAATTGCTTTCAGTGGGACATTTGCTTTAAACCACAGGGTTCTCCATCTGATCATCAGAGTACAAAATCCCTTCTCTCCTCCCCCCCCAACCAAAACAGAAACAAACAAAACCCCCAAACCCACACTCGCTTCAAATAAGTTTTGAAGAATGAGACTCTAAATATTTACATATGGGTCAAGAAATAAATCACAAAAACTATTTACAAAAATACACAAGCTTATATGCATTAACAATTTACACCAGTTCACAAAAATATTAAAACATAAAAAACCACTATATAAATTAAAATTAAGAACTCAAAAAGTATGATCTAAGACTTCCTAGGATGCTTCTCTCATGCAGGTCATGGTTGAAAATTCAGATTTTGCTACCTTAGAATCTAAACTGTAAAACATTTTTATTCTTTGAACACTAACAGTACTAATCAGAAAAGGAAAAAAGACCCTCTGTGCACACTGACATTATCTTGCACACAGTTAAAATATACCATTCTTGACATTTCTGTAACACACAGTACTGAAAATCACATGCTCTAATCATTTGGAAGTAACTTTCTGACATACTTTTGCTTTCGTTATCATTTCCTTCACACACTGCTCAGAAGATTCTTTGCCAACACATTTGGGGGAGGGGTGACTGACGGGGCTGGGAACGGACATGTGAACTTTGCCAGCTCCTTAACTAAAGGGGCAAATTTCAAATTTACATTGTATGCATCTATTGCCGCTTCAAATGTGTTAACCTACTCTCTATCCTCACTTAAATTAATGGTCCCTCTTCTTTACAGAATTAGTTCTAGAATTTTTCAACCTGACCCTAACTTCTAAAAAATGCTTTGCCGTTATAAAAATGTTCAGGCCCTACCCTTGGGACCATCCCAGGGATTGCATGTTTTTTTTTTTTTTTTTTAAAACTGAATACAGTAAGCAATAAGGCTCAGATGAAATCTAGTAAAAAAAAAAAAAAAAGGAAAAAAAAGGAAATGGAACCTCTGGGGCCGTTAGCGAAGTCTCTGGCCAGACATCCAGGGAATATTTACTTCGATCAAACTGTGGCATCAGAATTTTGCCAAAAAGATGCAATCTGGAGATATGAATATGAAAATACCAATAAAATTATGAATTTAATGCATAAGGCAGCTCCATTTCCTTGCTCATAATGCTCCATGTCAGAATTTGAAATAGTAACTTTAATTAACCTATCTGTGAAGTCACACGCAAGGTGAACTATGCTGAGGTAACCTGGCTCACAGTGATTTGCCATCCAATTTCTACCCTACAATATTAGAAAGGGAAAGATACAGGCAAAGTCCTTGAAACAACTGAATCCAAAGTTAAGGCTGTATCTACATACATAAGTGAAACGACTCTAGATTTTGCTGAAAGTTTGTGTTTCACACTTATATCAGAAATTTGAGTCCTTATTCTGCATTCAAAATATGTATCTGATATTTCTAAGCCCATAGGATATTAATAAAGTGATAGCTTTGAGGAATTAACCTTAGTATTTATAAAATAGACTTCAATTTCAGGAGTAAACAATGTGTGTGACAACAAATCCACAAATATTAAAATTGGACAGGACTTCTTCAGCCACATCCTTCTGTTTCTTTTTAATTAAAAAAAAAAAAGGCTGCTTTAGAACAGTGTGAAATGTTTCACTAGAATTACTAGTTACCAAATACCATTGAGAAAAAAACCTGTTACTAAAGCCATCTGTACGTCCTTGTCACACCGCTCCTCTTTCTAATCGCCATGCTGCTGGTGAGAACTTACAGGGCTTGTGTGATCCCAAAGGAGCCATGGGTTGCCTACTTGACAAAAAAGATGGTTAAGGTAAAAAAAATTAGTGCTGCATATTCACCAAAGATCAAACTCCTGCGAACAGCACCTGATGTTTGTGTGCTAAGTGGAGGATTCCTACCACGTTCCCCAACATTGCGAACATATGCCAGTAGGGTCTGAACTTTTAGTGCGAGGCCTAAATTTCCACAGACCTTTTCACATACAGGTATTTCAGATTTGTTTATTGACCCCCTCTGATCAATTCTGGGGAACAACAGCAACAAAAGACCTTATAAATAAATGTGTTGTTCTTAAAACTTTATTTCTTTTTCTAAATATAAACCCTTAAAATGCAATCACTTTTTTAAAATAAAAAACTGGCATGACTCCTAATCTTTATACAATTTCACAGCAGTAATAGCAGCATAAATTTAGCCTCTTAAAAGATTTCTTCCTTTGCTCTAAATAGAAGTTAATTCCAAGTTTTAAAAAAACCAGAGCAGCAACCATCCAGTAAATGGAATGAAATTCTCCTAGGGTCTTCTACAAACTGAGCGTTTAAAACATGTTAATGTATAAAAATCAAGTATTATTTAAGAGTTATGGAATGAAATGACAATCTAAACTCGTTTTGTAGATAAAGGACTGCCTTGCTAGTCTGGCATATACGTTATGGGCAGAGTTGAGAAAATGGAATGGATTAGGCTAGAGGCATCTGCTCCAACTCTAATCAGGAATGCAACTTTCAAAGAAAGTCCTGGGTACTGAACATGTTTAACATGTCTACAGAGTTATACAAACTATATACCTGAAATGCTGGTGCAAATGGCAATTACAGTAGACTGTGATTGCAGACGTAAGAGTGAACAAACAGCACGCTGAGTCCTCAGGACGGAAATGGTAACCGTGCGGAATTCCAACGGGTAAAATGGGGGCTGTGTACTAAGCGGTTATTGCAGGAAATTTCAGTTTTACTAACAGGTAGCTACTTTAAGAATTCCCAAGAAACCTGTGCTCTGGTTTAAAAACAGAAATTAACATGTAGGTTTGTAATCAGATAAATTATGTGTGTTTATCCAGTCACACCATGCTGGGGTTTTTTGAATGAAAAACTTTGCTTTAGTAGAACACACGGTATGAAATGTTTTTACTAGGATTACAATTTACCAAATATTATTTAGAAAAGAAATAGCTGAAGGCAGGCAACACATTAGAAGCGTTGATATGGTTTTCTGGTGCTAACAGTGTTCACTGACTTCCACCTGAGAAATGTTTGTAATTCTAACTTTTAACAATCCCTTCCACAGTGATATGAGCCTGTTCACTGAACCGTGAGAAACAGCTACGGAAAATAAGAAAGTGAAGACAATGGCTCAGCCTGGATATAAGTGGTCTACATTTTATGATGACCCCTTATAAAATCCTTAGTCTTAATTCCTTTATTTTTTAGTTATAATTTGCTAAATGTCCAATAGACTTATCTGAAGGGTCAGGGAGAAGTTTTTTTCGGACCTTATTTAACACACAGACCCTTCTAAGACAGGGAGAATGACGTGAGAAAAACTGAGTGTCAGTCTGGGCAAGTGTCATAGGTATTGAAAAAGTCAGTAGGAATGCAACAGAAAACGCAAAAGCCTCCCAGGAAAAAGATATAAACTGCTCTGAACTATACAGCAAATACTAAGAAGGACAAAGTCAAATTCAAATTCAGGTAAAGGCAGTCCTCAGGCTCTTACAAATTAGCTCTATATGGCAAGTATTCTCTGTGACAAATTTCTTTACTAGGTTTTCAGCACAGTGCTTTATAATCACTCAGACCTCTTTTAATGACAAAAATGACAGTCTATAGTTGGAAGAGGTGGTAATAAGACAGGAAGGGAAAAAAGATGGTGATTTATTTTTCTTCTTTTTTTTTTTAATGTAGTCGGGGGGATTTGTAGCTTTTTTTCTTTTTCTCTTTGTAATCTTTTTGGTTACTGAAAAAAATAGAACAGTCCACTGTCCAGCAGAGGCTGCTTCAACTCTATTGCTCGCAGGGCTCATTCTGCATGGATCTGTGTTTCAGGATGCTGCAAGGATAGCTCTGTGGGCAGGAAGGCTCCCTGACCCAGAGCTGTAGCATATGTCCTGTTCTGCGGGTGGGGAAAGCCAGAGGGCACATACGCCCCCATCGCTCCTCCTCCAAAGCCTCCTCGCTGGTGCTGGGGTGGGGAGTGGTAGCCCTCCAGGTTGTCATACTGGGACATAGCAGTCATGCTGCTCTGGCGCTTGCCGTGTGCTTGGTACTGGAACAGCACACCGGGGTCCCTCTCCATGTTCTGGGTATGATGGAGCTTCAGGCTATGACTCCTCTCTGGTTTAGGCGGTGGGACTGTGGACTGACTGAAGTGTTCCTCCTCCTTGTAGCAGTCTCTGGAGTGTTTTTCTGGGGCAGGGGGCTGCCGAGCCCGAGATCTCTCCAGCTCTTTGGAGAGCCTCGCCTCTTTGTGGTTCAGTTTAAAGATTCCTGCCCTGGTGTAATATACTTCCCTCCAGAGTTATGGTAGCTGATGGGCTCAGAAGCATCTGGGATCCCTTTGGACCCAAAATCTAACTGGCTGGCTCCCTGGGGGTAAGGTGGCCCATTTTTTGATTCACACAATTGCCTATGGCTTGCTTCCTGATGTGCCCTGTGCTCAGGTAGACTACAACCCATGTCATGGAGCTTCCTGTTCCTGAGACTGCTCTGCTTCTGTGGGAGAGATGGTTTCTCCGACTGTCCATTGCCATGGACTCCATGGTGATGGGCTCTATCGAACTCTGGCTCTGGATGCTTGCGATAGAAGCGGTCATCTCCCTCAGGACTGACGGCCTTGGCTGGATGCCGCCCCTCCTTTCCCTCTGCCACTGAGAGAAGTCCAGTTTTCCCAGGATCTGATTTACTGCGTAGATGGATGACATAGATTCCACCCAGGTCATCCTGCATAGCCGGGGTCATATTATCATACTGGGACATGACAGGCCCTTTCACCTTCTGCCGAGCCCGGCTCTCTCTCCGGATGGACTGCATACGGTATTTTTCCATGTCCTCAAAATCCCATGAGGTGTAAGTGTGCTTTGCATCAGCAGTCGGAGGGATGTTCACTACATTATGGTCATTACCAGAGAAATAGCCAGTCACGGTGGCCCGGGGACGTGGAGGCAAACCAGCATAACTGTACAAGTTCTTCCCTTGCAGCCGAGGATTGTAGAAAGCAAAGTCGCGACTGGGTAGCCGGTGAAGGGGCCTCAGCTGTACGGTGCCATAGGCATCCACATCGCACAGGGCTCCGTCGGGACCATAATAGGAACTAGAAGAACTGGAATATGGGCTATACCGATAGTGGACCCGACCATTCTCAAAGTAAGGCTGAAGCTGAGTTACATGATAATCTGAGCGGGCCTGGGAGGACTGATATGGCTTATACTGATACAGGGGTCTTGAGCAGTAGGCTGGTTCATCATCTGGGGGAACTTCTGTCCGTGAAATGGGAACAGAGCGAATCATGGCAGATGGAGGGGCATGGAGAGACTGGACTCTCCGGATGGTGGGATATGGTGGAATATCTTCAGGGTAACAACCACTTCTCATGGATGAGCTCAGAGAAGATACATACTCAACCCGGCTGCACGGCTTGGCGTGGTGTCCAGACGCATTTCTTCCTGGGGCCACATATGTGTTATAACGAGGACCCACGGAGGCTGGTGGCTCTGATCTGGAACCATACACTTGGTGTTGCTCCAATTTATTGTGATGTGGAGGTACACTCTGGGGACGGAACTGGCAGTTTGGAGTCATATTGAAATGCAAACAGTTTTCTGGACCAAAGTGTTCAGTGGTGACATCAGAGCCATAGCGAACGTGGAATAAGGAGTTTTCTGAGACGCATGCTTAGGTTGTGGGACAGGAAGTGGTAAAGGCAAAATATCATCCATGGAGGCTGAAGAAGCAGTGACAAAGGGATGATAACTGGAACTGCTGGTCACATCTGCAGTGCTGGAGTGTATGGCAGCAGCAACTTTACCCTCCATTGTCCTGGCAGGGGGGACTGGTGCAGGAAAGCCACAGGAAGTGTGCACAGGGACAGACTCGGCACGCAGGTGTAGCGGTGGGGCCCTGGAACCTTCCCACACCTTTTCAGGGATGCCTGGCTGGAGAGCAGGAGTAGAGACAGGACACTGAGCAGCGGCACCACCATCGCTTACAAGGACAGGAGCGATGTCATCCATGGCTCTGGGTTCAGGTGGCCTCTCTGGAACTGGAACTACTCCTTGAACCTATTGAAAGATGGTAATACTATGAGTTTATTTTCTATGCTCCCCGCTACAGAATCAAGCTCTATTAAATTTATAACTCACAAACTTAAGCTATTTATTTTGGAACTTTGAAATTTCTTAAGTCACATGGTAATGTTGGACAAGACAGTAAGCCAATCTGTCCCCAAGGCCAGGAAACGGCCTATGCTGCTATCTGGTGTCACAGACATTACCATCTTTGGAGAACTGTTCTAATTTATGATAGGTTTGAAGTGAGATGAGGTTGCCTGCCATTATCTTAATGTGCAGAGCAAAAAACAAAGGTTTAGTCACAAAACAGTCAAGCTTAAAAATACACAGTCTATCTGTTTAGCTCGGGCTTGCCATCAAGAACATTTTGTTAAACAAAAAGGGTGGATTCTACCTGGAGAGATTTTTGAAGTGGCTCATAGTTGCACAGAGTGAGCAGTTTAAGCCCCCAAATCTAGGGAAGGGCAATAAAGTGACTTGTCTAAGGTGGCATTCAAGAGTCACTGTCTCTCCCTGTCTTCTACTGAGGTCTGTGGCGGCAGAGGCCAAACACGATCCTCAAAACAATGCTGCAAATATGGCATCCTTGAGAAGCAGCTGCTGGAAATCGTGTCCCCTGCTAAAGACTAGATATTGAAGTATGTTTAGTTCAAGGTGACCATAAAGGACCTAAAACACTTCTTTTTTTTTATATGAGAAAATTAGGAAGAAACCTTAGCATTCTGCATTCAACATTCTCTCATCAAAAGAGGCATTTCACCACAGAACAATCTTCTGATTAGTGTTGAGAAAATAACAAAAGTCCTAAGACACTGTGATCTCATACTTTTATGAAGTCTGCAAGGTAGTCTTACAAATGTCTTGAGACTAAAGCACTTTCATTAGGCAGATATGAATAACTGGAAGAGGATGGTTAAATGACTTGCCCAAAGTCACGAGTCAGTGATGGAGTTGTGGGTGGAGGGACCAAAAAACCCTGCAACCCTGACACCTAATGCCCAGTTTGACTCATTTGATCGTGCTTTCTTTGTATTGCTATGAAGAAACTGCCCATATGCTTTAGGAAGGTAGCAGTTAGCAGGTATAGTTAAAGTACAGTCATTGCATAACTGTTCCTTTCTCAGAGAAAAACAGCATCAAGGTAAAGGCAGATTTTAACCTCAAATGGGAAATGTTTCATGGAAACTTGCCAGAGGACTTAAAAATAAACGTCGCATCTGACTCAAAGATAACACTCTCTTGATGCAAAGTGACATACCTTTGGAAAAAGTGTATTTCATCTCACCGACTTCCCCCCCTTCTTACCTTGTGGGAATTATTTAATCCTATATTGGTGGCTGCTTGTACCTGCCCCACCACTGGTAACTGCTCTGCTGATCTCTGGGAAGGAGGTGGGGGAAGCGGGCGATTAGTTCTGTGAGGACGCTGAAGGGTGGCGGCAGCAAAATCAGCTGCGGTGCGTTGTTCACCCATATCCCAGCTGGCTTCCCTGGTGCTCATTTCAGCTGTTGCTGGAGCAGTTGTCACATAAGCCATGGTGGCTGTGCTGCTGTTCTCTTCAGGGGACCCAGAAGGAGGGTAGATTTTGTCCCTAGGCAAATTAGACGGTAAAGATTTATCTGCAAGCTCTGAGGGGGGATGGGGTGTATCCACACTTGCACCAAGGTAAGAAGGGGGCTGATCTCCACTGAAGAAATGCAGCTGAGACTGGTCCTGATCTGCAAAGGAGACAGTCGGCACGACGGTCTTCCTCGACTGGTTTTCAGGGAAACTTATGTGATCGTCGGACTTAGAGTCTGTTAAAGGAATGGAAGTGATTCTGTCCTTTTCTGGGTCCCCAGATGAATAGGTTTGATGGGTCTGACTCCCTAGGAAGTCTGCTTGGTGGAGCTGCTCCCCAGATTCAGTTGCACTGGAATGTGTGCGATCCCCAGGAGCTGCTGTGTTGGCATGAGCTGGTCACAGCTCCCAGATGCACTGTTCTGGAGGTGGAATGGCTCTGCAGGCCTGTCAGGTAGAAAGCAGGCTTTATCTTGAGTAACATGGGAGTAAGAACTAGGCAGCTTATCTTCAGTTGCAGCCACTGCTACATCTCCATAGTTTGTATAAGCAGCCTGGGAAGTCCCTGGTCTCTTCAAGGACTGAGTTGAGGCTTGTTGTGCAGACTCAGCTAATGCTAGCGCCAACAGGCGGGCAACATTTTTCGGAGGCGGTGGTGGTGGGATAAGAGAGACTGAACTGACAGGAACGGAATCCTGAGGGGGGTCATGGATAACTGCTCCTGGTGGGAAATTGGGAAAAAAAATGAGAGTGAAAAGGTAGCTTGTGTTATCCTATATGGAAAGCCAAACACTCCCCATTTGATCACTAAAAAATAGGTGCCTTCCATATTTCAAAATGGCAATCCATGATCTTCTATCCCACATGCAAATGTTGTAGAAAACACATCTGGTTCAGAGGAAAACTAAAGCAAAGACTGTTTAAGGATTAACATCTCCTCTTGAATTGCTACAGAGATGGGGGAAAAAGCAGGTCCCTTATCTGGCTCAGAAAAGAATGCTTAGAAAACAAGCTTCAAGTGCTTGCAGATGGTTAAGAATAGTTTTTACAGTTGATGGTGTAGGCTGGCTGGTTAACTTGTAAGGCTATAATATAGATATGTTTTTAGCAGAGAAAACAGAATTAAGAGCTACGAGGCTGTGCAAAAAATTATCCATGAATTCTGACTGTCCAAAGAGACAACGGGACTTTATGAAGCTTGAAAGCAGGACCACTGGCCCTTTGGGGCATTCCTGTTTGACTGAATTTAACTTAGGGCTTTGAACCATCAGCACCACCAAGAAACACATTCTCTTTGATTAAAGGCTAGCTGTGGAGCGAATTTCTCTCTTAAAAGGCACAGATGGCACACAGGATTGAAGATCCCTCTTAGCTTAAGGAAAGAATGGAGGAAAACAAATGGTACCTGTCTGAGTCTGTCCAGAAAGTACGGCCTTACTCTGACTGCTTGAGACAGACTGCTCTTCCTTCCTTGGTGATTCTACTTCTGCAGCAGCCACCTGGTCCAGGGGCTGGGCTTCAGACTCGCATCCTTCTCGGGCCTCTCTCTCATTTGTTTTCACCTTTCCTACCTGGGTGGGGGATCTATTTATGACAGCACTTTCATCACCATTTCTGTTCCAGGTGGGAGAAGATGCAGTCTGGGCTGCTGTCGTTGAGACTGTAGCAATGACTTCTGACACCCGAGAAGGAAGGTTACTGAAATTGGCTCAGATATGTTCATGGAAGGTGATTTACTTAATTTCCGTCCAAGCTTTGGAGAGAAAGCATAGACAACCTTTTCAGTGAATGACGATGGCTTAGACGATTTCTCTTCACTTGGGCTCAAGTCCAGGGTAAAGAATGGGCTCAGTTTCTCCTGAAGAGGAGAGACGGGTTCAGAACTTGCAGTGCTTCCTGGAGTCTGAGACTGGCTACCACCTGCTTCCATATCCTTTTTATTGATACTTGCCTTATCCTTGGAGTACCCTAAGGAATCTAAAAAGGAAGCACCACTTTCCAGACATTCTGTGTCAGCCTTAGGAGGACTGCATTGAAATGACATTGGATCAAAATCCAGGCTGGCTACTCCAATGTCCGGTGGGCTCAAATCAACATCCTCAGCTGAATGAGGAGACACCAGAGCTGGAATATGGAGCAGCCCCACTTCCTCCTCACTTTCGTTGTCGTGGGGCAGATTGTCATAGGAATTGCAGCGGTTCCCCAGCATTTCTCCATTAAAAGAGGCACTCAATGCATCACTGCTAGACCTGGGTCTTCTAGGTCGGAACAGCTTGGAGTCACCTGGTAAAATGGAAACCAATATCTAAGTATGACTGTCACAGGATCACAATACCACAAGTCACCTATTGAGTACACACAGGGTAAGAAAATATTAGTTCTCATTTTCTCTCATGTAACTGTCGTGGGGCACACCTAGGTGGAACTTCTAAACCAAATGCTAAATAACGAACACATTTGATATAATCAGAGAATGTAGCAGTTGATGGTTTCAATGACAAAAAGGACGCAGAACTCCTAAGTTCTATTAATAGGCCAACACTGACTCCTGTTGTGACTTTAGGCAAGTTTTTCATTTTTATTTGTGTATTTTATCACTGACTTACATATGACTGGTGAGATAGAATGAATCACTTTAAATAGTACTTTGGATATACATACAGCAGCAAAAGGTTTTTTTTTTTTTTTTTTTTGGATTTTGGTAGGGAAAAATCCTCATCACATTGAAATTTTTAAAAACATAAACCTCTCAATTAAAAAGTCTCTATAATCCATAAAGTATTAACATGTATTTAAGTAAGGAATTTCTTTCAGATACTTAAAAATAATTTTACTTTTTTCCCTTTAATAAGAATAGGCTTTAAGTTTCTTAGAGTCCTAAAAAGTGGTTGAGTATTACATAATTTTACAACATTCAAAACATTCAACTGTTGAAAGTACTCTATCTCAGCATTTGATTACAGTTAAATTGTCATAGTGAAAAGGTACTATAGAGAGGAAGAAACTGTTTTGACATAAATACATCACTAATGCAGTGGCCACTGATAAAATTAATCCCTACTCAAACATTAGTTTCTGCCTAATATCAGCACCTACCCAGACCACTGCATTGTTTTGTGAAGCATTCTCTTAACTGCAGTGAAATGGAAAATCCTGGAAAACCCCTAAGATGATAAACACCCAACTAAAGTGATATACGAGGACTTCTTCAATCACAAGCCATCGGTCAATGAGGATGTGGCAGTTGGAAGAGTTGAATGGAGATGAGAAAATTGACCAGGACAATGACATCCCAGGGTACTTCAAAAGAGCATGATTTGAACATCAACAACTTAAGGAAAGCCCTTGGGAAATGAATGTAGCTTTTGATAACTTTTATTAAAAGGGCCTTCTTTACAATCCTGCTGCACAAGCCAAACAGAAGTAAAGGATGTCCTATCTGCTATTAGACGGTTTTGCTAAAAAAGTTTATTTCCTTCCAAGTCAGCACTGAAGTAATCCTTTGTTCATTCTAAAAATTAGTAAATAGTTACAACTATAACCTGCCTTTTACTAAATAGAAGCAAAAACTTATTTTCAAATTTTTACATTTTGTTTTTCAAGTTACAATCAAACCTTTTTGTATTATATAGCATAAAATTTTGATCCCCATTTTAAGCAGATTCACTTTAAGTTGCCTTCTTCTGGTACTAACTATCCTCAGATAATGAGGACATCCTATAATCAATGTGATCTATCAAATTTAACATGTGGTTAACCCACTTGCAAAACAAAAGTCTACTGGTCTGAATATCAAAACCGCTTAATTTTATACTTTGTAACGTTGTGCCCTCATTGTGAAATCTAAAGAAAGATATACAAAGTTTCACTGGGCATTAATAAATATAAATGGTTACCTTACAACATTTCACCAATTTTTATACAATTTGAATGGCAATCATGTCAAAAGTGAAGAAATTAAAAACTGGTACCATATTAAACATGATGGACAACATTAAATAGGTATTCTTAAGAAATGATAGTCTATAGCCTATTATTAAGCATATATCTATAAAATATTCTCAACTGTTGTATTTTTATGAAATATGTTATAGAATAAAATGATTGATGCTTTTAATCTTACCATCAACTGCATGAAGAGAAGTAAGAGACTCTTCACTTTTAGCTGAACGAAGGGTTCCTTCTGCCCTGCCACCTTAAGAATCAAAAACAGAGTGAAATTTTATTCATTGTTACACATACAGTGTAAGGAAGCAGTGCTTTTTTCTATACATATTTAAACTTCTAAGAGTGATCGGCATATTCAATTTAGTATATTATATAATGTGTTGTTCTCAAATGGTTTCCTATGTGAAAAATCTCTTTTGAAGAATTATAAACTTGAAAATAGAGATGAATTAAAAAAATGTCTTCTTTTATATTTCCTAAAGACCAGTATGATGTCATACTGGATTTAGGTGAGACTTAAATCCAGTGACTGGTGTCTTTAAGAAGAAAGGACACAGAGAAACAGAGGAGAATGCCATGAACAGACTGAGCAGAGGACGGAGTGATGCCCCTGCAAGCCAAGGAATGTCAGTGGAACCAGAAGATGGAAGAGGCAAGGAAGACTTTTCCCCTGGATCCTTTAGAGGGAACATGGCCCTACTGACACCATTATTTTGGACTTTCAGCCTCTAGAACTGTGAGAAAATAAACCACCCAATTTGTGGCAATTTGTTATGGCAGTCCTAAGAAACCAACACAGGTACTTTAATTATACATGTTGAATCTGATTTACATTCTTCATCCTCTTTCACTTCTTGGCAGGGCTCAACACTGCTGACATTTTCTTTTCAAATCCCTCCTCCACTATTTCTAGTGATAGCACTTGTCTTTTGCTCTCTGCCTACCTTTCTAATCATTTCTTCTCATTCTCCCTTCATGACAACACTCACTGCCTTTTCCCATCCTTAAACACAGCTTTTCTTCAGTATTCAGCCGCTAATGTGCCTCTCTCACTCAACAGGCTCTCCTTGGGTCATAAAACCTATCTCTAGTATTTTCACCCTTAGCTGTTGCTGATGACTTCCAAGAATGTATTTCTAATTATATTAAACACCTTTACTGAATTCTAGACCCATACTACTAATCACCTCTTGGGCATATCCAATTCTCTATGTCCAAAATAACCTCAGTATTTTATTTCTCTCTCTTATTCTTTAATCAAAATCTGAAAAGTATCTTTGATCCTCTTTTTTTTCTCATCCTTCACAATCATTTGGTTACCCAGCACTGTAGATTCTGCTTCCTAAATACCTGTCAATACTATTTCCTACTCCCATTGTTACTGCTTATTCCAGACACTCATTGTTTCTTGCCTGTATAAGGGTAACTCTCTCCTAAATTATTGTCCAGCCTCTAGTCTTATTCTCTTGCCAAATATTCCTTTCACTGCTGCTGAAGTCATCTTTCTTAAACCCAATCTATTCATGTTACATACTGAAGCCATTCAATAAGCCCCCACAGAATGCAGAACAAAACCAAAACTCTTTGGCAAGCATACAAGGACGCTAATGATCTGAACCTCTTTTTGTACTATACTACCCAGTCAAATACTTGATAGTTTCCTGTTTCACACACAAGCACACACTTTGCTCCCATTTCCTGAATGGAAAGCCCTACTTATCTTTCAAATCCCAGGTCAAAGGTTATATTTTCTGACCACCAGCTCCTCTCCTCTTATGGACTGACAATTTCTACTATAATTATCTTGAACACACCTCTATATCAATAGCTTTGATTCAGCATGAAATTTATTTTATTACACATATGATTTCCTAAATAAGACTTTGAAGGCAGAGGAAGTGCCTTAATTTTCTTACTTTGAAGGCAGAGGCAGTGTCTCAATTTTCTTTCTATTTGCAGAGAAAGAAAACACAATAACAAACTAAATGAATGAGAAATTCATGAACTGAACATTATATTTCTAACATTACCTGAGAAAAAGTACTATTATTCTTCCTAGATGCAAAAGCTCTTAATATCTGTAGAACATGGGTTTTAAACTCTTTTTAAAAGGGTAGTATTTTTGGCTTCTGGTCAAGGTGCCAGAGTAGGTGGATGCTGTGCTTACCCCCCTCTCATGATCAAGTCAAAATTACACTAAACTGCAGAACAAACATCATTAAGAGTCACTTGAAGTCTAACTGAACAGAAGTCCTATGACTAAGGACATATAGAAGCCATGTAGAGACTGGTAGGAGAGGTGGACACATGAAACTGGATGGTCCCACACCTGTGTGTGGTGGTTAAATATCAGGAGGGATGTCTTAGTTGCAGAGTTTCCCCACTGAAGAGTGAGGGGTCTTGGCCCCACACCAGGTTCCCCAACCTGAATTTCCAGTGGCAGGAAGAGAAGTGTCCATGACTTCTGGCTATGAAAACCAGTGGAGATTGTGGCTAAGTGAGATGGAGGACAGCTGGAGTGTCAGGCATTCCGCTTAAGGGGCCCACACATGGACTGACTTGCTGATGGACTCACTCGCTCTGAGCTCAACACTGGGGCAGCAGTTCAAAAGGTACCCAGAGACATACAAGGAGAAACTAAATTGCCTGGTTTCAAGGCAAGGCCTGGAGGGGCAGCTTTCTCCCAGAGGTATTGGCAGAAGCCACTGTTTCTCTGTTGAACCCTTCTACCACCCACTGATGTCCATCAATGGATGAATGGATAAAGAAGAGGTGGTACATATATTCAATGGAATATTATTCAGCCATAAAAAAGAATGAAATCTGCCATCTGCAACAACATAGATGGACCTAGAGGGTATTGTGCTGAGTGGAGTAAGTCAGGCAGAGAAAGACATATACTATATGATTTCACTTATATGTGGAATCTAAAGAACAAAACAAACAAACAAAACAGGAATAAAACACATAGATATAGAGAAAACTCTGATGGTTGCCAAATGGGAGGGTGGTGGAGGGATGGGTGAAAAAGAGGAAGGGATTAAGAAGTACAAATTAATAGTTACAAAATAGTCATGAGGTTGTAAAGTATAGCATAGAGAGTACAGTCAATAATATTATAATAACTGTATGGTGTCTGATGGGTATTAGATTTATTGGTGTGATTACTTCATGTTATATAAATGTCTAATCACTATGTTGTATACCTGAAACTAATATAATATTGTATATCAACTGTAATTAAAAAATAAAAAAATATATTTTTAAAAAAGTATTTCAACAACAGTAATAGAATCATTTTACCCAATAAAATACTCTCATCAATGAGTCATCTAGGAAAAAGATAGCTTCTTTGATTATAAAAGGTATAAACTTGAAAGGCATGTTGAAACATGATTGTCTTTTTATGTATCTGTAAAAATATAGATTAATAAATTTAAACACCACAGCAGTTTTGTTATTACCAACAATATACAAATGATGTTACAAATACACTGTGAATTTTTATCTACATTCACAAAATATATAATCTATATAGTTCCTCTAAGAAATTAGGTATTGTACATATTTGCATATAATTTATATATTTGAGGGTAAAGATTTGGTAAAGAAGACAGGTCACATGTAGCAACACGACTGTGGACACATCACACTGAAGTGTGTTATAACAGCACATTGAATACATATCCACAGGAAAGGCAGAACCGCCTTGAAGAAGTGTGGGCCCACCGTGCAAACTGCCCTGGCAGCAGCGGTATGCAGGGAAGGCGTGGGGGCGCTGACCTTTCAGGGCCACGGCTTTCATCTCTGAAGGCTCACTCTCGTTACGCTGCAACTTCCGTTTAGAAACCGATGATGATTTCCCCAAGTTGAAAAAAGAACGCCAGCTGCCCACGGGAGATTTTTTCATTTTATTTTGAGGTCTCCTCCTATGAGAGAGAAAATGATCTGTATCAGGGTATTCAAAGGGCGATCTTTACTTATGGAAAATGAACAAATGATGGAAGAACCAAACAGCAGGAGACGCACAGCTGAAGTAGTACACATCCACCATCCATACAGCATGCTCTACGCAGTGCAGCTAAGGTACACAGCTAAGGCATGAAATGAACTGTTTGGATTTTAAGATTAGTAACTAGTTTCACAAAAATAATTTATACAGATTTTCATATTTAGGTCTAACCTCACAATCTAGGCAATAAGTGAGAATAAGATATATTTGGGAATAGGAAATAGTAAAACTCTAAAAATAAAAGTTATAGAAAATGATTTTATATGTGAGTAAGGAGACTTAAGCCAAAAATGCAGGAAAATACTAAAAGTAATAACTAACATATACTGAATACTAGGCACTGTGCTAACTTATATGTAGTTTACGGCTGAGGAAATTATGACACTAAGACGTCTGAGAAACTTCCTTAATGTTACAAAACTAGTACATGATGGAGTCAAGGTTGGAAGCCAGGCCTATATGTACCACAGTAACTACTCTCATGATTACTACTCTCAGAGATTTTTGAGAAAATTACGGAGCTAAAATATAAATTCAAGAAGCTGAAGACAAATTCAGAATGACAAAGTGTGTGCATGTTCTAACTTTTTATTTTTAGGATATTTTTAGTCATGGAAGTGCAAGGAAGTTAAAAAGGTATACTAAAATACAGGAAGAATAAATTCTCAAGTTTTATTAGTACTACCTGATCCAGGTAATTGAAATCCTGACACTCGTGTGTAATAGCCAAAGGAGCAAGAGAGAGATTGATATTAACTTACATACATTATAGTCTTCCTACTAAATCTTAGTGAAGATACAAAAACCATGTTATCATTTCTTTAGAGAAACAGACTTTCAAAGCTGGAAGGCATACTGAGAAAGTAAATTGCAGTGGTTCTCCAACTTCAGTACAAATCAGAATCACCTGGAAGGCTGAATAAAAGATTGACTGCTGGACACCAACCCTACAGTTTCTGATTTAGTGAATCTGGGTAGGGCCTAAGAATTAGCATTTCTGGTAACTTCCAGGGGCTGCTAGTGCAGCTGGTTGAAGGTTCACACTGTGAGAAGCACTGGTTTATTCTAAACTTTATGTGGAACCAATGTCAAGTTGTGATTTATTACTTTCTGAATAAGCCATTCCAATATAGTTAATTTCTGAACAAATTTCTAGACAATGTATCTGAGAGAAAATTGCACCCTATATAGTGGAAGCGTATCATTTTTCCTAACAATTTGCCCTGTGCAATTGACTTTTTTCTTCTTTAAAATGATAATGATGTAATGCTTTTCAAGAATCATTTGTATCATTCTCTACGAACTATCATCCATAGTCAATTGAACAGGTTTTTCTGAGATTGGGCTCAAATCAATATAGTAACATTAAAATACAAAAGTAAAAGTAAAAGAACACATAGTCATGACATCACATTTATGAGGATTTAACGAATTTTACCTTTCAAGTGGGAACTCGATGATGGTATGAAATTTTCCTTGAAGTGCAGCAGGTCCTTCTCCTACTTCAATATATTTATTTTCAGTCACAATTGGAGAAGTGACCTGAGCTTGTGTTCGTGCCTGGGCTTCCTCCAATGTCAGCAGCTTGGCAGATGGAGAGGAAACCAGCAGGGACTTGGGTCTTGATAGAGAAGCTTTGGAAAGAAAGAAAAACAACGAAGAGAGTCAAACTTTTCTGCATGGGGAAAAAATACAAATATGCGTGAGTATGTGCATACCAATCTATCTGTATATCCACCTATCTATCTGCATGGTTTTAGATTTTCTTCATTACGCTTTTTAAATAGCAAAAAAAAATAATCGGGCTTTATACTAAGTGAGGAATATAAGGGTGACATGCTAGGGTGCTAACAATGACACGTACACACATGTGTTTCCTGAAGTTAGATCATAAAAAGGTCTAATATGTATATTCACTAAGTACATACAAAATAATTGTTAAATTGTGCATTTTGGGAACTAGTCATAAATTAGGTGTTTCCTACCAAAGACAGATTCATTAAACTGAGCTAAGAAATGCAGGTTTCCATTCCTTTAGGTTAGATGCATGTTCCACATGAGCCATACCTGCCCCCTCCTGAATGACTGCACTGATTTTCCCACTGAAGAGGACATCCACATGATTGAGGATGAATTCAACAACCACTGATTGGATTCGCACTTCCATGAAAGCCGCTGTTCCACTGAAGCAGGCAGATTCTATCTGTTTTGATCTGTGGGGAAAACAATATTACTATCAGAGAGTCCCAAAGACAGCAGTAATCTTACAGGGCATTATTTTTTTTAACATGTAAATCACAGACTAACCAGAGGAAGAAAACATACTTTCACAGTGCCTTGGCTAGGCCCCAACTGCCTGTTTTGGGGAGATGCTCATAGAAACAACAGATAAGTTTTACTTTTGAAAACTGTCCTTAAGGAACACTGATGAATTAGACTTTTATTTAAGATGACTGGTTCTATTTGAGTCATAAGTCAAATTTAACTTACCTTAGCAGGTTTGGAGCCCAAACAATTGCTAGGTTTTTTGCATGCATGTTTGTGATGGAACAATAGTCAGCTAGAAGAGACAAGTGTCTCATTAGGAACTCCAGTGTTCTAGAAAAGGAAATACAACACATTAACAAAAAGAAACATTATGTAGCAGTACAGAGCCTAAAAGCTCCAGTAATTAATCAATAAATTTTCAATGGTAAAATGAAAAAAGAACCATAGAAACCCCAGCAAATTTTTGTGCTGCCTATTATGTTTGAATATTATTAGTACTACAGGGTAGTGAGAAGAATATTATAAATTGTATAATCCGTATACAATAATTACATCTTTGGAATACTGAGAAAAAATATGTAAGGCAGATGCAGCGAAAATGAAATCTTTATAGTACTGGCTCTGAAAAAACAGTCTTAGTTAAAAAAAAAAAAATCTTTAGGAATATTTGTTCCTGGCTGTCAGATATCTAGTTTCAAGGACACCAGTGAAGTGAATCCTCCACAAAAGCTAGTTTCTAGACAAATGATATGTGATTCTACTTACAGCAGACAAGCTAACAGGAAAGGATTTAAACTTTAAATATATAGATATTTCTCAATCTTCTAGATAAGAAAACAAAAATGTTTCACAAGCCTAAAAAAAGTTAAAAGGAAAATTCCAGCAGGCACCAAGGGGGAGACTATTTGAGCAAATAATGTGCTTTAAAAAAGAAGCCTACTCCAAATCCTAATTATCCTGTTTAATTGTATACATTCTAGTTTTGCTTTATTTAACCAACAAATATATATAGAGGGAGGGGAGGGGAGTGGAGGGAGATAGGTATAGCTAGATATAAAAACACATATAAAAAAACCTTTATTTTTGGAAATAAAGCATGGTCAGCTTAAATGTAAGTTAAATCAGATAAATACACAAAGGTAGAACCTATCAACTACCACATCTCTCCAAATGTCCCCGAGTGTATAGGAATTAAAACTATTAAAGACAATGAATGGGAAACATGTTTAAGACTATTACTTGCAACAGTCAGAAAGTTGAATTGTGGTTGACATATGAACCTCAAAGATTCAGATAACCCTAACAAGAATTTGAGAAGAAAAGGAAGATCACAGCTAGAGGCATTGTTCAAGGTGCTTTTACAAAGAATCTCATCAAATTCCCACAATAGCCCAAACAAGCACAGGGTTATCATTCCCCGTTTTAAGGAGGAGAAAGCCAAGGTTTGCCTAGGTTACACAGAAAGCAGTGTTAGGGTTCAAATCAGGGTCAGCTTGTCTCCAATATCACTGCTCATTTAACAGAATCTACTGTAGCTGCTGGATGGCTAAAATGGTAATTCTCTGTTCCTCTTGTACATAGTTAAAAAAGGAAAGAAAGACAAAGAGTGAGGTTGGCCTGGAGACAATGTAGAGGTAAGAGGCTTGAGAAATATGTTTAGAAAACAATGTAAAATTTCATTATTTGGAGTAGGGGCAGGAAGGGAAAGATTAAAGTACTTCAGAAATGTATTTTACAAAAAATGCAAATTCAAAGAACCTAAGATTACCATTTTATTCATATATCTAATTATAAAGATGCTTTTAAAAGCCAATGGAGAATTTTAGTCAACAGTATCATAAATGAGCATTTTATATCCAGCAGCGTGGAAATTGCATAAACCTTGATGGAGTACAATTTAGAAATTGCCGTTTGTTGGGAAGAAAATTTTAATGTCTCTGATTTCTAAGAATTCCACTGTCAAGTGTTTATACTAAAAAATAATCTAGATTCTTCACAAGTTCATTTAAATGGATGGTCCTCATAGTAATGTTCAAAACTGGGGGAAATCCCCTGACCATATAAATAGATTACAGGTAAATCACATAACATATGACCCACCACATAAAAGAACAGTATTAAAAATTATATTTTTCAAGAACATTTCAGAAATTAGGAAATGTGAATGTTAAACTCTTAATTTAAAAGTCTGGATAAAAAGAAATATATAAAGTAGGAGATATGCACACAAATTATATAGAAGAAGCTACACTATAAAACATATTACATAGCAGAAGATACATGACAAGGGATTATATATAGGTAGAAGATGTGTATACAGTAATCTATATAAAACAAGTGGGCATACATGGTAGATAATATACATTAGGAGACAAAGAGAATATTAAGATATACATCCTATATATAAATATACATATGTCAGGATGTTATAAAATATATAGTATACTAAACATATAAAATATGTGAAATATACATTATTGAACATTTACTATGTGCAAAGTTCTATTCTGAAAATATAGTGACAAGACAGAATTCATGACCTCAAGAAGCTTGTGTTTTAGAGGAGTTATCTATAAAATAGGTAATATAGTATATATAAGAAACATATAGTAGGATATATGTACAATATATAATATATAGTAGGAAAGATAGGTAATGTTCAGTAGAAAAGACCATATAGATATCAAGGGAACTATATATGTAATTAGTAGGGGAAATAGCTACATATTATTGAGAAATATCTAAATATATAATAAAGGAGAATAAATACTATGGTAAGGAAAATATAATTATAGTACATAAACATAATATAGTAGGAAAGCTATATCTATCAATATAGTATATATGTGTATATGAAATATACACTTATGTTTATGTGTGTGTGTGTACAGATAAAATACATAATGAAATAAATACAGGGATATGTAACAGATAACAATGATAATGATAATTAAGTCATATAAATATCAGTTATTTAACAAGCCTCATTAGAAGTACTTTTCCTTTAATATTTATAACAATCCTATGAGAAAAGTACTATTATCTCTATTTTACAAATAATGCAATTGAGCCCAGAGAGGAAAAGGAACTTGTCCAAGGACACAAGGTCATACAGCCAATATGGGCAGTTTGGCTCCAAAGTCCCTATGTTACAATGTTTATAATATATAGATATTATATATACTAGGTGATAGAAATGCACTACGCAGCAGGGGATAAATATATGAGGTAACACATGGTGGAGAGTCATTTATATAAAATACACAGGATATATGTACTTCACCATAAAATATATACATGTATAATATATGTACATACATACTCTACATGTAATATGTACATCTACATATAAACTCTCTATATAATAGAGTATCTTCTTACAGATATTCTCTTAATTCACCCACAAGTTCAATTCTCTCTATAAAATGTACTGTATCCAAGACACAATAAATTTTCTGGTTAATGGGTTTCTCTGTAGTATCCCCGACCACCTTAACTAACATAATTTGAATTATAAGCTTACCTAAAACCAACTTAAAGTGTTTCTATAACTATTTATGCAAGGTTATTTTAATTAATAATTAAGTTAAATGCTATTAACATTTATAAAACACAATTTTTTTAAAAATGATTTTTGTTTCTTGCTTCTGTGAAAATTCAGTTGAAAACTTTGCAAAGTCTTAATATAAGTGAGCTGCCAAATGAGGGAGAAGCAAATCCTATAATGAGCAAAGAACAATTTAAACAAAACAAAACCTATAATTATCAACAGTATTCTCGTACAGAGATTATATCTATGCAACAAGACTAGGAAGCTATAAAGTAGGGATATTTGGAGAAACAAAAAAAGGAGGCAGGTATGAGGGAAGAAGGGAAGGAAGGAAGGAAGGAAGGAGGGAGGGAGGGAGGGAGGGAGGTAGAAAGGAAGGAAGGAAGGAAGTTCCTAGAAATAAAAATTTTCTTAATCAAGATATGGGTTGGAGGAAATCCATACATGGGAAACTGACAAAGAGAATGTGAGAAAATGAAAGAGTTGGTTTAAGAGTTACAACAACGACAGAAAGAGAACAGGGAAAGAAAATAGAGAAGTGGGATGGGGTTTAAGTTGCAATGAAAGTATCAAGGAGATAAGACAATTTCTCAGAAGTTTCCAGAGAGAAAAGGCCCATTGCGCGCCCAGAGGAAAGAATGAAAAAGAATCCACTCCAAGATGAGTCAATGTGAAAACTGACCACTAAGTATGTTCTAAATTTAAAAACATCCAGAGTGAATATAAACAAAGCAAAATAGGTCATATAGAAATGTGGCAAACTAGTATCTGACTTTGCTAAAACATTTTGGCTTAGTTGACAATGGTGTAATATCACAAAAATTATAGGGAAAAAATTACCGACTAAAATTCTACAGCCAACTACCAATCAAAGGCAAAAGTAGAATGAGAGCATTTTCATATCAAAGTTTCAAAACATTTACCTCCCATACTCCTTTCTCAAGAGCTACCAAAGAAGTGCAATATAAAGCAGGGAGTAAAAATAAGAAAAAATGTCATCAAGAGACTGAGAAAAGAAGGGATCTAACTTGTGAAGGAGGGAGGAAGGGGGATTTCCAGGATGAGGGTAAAGCTTTGACAGTGGCATTGTACATCTGGAGAGCAATCAGCCTGGACCGAGTAGCGAGACAGAAGGACCTAGAAGGGATGTTTTCATGGAGGTAAAAAAGGTGGCTCGATATGTCTGCAAACACAAAGAGAACATTTATAGTTCTATTAGAGAGTTTGGGAGATAAACTGGTGATAATACATAGAAACTTATAAGCCCCAAATGGGCAATTGCTCCACCAAAACAGACAAAGTTATCCCAGAAAGAAAATATAACTTAGCATAGGTACAATTGTGAATAAAAGTTACATGGTTATTACAATGCAGATAATGAATACTGATTTAACTCCAAATGTCGAAATACCTATACTATGAAGATGAAAGAGGGGGAAGTGTGTGTTTGTGTGGTATTGGGTGGGGAGGGGTAAGTTATAAGAGAGCTATTCTTCTCTTACCATAAAAGGAAGACAAAATATAGTATATAAAAATTAAAATCAAGAAATAAAGCATGCTATTTAGAAACAGAGGAGTAAAGTCCAGAAGAAAGAGTTAAGGGTAATGACTTCTGAAAAACAGAAATTAGAAATGAGAAGGTGTGGAGCTGGAGACTGCTATTGTTCACTGTCAGTTTTATAAACCATTTGACTTTTAAAAACTATGTACATTTTCTTTTTTAAAATTTATTTAGAGGAAAAGATATATTTATTTGGTACCTCATGGAAAACTACCAACAAGTCTTAGCTTAAACTAATAATCTGTCTTCTTATGCATTGTCCAAAAAAGAAAACAGTAATGGCCAGGTTCACATTTGACCTCATTTTCACATTAAAAAAATTTTTCTAAGAAGGTATTATTAGTATTCTTTTCACAGGTGTGGAGATTGATGTTTGGGGGGGTCACCTAGCTGGTAAGTGATGAAGGTGAAAATTCAAACTCAGGTCCATCTATCAAAGCCAATATTCTTTATACTGCCCTAGGTTTCTTTTTCCAGTAAGTTAATAAGTCTTCCCCCTAAAGATATTCTTCAATGACTGTGTATTTGTCAGATTTGTCTCCTCAGCCTCTTTTTCAGGATTAAGTACCTAAACTTCTTGAGCTTACTTCATAAAAACTCTTATAAGTTTTTGTTTGTTTTGTTGTGACTCTGCATGGGCCCTTAAGACCTCTTTAATTTGCTCTCCTTCTTCACAGGCTGCATTAATAGGAGAATGAGTCAATGCTAAGCTGCCTTCTGGCTCTCCAATATCATCAGTTTATAGCTATAGTATTGTATTGATTTTTAATGTTGATTAAATATTTCAATGTTGATTTAGAGCCAAATTTAATGCTGATTTTTAAAATATACATCTAAACAATGTCATTTTGAAAAAATCGGCACTAAATTATTTTATTTGTGTATTACTAAAACATCTACTGAATTTAATTTCTTGTCAATAACTAAAAATTAATTTTTTTTTTTACTTTTTGCATTCTAAAATCCATAAGATGCACTGTTTTTTTTTCTCTTACCAATTTTGTTCTGGTCTTCTCAGATACAAACAATAATATTTCTGAGATTCTAAAGTAACACACAAATTAAATGGGGTTTTAAAAAGTAGCAACAACAAAACCACAAAGAACTATAAAACCTAGAACAAACCAAAATAAAAAACAGGTTTACAGATTATCTTAGAGTCTCATGAAGAATAATTCTGAGATAATTGTTAAATTTTGTGGTACTATGTGGTTTGAACACCTTTTGAAAAACAAAAGAGGGTTGGAAAAAAAAGAAACAAGTAAACATGCACCCAGCAGTGTGTCCATATTTTGGATTCAAGCAATTCACAAGTATTCACAATTGTGGGCATATACACCACTACCTTCAGCAATATCTCTGTGTCTCAAAAAAATAAACACACCAATGAACAGGTTTATAGTCAATTACCCATTCATTCATTCATTCAACATTTATTAAATGACTACTGAATGCCTAGCCCTATGTCAAGCTCTGAGGACAGAAAGACAAATAAATATGAATGTAGAAACAAAGGAAAGTTTAAATAATTAGAACTCTCAAGAAAATTTAAATAGTTAGAAACCCAAAGAAAAAAGCACTTATACACATCAACTGACATCTACTTTTGGCTAGTATTTCATGACATGTAGTTTACCTGTAGTGTGGAGGGGGTAGTTGTTGGATGACATCATGAATTTTTATCAGCCTTTCTTCATCTGTCGCTGCTGAAACAGCATCCTGTAATAATTATAATACAAAATAAACTAGTAGGCTTTCATGGTAAAAATAAAAGTTCTTCACTTACAATTCAGTTTTCACTCTACTACAATTTGAGGCTGAATGATGAAGAATCACCATATAGGATCAAGGAAGTAAATTTGTTTCCACACTATGTGAACATTGAAATATATTAAATGATAATTTTTTAAAAACTTTATTATGGTAACCAGTATTAAAAGTGATAAGATTAGTGGCTCAAAGAATGAAAATGGAGAAACTAAAAGAATGAAAATGGAGAAACAGCAAAGACTATGCACTAGCTATCAATAAATGCTTTTTGTTTTTTTTTGTTTGTTTCCTTTAACGGAACCATTTTAGTCATACAACTATTTCTTACATGACTAAATCAATTTTTACACTTTTTGAACAAAACCATAAAGAAACTCCAAACAGAACTTGATTTAAAAGTGACTTGTACTCACCGAAAATTTCTCATACAGCTGGTAGGTGAGCAGAGGGTTTGGGAGCTCGCGGAAATACAGCTTACATAGGGAGCCCACGGAATGTATGTCTTGAACATAAGGTTCTTTTGTCAGGTCGGGGACGTGTTCAGAGTCAAATTCATGGCTAGCAAAGACAGAAGAAACACAAAATTATTTTATGAGGTAAAAGCAAGTATATGACTTTAAAACAAAAAGCAAAGGCCCAAAGTATTAACCTTTATCTCAGTGAATTAATGTTTTCTTCAAAAGATTTTATTTTATATAAGTTATATCTGGACCAAGCAATAACTGAATGTCTGTCTGATTATAAGACAAGCACTTTTCTATGTGGAAATTAAGGGAAAAGCCCTTTAATATTAAAATGGACCACAATCTCTGAAATGCATATGAAGGAGTAGGCCCTAACACATGGATCTGAAAACAGGACTTGTAATTCCTAATGGTCTGAATATCTAATATTTTAGAAAATCTAGGAACTAGGGTTGAGTGGCAGCTTGTCCATAAACAACTATGCACAGAAATTCCTCAGATTCAGAAGTATGGTTCAGAAATGCTTTATTGTAGAGGGATAAGAAAGCCAGAAACAATATAAACCAACTCCCAGCCAACATCAGATTTTAACAGATGGTAAAATCTGAAGCATTAAAGTGAGTGAAATAAAAGTTGTACTCAGAATAGTAAGATGGATTAAGTTCACTCTCCAGATTAACTAATATTAATCTACAGATATGAAAACACTTAACCTAGAGGATTAGTATATATGGACAATCTAAATATGGCACTTGCTGCATGTGAAACTAAAGACTTGAACTGTCTTTAGTACAAGAATCAACTTAAGTATTTTCCAAAGATATATTCTTGAAAAGAGAGAAGAGCTCTGTAGTCCATTAGAATATTAAAATCCCTATAGAGTAAATGTAAATTTCCATGAACCACAGTGAAAAATAAAGAAAAATAACATATTAAGAATAGACTAGAATCTAAGAGATTGAGCAAAAATAAAATTTCTATTGCTGGTATAAAGGATACCACTATTTTTATCTGAGAAGATAATGAGAATGTGAAATATGTAACATACTTTAGCATACACTACAGAACTAGTTTCAAAGGAGATCAGAAAAGTTTCCCTCTCATCAATTTTAATTAAGAACTACAGAATAACTCTACTATAATGTAAATTTCATCTCTCATGGTTGTCACGGGTTCAAACTCAATTTGCTAAAATCTTCAAATATTGTAAAGAGACAGAACACAGTATTGAAGAAGTTCAAGAGACATGGTTTTCTCATACTACAAATGAAGAAATGGCCTTTAGGAAAATATACACAGAGAACAAATGAAGATTATTTCCTACTTTTTCTAAACTATCTTACTGAAATTATGATTATCAATGTAAGAGATGTAATTTTGAAATAATTTCATTTTTATTCATTATAATAGGAATGAACAAGAAAATGCCATATAAGGCTTTACCGTAGTCTCTGGATATTGGAGGCAACGCCAGAGAGACGATATATTCCATCCACAATGCCATACCTCTCAATGAATGCTGTACAGCTTTGAAGAACCTGGGGTACTAAAGAGAATTTTTAAAGACATGGATTAAATTGGGAGTATTCAGTAGAAACAAAGTCACCAAAAAATGAGAATATCTCAGTTCTCATAAGCAATGTAAATTTGTAAAATTAAAATTATAAGGGGTGGAGATTCATCTACTACAAAAAATGAGGAGAGCATATTTACTTAATTTCAGATCTCAACTAGATAACTGGTTCTATCTTGCTACATTAGGTAAGTGAAAGAACTCATACAGTATTAGGATAGTTTCTCTGACATCTTCTGCAGTAGGCTTTAGATCACGTTACAACAAAAGTGAATTACTAACACCATACCAGATTAAAAAAAAAAAAATACAGCTATTGAGCTGAATTTCATACATAGCAAATGGGTATGTGAAGTTAAATGCTTATCCTAATAAGATAATTGCCCATAAATACTATAATTTTTTACTTTCAAAAATTTCTTTTATCTTTTCATAGTCAATGTTAATTGTAATTATCCAATAAAAAAAAAAACGTAACAATGCAAAGGTCAAAGCAATTTCACACAGATGAAATCTTAATTCCTGCCCATCTTTACATTATTAATTACTGACCTTCTGACTTAATATTATCAGCTCATTATAAAGGGCACTTCGACAATAAGAAGAAAAAAAAGGTACTCTTTTTCTGGTTACCTCACTGAGTATCCCACATAAATGCACAGCTATTCTGGGCCTACAGTCTAGAAAAAACGTTCAAAGTACATGATAAAAAAATTTTATAACCATTCAAAAATTTACAGTAGATGAAATTTGAACTTTGTTAGGTCTTCCTGCCTTTTGTTGTCCTTCCTGCATTCTAGCTTTTAAATTCTGCCAGATCTTATAACTTATACTTAAAACAAACTCCTTAGTTGTGATTATTTTTTTAAAAGCAGCTGTATTATTGAGCATGTACTATCTGCCAGGCTGAATGCTTTACAATAGATACTTCCATTTAATTCTCACAGAAATCCATGGGGAAAGTTCTATTATCACCATTTTACACAGAGGAAATTGAATCTTAAAGAGAAAGTTTAACCCAAGGGCAAGCAGGAAACAAATGGCAGAAATGAGATTTTTAATCAAAAAGTCTTAGTACAAAGCCAACTTTTTCTAACTTTGGCACTATACTGCCTAGAATATAAGGTCTTTCACGATTTGCACTTATTTATCATATTTCCATATTTCTCAATTCTAGGCCAAGTGAAATCTCATCTTTTGCCACATAAACCAGTCATTCTTTAAGTCCCTCGATTTCCTGGGAGAGGAAAAAAATGTTCTTGGCCTGGACTCTCCCTCTACTACCAAGTTCTTAAACAAAAATCTTGGCTGCTTTTCAAAACCCAACTCAACTGTCACTTTTAAGCAAGTTTCTCTGAGTATCTCCAAGTAGAGGCAGCTAGCTACTCTATGTTCTAGGTGCCCACAGAACAATTTCATTTTGAACTATTATTTATTTGTTCATACAACTATTACTCCTTCTTAGTCCAGCTTTTAAAGTGCAAAACCCATGCCTTATCTTTGTATATTCAAAATCCAGAAGCGCTGCCCTGACACAGTGCATAAAATTAACAAATGAACTAATTTACAGATAAATTAATTCATTCTAGTTAAGCTTGACCAAGTTTTCTGACCAAGTCAGCAGAGTAGGGATCTTAGTTTTCATATGAAACTATATTAATTTTCAACTATTTGTTTTGTACCTCTAAAAACATTCAAACATTTTAGAAATGAGAAAAGGAATATGTTTATGTGGTGGAGATGAAGGGCAGCAGTGTTGCTGGGTACTTTCTGTGGCTTGACTTTGATATTATAAGCAATCTCTATGTCATGGTGATATGCAAAATATAAAATATCATTATGAGCTTGAGTCACATTTCTAATATCATTTTATCAGTGATAACCTTGGTGCATTAGGCTTCAATCCTACAAACCAGATGTATAATAATAAAATTTGGAGCTGGAAAATTTCTATCACCTACTTCAAAGGGAATATATTTAGAGATTACTGAGATAATTAACATAATTAAAGAAAGAAAAACAGGGCTTTAATTTTTTTATTTAAAAGATGCCTCTCATTATATATGCACCAAATTAGCATGCTAACTCACCCAGGTACACAAAAGGGTTGCTTTGGAAGGAAACCATTCAGAGTACAGGGTTTTATTTCTGTACTAATAGGCTCTCCTAGCATGCATTATAGAATTTTCATAAAAGTTAGCTACCATCCATTAAAAAGTATAAATAACTTACTTGGGACTCTTATAACCATGTGATATTAGATTTATACCTGCTTATGTGTTCTCAAAAGTAGGCAAAATTTAAAAATATAAGGAATTGGAAGTCTTTCCCTGATAATATGATTAAGCCTCTACAGGCATAATACTGCATGGAAAACATTTGAATTTTTTCTTTACACTTTATGCTTCCTAAGTAAAAGGACTGAACATCTATGAAACAATCACATAATGGAGCTTCATAAATAAAATTACATAATTGAACATTGCCATTACTTAGAATTTTGAGAGAGAAACAAGGCATTTAATTAAAATAGGTAGCAAAATGAAATGAAAAAGCATAAACTTTCATTCTGAAGAAAAAAGAGTAGAAACTGAAGAACAGTATCAGAAGACAAAAATAGAAAAGACCTGGTTTCATTTTTACTAACATATAAGAAAACAACATGAGAACCCAATATATCAGAAAAAAATCCTAGTTAAAAAGGCATTTTAGTAGCCATCTTTCCCTCCCCAAATCATTGAATAAACCACTCTGGTACATTTTAAATAATGACCCAGTGAAATATAATACGAGAAAACTCCAAAATGGTTCTGCCAAAAGGCAGAATTGCCCCCACACTCTCTAAATAAAATACTTCTGATACATTTTATACTTTTAATATTTTTATATCACCGTATGATAACATGATAAGAAGTAAATGTTTAAATTAAAACTGCTGACCCTTAAGATTAGAAGCATAGTTAAGGAAATATGACAAGAATTGGACCTTGATTTTTCTTGACAGTTTTAGTTTCATTTCTGTTCTTTTCTCTTCATTGACTCATTCATTTATCAATCATTTATAATACCTTTTCTATATGTCAGTCATCATGCAAGCATTCTATAATAAAGATGAAAAAGCCAAATTCCATTCTCAAGGTGGTGGCTTCCAGGCCAGGAGTGCAATGGTGCTGTGTTACTTATTAGAATGTGCATCATGATTTTTGGTTAAGGAAAATATGATTACCTAAAGATTAATTCCAGGGGTTATGTGGGCCTTGTTTTTTCCCAGTGTGCTCTCATTATAAAATCCCTATATACTTATAATATTAAAAAAAACAAAAAAAAAAAAACAAAAACCTCTTGCTGAAATGGCCAAATAACCTCAATATGTCCAGGAAACAGAGCTTCCTTACCTTGAGTTTCAAAATATTTTTTATATTTTATACAAAATATAATTTTATCTAGTTTTCTATAAAGTTCTCACTTTTTTTTAAAAGCAATCTGCTTTCAAATCTCATTTTAAGGAAATTCAGTTTCAAATAAAACAAGTCCTATAAAAAAATCAATGACGGTTAAAAACTCTACTATATGAGAATAGATTTTATCATTGTTATAGAATGCATGAACACTATAGTTACTAAACTTGTTATTTTCAGAAAAAAAAAACATATCTTGGTGTCCATCACCCTCTCCTATCATACTTACTAAGAATGGAAACATACCAGACACTTCTAACTAAAACTTGCCGAACTGGTGTTTGAGAGGTAATGAGCATGGCAGAACAAACTGGAAAACCCTCCCTCATATTATCATAGCCAAGCAAGGTTGAAACAAAAAGAGTACAAAAGAAATAAAAAAGAGAGAGAAAAAAAGACACCAAGAAAATAAAAAACATTTTGGTGCTACAATTAAGGATGCCCATGTAAATGACAAATTAATCTGATCTAGCCACAAAAAAAGACTATGTGAGCAGATTTTTAAAAACTCAGTCCTATAGATAACGGTGATACTACCTTTAATCAAATCAATTATCACACTGTGGTCTGTGAGATCATCCTAAGTGATTTCTGGCTCTAGGGATCACAAATAAAATAATTTCAAAAATTCCTTGCTAGGCTCCTATATGATTTCTTACAACAGTTTGTACAGAAGAAACAGGTCAGGTTTGTCACTTGCTCCAACAGGGAGCTGCTCAAAAGTTTAGAAAGTATAACAGGATAATCTCTCTATAAAGTAGATTATTCACTAAGAATACAATTCAGAGAATGAGTCATATAGTGAAACATTATTCTGATATGAGCTTCCTTCTTAAAAAAAATCTTGTGTAAAATCTATTTTATATAGAGTAGGGATACTATTTTAAATAAACTAAAACAGAATAATCAAGAAGAATAATTATATACATCATATATTATATATATTTATATCTCATCTCTCAATTATGTATATACTATATCAATATATCATTCTTCTTCCTCATGATTATTTTTACTAAGACTTTAAAATATTACATATAATATATTTGATTCTACTTGTTTTAATTTAGACTTTAAAACAGTCTCTCTATATGCATACACACACAGTATAACTACAGTTACTAACTACATACAGTATAGATGAAGTCCTAAAATCTTTTAAAAATTTTAATTTCTCACATTTATTAAGTCAAATACAAACTAATAAATCAATTTAATAAAATCATTTTATTTCTTACTTAAATTTATGGCTAATAAACTTCAAAGGTTTCCCCTTTTGTGTTAGTCTTCATTTGCATATGAATATGAATAGTCTTCATATGAATATTTATTCACTTTTTACCATGCCCAAACAGTACATGATTTTAATATGCCAACTAGAATGTACCTGACCTCAGCTTTCAAAGTTTCCTTCTACCTTTTAGAATTTATCAAATTACAGTTATACTCTAACATCACAAGTTAATTTTTTTTTGTATTTCTAAACATTTAAATATATTTTCTCCTCTGCATCAGCCTTTAGCAGTTTTCTCTTCTAAGACTATTAAATTCATTGCTAATACTCTTCTAATGTTTTTATCTTTTTAATTAAAAAATCAGAAAAACTAAAAAAAATAACAAAAACATTCTCAACATATAATACTCCACCATAATTATATTCATTTTACATATCACTAAATATCTATATATTTTTAACCCTTCTTATTTTACATAAGTCTCTTTAACATTTCTTGTAATATTGGCTTGTTGGTGATGAATTTCTTAAGCTTTTCCCTGTCTGGGAAGCTCTTTATCTCACCTTCCATTTTAATCAAAAGCCTTGCTGGGTGGAGTATTCACGGTTGTAGATTTTTTTTCCTAACTCTGAATATTTCTTGCCAGTCCCTTCTGGCTTGTAAAGTTTCCACTGAAAAATCAGGAGACATTCTTATGCGGGTACCCTTGTAAGTAACTAACTGCCTTTCTCTCGCTGCTTTTAAGATTCTGTCTTTGATCTTTGGCATTTTAATATAATGTATTGTGGTGTGGATCTGTTTGAATTCGTTTGTTACTCTCTGTGCTTCTTGAACTTGTATGTCTAATTACTTTGCCAAGTTAGGAAAGCTTTCTGTCTTTATTTCTTCAAATAGATTATCAATCCCTTGCTCTCTCTCTTCTCCTTTGGGTACTCCTATGATGCGGATATTGTTACGCTTAATGTTGTCCCAAAGGTCTCTTAAACTATCCTCACTTTTTAAAATTCTTTTTTCTTTTTATTGTTCTGATTGGATGTATTCTGCTACCTCATCTTCCAGTTTGCTTATTTGATATTCTGCTTCGTCCAATCTAATGTTGAATCCTTCTAGTATATTTTTCATTTTAGTTGTTGTGTTCTTCATTTCTGTCTGGTCCTTTTTTATGCTTACTATCTCTCTATTGAGGTTCTCATTGTGCTCACCCATTCTCCCCCTAAGTATGCTGAGCATCTTTATAATCATTGTTTTGAACTCTGTCTCTGGTAGGTTGCTTGCATCCATTTCATTTAGCTTATTTTCTGGAGTTTTCTCTTGTTTCATTTGTCGCATGTTTGTCTTCTCTTTTTATTAGCCTCTCTGTGTTCATTTCTATGTGTTAGAAATATTTGTTTCATCTCAGCCTTGGCCAGATAGCCTTATGTGGAAGATATCCTGTGTGGCCCAGTGGTGCACTCTCCCTGATCTCCTGTGCCGGGGACTCTAGACGTGATCTTTGCGTGGGTTGTGTGTGATCTTCTGTTCTAGCTAAGCCTTTACTGGTGTTAGCACATCAGTGGATGGGATTAATGCTCAGGCTGACTGACTGTGGGAACTGACTGCATCCACAGGGTAAGAGTTGTGTGTGGGGGCTGACCCCACTGAGTGGGATTTGCCCTAGCAGGCTTGGTACTTGTTGAGACCACCCTTTGTGTATATCAGTTATGGGACTAATCAAGAGTTGCTCTGCTGTGGTCTAGTGCGTTGATTATGTGGCCCCTTGGGAGGGGCTCCCCAGTAGGCCAAGGCCAGTCACTGCCTTTGATTGCTCAGGGATACCTGGTAAGAGCTACAAAGCATCTGCAGATGGTCGTTGCCTATGCTGGATCTATAGGTAAGTGAAAGAGACAATGTTGTAGGCAGTGGTCTGGTTATCACCCATCTCTGACCTAGGGCAGTTTAGCAGAAGGACTATTGCTCTTCAAGGTCAGAAACTGCCTGTCTGTTGCCCATAAGTCTCTGAAACTCAAAAAACCTCTGAGTGATATGCATGTTAAGTGATGCAAGGACCCTGGTAGTCTCCAGAATCTACTGCAAAACTTTCCCCCTGCCACTGCAGTGTCAGTTTACATGCCAGCACTGTCTCTGTGGCTCCCTGTACAAGTTTACTCATAGCAAGGCCAGCTGTTGCCCACCTCGAACCTACAAACATCAGAGCTCTGTTTAAGAATTACTAAAGCTCATGGATGAGTTTGTGGCCCACCAATTAAAGCTTCTCCTGGATGAATGGGCTTTGTGAGGGGCCGCACGAACTGAGTGCTGTTGGTTGTTAAATTTGTGATCCAAGGAAAGCACAGGATGGGACTGGGTTGCCTAGGAGCAGGCTTGTCACAGGTAATTTGTGGGTTAGGTGGGGTGTCATCTCAGTGAGGCACAGAGTCATCAGGCCTACAGAGCACCAGTTTTGCTGCCAGCTCTGGGACTGCAGATTCCCACCAAAGTCAGATATCACTGCACAACCTACTGACATCTGTGATAGGCATATAATACCTCTGAGGTCTGTCCAAGTGGTACTGTATCTCGTGCTGGCAGCAATGATCTTCCTGTCACTGTATTCCCTAAGCTTTACTCACTTAGCTGGCTGAGATTTGTTGACTGCGCGAATGTGTCACCCCAGGGCAGGGGCAGCTGCCTGTTATCATGCCACGGGTACTTAATGTATTGGATGGGGCAGGATCTTGGAGTCAAGGGCCAATAGGCCAATAGCCTAGATTTTCTGCAATGTGTCTGCCCATTTCCACAGTAGCGACAGATCACAGGGAGACAAGCTGCTGTCTAGGGCCGTCCCACAGATCCCTGCGATTCCCCTAAGAGATATTGCAGCTCATAGAGGCAACAGTGGTCTGCCCACAGATGTTTTCCCTGAAATGCGCTCACTGAACTAGTCCAGGTCTGTTGCCTGAACAGAATGCGCAACCTGTGAGAAAAAACAGGATGGGGGAGGCTGCCTGTCAATGGGCTGCAGGCACTTTGTGGCTTGAGTGAAGCAGGATCTGAGAAAGACAAAGGCCATCAGGCCAATACAGCCTCAGTTTTGCTGCAACTTCGGTGCCCGCACTTTCCTGCTGCAGTCACAGATCACAGTGAGACCAGCTGCCATCTGGGGGAGTCCCAAAGACCTCTGTGATACTCCCATATGATATTGCAGCTCTTGCAGGCAGCAGAGTTCTGCCTGCAACTTATTTCCCTTCAATGCCGCCCTGAGCTAGCCAGTTTGTTGTCTGTATGGATTGGCTGGGGGAGTGGGTAGAGGCATGGTGGTGGTGTTTCACTGTCAATGGGCCATGAAGGGCAATTTGTGGGTGGGGAGGGGCGAGGCCTCAGGGAGACAATGGCAGTCAGATCAATACAGCCTAGTCTTGCAGCAACTTGGGTAACCTTTCGTGTATTCCCACAAAAGTCACAGATCACAGCAAGACCAGCTGCTCTCTGGGACTGGCCCATAGACACGAAGATCCACCCAAGTTTGTATGGGCATCAGTGATCTGCCTGAAACTGTCTCCAAAATGCCTGCTCATAGCACTGGCTGCCTGCTGTAAATATCTGCCCCTGAAATGATACAGGGTATGGTACCCACCCAGCAACAAAAGCTCAGGACAATCTGCAGGTTGGGTGGGGTGGGCTGATCTCCTCAGGCCGGTGCTTCTCTATTGGCCCTGTGGGAGGGGTCTGCATGGGCAAGTTGGCTGATCTGTAAATTGCTCTGTAGTGGGGGCCTGACTAAGGCACAATGGTGGCTGCCCATTGAGCCCTCATTCTGGAATAGGAAATGCAGTCTTTCTTCATATGAATCTTGAGTAAGCCTCTGACCCACTGCTGGTGACCCTGGTGAATGTCTGCAAGTGAGAGAGTCTGTGTGTGGGCCCTTCAAGAGGGCGTCTAGGGTTTCAGTCTGCTTTCGTCTCATCCAGATGGCTGGAATCCCCTCTGGTTTTTAGAGTCAGAGTTATTGGATTTTCCTCTTCCCTGGGCTAGGATGCCCCTGAATGAGGCTAGGACCACTCTCTCCTTCAGGGGAGCCTCTGCAGCCTCACTTTCCCTCCCGGTGATCCCCCGCCACCGGCAGGTTAGGGTCCAGCCAGATTCGTGACTTTACCCCTCCTACCAGCATTGATGTGGCTCCTTCTTTATATTATTGACATCCGTATTATGATCAGCTGAACTCCAGTTGATTCTCCATGCTGATTATTTTTTAAATTTGGTTGAAATTCAATGTGGACCCGGGAGGAGGTGAACCCTGTTTTTACCTAGTCCTCCACTTTCCTCTAGAATTCCATACTTTCAAAAAGGTAAATGTACTGCTCATATATAATATTTTTCAAATTTCCAAACTGTACTCGAATTTACAATTTTAACAGCTTCATACTTCATAGATATAAAAATAATGCAAATTAACAGTGCTATTGTACCCTTTGTATGAATGTCTTATTCTTCCTAAAAAGATCAGAAGTATCTCTATTGTCAAAGTACTTTCTTAGACTCCTCTTTACTCTAAATTATCCCCAGAACTAAGGTAAGTACCTGAGAATGTTCAATACATGCTGCTGAACTTAAATGGGACAGATGTATTTTGCCTAAACTCCTGCGTAATTGATTATAGAAAATCAATATGGAGAGGTTAGAAGTTGAAATTATAAGATTATAAATTTTATTTTTACCTTCAAAACCAGAATTGAGAAGGTGCTCCCCCAGGTCACAACCAAACACCCTCTCTTTCAAGATCCCCCGCTGCTTCAGCTTCTGTTTTGTTGGACGAGACTTCATGAATGTGCGTAAGAAAGTAATGAGCTTGCCGTGTTTTTTAGACACTAAAAAACAGTAATAAAGAGAAAATATCTTAGTTGTGGCAAGAGATTACATTTTCACTTAGTGTGATAAGAAGTGGAGATCTCGACAGGGTGACTGCAAAATAATCTATTAAAAGTAAGTACATTTTATATTCTGTAGGAAATTTTCAACTGAAGTTTAGTGACTTTATAAATAACATCATATTTTTGCACTTTCTTCTTACCAGTCTGTGTTCTTATTTGATGGGTTTGTGAGCAAATTTAAGTACTGAAATCTATGACTTTTAAACCAAGCATGGTAAACCAGCCGTCTTCCCAGTGCATACTTATGAATACCACAGGATTATGATCGGTACCTGAGTTTTACTCTAATATAAGGCTTTGGAGAGCTTCACAGTAAGTGAGACTTAAAATGGTGTCAATATGGTTTGCCTTTCTAATCAACTTCTACAATATTTTACTTGATGGCTAGAAATTTTCACGGCGTTTGTAATCTTTGGAAAGTAAAACTGAAAAAAAGAAACATCTCCCTCCTTTTCATTTTATAATGAGGACAATGCCATTATGATACAGAACACACTTGTCCAACTAATTGCTATATAAATACAAAACACACATAAAAAAGCATTAGATCTTCCATTAACATTCATCTAGAGTATGCTAAATATATCACTTTAAATCCTTTGTAGATCAAAGCAGGAGATAAGTAAATTAATATATAGTAAAATATTTCCACTAATTGATCTAGAAAAACAACAGTGGAAGAACTGAATCCCTAGAAAAATTACTTTTGCTGAGAAGTGCAGCTTGTAAGGAAAATTACTCTAAAAGTCAACATATAACAAATATACCTAAGCTCAGAGATTAGGCACTGGATATAAGGCTAAGCCACAAGGCCTCAATCCTCTTACTCAATTTGCAGATGATTACTGAGTCATACTAAATCCTATCATAGATTCTTGAATGAACCCAAATCTTGAGACCCCTGAACTGATGACACCTCCTGTAGAAATTCTATACACCCAGAGTAACTTGTGGCGTAGATGGACCACTAGATGTGTTACTCTAGACCAGATCAGATGTTTGCCATCTGCTTCTTTTCATTTTAATGGAAACACTATTTACAGACATAAGCTTCTGTGAACTGTACAAGGGTGATTAACTGTAACTGGTCTGGCCATAACTAAGAGGTTTCTTTACACATGAGACTTTACGTACTAAGATCTGGAAAGTCTTGAGCAAACTGGGACAAAACAGTCATCCTATATTATATACAGATTAAATGAGAAATTTATTTTTTCTATATCAACTATTAAAACTTACTTAGGATGATCAGTATAATTTTGATGCTATCTCTGATATGCTCTGAAACTCTAACTACAACCTCTCTTATATCTGAGATTCCTTGCCATAAAATTAAATGATATAAAAAAATTTTAAATGATGTGCTCCTTATAAGCTAGTGAAACATTTATGGAACACTAACTTCAGAAACATATCGTACATATCATAAAATTACTATATTAAAAAATTGGACTTGTATAATTCTTATTCTCCCCTAGTTGCTAGGAGAGGACATGTTACAAATCTTTGTTAAAGAGTCATAAAACCATTTCTGTTCACTTTCAAATGTGATTTGTTTCTACATAAACTTTAAAATAATTTTGACAAGCTTTACTAAAAAATACAAATGAGTTTGGCTTGTAATCATTTAACATAATATATTCATATGTATTTATATATATTCTTAACGTATAATGTTATATTTACATATTTGGAAGAATTTTAATTTCTACAATATTTAATATTTCTAACTGGTGACATTTCTAACTGGGCATGTCATTATTTTTCTAAATCTTTTATAACTCTCAGTAAAGTTTTCTAATTTTCTTCATGAAAGTATACATTCCACTTATTTCTTGTTAGGGATGTTGCTAGGTATTTTACTTTTTTACTTTTTTTTTTTTTTTTTTGCTGCTCTTAATAGAATAATACTTTTCTCCAATTATAGCCTTAATTGGTAATTACTGGTATGCAAGAAAATATTTTCTTTATGAATAGCTCAAATCTGTTAATTCACTAAACTCTCAACAATTTTAGAAGGATTTTAGTTGATCCTTCTTGATTTTATGAATATATAATTGTGTCAAAGCAAATATGGTAATTCCATCCTTTTTCTGATAGGATGATTTGTTTTAGATTGTAATAATTGGCCAGAACTTCCAAGATACATATGAATAATAGGCATTCATATTTAGATGCCAAATTTGATGAAAATATCTATTGAATTTGATGACTGCATATTATGTATATGTGAAAGCATTCTTTTTGTCTCATATTTCCAAGATGGTTACAAAGTGATGGGAATGAAATTTGAACTACCATTTATTTAGCAACAACTATGTAAGTCCCCTACTCTATCTCAGGAACTGTTCTAATTCCTGTGATTATAGCGGGAAATAAATGAGACAATTTCTTTTCTGTCAGAGCTTACTGAGGGGAGAAGACCATGAACAATTAAATAATAATAATAGTATAGCCAGCATTTATTTTATACTTAGTAAGTGCCAATAACTGCACAAGTGTTTATATTTATTAATCATTCATTTCTCACAGAACCCATATAAGAAAAGTACTATTATTATCCCCATATTGTGATGGAAGCAACTTAGCCACAGAGGGCTAACATATATCCAAGGTCTCATAACCAGGACTCAAAATCAGGTGGCTTGGCTCCAAACCCAAGCTCTTAGCCACAGTATGATACTGCCCAAGTTAAGATAACAAGGTAACTTCACATTGCTTTTAACTGCTAATAAGGAAATGAAGAGTGAAGTAACAGCATCAAGAGGAAAAGAACTACACTGAATAGGATGGTCAGGAAAGTCTGAGGAAGTCACGTCTGAGTTGCAGGATGTGAGTGTACTAAACAAGGAAGATAGTGGTATGAAATGAAGTTGAAGGCATATGAAAAGGCCAGGTGCTAGGGGCCATGATACAGAGTTTGGATTTTATGCAATGAAATTTTATGCAGAACATACTGAAGAGTTTAAACATTTTTGAAAGGTTACTTCAAAAATTGCCCAATATATGTATTAGAAACCCAAATGTGCATTAACAGGGAATTGGTTGAACAAACTATGATACATCTGCACAGAGGATTACTGTTTGGCTTAAAAAAAGAAAAATAGAGTATCTCTACCCACTAATATAATTTCCTGAATATATTAGTCAAAAACGAAGGTAGTGTTAATTTTGAGTTGAACATGAACTCAAAATTAAAATACAGTCATACCAATGACAAGCCAAATATACCATGGCAGTCCCATAAAAAGAACCCCCAAGAAAATTCACAGTAAAAGGTTTAGTAGAAGCTTTTGCAAACCTCAACAAGCTCCTTAAAAAGTCTGAAAACATGGACCCTAATACCAAAAGGTTTTCACTAATAGGGAGGAATGTTCATGGTACATTATCCTCTTATTGGCAAATCTATGATTAAACAAATAAACAAATAAACAAACAAGCAAAGCACCATGGTCATATTTCTGAAAAGAGTGATACCTCCTGAAGAAGGGCCTCACACAGGTCCTTCAGGAGGTATTCCAGAAGGCATTATTATTATAACAGGAGATGACAGCTCCATGTGTGTTACTGTCCCTGAGGCCTTCTAGTGGGACAGATATGAAGGAGGAAGGCAGTGGTTTTGATGATCCTGACCCTGTGAAGGCACATGGTGTGTGTCTTATGTCTTAGTTTTAATAAAAAAGTTTAAAAAGTAAAAAAAAATAAAAGTAGAAAAAAAGTATAGACTAAGGATATAAGACAATATTTTTGTACAGCTACTTGTACAATATGTTTTAAGCTATTATTACAAAAAGTTGAAAAGTTTAAAAAAATTAAAAGTTTATAAAGTAAAATTGTTACAGTTAGCTAAGGTTAACTTATTATTAATAAAAATATATTTTATAAATTTAGTGTGGCCTAAGTATACAGTGATTATAAAGTCTACAGTAGTGCACAGCAATGTCCTAGGCCTTCATAGTCATTCACCACTCACTCAATGACTCACCTGGAGCAACTTCTAGTCTGTAAGCTTCATTCATCGTAAGTGCTCTCTATACATGTGTACCATTTTTTATCTTTTATACAGTATTTTTATGGTACATATAATATATTTAGATATGCTTAGATACACAAATACTTACCATTGTGTTACAATTGCCTACACTATTCAGTATAGTAATACACTGCACAGGCTTGTAACCTAGGGGCAATAGGCTACACCACATAGCTTAGGTGTATAGTAGGCTATACCATCTAGGTTTGTGTAAGTGAACTCTATGATGTTCGCACAATGATGAAATTGCCTAATGATGTGTTTCTCAGAACATATCCCCATTGTTAAGTGGTGCACTACTGAACACATTTTCCCTAAGCAATAGCCACCAAAAGCCTTAGAAACAACGGCATTCTGGTTGCAATGAACACCTCTGGTCTCAGATCTCGGTTTCTAGATATCATTCCCTAATAATAAACCAGGACTCCTTGGAGAAATGCCTGTTTGCAAGTTGATAGTAGGGAAAACACAAGGTGAGACTGGGAAATTTTGTTGTGACAGAAAGCAAGGGAAACACCCATACCCATTAGGAGTCATCCCAACAGTATCGAGCTGAACGAATTCCCATAGGCCAGGTTTGGAACTTCATAAAAATTTGAATATCACACAGAGTGACTATAACTTATTGGGAAACATCAAAAAATAAAAAACCTCATAAGTCCATAATAATATTTCCTAGAAGGAAGGAAGAGAGTGACAATTTTCAGCACAAATGGAGCTAGAACATTTTTTAAAAACTGCATGAGTAGTTTGCCATAGTGAACTAGGATCCTCACCAGTAGAGAAAGAACTATGTTTATTCCTTTAATATCAATTAGCAATATCATATCTAGAATTAATGACAAACTAATTATATATTAACCAAAAAATATATGCATTCACAATTCAATGACAGCTGGATGCAAAATGACTTGTAATTATGATCCTCCAACCAAACTCTCATACACAATAAAATCACATTAGCCTGTGAAGAACTGGACTTTCCAGGACACTAAGTAGCTCTGACTCTGCTTTTAGTGTACTAAGTTTGGCTCAAAGACAAAGAAACTTGCCTATCTTTTCCCAAATAATGACATAAGACTCAATCAAGTAAGGGCACTGATATGACATAAAATTAAGACTGGTGGAAAGCGTCATTAGCAACTGTCTGCCCCCATTTGGCACTTGAGGGTTCTGAGTAATTGTGTCAATATACATGAAACCTGATTTCTACTCTGTGTGGCCAATTTGTTTGTTACCTTTCCAAAAAACATTACTAAACAAATTGGGAACTTTAACTCTAAACTTGTAAAGGGTGGTGGGGGGGGAGGGGTGGAGAAACTGGTCTTTCCTGTCAATGTATATCCCACTCTGAGACACTGAAATAAGTAATATTCATAATGGTGACTAGACATACAACCTTAAATGATTGCTAAGTCTTCAAAGAAAGACTAAACTGCATTGTACACAGTTTGTAGTGTCACTTTATTTTCTTATTATAAATGATCTAAACCACTGTGCTAAAGATAATTGTGGTCAAAAACTCTGGCAGCCATAATTAAATCATTATCTGTCAAGACAGATAAACTTCACTGCATTGGAAATTTAAACTAATAAAAATATTCAATTTAGTTACATTGAAATTTGAAGAACATTTCCAAATATAAATGTCTCTTCATATTAATTTTGTCTATACTTTATATTTTCTTCTCATTTCTTAGACAATAAAATGGCCAAATTGAGCTACACTCTCCTTCACCCATTGCATCATTACAAACTAATAGACTAATTAGTAAAATTACCTTTTGAGGAATAGAAGTCTGAAGTACTGTCAATAATACCATAAGACTTCCACTGAGGGAAGTAGAATGGGGATTTGGTTTTAGACAGTTAATTGTTTATAAAAACATTTCAACAGAAGAACACTGGAATGCAGTAGGATTAAGGTCCACCAAATATGCTAGATTAGAGAAATGAAAATGATAACAATGGCATTTCCACAGATAAAAACATAAAACAATACCTAGACAAAAGAAAATCATGCCATTTTATATTCAAACTTCCTAGAGTTAAAATACAACATGTATCACAATGTTAACTTCTTTTGTATTATTTAGACATGATAGATTTTATATTTGCAATCTCTTTTCAAATCTAAAGACAAACACAACCAGACCAGTCTTTCCAGTAGTTAAAAGTTTTAGCAGTATGACACACAACTTAGTATCTCCAAGGCAAATCTTTATGACACCAATAGCCAGTTTATAGAGATACACTAAAAACATATTGTTCAGTAAAGCCATAGTGAACCTTGACATGGAGAAGTGGGGCACTGGTGTTTTTCATTACACAAGTATAATATTTCTCCAGCAAAACCAAAGAATTCTTACTTTCTCATAACACTTTACCTAAACTAGAGTTCTCTAAATTGGGTCTCAGAAATATCCTAGACTGATTTGAGAGAAGTCTCATTTTGAATTAATTTCTCAGGAAATTAAAGGAAGATGATTTGTGCCAGATAATGACCTTGGTGTTAGGTTTATTTGATTACATGCATCAAGTTCTAAATTCTGTAATAAATTGAGAGTTAAGCAGACAAAATGAGAGGGTAGATGTAGGATGCATAATACCTGAGGAGACTTTTGACGAAACCTAAGGTATAGTAAAGTGTGAGTGTAATGTGTGGCATGTCCAATGGATTTTCATAACTGTACACAATGTCCTTCTTTTGTTCAGTTCTCAAATACAAATTAGATGACCATTTGGTGGAAATCTAATAGAGGTGAATAGATGTATAGGCAACTGGACTATATGATATTTAAGGGTCTCTTATAACCTCCCAAATTCTAAGTTCTTGTTGTGTACTTTGAAATATTTGGAGTATCATGGTGCAATGAGAGAACTCCTTTGTATCTCTCCTTCAATCTACAACTAGTAGGGCATTTATAATCCAACAAAGGTTCCTCTGCTCAGTCCAGAAACACCTGAAAGATCCCCACACAGTGGTATAACTGAAGGCAGGTGTACTGGCATGTGTAGGGAGGGCAGAACATGAAAGGAATGGAACCCCAAACCCCGACTCCCTAGGCACCTCAGGTGAGTTCACAGCCCCAGAAACATGGTAGCAGTGGAGAAGTTGGGGTGCACTCCCTACACCACAGCTCATACCATGAGAGAGCCTGGTTGCAGCAGCAGAGATATGTTTCCAGCTTCCTGGCCACATTACAGCAGTGCCAGTGGCTACTGGGAACCAGGGAGCAGCATGGGGGCTCTTAAATCAGCCTCCATTCCTAATTGCCCTATCCTCCCACCACAGCGGCAGTGCCCCTAGACCCAAGTGACTCAGCAGGGGCTCCCATTCACCTGGCAACAACTCTCATAACCACCCCTGTAAAGACAGAGGCAGGGCACAAAGATCCCAGAGGCACAAGTAGTGCATGCGTAAGGAAATCAAAATTGTGCTACAATGCCATCTATTGGGAAAAAAAAAAGCCCTCTAATAATCAACCTGTTGAACTGTTAAAAATCAAAAACGGTACCTTAAATATGAAAGGTGCTTATTACTTCAAATGCACTGGCAGAGGAACAACATATCAAACACCATGAACAACCAAAGTCATGGAAAACTGATCTAAGTGACAGAGAATTCAACATAGCAGTCATGAAGAAACTCAATGAGATACAAGAAAATTCAGGCAGTTCAATTAGCTCAGGAATAAAATTAATAAACAGAATGAGTATTTTCCCAAAGAGTAAAAGAGAACCCAACAAATTCTGAAGGTGAAGAATTCAATAATGAGATGAAGAATGCATTAGAGAGCACTAGAAGTAGAGCAGACCAAATAGAAGAGAGTATTAGCAAGCTTGAAGACGGAAACATAGAAATAATTCAGGTGGAAAGAGAATTAAGCTTTTTTTTAAATGAAAGAACTCTACGAGAACTATTTGACTCCATTAGAAAGGGCAACATAAGGATAACAGCTATCCCAGAGAAGAAAGGAGGAGGAGGGAACAAAGAGCCTATTCAAAGAAATAACAAGAGAAACGCTCAAACCTGGGGTGGAAACTGGACATTTGAGTATAATAAGAAGCTAAGTAGAAATTAATTACGTCAATGCAAAAAGATGTTCTCCAGGACACACCATATTAAAACTGACAAAAGCCAATGATAAAGAAAGAATTCTCAAGGCAGTTAGGGGGTAGGAAGAAGGAGTAATCTACAAAGGAAAGCCTATTAGGTTTATACCATATTTTCTCAGCAGAAACTCTACAGGCTAGGAGAGAGTGGCATGACATACTCAAAATATTGAGGAAGATTAAAATCACCAGCCAATATTTCTATCCAGCTGTTCTGTACCTTTTAGATATATAAAGAGGGAAAATAAAAAAGCTTTCTTAGACAAACAAAAGCTGAGGGAAATTTACCAACACAGGACCTGCATTACAAGAAAGTTGAAAGGAACTCTTCTACCTGAAACAAACAAACAACAACAACACAAAACACAAAAGTACACAAAATTTGGAGTAAGGTGACAAAAAGAAGCAGAAAATTGTAACTCTATTTCAGAATATAAACAATTATAACATAAGGTTAAAGGGGGAAAATAGCATTAAAAATAACTAAAGATACTTCAATTTGATAATGAGCACACAACATAAAAAAGGGATAATTTATGACAACAAAACATAAAAAGGAGAGGAAAAGAATGAGCTTGGATAGGCAAATTAAGATAAAGTACTATCAGAAGAAAAAAGGACTATTTCATCTATAAGACATTTTATATAAACCTCATGATAACCACAAAACAAAAATCTAGAGTTGAGATATGAAACATAAAAAAGGGAAATGAGGAAATATGTTAAATATGAAAAGATTTGAATTTTAATACAAAATTCCACAAATTTGCTTTTATTTAAGGAATAACAATAATCTATTCATAATATGGGAAAAAAATTTTGTCTAAGCAACGTCAAGTTGATTTTTTCTTACTGTTATTATATACATGGACTAATAAAAAAATTCATTCTACAACAGAATACCTAAAAACTGAATTTTAAGGAAAGAAAGAAATTGCTGAGACAAAAAGCATATTGTATTATGCTTAGTTTTAACCTGGTTACTTTTTAAAAGGTTACTGGCTTACAGTATGCTTACCTTTATACTAATATAAGGCTTTAGAGACTTATTTGGACAAACTAACTGAAAAATATAACCAGAAGAAACAGGCCTGGGGTCACAATTTTCCTGGATAATCAAGAACTAAGAAACTAACAGAAGTATTAGAGCCCAAAGCAGAGATACTTACTTTAAAAAAAAAAATAACTTAATATTTTGAATACAGAGAAAAGTTTAAGAAAATATGACAGGTCTCCATGTACATTTAGTTTTTTCAAATCCAGTTTTTTCCAAACATTTAATCATATTATTTCATCAGATTTATTTTCCATTTAAAGTTTTAAAAAACTGAAGAGAAAAACGGCACAGGTGATACAGTTTTTGTTCATCCCTCTTGTGAACAAGTCAAAGTTGTGAAACAAGGAGCAAAAAGCAAGCAGAGTTACCTGGGAACTAGATAAAAAGAACCACTACGACTAGGGAGAGAAATAAGAAATCACCCTGCATGGTAGAAGGTGGGAGGAGGTGAACGTGAGGTTGCCTGGTTCCAAGGGGGTGAATGGGATAGAGGGTATGGCAGTGGCAGCCAGCAGCTGATGACGCCTTTTTAAGGGGCCATGTCTGTGAGCAGACTTTTGTGGTGACAGACTTGCTTGCTCTGAGCACCAGCACCTGGCTGGCTGCACAGGGGGCACCAGGGACTTAAAGGGGAACACGAAGTTGTTGGAGGGACTGAAGCAAGGTGCTCTCCTTGGCAGAAGTGTCAGTAGTACCCACTTTTCTTCTGTTGAGCCCTGCCTGCTCCCAGTTTGCAGACAGTGCCAGCACAGCTGAGACATCATCAAACTGAACAACAAAGGTCACTCTATCCAGAGGATTTCCTGAAACTCTGCCTCCCCCAACTTGCGGCCCCACCCAAGCCACATCAAATTGTGTTCTCAACGAGTCCTGTGCTCCTTGCTGATCAGTGCCAAGACTCACACTGATAGCAGCTGGCCTCAGTTTCTGGTGTGGCCTCTTGAGGCAACCATAAGTACAGTATCTGTGGATTACTTGCTAAATCTTAACAGGTGGCCCTGGAGGGGCACAGGCTGGGACTAAACTCAGCCTGCAGCTGAACCCCTCTCAGGACTGTGCCACTGGACAGCTACTACACAAAGTCACACTAATAAGAATGGCAGACTCGGCAGCTTTCTTAGTACATAGAAACACATAGAAAGGCAGCCAAAATGGGAAGACAAAGAAGCAGAAACCATATGAGAGAACAAAACAGAGATCCAGGAAAAATGGAGTCGAGCTATCTAACAGATGCAGAGTTCAGAACACTGGTTGTAAAGATGCTCAATGAACTTAGAGGAAGAGTAGATCAATTCAGTGAGAACTTTAACAAGGCAACCAGTCAGAAATGAAGAATACATTATCTGAGATGAAGAGTATATCACATGAAATCAACAGAGTGGATAAAAAAGAGTACTGAATCACCAATATAGAGAATGGGGAAGCCAAGGGCACTCAATCAGGACAGCAAGAAAAAAGAAGCCAAGACTATAATAATAATTTAAGGAGCCTATGGGACACAATTACATGTAAAAATATCTGGGTCCTAGGGGTACCTGAAGGAAAACAAGAAGTTGAAGAGCTATTTGAAGAAATAATGATGGAAAATTTCCCTCATCTGGTGAAGGAAATAGACATACAACCCCAGGAATCTCAGAGAGTCCTAAGAAAGAGGAACACAAACAGGCCCACACCAAGACACACCATAATTAAAATGCCGAAGGTTAAAACAAAGAGAGGATCTTAAAAGCAGCAAGAGAAAAGCAGTTAGTTACCTACAAGGGAGCACCCATAAGACTGGCAGCTGATTTCTTAAAAGAAACTATGCAGGACAGAAGGGCTTGGCACAACATATTCTACGTGATGAAAACCCAGGATCTACAACCAAGAATACTTTATCCAGCAAAGCTATCGTTTAGAGTCAAAGGACAGATAAACAGCTTCCCAGACAAAAATAAGCAAAAGGAATTTATCACCACCAAGCCAGTATTACAGAAAATGTTGGAGGAACTTCTTTAAGAAGAAAAAAGCATTATCAACAACAGGAATAAAGAATAGTAATAACTACATTCCTATCAACAAGTACCTCAAATGGAAAAAGAATTAAGTGCTCCAACCAAAAGACAGAGTGACTGAATGGATAAGAAAATAAGACCCCTACAAATCCTGCCTATAAGAGACTCATTTCAGATTAAAAAGCACACACAAAGTATAAGGGAATGGAAAAAAAATATTGCCTTGATGAACCTAGAAGGCATAGCCTGAATGAAATAAGTCAAGAAAGACAAATATTGCATAATGTCACATACATTGTGGAATATAAAGAACAAAATCAACAACAACAAAAAAGTAATAAACTCATAGATATAGAGAATATTTTGAGGGGGTTGAGTAGGGCATAAAAGGGCAAAAGATTAAGAAGTACAAATGGATAGTTACAAAATAGAAATGAGATACAAATTGTAGCATAAGAAAATAGTTAATAATGCTGTAATAAATAAGTAAGGGGCAGGGTTAGTGGGGTGATCCCTTGTGAGTGATCACTTATACAGATCTTCAAATCATGATGCTGTACAACTGAAACATATATTACCATATGCCAACTATAATGAAAAACTCATGGAATTTACAATGTAAATATGAGCAACTGTCTATTATATTTCAATAAATCCAGAAAAAAACAAAACCTGCCCATCACCACAACAAACAAACATGGATTAAATGACATAGCTACATTTTTTCCAAGGTTGTATGAACTGAAAACAAGGTGTAGAAACATGTTTTCCTCCCTCAAGACAAAAACCTATGTAAAACTTGTGTGTGTTAAATAGGTCTGAATAGAATTATATAAGCATGGGGAACATATGAAAGGTTATTATAATAGGATTAGATTCATCTGTAAATGAAGACAACCTAAACTATCAGTGCTTAAAGATAGTTCTGTTCTTCATATTAAGGTCCAGAGGTAGGCAATCTGGAGCTGATGCAGTTTCTCTCTTTCATGACACCAGATACTGATTAATTGGGAACCGGGCTCCTTTCAGCTTTCTGCTCTACCATTACTAGAATGTGACCTTCCATCTTAGAGTCCAGTCTACACATCTTCATTCTTCAGGTTTCACATTTCAAGCAGCAGGATAGAAAAACGTGCGAGAGAAGGGAAGTGATGCAAGTAAAGTCATTTCTTAGAAAAGGTTTCTGGATGGAGCAACAAAACACTTTCATTGGTTAAAACAGTCACATTAACACCTATAGCTAGCTGCAAGGGAGAATGGGAAATCAAGTACTTATTCTGTGTGGCTATGAGCCTATCCAAATTTTCTTGGCTTCATGCATATCTTCTTCCAGACAATTTTAGAATCAATCTTTCAAGTTCCAATAATAATCCTCTATAGAGTTTATTAAACTGTATTAAATTCATAAGTCACAGAAAACAAATATCTTCATATCATGAAATATAGTATCTCCAACTTTCAAAATTTTTTTCTTCAGAAATATTTTATTGTTTTCTTCATATAGGTCATATGCTTTTGGTATATCCATATGCAGATATTCTACAGTTACTGTTGCACTTGTGAATGGAATGAGCTCCTTTGTTCATTATACTTACTAACTGGTCATTGCTAGTGTATAAGAAAGTGATAGATTTGTTTATGTATTTCTCATATTGGACCATTTCATTGACCTCTCAATAATTTAGAGTATATTTTCAGTTGATTTTCATGCATTTTCTAGGGAAAAATAATTATAGTCTGAAAATAAAGATAACTTGTTTCTTTTTAATATCCTTTATTTCTTTTTAAAAAATGAATGGCGTTCTGAAACTTCAGGGGCATTTTGATAATAGCAATAATAGTGAGCTTCTCATTTAATGGAAACACTTCCAGTGTTTAAGGTTTTATCATTAAGTTTGCTGCTTATAGCTTCTGATTTAAAACAAAAGTATCCTTGGCCCTTCTGTTATTTGTTTACTAATGTATTTAGTGTTGTCATCACTGTCGTCATCATCATTATCTGAAATGTTATACTTTAATTAATGTATATTTTTACCTTAAAAAAATAAAGTAAAAAAAAAAGGCACTACAGATATAGTTGAAATCCTACATATCTCCCTCAGTCCTATTCTAGAGAGAACCTATAACGAATTTAGTATTCATTATTTCCATGTTTGTTTTTTACACTTTACACATGTATTTAGCCATAAATAATATATATTAGCATTCTGCATGTTTTTAAAATTTGCAGAAATGGAATCATACTATGTCAAATCATCTTCAAAATTATATATTTTAAGAATATATCGCTGTGGCTCAGGATATTCATTTTAACTACATTTCAATATTCTCTCTTAAGTATATATACCACAATTCATATTTCCATTTGACTACCATTTAGAGAGTTTCCAAGCTTTTATTATTACAATCAATAATGCAATGAACAATCTCATAAGTGTCTCCCTGGGAACAAGTAAGAGAAATTCTCTGGTACTTTATTTTTAAGAGTAGGATTGTTGGATTGTAGAGTGTGTTACTTTGCAACCATATTTCAACTTTGCAAAAATATTCTCTCAAATGATTTACCAATATATTCTCATTCTTCATTTTTTGTCCTATTTATTCTGTCAGACTTCCTTATTTTTGTCAATCTGATCATTATGAAATTTTATTACTCTTTAATATGCATTTCTGTGCTTGCTAATCAGGTTATATATTGTTTCATATGTTTACTGCCATTCAGTTTTCCTCTTCAGTGAAATAACTGTTTATATTCTTTGCTTATTTTACTATTTGGTTATCTTTTCTTAATGATAGGCATGAATTCCTTATCTAATCTGAAAATTAATCCTTTTGTCAATTATGCACATTACAAACACCTTTTCCCAGTCTGTAGCTTATCTTTTACTGTACAAATTTTGCATATTTTTTTGTATGGTTTCCAGGCTTTAAGATAGCTTTCCTTACCCAAGGTCAGAAACATATTGCCCTATTTCTCTGGAACCTTTTATTTCCCTAAACTTTTAAACGTTTTTTTAAATTTTTGATTTTGAACTTTTTTGGGTGCTGAGTGAGGTAGAGACATAATCTTATTACGTTTTTCCTTATGCAGAACCAATTATTTCATCACCTTTTACTGAATAATCCTTTCTCCACTGACTTGTAAGAATGATTCTTATATGAAAAATGTATAGTTGTGAGGGGTCTGTTTTTGAGTTCTCTCAATTCTATCAGTCTCACTCTCCATCAATACCTCAACTTCTTAATTTCTAGCATCTTTTAAGTCTTAATATCTGGAAAGATAAGTCATTTAACTTATTCTTCAAAAATGTCTTTATATTTTTAGCCCTTTTGTCCTTCATATTAATTTTAGAGTCAGCCTGTCAAATTGTAGGAAGGGAAAAAACTTTTTGAAATCTGGTTAAAGCTGCACTGATTTATATTTTGGAGAACTGACTTCCTGATTGTGAGTTTTCCCATTGATGAACACAATTTACCTCTCCATTTATTTGAGATTCTTTTATGTCCTATAAATTTTTCTAATCTTTTTCTATAAAGGTCTTACCCTACTTTTGTTACAGATATTCTTGGGAACTTAATGATTTTTGTTGCTATTTTAGGTGGTACTATTATCTAAATTATATTTTCTAATCATTTATTACTAGTGTGTAGAAATGCAATTAGCATGGTGTGTCAAATGGCCGGAGTTACAGTTGTGCCCTTGAGACTTATAGCTGTATAACTGTGAACAAAGTACTTAACTCTTAGCAACTTCATTTTCTTCATCTATAAAAAAAGTTTAAAATAGTAAACCTAACTGGATTGCTGAGGATTAAATAAGAGTATAAAGCACTTAGTGCTAAACAGGAAAAAAAAAAAAAAACTTAAGAAATGTACTATTATTGCATTACTTGTCTTTTCATCGATCCTGCTCAATTCTGTTATTACTTCTAATAATTTGACTGTAGAGTCTTCTGAATTTGTAGACAATCATCAGTAAAGAATACAGATTTGCTTCTTCTTTTCCAATCCTTTTCTTTCTAATTTCACTACACCTCCAATAAATTATCATCGTCTTCCTGACTTTAAATAGATTGTTCCTTATTTCTTACTATTAAGAATAAAATCTTCTTGGGGTAGAAATCTTGAATGTATTTAAGAAATTCACCATTCCTAATTTCTAAGATATATAAAGCAAACAAGTATTGACCTTTATCAAATGATTTCTATGCATCTATTAAGATGACTATTTAGTTTGTTTTGTTTAATTTTTAAGTTTGAAGGTGGCAAACTAAATTTATACCGAGTTTAAAAGTCTTGTTTTTATATTTATATGATGAGTCCCTTTTATTCCTACTGCCCCTGAATCCTTTGTAGAGATGTACATTGACTGAAAGACTTAAGAAGGCATGCAGCAAATTAAAAAACTAAAGCCTTAAGCCACGGCAAAATTCCCTCTTGGAAATTACAATAAACATAGGAAAACTATAAACATTTTAGAAATGACTTTAAGAAAAGAACACACACATAAATTAATGCTACAGGGTACAAGTGTAGAAAAAAAGTTCTAAAAACAAAAAACTGTAATAGGTTGCTTATGCCTTAAATAGCAGTAAAGAAGTCTGAAAAAAATTTACATTTACAATCTTAAGAAAATAGGTAAAGTGAACTGTGTTGCTTAGTATTTTAAAATGTAAGAGATGCAAAAATTAACTTATTTTTAGCATGCACTGTTATGTGTCCTGAAAGGATCTTTGGGAAACTGAGAAACACAGCTTTTGAACCAGTTTAGTCAGTATTCATGCTGGAAAAAAAAAGAATGGAAAAAAATGATATCTTATCTAGTTTATAGCTTTGAGTATATTGATTAGTTTAAACTAAACCAACAAAGCTTTTATTTGAAAATATATGCACTCAGAAATTAATCCATGATTCACTAGAGAAATAACTCTATAAACCTTTTAAAGAAAAATTTCTAATTAGTTGAGCAAGATTCTAACATGTAACTCAAATATTAAACTGAACTAAAAACATTTTCCTAGTAACTGAAACATAGAATCTCTTTTGTAACTATTTCTTTTTCATAATATAAAAGAGTTTTAATATAAATAAAGCTTTGAAAATGAATAATGATATAAAGGAAGTTCTTTAAGTCAATAACTGTCCAAGACATTCTGTCACTGACTATTTTTACCTCTGTAAATCTTCTATTAGATCTCATATTAGATCTGCTCTCTCCCTGGCTCCACCCACTGACCTGTTTCCAGTCCTAAAAAGGCGATATGAAAATAACTGAACCCTAAAACAGATCTCTAACAAAAATTGAAAAAAAAAAAATCTAAAAACTACAGTAATAACAATAGTATAGGTTAGGTTAGATAACATTTATTGAGTGCTTACTTTGGGTCAACGCTTTACATGAGTTACCTAATTTAAACTCAGTTTGTATTAGCATCACACGCCAAATGATTTAAATTAAAAATATAAACCAGTATCTGACCACTAGAACTTAGTCCTTAATAATTAAGTTTATAACAGAAGAACAGGTATATTAAATGAAATCTTATTAATCTCCCACTACATTCAATGTAAGACTTTTACATGTAATAACAGTGTCAGAATAATGACACGCTATACCTTTCCTTTCTTCTATGAGTACAGCTCTAATTATCAAGATATCCTAATACTCGTATTTCAATTCTTTTTCTTTACTTGGTACTATCTTAACATCTAAATACGTACTTTTGTATGTGGTAAAAATATTCAGTAACCATAAAATGTCAGTGATTCTCTTTGAAGATTTAGAAATACATACTTGAACCTATGGCCTAGTAACCTAAAGCGTTTATGCCTTTCCAGTAATTAACAGTCCGATGAAGGTTATCCACCCACTCATGGCCCGACATGGGCAAGACGAAAAGCAGGGAAAGGGTTTTTTAGTCCTAATTCTACCAATGACTTGCTGTAAGATTTTAGATAAGGCAATTAACTAGTTTAGACCGTATTTTAATAATATGAAAAAGGTGAAATATAATCAAGTAATTTATGAAGTCAAGATTTCAGTTCAAATACCTGAGAAATCATGAAGCACTGAGAGAGTATAAAGTTGGAAAGCATTGAAGACTGTGGAAAATGTCTGCTTCAGGAAAATTTTTCAGGAGGGAAAGAAGGATATCATTTAAAACTTCACTGGAGAGCGCGTCAAAAAAATTAGGCTTTCTAAATCATCTTGACAGGTTTGGTATGAAAATTTTAGAAAGATCATTGTTAAATGTTATTATGTTAGGTACAATATATTAGGTTTAGCACTTTTTAAGTTAAATTAAATTTATTTTTCTCCATGAAAGCAGTAAGGGGTCTTTATATAACATTCATATAACATGGTTATAACTATTTCCAGAACTTGATGCATAATTGTACTACTACCTTTAATTGTTAAAGCCATGCACAGTTATTGATAATGTTACATAACGTATTATCATTTGTTTCTTTGATTTATTTGCTAGAAAGTCCGTGGTGAACAATACCACGGCCATTTATAATACTGCTTTTACTAGAAAATATCATATGCTTTATAGATATTAATTTTTGAACTAAGTTTTACGAATTCACTACAGTAAGAGTAAAAGGTAAATATTATCTATAGGTTCTGAACTCCTAAAAATTTATATTTTACCAGGTTGATACTCAAAATGCAAAATCTTCACTGTCTCTCTAGGTACTAAAAGCTCTTTTACATTATGAAAAAGTTATTTCTAATTTTTAAAGCAGGAATAAAATAGTTTCAGCCTTGGATCTGATCTCTCTCCACCCCCTCATGTAAATGTCCAAGAAAATCTTTAGCTAAATTTGAGTATTAAATCTTAATATAGTGTTGAAGTTATTGAAAAACAAGAAAATACATAATCATTTTTGATCATTATGTCATAAACAATTTTGGAAGTAACAGAAAGAAACATAATTCTTTAACTGATACGTGGAACAGCTGCCAGGGTCTACCACTACAGAGAAAACATCTACGACTGGCCCAGGGATGAGGTTCCAGAATGTGGACGACTGCAACAGTTTTGGTATCTGCACATTCCAACCTCAATGGGGAAAAAACCAGGTATTTGAGAAATGTCATGGACAAGTAATGCTAAACTAAAAATAGCATTGACAGCAATGGCTCTTGCTTGAAAAACTGGAAAGCTTCTCACAGTTACATAAGTCATACTGGCTTCCATTTACTTATAATAGAGAAGAAGCGGCATTTCAAAAGGTCTTACTAACTGGAATGCAAATGGATGACACTAGAGATTAGAAAATAAATCTACAGTAAATTTTAGAGACGAGCCTTTCAGACACAAAAGAGAAGAGAACAATTTACTTGGAAGAAGAGAAGCAGAAAACAGGCAACAAATTGCTTCTTCAGAATATCAGGCACAACTCCCTTGTGGAAAGATATAACTAAAATATTTGGGTATTTGAATAAAAATGTATCTCTTTCTTAGGGTTAAGAATGAAACCAAAGTAACATCATGTTGCTGCTCTTCCTAGAGGAGTACATAAACAGAAATCAGAATGGGCATATGTTAGGTCTTAAAAATCACAGTTCCCCTGGGAAAATAGTCATCAGGTTAAAATAACACACTCTTATTATTTACATTATGCATTTACTTCTCCAGGAGCTACAAATTTCAGTAATAAATATCAAAGAAGACTTAAATTTAGCTTATGTAATTTTAGGGAGATAGAAATAAGCCATATATTTTTCTTGCTAAAACTGATACTGATTTTTATTTAAAAATATAAATTATAAATTAAAGTAATAAGCGATGTGTTATTCAACTTTGAAAACACAAAGTAAAAAATATTTTTAACTAGGTGACTTTACCACCTCAGTTATTATATAAAAGACTGACTAATTTGATTTCTAAATACAGAACAAAAAGATTTGCATTTTAGTAGAGGAGAGTAGGAGGAAACATGAGGCGGCTATAACTTTCTGACACAAAAAGATTCTAACACACTAGAATAAGATATAATATGTAGGCTATGGAAGCATCTCTGCTAACTATTTTAAAATAACAATCTGGGCTCTTATTTTTCTAAAATGAACTAGTACTGTTTGCTTTTAAAGTTTATAAAAACTAGTACTATATCAAGAGGACATTTATTTATACTCATAAAATTAAAATACTACACATACTTAGGAATTCAGAAACATCAAAGGTAAGAGGACTATGAAAACTACTATATGAATTTCTAGAAATCTGAAAATTTAGAATCTTAATAATCTTAAAAATGTGAGAACTTTTTTCTTGGAATTCTTTTTTCTTTTGTATTAGATTAAAATGCAATCATATTCACTTTGATGTCATATAATCTTTTGTTCTTTATTAAGCTATGAAGTTTAATATAGAACACTGATATGATCATAGGTGGTTTTTGATTGTTTGTGGGTTGGGTTCCCTCTCCTGACAAGCTAGAGGGGAATGGTTCTATAATTTGGAGAGAACAAAACTGATGAACACTCTTTATTTAAAGGCTATAGTCTTAGAATTTTGCCCTACAAAAGACTTGAACTTTAGTCTGGGGAATAAAAACATCGCTTCAGAGACAGACCTGAAGGTTCAAATCCACTCTTTAATCACTTCCCAGTTTGCAAGATCTTGAGCAAATTATGTTTAAGTCTCAATTCCCTCAAATACACAATGAGAATGGCAATAACACTTATCACTCACAGTTACGATAATGCTTACATAAAATTATATATGCAAGCACTAGCAAGTGTCAATAAACAGGGGTTATTTTTATTACTATAATTTCTCTTTACCTTTGGCCTGAAAATCTTTAGAACTCTCCCCTGTACAGAGCTAACCAGAACCTGGGTTGGCCTTCCAAACCAGGTTCACTTGAATCTACTAAGTTCAGAACTGAGAACCCTCAGGAATGGTGCACATACATGTGTGATCACTTTGTAGTCATTCCTCCTGAAACTGTCTTAAATGTAAACTTAACCTAAAACAGCTTAGACTTCTACTCTCTTCTACTTTTTTAAAGTACTACACAATACTTAAAAAAAAAAAAAAAAGAAGTTAGGGCCTCAAACCATTATCATGTGAGCAATAGCTGTATTTCCAAAAGCTGACAATGAAAAAGATTGCTAAAATTTGAAATTCCCTCATTTATCGTTTTGAAAATAAAAATATTGGTATCATTTAAACAGAAGCAGAACATTCGGGGGTGGGGAGGTGTTCAAATTCTTAACAGGGCCGATCTGTGATTTAGAGAAAATTCTGGTCTCCATGTTATCTTAATGAAAAGGTCTAAAGAAGCATCATATAAATATGGATTACTACCCTAGTGGTAAAATTCTCTACAAGAGAAAAAGAGAGTTAATACAAATATTTTACGGATAGAGATGATTATTCTTACTAATGTCAATGGGGGAAACACACACACTATTTGAAGGTAAAAGGACAGAAAGGGTTACTTCCTTATGCAAATTTGAACAGCCTCTTTATACAGTCTACCAAATTCTTTTTAGTAAATCAGTGCTACTTATTTTCCATTAATCAATAATTGAAATATTATTAATTCACCAGGAAAAACAATTTAATATGATATAAACTAATGGCTTTTGAAACAAAGGTATGTCCTTTTAATCATGAACACTTTTATACATTAACTTAAGGTTTAGAAAACATTAAGAAATAAGCTGGTTTCAAATAGAAAAATGTGTAGTTCCTGAAACTGACAAGGTAAGAGATACATTGCCCAATATCTACGTGGTACAATCTACTTAAAGAAATTATCATCTCTCTACAAACCTGACAAATATTAAAGCTCAATTATTCAATTTCTGGACAATTAAAAAACTAACCCTTCACCTAAAAGCAACCAAGAACACGTAAGTCCAAATATAATGTAAAAATAGTCTCAGTGAAATATTCTGAATGTTGTTAAAGGCAAGTATTTGAATAACTGGTTGAGATATCCTTACCTTTTGCTGTGGCACAGGCTTTAGGATCAATAAAGATTATTCCAAATAACTGCACTTAGCAGTTGATTTCACAGGACACAACAGCTCTGCATTCCGTGCAAAAGCGTACAGAATGAATCATAATCACAGTGGCTCAGACCTTTTCCAGCACAGGCTAACTCCAAGTCGAATATCCACAGCACTTTTAGGCTCTCGCTCTGTTTTCAGGTCCCCCTTTCAGCAGTTTTCTTGGTCTGCTTCTGGTCCCTAATCAAGCCGAGCTGGCTTCTGTGAGCTCCAGAGAGCTCTGGCCTTCGGGAGCTTAATCCTTCCTTCTCAGCAGGAACTGCTGTGCAACACCACAGAAACGCCCCAGCCTGAACTCACTCCTGCAGAACAGGCTTCACCAGTATAGCTCCACCCATCAACTTCACACAGGTGAATACTTCCTGCTCAGAAAACACCAGGATGAACTTGACGTTTAATTATGTTTTTAATCTTTAAAAAGTTACTATTTGGTTATTAATATTTTCTATCTAGAAGGCAGGCAGTGTATCCAATAAAAATGATGGTCCTTTAGTCCCAAATAAATAATTGATGATGCAGGAAGTAGTGCCAGTAAAAGGCTGAATGTTAAACGAGCAGCAACAGGCTAAGGAAACATACCCTTTAATATCTTTGCTGATAATGGCCTGTGCTTGTTATTCTACTAACATATAAAAATAAAGAGTATCAACTTATACTGCCTCTGTGTGAAAAATCTTGAGAGACAACAATCTTTTACGCATCTATTAGGGGGAAAAATAAAGGTCTGCCCACCCTCAGAATTGAAAATCTAGAATTAAACAATTTTCCAAAGTATAGCTTCCTACTTTATACAGTGTCCAAGTGTTAAAATTATAACTCTCCTTATATAATAAGTACTGAAGAAATTCACCATTTATATTAAGTAACGGTACTGCACTGTGCTAATCCTACTAGAATTAAATAAATGACTTAAAAGACATTAACATATTTTCAGTTTCAAAAGATTTTTTACTAATACCAATGTAAATCAACATTCAGATACTCATTTTTAATAAACAAAATAATGTTACTATGTGCCAGATGTGATTCTATGGACTTTATAGTCTTTATTATAACCCTATGAAGTTTACTCTATTATTCCCATCTTAGAGATGAGGAAACCAAGAGAGAAGAGTTAAGCAATTGCAAAAGTCATACATGTTGGAACTGTCAGAATAGAGATACCCAGGGAGTATTTATCACGTGCCTTGCCAAAATCTTCTGCCACTGATCAAATTTACTCTTTCCTTCTGCTCTGAACATAGCTCTGAATATAAAATTGTTGATAAATGGTAGGCCAGAATAAGAAAAACAATAAATTGTGATTTTAAAATATGAAAGACCATTGAGAATTCCAATCTGTGGCAAGAACAAAACATGTTATTTAATTACTACCAATGGAATAGCTGTAGATTTATGGATTTTATTAAATAGGAAATGAGGCTCTTAAAATTTATTTATAGCGGAGAAGGCAAAGCCACCTTTCTTTTGTTAAAATTTAAATTAAAAGCACCTCTCCTCACACCTTTTCCTTGGTTAGTACTAAAGACACCAAAGGAAAGAAAAAGACAAAAAGAAAAGACAAAAAGAAGGGGGGGGGCAAGTCTATGCTGTAGAAAAGCGATTTGTGGGGAATACTTAGTACAACTCATAAGCCCTTCATATTACCCAACATATAAGCACAGACAGAGATAAATAAATTTGACAATAGCTGCCTGAGAGGAGGAGAATTACACAATTAATAACTCTCACCTGAAACCCAAGGCTACACTCCAGGCCATACAGGAATACATAGTAAAACATGAGTGCATGCAAAAATTGGTGAAATTGGAGTAAGGTCTGTAATCTAGTTCACTGCATTGTGACAATGTCAACTTTCCGGAGTTGAAATGTACTATATAGTTATGTGAGATGTTAGAATGGGAAGAAGTTGAGTTTTTTTTTAGAATATGGGACCTCTGTGCTATTTTTGCATCTTCTGAGACTATAATTACTTCAAAATGAAAAGCTAAAAAACATGGCTGACTGAAAACATTATGCTTTGTCTTCTAATGACCGCTTATGACATAGGAGAGATCACTTATTGCTCTTCTCTTGCATTTAACAAAATATGTGGAGAATATCCTATGAAGGACTGTGTGTATCTGTGGGGGAGAAGGACAGAGGTGGGAGGAAGATGAGAATTCACTGGAAAGGCAATGAAAAGACATTCCAATCATTCTATTATAAAAACTACCTGAATTATTCGAACCTTTAACAGTATGTCAGTAAATGCTGCCAGCTTTACAGCCAAAAATACATCCAGAATCAGATCACTTCTTACCACTTTTATAGCAACCATCTAGGTCTAAACTACCATCATTTCTTGCCAGGTTCATTACAAGAGCCACTGCCAAGTTCTCCTACTCACGTCCTCTCCTATCCTTACACAGCAACAAAAGTGATCCTTTGAGGTAAGTCAGGTCAAACAACAACTCTGCTCAAAACCTTCTAATGTCTTCCCATCTAATTTTAAACATAAGCCAAAATTAAACAGGGACCCCCAGGCCACCAAAGAGAATATGATCCTCTTTCTTTCTTTACTCACAGCTCTAGTCAACGTGGACTTTCTGCTATCCTTTAACAAGATAGAGATGAGTTCAGTATCCCTCACTTGCAGCTCCCTTTCTGGAAGTATGTGCATATCTCCCCTCCTCATATCCTTTGGTCTTTGCTCAAAAGTAACCTTCTAATGAGCCCATCCCTGACCACCTTTGAAATTATAACCCAACATGAGAAACAACATCCAAGCCCTTCCTCTCCCCTGAAACCTCCTACTAGGGTTTATTTTTCTCCATACATCATCTATCATACTATATATTTCACTTGTTCACCTTTTTCTCTCCTTCTCATCATACTTAAATACAAACACCACAATGACAATATTTCTGTCTGTTGTGTTCATTGCTGTAGCCCTAGTACTTAGTATGCATGCAATACATTTCTGATCAATGGATGAATAAATACTGGAAATGACTAAAAATAGAAACGTTGCTTTACTTAGGGCAAGGAGGAGACTGATTAGGTGCTTACTCCTAGCACTGGCTAAAGGGCATATGGGAGTTTTAGAAACATTTTTGATAACTACAGTAGAAATTGTTCATGTTTATAATTATCAATCAACTGTTTTGCCCCAAAACAGTAAAGAATATAAATTAGTATATAAGAGAATATCTGCCCATAAGCCAAATGATCTAGATGAGGAAAAAAGACACAAAAAATGAAGTATCAAATTCAAAATAAGAAAACTTATTGCCATACACTATTTCCAAATAATTGACACAAACAGTAGCTACTGTAGGCTGAAATGTATTCCCTCATTATTCAAAACATAGTGTTAGTACTAGTATCATGGAATTACCCAGGAGTTTATTAGAAATGCAGAACCACAGGCCCCACGTTAGACTTACTGAATCTACAGTTTTTAACACTATCTCTTAAGCAAATTGAATGCACATTCAAGTTTGTGAAGCAATGACCTAAGAAGTCTACGTGAAGAACACAGTAAGTCATTTCAGGCAGGAGAAAGTTCATAGACAAGGGAAGAAGAAACCCAAAGTATAATAAGAGGAAAGTAAGGAAACATGTTACCGAATGCTGAATATAGATAATAAAATGGAAAAAATAGGTTATGAAGTTAGTTCCAGTATTTATGGAGCACTTTAAATTCTAGGTTAAAGATTTTGTATATAATTCCGTCACAGAGGGAAACCACTGAGGTTTTCTAAAGTAAGGGATTACAAAATAAAAGTTGTATTACAAAAACTATTTTAGTAGTAATTATTAAGATAATTTCAAGAGACATTCATTGTATATCCACTGTACATGCCACCCATGGAGGAGACAAAGATGAATGGGACATACTTGTGACTTGTGAGGTGACTGCAATTTAGTGAGCAAGTGAAACAGTTGCTACTAGATTTGACTAATAACAGGAGATGGGGTTAGGAAGAGATGGGTCAGGGAAGTTTTCATGGACAACGCAGATCATGGCCTGAGTCTTGAAATACAAATGGGGATTTCAACTGGTCAACCTGGGAAGGCAGGCATTCAGATAGGAGGATCAGTAGGAGCAGACAAAAGCTATGACAGCACACAGTGTGTTTAGAGAACAGAGAAGTAAAGCCCAGCAGAGTAGATAGGGAAAAAGACTAGAAAAGAATGAAAGAGGAGGGCAGCTGAAAATGCCACAATAAAATATAGTTTAGAGTTATGTTTTATATACAGTGAGGAAAAACTGAGATTTATTTTTTGAATTAGAGAGGCATTAGAAAGGTGATGGCTGAAACCAGCATATTAAATAGGTTTCTACATGTACTTCTCCTTCATCCTCTGTTTAACTCATCTTTTCCTTTAATTTCTGTTCTGTTCATATGGGCCTTATGGAAATCCAAATACATCTTTACTTATTCCTATTGCAATAAAAGCAAAGGATATTGAATAAATATTTGTTCCGAGAGAAAGAACAAAAAACTTTATCTCTAGTCAATGTTCTAATGTGGGAGGATTCTGAGTTTTGAGTTAATCAGCCACAAAGGAGTTAATCTATGTCAAGTACTTGGTACAGTGTCTGGCACATAGTAGGACTACATAAGTGTTGGCTATAATTATTATTAGATGTCATAAGATTTCATTCAATAAGTCCTTGCTGTGAAACTTTGAGCAAGTTGTTTAACCTCTCTGAGTTTCTGTAGCTCCATCTATTAAAAAAGGGGTGTGATGTGGAGACAGAAATAAATTCCCTGAGGTATACTCCCAATACCTCAGAGGGCAATATCAAGATTCAAATTCCAATTTAAATAATGTAAATACAAGTATTCATAAACTCTAAAGCACTTTACAAATATATGTTATAAATTTTCTAACATTTATTTCCCTGATGCAGTGAGAATGTATTATCTTCATCTTGCAGTGTATTCGGAGAATAAACTTCCTTAGGCCTTCTAGCCCTTTGATATTCCTTTGAATCTTCCATGAATATCTCCCAGGGTACTGATTTTAATATCTGATTCTTAAAGTATTAGCCTCCAGAATACAAGTAAGCATACATTCAATGGAAAAAAAAAAATTCAATACAACATTCCTCATAGGATAAGTAAAAACCTGGACCTATTTTACTTGCTATAGAGGGTCTAGTCATTTCACATGTCCGCTAACTAAAAAATGCAGCTATTATCAAAAAGAAGACAGAAATTTATGATGGAAACTCTATTCAAGTGCCATCCAAAGAGGCTCCCTCCCCAACCATAGTCCCATGAAAACTATTATAATTCATTTGTTTCGGTGGTATACATTGAGATACTGGTACACAGATTTATACTAACAAATAATGTACTAAGTATCTACATAAACAAAAGAAATCTAGTTTCTGACACTCTCAATTTAAATGATGTAACATAGACAAGCATAAGTCAATATAAAGCAACTGGCATTTATTAAGTATCCAAAGGCTTCAAATTAATTTTCAAAAGTATCTTACCACACTTTTCATATAAAGAAATTAAAAGTCGGAGAAGCCAAAATGACATGCACACAGACAGTAAAACATGGCATAGGGGTTAAAAACTCAAGGTTGGAGCCTGTGTTTTCGTCCTTTCAATTGTGCTGCTTTTCACACAGGTATAAAAATTAAATTAAAATTCTGCATTCAATCTAGTGTTACAAAATATCTATTTTATGAGGTGGTTGCATTAAGAATGACCCTTAGAAATTACCTATTTGGACACTATGAACTTATTTCATTTCTAGGAGAGACTACAATCTATTTTTTTTCATGTTGTTTAGAGTAATACATAGAGAACTTAGATAATTTTAAAGGACTTAGATAATACAGAAGAAAACAGAGAAAAAATGAAATATCTCTTGAAATATTCTTCTTTTAAGTTAGATATGTATCCTTTCAGATCCTCTTCTATGAATTTATAATGGGATTATACTGTTTTGTGATTTCTTTTTTCATTTATCAACATCACAGAAAAAATTTCTCAAATTAGCACATATGCCTCTCCTTTATTATTTTTGACAGTTGCAGAGTACTTTGCAGTATCAGAGTATCAAATCTATTTTGAAATGTGATTTTGAACATTTGTGGAAATACTGCAAAGAATATTCATCTAGATGGGAGATAGATATATTTAAAAAATGCAGTGACCAATTCAAAAATGACAAAGAACTTGAATAGACATATCTCCACAGTAGATATACAAATGGCCTATAAGCACTTGAAAAGATGCTCAACATCATTATGTTTCTGTATAATTATGTTTCTATATAAGTATCAAGAGAACATTACCAGCACTCTAAAACCCTCTCTTCTATCCATCCCCATCATCTACCCCCTCTCTTCTCCAAAAGCAACTGCTATTCTAAATTTCAACACTACAGAACACACTTGAACTCTAGATTTTAAACTTTTTTTGTATATATGGAATTTGACAGTGTAAGTATGCATGCATATCAGGCTGCTTTTACTCAACATTTATTTTTGTGAGATTCATCTATGTTGTTGCACATGGCCATACCCCATGTCATTTCCATTGGTTTAGAGCAATCCACTGAATGAATATACCATTATTTTTCCATTTTCCTTCCACTATGGATACACCTTTGTGTTTTTCTAGGTGTTTTTTTTTTTTTCAATCAGTAATAAGGTGCCTATGCCCAATCTACATATACCTAAGTGTGGATAAACATCATGCTCCCATCAGCAGTATATGAAAACCCCAATGATTTATATCCTTACCAACTTTTGTTATTGTTCTCTTAAATTTTAACCATTCTGCGGAGTGTACTTTGGGGAGTCAATAAGGTTTTAATTTGTATCTCCCTAAAAACTAATAATGTTGAATACCCTGCCATTTTAGAAATTTGTTATTGAGCATTTTAGAAATTTGTTGTTCATGTTTTCACTTAAAAGAAAAATCTCTTTATCTGTCCTTTTCTTATTTGATTCTTTACATACTTTGGTTACCTGCTTTTTGTCAGATAGGTGTACTGCAATTATCTTTCTCTTTCTTCTGAACTTTAATTAATTTTAATTGTTAAGCTTTTCAATTATGACTACTGCTTTATGTCTAACCCAAGATCATGAAAATAGGTCATAAGGATATTCTACTGTGTTATCTTTCAAAAATTTTGTTTTACCTTTCATATACAAACATATATTTTTTCTGGAATGGATTTTGTGTATAGGGTTAAATAAGGATCGGTATATATTTGTCCAGGTGATCTAATACCATTTGTTGAAATGAGTGTCCTTTTGACAATGTTCTGCAACGCTGCCTTTGTTGTAAATCAAGAAGCTGTATACACACAGGTTTGTTTCTGGATTCTATTCTGTTCCACTGATCTGTCTATCCTTGCATCAATATCTTAATTGATATCTTCATTAGTGAAGTTTTAATGATAAACCTTTATATCTATTATAGGAAGTTTCCTTTTTTTTTTGTTCTTCAAATTTGCCTTGAGTATTTTGGTCTTCGTATTTCCATATAAATTTGAGAATCAGTTGTCAATTTCCACAAAAAATTCCAACTCAAATCTTGGGGCATTTGTCAGCAACTCTGCCCTATTGGGCTCCAAACTCCAACTTTTGTTCCCCTAGCATCATGACTTCTCTACTCCATCAGCAGATATCCTAGGAAAATAATGTCTCCATCTACTGGGGTTACATCTCTGGATGTCTTTCTTTCGTTTAACCTTCTTAGTAATTGTTTACTGCCTCATTATTTCTCCAATGTTGCAATGAGATATTTTTATATTTCTGTCCAAATTTTCTAACTCTTCTCAGAGGGAAGGTTTGTCTAAATTCCCTAGTCCTTCATTTTCAGAAGTTTATGCCTAAGAGTAAGGTCTGCTTTCTTCTCTCTTCACTTTTTCTCCCTATCATTCCCCTCTTCCCCCATCCCCTTGCCCCTTTCTTTCTAGAGGAAAAAAGATGGATAATGCCAGAAGATGAAGAATTTCACCATGGAAACTATAAACAAGACCCAATGTTGATCCTAGAAATGAAATAAATGATATAAGAATTGAAGAACTATTAGATAGGCTTAAGACACCTACACAGAAAGAAGAATCAGTGAATTTTAAGATAGGGCACTAGAAAGTATCCAAACTCGAAAGAAAAGATGTGTGAGACAACATTAAAGAATATAACTGATGTGTAAAGGAAAGGAGGGACAGAGAATTGCACAAAATAAATATCTTAAGAGGTAATAGCTGAGAACATTAAAAACTTGAAGAAAGAAATTAATAAATAGATCCAACTTCTCAGTAAACTCCAAGCAGGACATGGTAACTCATTAATTTTATTTTTATATACATAAATAATTGGAATATATTGAGAGCATTAAGAAAAACTCCAAAGGGAATTTTTTTCCTATTGCTCTTGTTGTGTAATAATATAGAGAGCTTTAAATTTCGGTCTCAAACTATAGCTGCATCTTTCAGATCTGGCATCTAACAGTGACAGATGGCAATGTTAAAAATAAATAGAACATTCAAGTTGTTTATACTGTAGGCAAAGACATTTTTAAAGTGTGAAACAAGACTGAGGCTGACAGAATTCACATTATCCTTTACAAAATTTATTAAGAATGTACATTTCCCTATACCAAACTTGCAATGCTGCTCACAAAAGATAAAATATTAGCTTTTGAAGGGGTGTTGTCATTATATGTCATTACTAATTTAGAATTAACAGTGCCATACAGGTCTACTGATAGAAACAATTTTCTAGAAGTATCAATAATTGATTAACTTTCTCAAGTTTTAAAAGCTTCTGGAGGTTATCACAATTCAAAACATGAGAAAGTATTTGATATAGTTTAATATCAATATTAAGCTAATATTTAAAAACAGTTTACAGTACATCTCTGAGGCAAGTTATCAAATATGAGGACTAATAACTAATAAAAGTTAGGCTAATACAGTGGGAAGGTATAAAATAATGAAGAAATCATAATAAATTTTTATATTAAATTTTAATAACTTCAAAATCGTGACCACAATAAATCCACAATCATTTCAAGGTTGATAAAAAGTATTTGAAAAAAATCCACCATCCTTTTATGATAAAATCATTCAACACAGTAAGACTTGAAGGATACTTCCTCAACCCGATAAAGAGCATCCACAAAAACCTACAGCTAACATCTTAGTTAATGGTGAATGACTGGATGACTGCTCCTAAGATCAGAGACAAGACAAAGATACCTATTCTTGAAACTTCTATTCAACACTATATTAGAGATTCTTTCTAAAGCAACTGGGCAAGAAAAAAGAAATTTTAAAAACATCCAGATTGGAAAGGAAGAAATAAAAATATTTCTATTCACAGATGACATGATCTTGTATGTAGAATATCCACTAAAAAAAAACTACTGGAATAAACATTTCAACAAGGTTTAAAGATATAAGATTGATATATAAAAATTAATTGTATTTTTATGCACTTGCAATGAAGAAAAAATGAAATTTAAAAAAGTTCCATTTATAATAGCATGAAAAAATAAAAATAATTTAACAAAAAAGCAAAACTTATGCTCTGAAAACCACAAAACATTAACCAAAATTAATAAAGTCTAAATACATGGAAAAACATCCCATGTTCATGAATTAAGAAGATTTAAGAAATACTGATAAAATGGTAACACTTCTCAAAGTGACATACAGATTTAATATAATCCCTATCAGAATCTTGGCTGACTTCTTTGTAAAAATGGAGAAACTGATTCTAAAATCCACATGGAATTATGAGGGACCCAAAAAAGCCAAATCGATCCTGAATAAGAATAAAGTAGGACTTGACAACTGCAAATTTTACTACAAAGCAATAGTAATCAATACAGGGTGGAACTGGCTTAAGAACAGACATATAGGTCAATGGAGTAGAATTGAAAGTCCAGAAATAAATTCAAATGTCTAAGGTCAATTGATTTTCTACAAGGGAGTGAAGATAATTTAATGGGGAAGAAGGGAAGAAGTAATTTTCAACAAATAGTGCTGAGACAACTGGATATCAATGTAGTTGGGTCTCATGCCATACATAAAAATTAACTCAAAATAGGTCATGGGCCAAAATATAAGATCTAAAGCTATAAACTTCTTAGAAGAGTATTCAGAAGTAAATCTTGACCTTGAATTAAGCAAAACCTTCTTAGGTAAGACATCAACAACATGAGACCAAAAAAAAAAAAATAAATTGAACTGTATCAAGAGTAAAAAATTTTATGTTTCGATGAACATCATCAAGAAAGGGAAAAATAACCTATAGATTGTGAGAAAATATTTGCAAGCCACATTATCTGATAAAGAACTTGTATTAAGAATATATAAAGAACACTTATAACTCAATAAAAAGACAAATAACCCCATTAAAAAAATGGGCAAAAAATCTGAAAAGACATTTCTCCAAAGATAAACAAATGGGTAATATGTACATGAAGCAATGCTCGACATTATTAACCACCAGGGAAATGCAAATCAAAAACCACAAAGATATATCACTTCTACTCACTAAGATGGCAATCAAAAAAACAATGACAAAGGCGTGGAGCCACTGAAACTCGTACATGGCTGGTAGCACTGTAAAATGGTGCACCTACTTTGTAAAGCACTCTGGCAGTTCCTCAAAAGGCTAAACAGAATTACCATATGATCCAGAAATTCTAATCCTAGATATGTTAGGACATAAAAATATATCTACTTAAAAACTTGTACACAAATGTTCATTGCAGCATTATTCATAACAGCCAATGGAAACAACTTGAAATGGATAGATAAATAAAATATGCTATATCCACACAATGGAATACTACTGAGCCATAAAAAGGATAAAGTGCTGAAACATGAATGAGCCTGAAAAACATTATGCTAAGTGAAAGAAGCCAATCCCAAAAGACCACATATTATATGATTCCACTGATGTGAAATGTCCAGAATAGGGAACTCTATAAAGACAGAAAGTAGATTAGTAGCTGCTTGGGACAATGTCTCCTCATGGTTACAGGATTCTTTTTTAGGTTACTGATGCCATATTAACAAAGGAAAGAAACCTACAGTCATCAGAGCCACTAATGGACACTTACTGACCAAGTACCCAATGAGGAAGTCTTTGTAATAAATTGACTCTACTAAGGGGGATTTAATTGAGGACAAAAATGCCTTATAAAAAAACTAAGAATCCTGACAAGCAGAACTGCAGAGAACACTGTTTTGAAGTATTGTTCTCTACTTAACAATAAAGGTAGTCTGTCTAAAATGTTTAAATTCCTATGAGAAAAAACTGGAACAAGCACTGACTTCTTAACCTTCTATGAAGAGATAAACTTTGAAAGGGGTTATTAGCCTTTACTTTTACCTAAATACTGCTAAATGTCAATCTAGTTGTGCTGACATCTCTACTGACAACTTTTATATTTATTATCTTTTCTATGATTTTTTATAAACCTACAAAAAAATAAATTCAATTTTTTTTTGTAAATTTTCTCTCAATTCTCCCACAGGATTCATGGAAAATGACAAAATTAAAATGAATTGGTTAAAAAACCACTCATTTATCAAAGCATTTGGTAAATGCTTTGAGGAGAGAGGGGGCAAAGTACTAAATAAGAATAAACTTTGTTTTTCCTAATTCTTACAGAGATCCTAAACCTAGAATATACATTAAGGAAAACAAATAAATTGAGGCCCAGACATTTTTTTTTTCTTTTATTGGGGGAAGAGGGATAGGGAATGGCAGGGTAGAGCACAGGAAATATAATACAACTAGGAAAAATAAATTTGATTATTTCCTCTCCCCTCTATAACCTTTTAGTTTTTGTTTTTATTTTCTTTTGAAAACTTTCCATAACATTAAAAAGTTCCAGACTAGATACTCCATAAAATTTGCATAAATTAAATCACTCAATAGAAACAAAAATGTCCATTTTCTTGAAACTGTAACATTGCTTTACTTATTTTTAAACTACTCCACATATTTTTATAACACTGCAAATATACTATATAATAACAAATGCTGTTTAAAATAGTTTTGATATTCACAGGCACCAATAAAATACACACCCTTCATCTATTAATTTTCAGCTAATCATACTAGCTCCATGTCAGTTCTTTAAAATTGCTATTTCCTTTTATCATTTTATTGATTAATAAGCTATATTCCTACTATATAACTATAAAAATAATGACAAAGCTTAATGGAACAGACAGCTTTTTAATATTGTTGAAAATTTTGAATGCATGTAAACCTTTGTGAAATAATAGAGAAATAAAATATATTAAAAATTGAAACCACATAAAATTAAGAATGTATATTATGTCAATAAATACAAAGAAGAGCAAAACAAGCTATGTGCTTATCTGTAAGAGGAAATCTGTCTCATTAAGCAGTTGACAAAATAATCACACTAACGAAAAAGTGTACTCACCTGGTTTTGGCACTGAGTTGGTCACTGACTGGGGAATTTTCTGATTAATTAACTCAACACAGTGTCCAGGGAAGAGTCCCACCTAAAGAAAAAAAAAAAAAAAAAGCTGCAAAGAGAGGATTCTAAACCGGAGATCAGATCAGTGTGTGAACACTGCTGATTCAATTCCAGTAATGTACTCCACAGTCCTTTCCAAATGATTTTATTATTCCAAGACTCTAAATCACAGACAATGCCAATTACACAAACAAAAATAAAAACAATCTGTTGCTATGAGTATGCAGAGTTATGTGTTTTATTTGTCTAAAATCTAAGCCTGCTTTTTCAGTTTTAGCTTTTAATATCCCATATGTTTCTAAATCAATTAAAATATTTAGTCTGATACCAAGCTACGCCTGCAAGTTATTAATTTTTACCTCTCAATAATTTATTCTGCTGAAATGTCAATCAAGTTATGTTGACATATCTACTGCCAACTTTTATATTTATTATCTTCTCTATGATTTTTTAAAAATCTACACAATACCATATTCAAAATTTTTGTAAATTTTCTCTTAATTCTCCCACAGGATTCATGGGAAATGACAAAATCAAAAAGAATTGGTTAAATAACCATTCATTTAAAATCCTGGTTCATGCTGTTGTTAAAGAGCTAGTAGTATCTGGATAAGTGGGAAAGCAAGAGAGTAAAAGAGAGCCAATCTCAGCAGTGGTGAGAGAATCTGGCTTTGAAAAACTCTTTGACCTGGTAGACTCCTAAGAATTCTATGGCATTAGTTTGAATCCTAGGAAGGTCAAATCCTAGGAAAACTGACCACCAGATCACCCAGAGATACTGTACAATATGGCCAGAAGAACGAATACAGAGATAAACAGCCTGGGAACAAAAGTAAAAAGGAAATCTTTACCAATATTTATAGATGTTTCCTTAGACAGGAATATATTGAGCCGCCATGCAGCAGATGTTAAAGCTGAAACATGAAAACTATATCACATTGTACATCCTTCTGTTGACAGACTCTGGGAAAAAAATGAAATGGTCTTCCAAAAGTATGATTCATTGTGAAGTTCTAAGCTGTATAATTTCCAACTGTGTGGGATAATTTTCACATACTCATTTGCTGCATTATTATTTCAATTTCTGGAGCAATACTCTATGGTAGTTCTTAAAATTATAAAGATGTAACTAGTTATCATGAGCTGAAAAGGGGTTATTATCAGTTTTGTTTGAAAGATTTGATTTTGGGATTCTTAAAGTCTCCATATATTGCCTTTCCAAATGATACTTTAAATATTTATTTTATTGGTGAAATTTTATACCACATTTTGTATAACTTCTCTAATTTAACTCTAATTCTACCAAGATTGATTAGAAACAGATAAAAATCAACCTAAAACATCCTTCTCGTCCTCTCTTACACAAATCAGTTATTATGAGAGTGTTTATGGTCTAATGGTTGACAGTGTAGCCCCAAGAGTAAAAGTGCCTGGGTTCAACTCTAGGTCGCTCACATACTAGATCAGGTTTGTAACTTGTCTTCTTTATTTCAGTTTATTCATCTAAACATAATAATGGTATCTAGCTCAAAAGAGTTGTTATGAGAATTAAATGGATCAGTACAAGCAAAAATACATGTAGTTAGCACTCACTAAATGTTACCTATTATTATCCCAGTATGTTGTCTACTGGAAGACCTACAGGGCTCCAGCTCCTCCATTAAATAGATATGACAGACACATAAGACCTGCTACCTTTTGCATGTTTGTACTTAAGCTTCCTTACTATCGCATATCATTATTTCCATAAAAGTCTAATTCATGGCTATTTATAAATATTTTTCTGCAGTTGGATATGGAGAAAATACCAGAATCTAAACTTGACCCACCTATTTACCAAAATTCTGTGCTCTGGAACAAATTGCTTAATCTCTGCCTCAGTTTCTTAAATTTGTAAAAATGGCAATAATATTAGAGACAACAATAATTGTGTGAAGACACCTAGCCTAGTTTCTAAATTCATCACTTCTTCACAAAGACTGAACAAAGCTTAATAAATTTCTTTGGGGAACTATACAATATATATTAGTTACATTTTCACCTTTTAATTTTGTGTCAATGCATGAGGTTTAAGTATATGGGGTAAAATACTGTACTATGTAGAAGTCTATAGTCATGTACTATGTAGAGGTCTATAATCGCTTAACTCCAATCTGTGCACACTTGTCTTCCTTTATTATAAAGTGTAACACTACTAATTATTAGCTAAACTAAATATTCACTTTCCCAGACTCCTTGGATGAAGGTATAGCCATGGCACATGTAAACACAGGTCTACTGAAACTGTTCTGCCTCCTCCTTTCTGCTGTAAATGCAGGCATTAAGTTTGGATCTGTAGGAGCCTCGTTTGACCCTGAAAGAAAGGCCAAGAGCATCTTAGAGCTTCTGTCTAGCTGCAGATTCAACAGTAGTAGTCACCTTTTCTGTTTACTTTTCTGTTTCCTGAAGCCAAAAGAAGTCCTAACTGTTGAAATGAATCAACCTGCTGAATTGATAAGATCAAAACAGTATTTTTTTTTAATTTAAAAGACCTGATTCTATAAATTTGTAAAAGGGAAATAGAGTATGTCTTCATATTAAAAAGTTGTCATAAGGTGTATGTCAGCATTGTGTCAGAGTGAGAAGATTGCTTTCTATTTCCCCTTAAATTTACAAGTTGGAATGATCCAACAAAAGTTCCTCTCCTCAACACACAAACACACCTGAGAAATCTACTCATGGGTACCGTAAAGGTGGGCATATTGAGATGCATAGGAGAGGCAGGACAAAGGGAAGGACAGGGACAGTGTTGTGCCTGCTTTGGCCTCAGCCAACTTGGTAACAGTGGAGGAGTCGGGGTGCAGTGCCACTACAGTCTAGTGGAGGGTAAGAGGGACATAAGAAGCATAGGTGCCCAAGAATCTGGATCCATTCCCCATTCCTTACACCGCAAAGAAACATGCTAGACATAAAGGAGATGCATCTCTGGCCCCCAGACTACGGCACAGTGATGCCCGCAGCCATAAGGAACAAGGGCCTTTGGAGGCACAGGGGACTCAAAAACTGGGTTCCTCCTCCATCTGACATATCTCCCCAACAGTGGTGGTGCCCCCAGATGGAGGTGACCCAAAAATGGCTAAAAGGCCCACCACTCAGGTCACCCAGGTGTCAATTTCCACAACTACAGTGATGTCCCCCCTACCTCAAGGCAACCTCCAGAGGCATAAACAGCACAAGAGAAAACAAAAACTTGAGCACCATCTACTGGAAAACAAAAGAAAGACCTCTAATTATCAACCTGCTGAATTGATAATATCAAAATAGTATCTAAATAAGAAAAGAGTGTACTTCCTCAAATGTACAGGCAGAGAAGCACTACATCAGTACCATGAACAACCAAGGAAACATGGTAACACAGAAAGAAAACAATAATTCTCCAGAAACTAAACTCAAAGTCAAGGGAGACTGTGATTTAAATGACAGAGAATTCAAGTTTGTAGTGATGAAGGAACTCAACTGTGTAATAAGAAAACTCAGAAAGGCAGTTCAATGAGCTTGGGAATAAAATTAATGAACAAAAACATTACCAAAGAGATTAAAACTGTAAAAGAGAACCAAAAAGAGATTCTTATGTTGAAGAACTCAATAAATTAGATGAAGTACTCAACATATGAAATGAAGAATGCATTAGGAAGGACTGGAAACAGAGAAGATCATATGGAAGAGAGAATGTGCGAGCTCCAAAGTAGAAACCTAGAAATGATTCAGGTAGAAGAGTTTTTAAAGAACTCTTTAAGAACTATCTGATTCCATTAGAAAGAGCAACATAATATTAATGGGTATCACAGGAGGACAAGAGAGGGAGAAGGGAACAGAGAGCCTATTCAAAATGTTATTGAGAACTTCCCAAACCTAGGAAAGGAACTGAACATTAATGTAAAAGAAGCTAACGGAACACAAAAGACCTTCTCCAGGACATATTATATTAAAACTGACAAAGCTAATGATAAAAATAAAAAAGAAAAGAAATCCTCAGGGCTGCCAGGGGGGAAAAGACAGTAATCTACAAGAGAAACATCAGATTATCATCAGATTTCTCAGAAACACTACAGGCCAGGACAAACTGGAATGAGATAGTTGAAGTTTTGAAGGAGGGAAATCACCAGCCAAGAATAATATATCTAGAAAAACTGTCCTTTAGATATAAAGAAGAAATAAAGGTGTTCCCAAACCAAAAGAAAAAAACTGAGGAAATGTGTCAACACGAGACCTAAATTATACATAAAATGATGAAAGGAACTCTTCTACCTGAAACAAAAAGACAAAAGTACACAAAACTTTGAGTAAGGTGACAAAAAGACAAACAGAAGCAGGAAATTGCAACTCTATTTCAGAACAGGGTATTAAACTTTTAAGTATAACACAAAGATTAAAAGGAATAAAGTATTAAAATAATAATAGCTATTGCAATTTGGTAATAAACACACAACATAAAAGGGGATAATTTGCGACAACAAAAATATTAAAGGGGTAGAGAAAAAGGATGGAACTCATATAGGTGAATAAAGATAAGATGCTATCAGAAAATAAAAAGGACTATTTTATCTGAGATGCTTTACACAAACCTCATGGTAAGTACAAAACAAAAAATCCAGAGCTGGGATAAGAAACATGAAAAAAAAAAAAAGGGAAAGAGAGAAAAAAAAGTCATAGAAAACCATCAAACAAAAATATCAGACAGAACACAAGGGAAAGGTAACGACAGATAAACAGAGCAAACAGAAAACAAAGGATAAAATAGCTATAGTAAGTCCTCATATATCAATAATCACCCTGAATGTAAATGATCTGAACTCACCAGTCAAAAGGCACAGAGTAGCAAAATAGATTAAAACTAGACCTGACTATATGCTACCTTCAGGAGACCCACCGCAGCTTCAAAAACATAGGTTTAATGTAAAGAGGTAGAAGACAGTACTCCAAGCAAATGGTAACCAGGGTAAAGCAGATGCAGTCATACTTATATTAAACAAAAGATTTCAAGGCAAAAAAGGTAAAAGAGACAAAGATGAACATTTTATAATGATAAAGGGGAAAATCCACCATTATAATATATATACACACACACACATGCATACACACACACGCGCACGCACACACACACACCCTAGAAGCATGAAAATATATAAAGCAATTATTGACAGACCGAAAGGGAGAAACTGACAGTATAAAAATAATAGTAGAAGATTTTAATATCCCACTACATCAATGGATAGATCATCTAGCCAAAAATCAACATGGAAACATAAGTCTTAAATGACACATTAGAGCAGATGGACTTAGATATTTATAGAACTTTCCATCCCAAACAACATAACACACATTATTCTCAAACGCACATGGAACACTCTCAAGGACAGACCATATATTGGTACACAAAAAAAGTCTCCATAAATTTAAGAAGACTTAAATCATAATAAGAATCTATAGTAACCAAACTAGAAATTAACTACAGGCAGAAAGCTGGAAAAGTCAAAACGAATGTGTAGAGATTAATCAACATGCTCCTGAACAACTATTGGGTAAAAGACAAATGAAAATGACAATATGGCACACCAAAATTTCTAGGATGTAGCAAAAAGTGGTACGAAGAGCGAATTTAGAGCAATACAAGCCAATTTCAAGAAACAAGGAAAATCTCAAATAAACAATCTAACTTCACACTTTAAGGAGAAAGAAAAAGAAGAACAAATGAAGCCCAAAGTTAGCAGAAGGTGAGAAATAATAAAAATCAGAGTGTAAATAAATAAATAATAGAAAAAAACAATAGAAACAATTAATGAAGCGAAGAGCTGTTTCTTTGAAAAGATAAAATTGATAAACCTTTAGTTAAATTCACTAAGGAAAAAAGAGAGACTCAAATAAAATCAGAAATAAAAGAACTGAAGTTACAACAGATACCACAGAAATACAACAGATTATACAAGAATGCAATGAAAGACTATAAGCCAACAAATTAGACAACCTAGCAGAAAAGGACAAATTCTTAGAAACACATCTTTCTAGACAGAACTATGAAGAACTAGAAAACTTGAATAGACTTGATTACTAGTAAGAAAATTGAAACAGTATTTAAAAAAACTCCCAAAAAACCAAAGTCCAGGACCACGTGGCTCTTAGTGAATGGCTTCTACATACTAACAAAATATCAGAAAAAGACTTGAGATAAAAGGAAAAGCCCAAGAAGCTACTACATCCTATAGTGTGCTGGTAATTGTTTAACGACTGGCTCTTTGAAGAAAAGGCCTTGATTTACAGAGTGTGCTAGTTTATGGCATAAATAACCCCACCTGGCTTGGTTTTCAGCTACCAATGTGACACAACTGAATGCAGAGTTGAAAAGAGATTCAAAGTAGTCTGTTGTGTAGCATTTATACCACACAGTATATATTAGGTATAAGTAACCTTCAGAGCATAGATAACAGCAAAATAGTATTAAAAGTTTTAAGTATTTATTACCTTTGTTTTTATTAATAATTATTTTTAATAATTCATTATACATTTCTAATTAATTATAAATGTATATGCTTTAATTTTTAATAATGGCTGTGTTTACAAATAACTGTCCTACAAAATTCTGAAAAATTTCACATCTGGCTCCAGCTCATCACTAATCTATTTTTTATACACTTAGTCTTTGTCTCCCCTACCTTTAATAGCTCATGGGAATAGGTTTCTAGCAGCTTGACAAGTATATGGCTTGAATAAAGAGATCTAAAGGAAAAAGACTGCAATCTGATTTGTCTGATTTTCTACCTTGAGGATATGTTCACATTTATAAAGAATATAGGTTTGGCTACAAAATGAATGTACTAAAAAATATTTTGGTACACTTACAGGGAACGTTAGGAAAGAAGTTACTGCAATAAAATAGGCCTGGAGCTTTAGTAGCAGTAGGAATGTAAAAGAATCACTGCTTAGAGATGTATCCTTACCCTAACTATGGTGTCTCTGAGGCAACCAATCAAAAATCTAAAAAGGTTCAAATATATGGTGATGGAAGGAAATTTAACTTTGGGGGGTGAATGCACAATGCAATATATATATGATGTGTTATTGAATCGTACACTTGAAACCTATATAGATTTTATTAACCAATGTCATCCCAATAATTTTAATTTAAATAAAGAAAAAATCTAACTAGGGATTTCTACATAAGAACAATGTGTTTATCATTGACTTTTCTAAAAATTCCTGTTTAATGGGTTTTGTCTTTAATTTATGGCTAGTGAAACTTTAGGGCTGTTAGCATAACAAATTTTTTAATTATTATTAAGCTTCGTAAAGTATAGCTCTTACTCCCAGGACTATGCCATGGATTTTTTTTTCATCAATTAAAACCATTTGGCCTCAGAGAGTTTCCACTTTTTCATTTTCTGACTACAACTTCCTATCCTTCTAGGTCTCTAATGATCCTTCCTATTCCATGCTGAGTGAAGTTCAAATTCAAAAGACATTGCAACCCCACCTTCCTGTACTCCCCAACCAACCCCCACCCCACTCCAGTACCTGTCCCCCTTCCAGTATCTTTTTTTGATATCCAGTATGGATCCTGTGCTTGATCATTTGAACTTTAAAAAAAATCAGTACCCTTAATTTCCTTGCAATATTAACCTTCTGCCAAACCAATCCAGCCAACCAAAAACTGCATCATTATACTCTCCTTCTTGCATGCTTCTCTACTGCCGGAGGAAAATCACATCACTGAAGAGATTCAAACCAAGAAAGACAAATTCATAGTCTCTCATCTAGAAATGGCCAACTATTTTTTTCCCCACTCATCAAACTTTCTTTGAGAACACACTCCTCTTTAGGATCTCTGTCTAGTCCAACATCCATGCCTCTGCCAAGACCATCCCAGTAGAGTTGATCAGACCACAAGTTAATGAGTCAACTAGTCTTGTCTCCTAGGATTTTGGAAGTCAAGAATCTTTCACCATCTCCACTGAGTTGTTAGAACTAGGAAATATTCAAAAAGAAAGAAAAAGGGAGGCATGAGGGAGGGGTAGGGGGAAGAGAGAAAAGGGAGAGAAAGAGAGAGGAGAAGAGGGACAGAGAGAGGGAAGGAGAGAGGGACAGAGGGATGGAAAGAGAGAGAGGGAGGGTGGAGAGAAGAAGGAAGGGAGGTGAGAAAGAAAGGAAGGAAGGACAGAAAGGAAAGAAAGAAAAGGGGAGACTGAGATAAAGTAGCAGCAGCTACAATGGATGGAAAGAAGAAAAAATTGGAAGCAAATTCTCTCAGTTCCTTACTTCCCAGGTTCCTGCTTCCATTTTCTTGTGACCTAACAATTCTAGCACTGGGTTTTTAAAGATACTCTATTTATATCTCCTCCTCTCCTCACTCCCCCACTGCCTTCCCCTGCAAAACACCACATTGCTTCTTGTTTCTTTGCTTTATTTATACTTCTACTAAACTTTAAATGCCAGCTCCATAATTTCTACTTTTAAAAAACATTACTTTTGCGGTACAACAGGTTTGAGAATAAGAAACTCAGTGAGGGATCAAGATATAAACTTAGGAGTTGGCTATATATATGGTATTTTAAGCTAAGAGAGTGAATAAGATAGTCTAGGATAAAGAGCACAGAATGAGAAGGTAGTCCAACCAAATTTTCAGATGCCTAGTAGAAGAAATTGAGCTATAAAAGACTGAGAAAATTAAAGAAATTCTAAGAGTGTTGTGTCACGTCTATTAAGAAAAAGCAAGCCATGAAAAGATACATCAAATACCGCTGAGAGTTTAGGTAAGATGAGTAATGAAGCATCCATTTTTTTTGCATTAAGTCAGAGGCCATTAATGATGTAAAAGAATAAAACAGGGTGAAGGATATATTTGTGATAGGTGAATATAATGATGATGGTCCTAGTGGAATGCAAGCTGGATAAGAATGCGAGTGAAGGCAGGAAGCAGGCGATGGAAGAAACTGGAAGGACCAATGGAATAATACTGAGAATGAGTATTGAGCATAATTGATTATATAGCAATTAACCAACAAACAAGATTGATTTTCTGTTCCCAGTAAGTTCAATGAAATATCAAATAAGACAAAATTATAGCTGCTTTAAAAATTTTAATTACTTTGCCTTACTTTTCCTCTCTGGAAGGAGTAAGAAGAGGATAGATAAGGCATAAGTAGAAAAGCAGGTAGATGAAAAGGGCAATCTGTGTAATGAGGAGGAAATGATAGTTAAATTTGTCTGGAATATCAAGTTTATAAAGACTGGAACAGCATAATGGGGTTCAGAGACCATGGGTGGCCTTATGAATCATGACAAGGAGTTTGAAGATTCTTCTGAACAAAATAAAAGTTGTAAATTCTGGGCAGAAGAGGGACAGGAACAGTAAAAAAATTCTAATAGCTGTGTATACTTTTAGGGTAGGATGAAGGGAGAAAGACAAGAAGTCTTTCTTGTAGGAATTCGCAAACATTAAGACTAGAAAAGAAATAATAAAAGCCAACAGTATGAAAATGCCATGAAGAATGAAGAAGAGCATATGAGACAGAGAAGTAAAATAAACAGAAATTATCATGGGATGCATGAAAAATTAAGTCAAAGATGCTTCTGCAAGTTGTTTCCCCATTTTTACTGAGTTACAAGTGACAATCAAAAAACTGTCCATATTTAAAATGCACATTTTGATAGCCATGAAACAATAACAATAATCAAGATTATGAATATATTTATCAACCCCCAAGTTTCTTTGTCATTTCTCTATTTACCTACCCATTCCCTACCCCCACTCACCATGCAACCATTGAGCTTTCTATCATTTTAGGTTACTTTGCATCTCCTATAATTTTGTATGAATGGAGTCATACAGAATGCATATTTTTTTGTTGTCTGTCTTCTTTCATTCAGCATAATTATTTTGATGATCATTCATGTTGCTGTATATATCAATAATTCATTCCATTTTATTCCTGAGTAATATTCCATTGTATAGACACCACTATTTATTTATTAATCTTCTGTTGATAAGATATCTGGGTTGTTCCCAATTTGGGGCTATTATATATAAAGCTGCTATGAACATTCATGTGCAACTTGCTTTTTGTATGGGCATATGCTTTCTTTTCTTTTGAATAAACACCTAGGAATGGAATCTCTAGATTACATAGGTATATGTTTAACTTAAGAAGCTGACAAATTATTTTCCAAACTGGTTGTAGCTTCTTACATTTCCACTAGCACTGTGTGAGAGTTCCAATTCCTCCACATCTTCACCATTTTAGTAAGTATGTAGCAATACATCACTGTCATCTTAATGTGCATTTCTCTAATGACTGTTTATATTAAGCATCTCTTTTTGTGATTCTTTGCCATATATACTTTTGCTGAAGAGTTTGTTCCAATTATTGCCTATTTTTAAAGTGAGTTCTGTTTTCTTACTAAGTTTTGAGAGTTCTTTACATGTCGTAAATACAGTCCTTTATCAGATATAATCACTGCAAATATTTTTTTCCCAGTCTCTTATCAGTAATGTCCAGTAAAGAGAAGTTTTAAATTTCAGTGAGATTTTATTATTTTATGAATTGTTCTTTTGATGTTGCATCTAAGAAACTTTTGCCTAACCCAAAGTCACAAAAGTTGTATCCTATGTTTTTTTCTAGAAGCTTTATAGTTTAAGATTTATGTTTGGGTATATGGTCCATTTTGAGTTAAATTTTACAGATGGTTACAAGAAATAAATCGAAGTGTTTTTTGGAGGCAAATGGATATCCAGTTGTTCCAGGACCATATTCTCTTCACTGAATTGACTTTGAACCTTCGTTGAAAATCAGATGTCCATGTGGGGGTTTATTTCTGGACAATTTATTGTATTTCATTGACCTATTTGTTTATCTTTCTACTAACCCATTCTCTAACAGTGTAGCTGTAATTCTTCAATTAGTGTCAGTTCTCCAACTTTGTTCTTTTTCAGGTCTGTTTTGGCTGTTCCATTCTAGGTCCTTTGTATTTCCATATGAATTGTTTAATCTGCTTATTAATTTCTACTAAAAAGCTTTCTGAGATTTTGATTGGGATCACTTTAGGGAGAAATGACATCTGAGCAATATAGAAACTTCCAACCCATTCCAGGGTATCTCTCTCCATTTATGTGGATATTCTTTCATTTCTCTCAGAAATGTTCTGTAGTTTTTTAATAAACAGGTCTTTCATATCTTTTTTCAAATATATCTCTACATATTTCCTATCTTGATGCTATTATAAACAAATTTTATTATATTTCCTAACTAATGTTAATGCTGCTAACCTGTGGACTACATTTTAAATAACAAGATTTTCACACAGTAGTCTGAAGTATCTGTATTTTAAATATATACATAGTGCATTTTAAATAAATAAATTACTCTCCTTTTTTTCTCCTTACATTATGTGTGAAAAATGATACTGACTTTTTGTAGGGAGTTATTTTATTTGTAAATTTATGTCATTTGAAATTTTACTTCAGAATCTGAAGGAAGGATTTTAAAAAATATATTGTATAACAAGGGTTTATAGGGTTTGATGAGGTTAAGAGCTACTGCTCTAAGCCATTCTGTCAATAATTTTTCACAAAGCTGAATGTTAAGCATCATTTGGTAGGATATATTCTGATGTTATAAGTTAACAAAAGACTATTAAGGAACAAATTTATCTCTAAACATCAATGGCTGCTGCTAATGACCCTAACAAGAAAAAAATCAAAACAGCAACAAAAAATACAAAACATAATTCAAGAAAATTTACATATTTTTGTGATCCAAGGGAAAAAATACAAAGTTAGAACTCACCCAAATTGTGTTCTGGTCCTGGCAATACCATTTCTTACTGTTTTTGTGAATCAGAACAGTATAAATTCCTTTGTCTCTATAATTCTAAATGACAGTTTAGGCCCATGTGATCCACTATTATCTTCTCCGCTATAAAAATCAATGATTCATACAAGTAGAAAAGGGGAAGCCTCAACTGGTTCATTAAGTTAATGCTATGACCTGCTCTTTGCCCAGAATGTCTAGGTTTCCCTATTAGCTCTTACACTCATCAGGGGAATAACAATGGACTAGATGCTTAACCCTGCTGATTTAGTTTCCTAATCAGTAAAACAGAGACAATAACAGTACCTACTTCATAGACATGTGAGAATTAAAGATTAAAACACAGAATAACACATGTAAGAAGTGTTTAAGAAGTGTAAGAATTCCTTTTATTTGTAGTATCACATACTTTCTTCCTCTCTTGAAATTATATATTACTAATGAAAAATTACAGTACATGATTTCCCATTACTAAACAGTGAAAAAAGTACTTTTGCTCTACTTAATTTTGAATAGTGATAAGGTATATCTTTGGATTTCATACATAAATATAATGGTTGTTATATAAATAAGCAGATAATTTGCCTTCCTCCATTAAACTACTACAAGGAACAAGGTTTCCAAATATCTTCCATTTTGGATAAAAAAATACTTCTCCAAAATAAGTTATTTGGAACCCCATTAAATTCCTGAGGTTAAGAACATTTTTATTGTCCAAGAATTGCTTCTCTGATACTTGTGCACAAAAAATACTCACATAACATTCTGGGGTAACAGTGAAAAATAAAACAGCTGACCTTGATCATCTTGTGGAGAACCAAGAGACTGTGAGCTATATAAAATTGTCAGTCTTAGAAGCAGAGTCGAAATGATGGAGTAGATATAAAGCTGTGCTTGCCTTCTCTCACAACTACATCAAAAGCACAACTGAACTACAGAACATCCATCATTGAAAATCTCCTGAGGCCTAGCTTAACAGAAGTCCTGCAACTAAGGACATACAGAAGAAGCCACCTCCAGATGGGTAGGAGTGGTAGAGACGAAAAATGGGCTGGTACCACACCCACACGTGGCAGTTGAGCATTGGGAGGGATATCTAGGCTGTGGAGGACCCCTGAGAAGCAAGGAGTCCCAGACCAACACTAAGCTCTCCAGTTCACAGTTCTGGCACTGAGAAGTTCCCACTTCTGGATGTAAAAATCAGCAAAGACTGTAGCTGAGTGAGATGGAGGGCAGCTGGAACGCCAGGCATTCCTCTTAAAGGGCCCACGTGTGGACTGACTCACTAATGGAGTCACTCACTCTGAGCTCTACCACTGAGATAGCAGCTCAAAAGGAGCCAGAAATGTGTGGGAAGGAACTGAATTGTCTGACTTCAGGGCAAGGGCTGGAGGGGCAGCTTTCTCCCAGACAGAAGTGCTGGTGGAGGCCATGGTTCCTTCGTTAGGCACTCCACTCCTCCAAGTACGCAGACTAAGAGGCCTACCATTTCTGAGTCTCCATCAAACCTGGCTAACTAACACTGGTCACCCTATCCTGGTGATTCCCTGAGAACCCACCTGACTTTCGGGCCCAGTCAAAACACTTCCAGTAGCTTTTCCATATAAATGGGCGGTCTTGGCTCATGCTATGGACTTTTCTAAAAACTTTCTCAAGGGTTTATAAAACCCAAACAAGCAGCGTCTAGCCTCGGTGTGCCAGTACCTCTAGCTGAGCAGCCCCAAGCCCAGCACTAGCAGTAATCAGCCTCAGTTCATGGCTTACCCTCTCAGGCACCTCTAGGCCCAGCACGGGTGGGGCCATTTGAAGATTGCTTGGTGGCTCATACCAGGTTGCCCAGGTCAGGGTATTGGCTGTGACTGATTTGGGGCTGTGGCAGAGCCCTTCTCAGGAGACCTCAGGGACAGCATGTACCACCAGGGGCCACATCAGAGGATGACACCCAAGGGCAGACTGTGAAGGCACCAGAAGCTGCTAAAGCAAATCCTGCTCTGTAGGGTCAGCCCCTGCACAACAGCTCTTCCACTGCAGTCACTGGTCAGTCCTCACAACCAATCAACCTGAGGGTCAATCCTCCCATTGACATGCACACAGTAAAAAAGGCTCAACTACAACAGGAGGGAAGACATAATCGGTACAGGGGACACAGGTAGAGTACCCAGCTCAGGTAGCCAGGGAGACTACACCATTGGGCTCCTAAGGACACCTACTACACAAGGCTACTCTACTAAGACACAGCAGCTCTACCTAACACAGAGACAAAAATAGGGAGGCAGCCAAAATGTGAAAGACAAAGAAACATGCCCCAAACAAAAGAACAGAAAAAAGTTCCAGAAAAAGAAAAAATGGAGACAAGCAATCTAACATATGTAGAGTTCAAAACGCTGGTGATAATGATGCTCAATGAACATAGGAAAGAGTAGATGAATTCAGTGAGAACTTTAACAAAGAGATAAAAAACATAAAAATAAAAAAGAAAAATGTAAAAAACTAGTCAGAAATGAAGAATACAATAATTGAAATGAAGAATACCTCAGGAGGAATCAAGAATAGATTAAATGAAGCAGAGGATCAAATCAGAGATTTAGACGATAAAGTAGCAGAAAACACCCAATCAAAACAGCAAAAAGAAAAAGAATCCAAAAAAAATGAAAATAGTTAAGGGGCCTCTCGGACAACATTAAGTGTACCAACATTTGTATTATAGAAGTACCAGCAGGATAAGAGAGCGAGGAATTGAAAATCTATTTGAAGAAATAATGATGGAAAACTTCCCTAATCTGGTGATGGAAATAGACATACAAGCTCAGGAAGCACAGAGGCCCAAACAAGAGGAACTCAAGGACCACACTCAGACACATCATAGTTTTAATACCAAAGTTAAAGACAAAGAGAAAATCTTAAAAGCAGCAAGAGAAAAGTTAGTTACCTACAAGGGACCTTCCATAAGACTGACAGCTGATTCCTCAACAGAAACTTTACAGGCCAGAGGGATTGGCATGAAATATTCAAAGTGATGGAAAGCAAAGACCTACAACCAAGATTACAAAGCTATTATTTAGAGTTGAAGGACAGATAAAGAGCTTCCCAAGTAAAAGCTAAAGGAATTCATCGCCACCAAGCCAGTATTATGGGAAATGTTAGAGGGATTTTAAGAAGGAAACATAAAATAAAAAATATGAATAATAAAATGGAAATAACCACACACTATCAACAATTACTTTAGATATAAATGGATTAAATGCTCCAATCAAAAGACAGGGTGGCTGAATGAATAAGAAAACAAAACCCTGACAGATACTTCCTACAACGGACTCACTTCAGATTGATTCTCTTCAGATCGAAAAATACATACACACACTTTAAATAAAGGGATGGAAAAATATATTTCATGGAAATGGAAACAAAAAAAAAATCTGGGGTAGCAATACTTAAACCAGACAAAATAGACTTGAAAAAAAAAAAAAGGCTATAACAAGAGGTAATGAAGGACCCAATAATCTTACTTCTGGTATTTATCCGAAGAAAACCAAAACACTTCTTCAAAGGGACATGAGCATCAGTATGTTCATTGTAGCATTGTTTTACAATAGCCAAGATATGAAGGCAATCTGGGGGTCTATCAATGAATGGATAAAGAAGAAGTGGTACATATATACAATTGAATACTACTCAGCCATAAAAAAATGAATGAAACCTTGCCATCTACAACAACATGGATGAACCTAGAGGGTATTATGCTGAGTGGAGTAAGTCAGACAGAGAAAACAAATGCTATATGATTTCACTTATATGTGGACTCTAAAGAACAAAAATAAATGCACAAACAAACAAACGAACATACAGAAGAGACATTCTGATGGTTGCCAGATGGGAGAGGGTGAGGGAGTAGGTGAAATAAGGGAAGGAATTAAGAAGTTGGTACTTAGAAAATAATCATGGGGATATAATGTATAAGATGAGGAATACAGCAAAAAATATTGTAATAACTATGTATGGTGTCAGATGAGTACGAGGTTTGCTGGGATAATCACTTTATAAGTTATGTAAATGTCTAATCACTATGTTGTGCACCTGAAACTAATATAATATCATATGCCAACTGTAATTGAAAATTTAAAAATTATTTTAAAAAATATGCATTGTTAAAGTCTTACTAGCCAGAGACCATAAATTTAGTTCTAAACTTATCAGAAACCAAACGAGAGGGAAATTCCATTATTTTCATAATACAGAAGGTTTGTGAATAAGAAAACCAGAATGGCTGGAAAGGAATGAGGGGAGAGAAAGAAGAAAGGAACTAGAAGGGGTAGGTAATAGGTAGATTTTGTAGGGTCTTGTGAGTTATTGCAAGGACGCTGGATTTTATTCTGAGTGTGACTGAAAGCTTTGTGTGGATTTGAATAGTGGAGCCCTGTGATTTGATTTACATTTTAATCACTTACTCTGGCTGCTCTGTGGAAGAGAGACTGTAAAAAAAAAAAAGTTAATCCATGGCCATGTCACCCTGTCTGATCTCAGAAGCTAAGCAGGGTCAGGCCTGGTTAGTACTTGGATGGGAAACCACTTATGGAGACCAGGTGCTGTAGATGTAAATAAATAAAAAATAAGGGATTTGTAAACCGAAAAGTCCTTGCAATCTGTGAGGTCAACTAAAGGTTGCCTTGCCTAAAAAAAAAAAAAAAAAAAATGCTGTCGAGCTCTAAATGATATTTTGTCTACTAGATTAACTTGCCCCAAATTTTTTTAGAGAAGATTTTTCTGGGAGAAAAGAGGACATTTGCTAAACTGGATTTAATTCCTTGTTTTATCTGTACACAGATAAGCTCACATTTTATGCTTAATAATCATTTATGGAACGATAAAATTCAGACTCCTCTCTCCATCCCTTGAGCTTCTGATTAGTAGTATCAGTTTAACATGCCATTTAGTTTGAAAAAAGATTTAAAAGTAAAGAAAAAAAATTTTTTTTTTTTTTGCTGAAGTACATTATATGAAAAATCACCTCAGAAAACTAAGATAAAAGATTCAATACTCTTTAGGAGACAAAAAAAATCAAGAACAGATTTCAGAATTTCATATTGTAGTTAATGTAATTTAACACTTCCTACTCTCAGAAGTTTAAGAAAAGAAACAGTCATGCCATAATTTAAACACACGGATGAACTAATCCTTTTGTTCTCATAGCTAAACTATGATGTAGGCTAAAACAATACATAGACTAGAACTTGGCATATGCTGATCTTTATCAATCATCAGCTGATTTACAGAATTTATCTATGGCAGAATAACCACTGTTTCTTGAAGAGAAGTCTGATGAACACCTGAGCCAAAATCACACCCACTGAAACAGAATTTGGGGATTAAGTCCTGTAATTTTATATTTTAACGAGTTCCCCTGGTGCTTCTTACATACACTAAATATTGAGAATCTTTGGCAAAGGAAGAATGGAAAGAATGATTGATAATAGAAGAAGGAAGATAGCAGTATAGTACCCTTTCTACGTTAGTGAATGATATTCCTTGGATAGAGTTTATTTTGCAAATTAAGACAAAAATGCAATACCACTGTACCCCTATCAGAATAGCTAAAATCCAAAAAAACTCAACACTATCAAATGCTGGTGAGAAAGCAGAGCAGCACCATTGCTGGTGGGAATGCAAAATGGTACAACCAATCTGGAATGGTACAACCAGTTTGGTTTCTTAAAAGCTAAGCATAGGCTCACCATATTATCTAGCAATTGCAATCCTTGGTATTGACCCATAGGACCTGAAAATATATCCACTCAAATACCTGCACACGGATGTTTATATTTATAGCAGCATTACTCATAAGTGATCTCCTTTAATAAGTGAATGGAAAAATAAACTCTGACACACCCACAACAATGAATATTAGGCAGTGATTTTAAAAAGGAACTATCAAACCATGAACGGACATGAAAAAACCTTAAATGCATACTGCTAAAGTGAAAGAACCAAGTCTGAAAAGGCGACATACTTTATGATTCCAACTATATGATGTGTTGGAAAAAAAAACTAAGCAGACAGCAAATGAGTGATTTTCATTTCAGGGTTAGCAGGAGAGAGACATAAAAAGTTTTTTGAATTTTTCTGCACCTAATTCTCTATTGCCTACCTGAAATCCATGCTTGCCTTCCACCATGTGCTTAACACTTTAGGGGGCATGTCAATGACGGAAACAATGTCACCCACCTAGGAGAAAAAAATTAAGTGAAATGTTTTAGTCAACTTATAAACCAATTGTTATATCTGGAATTTAAATCTGAAATGAAACGAAAGACTATCCGATTCTCTGGATAATTGTTTATGAAAAAACATTTTTGTAAAGAATTTAATAATCTTGACCATTTGTTAAGAAAAAGTCTATAAAAAGTAAAGCAGCACAAACACTGTGATTCAATTTATCACATTAGTAACTTCAGAAGGCCAGACTTACAGCATATGGTTTTTGAAAGCTATACATCATCAACAGTTAAAATACTGTTATAGCTATTACTAAAGTGTGAGAGTCACATATAAAGACAGTTTTAAATACTCATATTTAGAGCAACAGCAGCTTCTATCAATACCACATCAGTGAGTGCTTGCCATATACTAGGCACTGTGCTGAGCACTTCACTTTATCATATAGGAATGGCCTAAGAGGCCTACAATTAACTGGATCATTCTCAGCATAAAATTCAATGACAACCACACTTCTTTCAACAGATGGTACAATAAAACATTTCCACTAAATATCATACTACTTTCACTTGAACAAACCAGTTTTAACAAACTGGTACAAAATGATAAATATTAAATCGCAATAATAGTTTTCAATAACATATTTATCGAAAGTTATATTCTTTCATAAAAATAAGCGCTCTGTGATAAAACAAAGTTAAGTACATTAGAACAATGTTACTAAATGTACAATGCTGCTTTAAGAATTTCTCTTTTATATTCTCAACTAATTTTTCAAGTCAGGAAAGCGTCACCTTAGAAAACCATATTTGTTAACAGACTTGGCATCTTTCCAGATCTACATTCCTTTGTGTATAGAACCTAAAAACTGAGTTTGAGAACAGTTTATATTCTATATAGTAAAATTTGTACTGTTTTTTCTTAAATTGAATAACTGTTCATCATCAGTCAATATTAAGTAAAAGAAGAAATTTAATTTCCTTCCTTTTGGATCTGAAAGCAAGAAATGTTCATTTCTCTTCTCATCTGTAACTCAATCTCTGAAAATGAGAGAAAAAAAAAAGTGTCATTGGATATTGGTTTTTATTAGGTACTAAAAACACAACAAAGAAAAAAAAAAAAAAAAAAAACCCCGAGCCCTGGCTTTCAAGAAGCTCTCAGAGACAAAAAGAGAACAATTATGATTGAATGTAATTAAGTGATATGTCAGAGATAAGCCATGACATTCAATCCAGACTTTTGGGGGGTATGTCTTTGCAAGGAGTAGGGGACAGATATCAAGGACAACCTCCTAGAAAAAATGGGAGACACTGAAGCTGAATTTTCAAGGACAGTACAGTCATTTAAATAAAAATAGGTGGCATTCCAAGCTAAAAGATAATGGGTTATGGAAAACCCTGGTGCTTCTAAATAAAATGAATAAAACTGTTAAGGATGAGACTGGAAATACAGCAGGGACTAAGCTAACACATAACATCTTTTGGCATTTACCTCTAAGGTCAATTCATCAGGGCCCGAGCAGTGTACCTCTTGATAACGTGGGCAGCACCAACAGCAGGAGTGTTAATAGATGATTCTTCATGTACTAGAAGGTGATTTCCCTTATTATCAATCTATAACAACAACAACAAAAATGTACTATGTGATGGTTAAAGACATGGTTATTGCAAAAGGTTCTTAGACTATCTATGAATCATCTGATTTGATTTAGGTAAATATAACCCCAAAAAATCTTAAAAAAAAAAAAAAACCCTACCATTTATTGAGTACTTAAGATATGCCAATCATTGTGCAATGCATATAACATACGATTTAATTTAATCTTCATAAGTACTTATCAGGACTATCATCATTTAAATATGAAGAAGCTAAAGCTAAACGACATGTAGTTTATACGAGATTAAAGAATTTGTCCATGATTACAGATAATGAGTCAAGACCTCATATAACTCTGCATGTACAAATTAAGGAAAAATACCTATTATTTACTAGATACTATATAACTCAAGACATTCTCTTTTTCTATTTTGTTTGTTTATTTATTTGGTTTTTAGAGTCTACATATAAGTGAAATCATATATGTCTTTTTCTGACTTATTTCACATAGCATGATACCAGCTCTACCATGTTGTCTCAAATGGTAAGATTTTATTCTGTTTATGGCTCAATAATATTCCATTACGTATATGTATATAACACTCCTTTATCCATTCACCTAGTGAATACTTAGGCTGCTTCCATATTTTGGCTACTGTAAATATACTGCAATAAACATAAGGGTGCACATATCTTTACTAATTAGTGTTTTGGATTTTTTCAGATAAATATCCAGAAGTAGAACTGCTGAGTCATATGGTAGTTGTATTTTTTAATTTTTTTGGAAACTCCATACTGTTTTCTGTAGTGGCTGAATCAATTTACAATCCCACCAACAGTGCATGAGGGTTCCCTTTCCTCCATCCACATCCTTGACAACATTTGTTGTTTGCTGAGTTTTTTGATGATAGCCATTCTGACAGATGTGAGATGTGAGATTATTGTGGTTTTAACTTTTATTTCCCTGATGATTATGGATTTTAAGCATTTTTCATATATCTGCTGCAATTTTTATGTCCTCTTTAAAGAAATGTCTATTCAGGTCCTTGGCTCATTTTTTAATTGAAGTGTTTGTTCTTTTGGTGTTAAGTTGTATGAATTCCTGATATATTTTAGGTATTAACCCTTTTTCTGATATTAATCCTTTTATCTTCTTACATTAAGTAGGCTGTCTTTTCATTTTGTTTATGGTTTCCTTTACTATGTAAAAGCATTTTAGTTTGAGCAAGTCCCATTTGTTTATTTTTGCTTTTGTTTCCCTTACACGAGGAGACATATACAAAAAATTATTACTCATAGTGATGTTGAAGAGTTTGCTGCCTAGGTTTTCTTTTAGGAGTTTTATGGTTTCAGATCTTATATTTAAGTTTTTAATCCATTTTGAGTTTATTTTGTATATGGTGTAATAAAATGGTCTAGTTTCACTCGTTTATATCTATCTGTCCAGTTTTCCCAACACCATTTATTGAAAAGATTGTCTTTCCTCCATCATATATTCTTTCCTTCTTTGTCATAGATAAGCTGACCATACAGGTGTGGGTTTATTTCTAGATTGTCTATGCTCTTCCATTGATCTATGTGTCTTTTTTATACCAGTAATAATGCTGTTTGTTTACTATTGTCTTGTAATATACTTTGATATCAGGCAGCATAATAGCTCCAACTTTGTTCTTTCTCAGTATTGCTTTAACTATTAGGGGTCTTTTGTGGTTCCATATAAATTTCAAGATTACTTGAACTAGTTCTGCGAAAAATGCCACTGGTATTTTGACAGGGATTGCACTAAATAAATAGATTGCTTTGAATAATATGGACATTTTAACAATATTAATTCTTCCTATCCATGAACACAGTAAAGCCTTCCATTTACTTGTATCTTATTTAACTTCTTTCTTCAATGTCTTTTAGTTTTCCGAGTACAGGTCTTTTACCTCCTTGGTTAAATTTATTCCTAGATATTTTATTCATTTGATGCAACTGTAAATCAGATTGTTTTCTCAATTTCTATCTAATAGTTCATTATTAGTGTCTAAAAATGCAACTGATTTCTGAATAGTAATTTGAATCTAGCTACTTAACTAATTCAGTTATTAGTTGTAATAGTTTCTTGGTGCAATCTTTAGGGTTCTCTATACATGGTGTCATGTCATCTGCAAATAACAATTTTACTTCTTTCCAATTTAAATGCCTTTTATTCATTTTTCTTCTCTAGTAACTGTGGCTAGTATTTCCCATACTATGTTGAATAAAAGTGATGAAAGTGGATATCTTTGTCCTGTTCCTGATCTTAAAGGAAAGCTTTCAGCTTTTCACCACTGAGTATAATGTTAGCTATGCTTTGTTATATATGGCCTTCATTATGCTAAGGTATGTTTCTATCTATCCCCACTTTGCTGAAATTTTTTATCATAAATGGATATTGGATTTTGTCAAATGATTTTTCTGAATCTATTGCTATGGTCAAAGGATTTTTATTCTTCATTTTGTTCATCACATTGTTTTATGAATATTGAACCAACCTTGTATCCCAGGAATAAGTCCCATTTGTTTATGGTATATGACCTTTTTCTGTATTGCTGAATTTGGTTTGTTAATTATTTTGTTGATGATTTTTGCATCTATGTTCATCAGGAATACTGTCCTATAATTTTCTTTTTTTTGGTTGTGTCTTTGGTTTTAGCATCAGGGTAGTGCTTGCCTTGTAAAATGAGTTTGGGAGCATTCCTTCCTCTTTAATTTTTGGAAATATTTTGAGGACAGGCATTAATTCTACTTGATATGTTTCATAAAAATTTGCCTGTGAAGCCATCTGGTCCAAGACTTTTTGTTGGGGAGGAGTTTTTTGACTACAGATTTAATTTCATGAGTAGTTATTGGTCTGTTCAGATCTTCTATTTCTTCTTGATTAGGTCTTGGAAGAGTGTGTTTCTAGGAATTTACCCATTTTTTCCAGATGCCCAATCTGTTGGCATATAATTGTTTATAGTTATTTTCTTATAACCCTTTGTATTTCTGTGTTATCAGCTTACACTTCTCTTTCATTTCTGATTTTATTTATTGGAGGCCCTCTCATTACCTCGATAAGTCTGGCAAAAGTTTATCAATTTTGTTTATCTTTTCAAGGAACCATCTCTTGGTTTCACTATTCTATTGTTTTTAAGACTCTATTTTGTTTATTTCTGTTCTCATCTTTATTATTTCCTTCCTTCTATTCTCTTTAGGATTTGTCTGATCTTCGTTTTGTAGTTCCTTTGGGTGTAAGCTTAGATTGTTTATTTAAGATTTTTCTTGTTTCTGAGGTAAGCCATTATGAATTTCCCTCTCAGAATTGCTCTTATTCTATCCCACAGATTTGGGTCATTGTATTTTCAATTTTATTTGTCTCATAGTACCTTTTGATTTCTTCCTTGATCTCACTGTTAACCCATTCATTGTTTAGTAACATGGTATTTAGCCTCCACGTGTTTGGGTGTTTTGCAGTTTCCTGGTCTAATGTGTCATTTAAGTCCACTGTTTCCTTGTTGATTTTCTGAATGGATGATCTATTCATTTATGTCAATGAAATATTAAATACTTGTACAATTATTGTCAACCACCCTTTATGTCTGTCAATATTTGGTTTACATATTTAGGTGCTCCAACATTTCCAACATTGAGTACATATGTGTTTACAAGAGATATCTCCTCTTGTTTGATTAATCCTTTTATCATTATAAAATGCCCTTCTTTGGCTCTTGTTACAGCCTTTGGTTTAAAGTCTATTTTGTCTGATATAAGTACTGCTATCCCAGTGTTGTTTCTATAATGTAATGTTTGGTTTCCATCCTTTTTTCTTGTATATCTCTTATAGATTTTGAGATTGAAGTTACCATGTGCTTTATATATACTAAGTGGTGTTTATAGTGGTCTATTTTTTAATTAAATTTATTGAGGTGACATTGGTTTATAAAATTATATAGGTTTCAAGTGTACAATTCGGTAATACCTCATATGTATATTGCATTATATGTTCACCACCCAAAGTTACATTTCCTTCTGTCACCATATATTTGACTCTCTTTACCCCATCAACCTCCCCCATTCCCTCTTCCCTCTAGTAACCACTAAATTACCATCCATGTCCATGAGTCTTTTTCTTGACAGATTGGCATTATGTAGAAAGTATACTGTGGGGCCCACTGTTGTAGTCTCCCTGTTCACCTGAATCGGGTGCTCCACGTGTGTCCCCTTTGTGAACTGTGTGTGCCCTCCTATTGTAGTTAAGCTTGATTGCTGCTGGTAAATCAGTGGTTGGGGTTAAACCTCAGGCTGACTGCCTGTGAGTGCTGGCCATGACTACTAGCCATGAACAAGCTGTTGAGTGAGCGCTGACTCCACAGAGTGGGAGTAGCTTTAGCAGGGCTCTGTTGCCTGGGAGTCCAACTTCAGGTGTGTCATTTGAGGAGCTAGCGTGGTATTAGAGCTTGGCCACGGCAGGTATGTTGATTTTAGACACTCTTAGGAGGGGCTCTGGTGAAAGGTAAGGTCAGCCACCACTTGTGCTTGGCCTGGAATATTTGGTAGGAGCTACAATGTGATCTGTTGGTTGTTGCTTGTGCTGGGCTTGGAGGTGCTTATGAGGTTGTGCTGTGGACTGAGGCCAGCTGCCCCTTGTGCCGGGCTTGTGGCCACTTAATTAAGGCTACGTTCCAGGCCAAGACTGGCTGCTGCTTATGCCAAGCCTGGGCCACCTGATGGGAGTTACAATTCAAGTTGAGACCAGTCCATGCTTGTGCTGGCCTTGAAGCCACTTAAAGTAACTACAAGCACGCCAAGGCCAGCTGCTGCTTGTTTGGGGTTTGTAGAACTTTGAGACATTTTGGGTAAGTCTACAGTGTGAGACGAGCAAGGCAGGCCACTTGTGTGGAGGAACTGCTGGAAGAGCCTCAGGTCAGGCAGGCAATGTGGTGGGCCTCAGGGAATAATTAGGGTGGAGTGAATGTTGTTAGCCATATTAATGGAAAGCTCATATTTGGCACTCTCCCGCACTGAACGGGCTTGGTAAAAGAAGAGGTCCACAAAGGAACAATGTTGCCTGCTAGTGTTTCTGTGCATGGAGAGAGTTGCTCTAATGTCTGCCACTCCAAGGCCTGACCTGAAGTTAATCAATTTAGTTCCTCTTCATCTGCCCCTGGAACTTTTCAAGCTGCTTCCCTTGTACTGGAGCTTAGAGTGAGTGAGTTTGTGAGTGAATGAGACTGTGCATGGTCCTTTAAGAGGAGCACCTCAGTCTCTAGCATTTCTTTATCTTTCTCAAACACAATCCCTGCTGGCTTTCACAGCAGGCTGTTAGGAGAATTACTCTTCTCAGCACTGGTGCTTTGGGCTGGGGAGCTCTGTATAAAGCTAGAACCAGTCACTCTCAGGGAGGATCCCTACAGCTGAAATATCCCTCCCTGTTATTAATCGCCACACCATGGGTGTGGGACCAGCCTCGTTCCACACCTCTGCCCCTCCTACCAGTCCTGATGTGGATTCTTCTTTACATCCTGAGTTATAGCACTTCCATTCAGCTAGTCTTCAAATAGTTCTCAGTGATAGTGGTTCTATAATTTAGCTGTAATTCTGCTGTGGTCATGGGAGGATGTGGACACCGAGTTTACCTATTCCACCATCTTGACCAGAGTCCCTCAAGACTTATTCTTAAATTGGATCTTTTAAAAGGTTAATTGTCTTTTGTTCATATTTTCAATTGCTAAGTCAACTGAAAAAAATAAACATACCTTTCTAAATGTATACATTAATACACCAAAATAACAGGAATCATTGCAATTTATAAAACAATATTAAAATTAGTTATCTAGATGATCAAAAAATGACATCTGAGATGAAAATTATTTAATGTCACATATCTTTTTCCTTCTAGAAGATGAGAATAAACTCCATTTCTTCAATTCCTGAAATTTGACATCTATCAAAATTAATCTAATATTAAATTTCTTAAGTAGACAACTTAAACACAAACTTTAATGAGCAGTAAATTAGATAATACCTCCATCCAAGTAAGGGCAGGTCCACAGTTGATCTTGTTGCCAGCAATAGCTGAAAGGCGAGACAGGTAAGCCACAAGCATCTGAGTGACTGACTAAAGAAAAAGAGAAGATTCAGTGGTAACTCAGAGTAAAGATACAACACTCTCTGTCAGAACTTGTAAATTAGTTGTTTCTAGGGTTGGGGTGGGGTAGGAAATCTGCAGAATTTTTAGTATTTTAGTAGTTACAGAGATCCTTTACAAAGGCTTAGTTCCATGAACTGATCCTACATATAATAACATATTATATATAATTACATGTATTCCCTATCTTTTATTGAACATTAACTCACAGCCCCTCATAATCAAGCAAGATACTATTTTATAGCTTCCTATTTTATTGCTTTTTCTTTCTATTTTTGTATTGAAATATAAAAGATAATTATACAGAGACATACTTGGCTTTTCTGCCCAGCTTCCCCCAGGTTCTCTGAAATTTTTTTCTCATGACCTACAGTAATCTTCCATGCACTCAGCTTTGGCAGGACAGCCATGTTCATACATGATCCTATACCATGGTCAGCTCATTAGTCCAGGAATGTGACAGAACATGAGCTTACCTAACAAGGGTTACTGTAGTAATTGGGAATTGTGATTAAAAAAAACCCAAAAACTGCAGCTCAATCTGGCTGCTATCTTATAAGTGATAAAAACCTGGGACTTGTTGGTAATGACCATGTTCTTAGACAGTATGAGAGAGAAAAATGCAACAGATAGACAGAGATGAGAAATGGAGATAGAAAGACATCTAAGTTTTCTACAAGACAAAAGAACTAGTGGTTAAAAGAACTAGCTGCAGTGCTAGTTCTGCATGACTGATGATGCCACTATTTTGCCCTACCTACTTAATTGCCTCAGAATTAATTATAGATATGAAATGGCTTCCCCTCATTAAGTGGAAGAGATTTTGCACTGTTCTCAAATATCCACTGTGCCTAGTGAGAAGTCTAATGCCAATACAATTCTTGTTCTTTTGCGAAAATCTGGTTTTTTGCTCTCTAGAAGCTTTTTGGATATTGTTTTGGCATTTAACGTTTTCACTATATGTTTCTAAATGTATGTCTTTTCACTCATTATTTAGCACTTAATGGGCTCATTTAATCTAAAAACATCTCTCTTTAGCTTTAGAGAATTTTCTTATATTTCTTAATTTTCAGTTATTTCTATCCACTCTCTTCTTATAACTCTAATAAAAAGGAAACAGGGACTTCTGGATCTATTCTCCATGATTCCCAACTACTCTCTTACAACTTTTCATCTTTTTATCCATTTTGGGACTGTATCTTATAAAACTTGATCTCCCAGTTTCTTCATCTGTGTCTCTTTTGTATGTAGTCCAGTTATTTAGGTTTACTATCATTAAAATTAATTTAAATGACCATATGTTTATTTTTAAGATCTCTGATAGTTTAATTTTTGTGAAAACCTGCTCATTCCATGAACGCAATTACCTCATTTTCTAAGGATAATAATCATGTTCCTCAAACCCTTGTTTGCTCTTCTCAGCTCTTTTGTTTATAGTCATACACCATTTAACTGATGGGGATATATTCTGAGAAATGCAGCCTTTGGTAAGTTCATCACTATGTGAACATCAGAGAGTGCACTTACAGAAACCTAGATGGTACAGCCTGCTACACACCTAGGCTATATGGGGTAGCCTATTCTTCCTAGGCTACAAGCCTATACAGCATGTTACTGTATAAACAACATAAGATTAAATCAAGCACAAGAGAAAATGATGTAATCAAGAGATGTGGTAAACATGGGATGACATGAGGCTGCTGCCAGCATAATATAACATACTGAAAAAAATTTTTTTAAGTAGAAAGAGTACACTCTAATACGATGATGAAAGTATATTATATAAATACATAAATCAGTAACATAGTCATTTATTATCATAGAGTATCACGTATTGTAAATAATTGTATATGCTATGCTTTTACATGACTGGCAACACAATAGATTTGTTTACACCAGCATCACCACAAACACTTGAATAATGTGTTGTGCTATGATGTTATGATGGCTATTGCATCACTAGGCAACTGACATTTTTCAGCTCCATTATTATCTTATGGGACCTCTGTCATATATATGGCACACTGTTGACTGAAATGTTGTCATATAGTGCACAACTACATTGTTTTTACATATAAGATTTCTAGTTTATCTGTCTTCAGCACGCCTCTTGTACATGTACTTCATGCTGAATTTCCTGCCCTCATAAGTCTTACCCCATCTACTTTCAAACATTCCTCACAATTTTTCATTCCCCGATGATTTTATTTTCTGATGTTATAAAGAATCTATTCCCTTTTTAAATATTTAAATTTTTTATATTTTTATTAGTGAAATCAATGTTTTTCCATATTTTTACTTCCAGATTTTATATTTTCTTTGCAAAATGGTCTGCCCATATATATTGCCCATTTATATGAGCTTTTCCCTTTTAAAATTGAACCTAGTTTACTAAACATCCTACATAACATTACTAGATTTTCAGTCATGAAATAATGACACAATTCCAGGAATCATCCTGAATGTTCAATGGAAGCATTTATTTAGTATACAGGAAAAATGTTCTGCTCATTTATATCTCATGATTACCTCCGGAGTGTCCTTCAGAGCATCAGAACGGGGAAGCTCTGAGAGCTGGAGAATCGTCGGTCATAAATACATAGATGAAGATGTTTATCAAGTACTCGAAAATCTTCATAACTTCTTTAACGATCCAACTTTTCCCCTATGGATAAGAAAAAAAAAGACTTCTATTCTTCATCTCTATCAGAAAATACTCATAAATCAGACCTTACTCTAAAATGGTATTTCTTTCATAAGATTTTATATTTCTAATGAAAAGCTTCTATTACCTTGATAGTAAGTAAATCCAAAATCTAGTGAATTATATTACATTAGAAGGTTAACAATGGAAAATAAGATGGAACTCTCCATTAATCATCTTCTTACCACTGATCAAAGTCCACTGGTTCTCTTTGGGAACAATAATTGTTAGGTGGTCATATGACCTTAAACCCACAGAAAGAACCATAAAATAATTTTAGATAAGGTATTATTACCAAAACTTAAAGAAAAATAAAATCAAGTTATTAATTAGTTTTTGCCAACATTTTCTATGACTGAGATTGGAAATATACTGAAGAATTAAAACTATTTAAGTCTTCATCTATAAGGATTTGGTATGTATACACAATCTAGAACCTATTATCTCTCCCCATTTCTCAGGCTTTCTTCCTGTCCTTGCCCAATTCATTAAAAATGAAAATCCAAGGAGGCTGAAAAGATGGTGTGTATGATGAAGGCTTTATTCATCCCTAATGAGATCAAATCAAGCTTGTGACAGAAACACGGAGCAAACAGCAAGCAGAGTCGCCTGGGACCTAGATAAACAGAAGCACTACAACTAGGGAGAGAAATAAGAAATCACCCTGGTATGGTAGAAGGTAGGAGAGGGTGAAGACACGAGGCAGACCAGTCCCCAGTAGCTGAATGGAACAGAGGCTACAGCAGCGGCAGACAACAGCTCCAGCTGTATCTTAAAGGAAGGAGCTGTGTCTGTAAGCGGAGTTTCATGGTGACGGACCTGCTTGCTCTGAGCACCAGCGCCCAATTGGCTGCTCGGGAGGCATCAGGAACTTACAGGGGGTCAATGAGCTGTTGGAGTGGAGCCAGAGGCAAGGCCCTCTCCTTGGCAGAACTGCCAGGTGGTATTCATTGCTCCTCTGTTGAGCCTTCCCCACTCCCAGTGTGCAGACAGAGTTCCACCATAGCTGAGACATCATCAAACTGAATAACAAGGTTGCTCCACCCAGAAGATTCCCTGAACTCCACTTCCCCAAACCACGGCCCCACCTAAGTCACATCCTGTTGTATCGTCTGCTGAGTTCAGTGCTCCTTGCTGAGCAGTGCCAAGACTCACACTTGTGGCAGCTGGCCTTGGTTTCTAGCATGACCTCTTGAAGCAACCATAAGCACAGCATCTGCGGATTGCTTGCTGAATCTTAACAGGTGGCCCTGGAGGGGCACAGGCTGGGGCTAAACTTGGCCTGCAGCTGAATTCCTCCCAGACGGTGCCATTGGACACTTACTACACAGCCGCACTAATAAGACTGGAAGACTCAGGAGCTTTGCTTAGTACATAGAAACAGACACAAAAAGGCAGCCAAAATGGGAAGACGAAGAAGCAGAAACCATATGAGAGAATAGAACAGAGATCCAGGAATAATGGAGTCAAGCAATCTAACAGATGCAGAGTTCAGAACATTGGTTGTAAAGATGCTCAATGAACTTAGAGGAAGAGTAGATCAATTCAGTGAGAACTTTAACAAAGAGATAAAAATGAAAATGTAAATTACAAAAGGCAACCAGTCAGAAATGAAGAACATATTACCTGAGATGAAGAGTATATTACATGGAATCAACAGAGTGGATAAAAAAGAGGATTGAATCACCGATATAGAGAATGGGGAAGCTAAGGGCACTCAATCAGGACAACAAGAAAAAAAAAAAGCCAAGACTATAATAATAATTTAAGGAGCCTATGGGACATAATTACATGTAAAAATATCTGGGTCCTAGGGGTACCCTGAAGGAAAATAAGAAGTTGAGGAGCTATCTGAAGAAATAATGATGGAAAACTTCCCTCACCTGGTGAAGGAAATAGATATACAAACCCAGGAAGCTTGGAGAGTCCTAAGAAATAGGAACCCAAAGAGGCCCATACCAAGACACAGTATAATTAAAATGCCAAAGCTTAAAGACAGAGAGGATCTTAAAAGCATAAAAGAAAAGCAGTTAGTTACCTACAAGGGAGCACCCATAAGATTGGCAGATGATTTCTCAAAAGAAACTATGCAGAAGAGCTTGGCACAAACTATTCAACATGATGAAAACCCAGGATCTACAACCAAGAATACTTTATCCAGCAAAGCCATCGTTTAGAGTCGAAGAAGAGATAAAGAGCTTCCCAGACAAAAATAAACTAAAGGAATTTATCTACACCAAGCCATCATTACAAGAAATGTTGGAAGGACTTCTTTAAACAGAAAAAAACATGTATCAAAAACAGGAATAAAGAATGGTAGTAACTACATTCCTATCAACAAGTACGTAAAATGGAAAAGAATTAAGTGCTCTAACCAAAAGACAGAGTGGCTGAATGGATAAGAAAATAAGACCCTGACATATGCTGCCTATAAGAGACTCACTTCAGATTAAAAGGCACACAGAGACTAAAAGGAGGGGGATGGAAAAAAGATATTGTCTTAATGAATCTAGAGGGTATTGTGCTGAATCAAGTAAGTTGAATAGAGAACGACAAATATCACATAATCTCACATACAGATGGAATCTAAAGAACAAAATAAATGACAACAACAAAAACTGAAATACACTCATAGCTACAGAGAATATTTTGAGGGCTACTAGACAGGAGGGGAAATGGGTGGGTAGTGAAAAGGACAAAGGGATTAAGAAGTACAAATGGATAGACACAAAATAGACTTGGCGATATAAATTGTAGCATAAGGAAAATAGTTAATAATGTTGTAATAAATATGTAAGGGGGAAGAGAGGTCCTAGATTTAGTGGAGTGATCACTTAGAAAGTTAAATAGATCTCTAATCACTATGCCTTACAACTAAAACTAATATATTATTGTATGCCAACTATAATTGAAAAAAAAAATCATTGAATTGTACAATGTAAATACGAGCAACTAATGGTCTATTTACATATATATGTAAAATGACATATGTAAAATGACAGTCTGGTCTTACTCTCTACTCCTCCATGCCCCTTCTTTGCTTCCAGTTATACTCAATTTCCATTTCTTCTATTTATGAGCTATATTTTCCATTTCTTGACTCCGTGATTTTTAAACACCAATCCTTCTGCCATGGAAAGTCACTCTTTTACTCTTTGCTCAAGTTAAGCTCCTTTGCTTTCTTATTTCAATAGATGCCTTCTACAGAAAGCTTTCCTAAATGACCGGCCACAGGGGGTTAAATACTTTTTCTTTAAAATAGCAAAAGTAAAAAATAAAAATAACCACAAAGGCAGGAAAAATAAAGACAAACTTCTTCTCACAGAGTTGCAATTATTTTTTCTTTCACACACATGTATTATAAATTATAAAACACTTCGAATATTAGAAAAGTACAAAAAATAACACATACCTAGGTATCTATTACAGAGATTTAAAAAAAAAAAACATGCTGACTTTCTGGTTTCAAAGTTTTGGATGTTTTTTTAAAGAACCAATTATTACAGATATAAAGCCCATTGTCTCTCTTGTTCTCCTTTTAAAGGAAAGGACTAGAGTTGATTGCATTGCTAGCATGCATAAATGCATGTTTTATATCTTAACCATATACGTATATAACTACAATGCAATAAAATTAGAAATCAATAACAAAAAGATAGCAAGAAAGTCCCCAATACTTGGATATTAAGCAAGACACTTCTAAATAACACATAGGTCAGAGAAGAAATCCCAGGAAAAATTAAAATCTATTTTTAACTAAGTGAAAATTAAAATACAATGTACCAAAAGGTGTGTGATAGAGCAAAAGCAGTGCTTAGTGAAAAATGGTACCATTGAATACATATAGAAGTAAAGAAAGATCCAAACTCAATTTCTAAAATTCTGTCTTAAGAAACAGGAAAAGAACAACAAGTTAAAACAAAATGAAACAGAATGAAAAGTATAGCAGAAATCAATGAACTTGAAAACCGAAAATCAAGAGAAAATCAACAAAACCAAAAACTGGTTCTTCGGAAAGATCAATAAAATCATAAATATCTAGCCAAGCTAAGAAAAAAAAAAAGACAAGACACAAATTATTAATATCAGAAATGAAGAGGGAACATCACAACAGATCTGATAAACGTATAAAATACTATACCATAAACAACTCTATGCCCACAAATTTCATAACCTAGATGAAATGGACCTTTCCTTGAAAGACCATCTGCCAAAACTTTCCTTGAAAGGTCATCTGCCAAAACTTACAAGAAGAAATGAATAATGTGAACAGGCTTATCTATTAAAGAAATAAATCAATAATTAATACACTTCCAAAAGCCTAATTACCAGGCCAAGATGGGTTCACTACTGAATTATACCAAGCATTTAAGGAAGAATTTATACCAATTCTCTATAATCTCTTTCAAAAATTGAAGCAGAGGGAATACTTCTAATTCAGTCTGTGAGGACAGAACAAGAAAAAATTACAGACTAATATCAATGCAAAACCTCAACAAAGCATAGCTAATAGAATCCAACAATATATAAAAATAAATATACACCCTCAATTAAATGAAATCTATCCCAGGTATGCAAGGCTGGTTCAACATTTAAAAATCAATTAATGTAATCCATCACATCAACAGGTTAAAGAATAAAAAATACATGATCTCATCAACAGATGCAGAAAAGCATTTGACAAAATCCAATACTCATTCATGAAAACTCTCTCAGTAAACTAGGAATAGAGAACTTCCTCAACTTGATAAAGAGTATCTATTAGAAATTTACAGCTAATATCATAGTTAATGTTGAAAAACTTGAAGCTTTCCAATTAAGATCAGGAATAAGGCAAGGATGTACCCTTCCTTTCACCACTACTTTTCAACACTGTACTGGAAGTCCTAGCTAATAAAATAAGACAAGAAAAAGAAATACAAGATATACAAATTGGGAAGGAAAAAATAAAACTGCCCTTGTACACAGATGGTGATTGTCTAGGCAGAATATGCAAAATAAGTGATCAAAAAACTCCTGGATTAACAAGTGATTATAGTAAGATAGCAAAATACAAGGTTAATATACAAAAACCAATTGCTTTCCTATATACTAGCAATGAATAAATGGAATTTGAAATTAAAAACATAATACCATTTACTTTAGCACCCCCCAAAAGTGAAATACCTAGGTATAAACTAATAAAATATGTACAATAGCTATATGAGGAAAACTGCAAAACTCTAGTGAAAGAAATCAAGATTTAAATAAATGAAGATACATACCATTTTCTTGGATAGAAAGACTCAATATGTCAGTTCTGATCTGCACATTTACAATGTTATCACACTCAAAACCCCAGCAAGTTATTTCTGTAAATATTGATAAACTGATTCTAAGGTTTATATAGAGAGGCAAGAGACCCAGAATAGCTAGCAAAATATTGAACGAGAAGAACAAAACTGAAGGACTGACACTATCTTACTTCAAGATTTACCATAAAGTGTGGTATTAAAAAAGGAATCCGTAGAACAAAATAGAAAGCCTAGAGACAGACCCACCTAAACACAGTCAACTGATCCTTGACAAAGGATCAAAGGCAAACCAATGGAGAAAAGACAGTATTTTAACAAATGGTGCTGGAACAACTGGATATCCAGAGGCAAAATTTAAAAAAAATGTATCGAGACATAGATTTTACACCTTTCACAAAAACTACCTTGAAATGGACTATAGACTTTAACGCAAAATACAAACAATAAAATCCCTAGAACATAACATAGGAGGAAATATAGATGATCTTGGTTTTGGTAATGACTCTTTTTAGCTATACCACCAAAGGCACAATCAATAAAAGAATTGATAAGCTGGACTTCACTGATATTAAAATTTCCTGCTCTGTGGAAGACACTAAATAAAAAGATAAGTCAAAGACTTGGAGAAAATATTCACAAAAGACATATATGATAAGGACTGCTATCCAAAATGTACTAAGAACTCTTAAAAATTAAAAATAAGAAACCGAGCAACTGATTTAAAAATGGGCCAAAGATCTTAACATATACCTCACCAAAAAGATATACAGATGACAAATGAGCATATGAAAAGATGATCCATATCATATGTCATCAGGGAAATGCAAGTTAAAACAACAGTGAGCTACCACTACACACCTATTAAAATGGCAATACTCCAGAACACTGACAAGCATGTGAAGCAACAAGAACTTTCCTTCACTGCTGGCAAAAACACAAAATGGTACAGCCACTTGGGAAGACAGTTTGTCAGTTTCTTACAAAACTAAACATATTATAATCATAGGATCCAGCAATTGTGCTCTGTGGTGTTTGCCCAAATGAGTTGAAAAATTATGTCCACAAAAGAATCTGCACACAAGTGTTTATAGCAGCTTTAATTAAAATTGACAAAACTTCAAAGTGATCAAGATGTCCTTCAGCTGGTGAATGGATAAACTGTGGTACATCTAGTTAATGGAATTCAGTATTAAAAAGAAATAAACTATCAAGTTAAGAAAAAAACATGTAAGAAACTTAAGTGCATATTACTCAGTGAAAGAAGCCAATCTGCAAAGACTATATACTGTATGATTCCAACTATAAGACATCTGGAAAAGGCAAAACTATGGAGACAGGAAAAAGACAGTGGTTACCAGGAGTTGGTGGGAAGTGAGAGATGAACAGGTAGGATACAGATGATTTTTTAGGGCAGTGAAACTATTCCATATGATACTATAATGGTGGATACATGTCACTATAAAGTTTATCTAAACCCATAGGATGTATGAGACCGTGGGTTAGCTCTGGATGACAATGTTATGTCAATGCGGGTCCATCAATTGTAATAAATGTAGTGTTGGTGGGGGATGTCCACAGTGGAGGAGATTGTGCATGAGTAGGGACAAGGGGTATATGAGAACCTCGTACTTTCCATCCAATTTTTCTGTGAGCCTAAAACTGTGAAGTTAAATAATTAAAAAAGCAATCATGTTCTCTTCCATCTAAGCAGTTTTGCTCTCAAAGATTAATATCAACAACCAACTACATAAATGCAGTGATCTTCAGAGCCTCAACAAGTAAATCCTTGAGACTGGATTTCAAAATTCACTTCCTCACAAATCAGTGAATTGATTTCTTTCCACTTTTTTCAAAATGTTAGTGTGCCAGGAAAAAGTCTGCTTTATATATAGATTTTCATTCATGAAATTAAAACTTTAAGGCATAATTTGCAAATCATCTAAACTGTGTTCAATTTATTGAGTAAAGTTTTAAAAATAGTAAAATTATCATATCAGCAGATATGAAACTGTAAATTTCATATGTAAAAAAATAGCCTTTATCATTCAATTTCCAGACTATATAATCATAGAATTTTAGAAGTTCAATTATTTTATAAAGAACAAAACAAAAATTCATATACATCTACCTAAACTGTAATTTGCTGCTAATTTCTAAACTGAATAATTGTTACTATCAAGTAATCAACATTCTTGAAAAGGCTGAAAAAGAAGAATGATAGAAAAAAATTATCCCAGTGTATATGGCAAAAGTTTCTGAGGCAAAAATTTGTTCTTCCTCTCATTCATTCACCAAATAATTACTGAGCACCTAAACAGTACTGAGCACTAGAGGAGGCATTAGCGATGCAACAAACGACCATCAAACCTCTGACTTCTAGTGAAAAAACACTTTTTAAAGCAAATAAATACAGAAATAAGATACTGATAGTTTGGTACTAAGAAATAAGCAAGAATCTACTTCATTAGAGAGGTCAAGAAAAGCCCATTTGAGAATGTGATATCTAAACTGCATCCTGAAAACTGAGAAGACATGAGACACAGCAAGTGCTCAGTGTGAATAGTTATGGGCTGGTCCAAGTTCAAAGCCTTGTTGCAGAAAAGAATTTCAGGTCTTTTAGGAACTAACTGAGCTAGAGCATAGGAGAGAGAAGACAGTGATGACATGATGCAGAAGAGGAAGGCAAGTCCTGATAGTATCAGGTCCTCACGGGCCTTGGTAAAGTTGTAGCTGGGTTTAGTTTTAAATACAGTGGAAATCTATTATAGAGTTTTAACCATGAGAGTAACATGTTTCCATTTATAGTTTACATCATTTTGGCAGTTTAGAGAACTATATTTGATTACAGAGTGTAAACACAGATGCTATGACAATGGCTCAACAAGAGATAGTGGCTTGTGCTAGTTTGGTAATAATAGAGATATAAACAGACATTCTAGATTTGTTGTTCTTTCTGAGAAGAACAGTCTTCACCCATGCCCTCTAAAGTCTCTTTATCCTGGGAAAGTTATTTTTGAAAAAATTAATGCTATGAATCATTTCTTTAACTGTATGATGAAGGGCAGTGATGAGAGAGACTTGATTGAAATCTCAAGTCTCACCTTACCCCAGTTACTGGGCTTTTACAAGTTACTTAACACCTATGCGCAGTAGTTTACTCACCTGTGACATGGGAACAGTAACACCTGCATTTCACAGACTAGTTATGAGGTTAAATAAGGATGTTTGCCATCTGCCTATATGTTTTGTTCATACACAGATGCTCTACAAATGTTAGTATGCAACCTCACCCCTTTATTAACAGTATTTTCTAAACAGACTGAGTGGGGGAGATATTTAATACGGAGGAATGCATTTCTGGTGGTGGAATTTCAAGCATCAGCGTACAGGGGATATTTTGAGTAGGAAAGTATTCTCCTAAAACCAACTGTTTTCCTTACCGACTGGGACATAATGCAGCCTTCATATTACTGAAAATATTTACAAAAAAAACTTGATTTTCAGAAAAATAAACTATGATGCTGATGAGTTCTGGTTAAAATACAAAGGTAGTTAATACAATCCAACTTCAGCAAGAAATAGTAATTTCAACTACTCTAAAGCTTACTATAGGACAATAAAATACAAAGTATTTTTTAAGCAACAATTACCCTTATATTAAGAAAACTATAGTTACAGAAGGGAAAAATCATAATAGGATTTTCATTATGGTACATGTTAGAATAAACTTGCAATAGCTAGATTTAAATTTGCCATTTTAAAATTAACACTAAAAAGCTGATGTTTGCTTTTTTGCTAAAGAATAAAACAAGAGAATACAGAATGCTTTTAAGACTCACTACCATTGATATTATACTTATAAATGCTTTATTCTATGTACTGGGACTCAATATAATTAGTCAAAGTTTATCTAATTTTGATCTTTTTAAAATTACTGTATTTTCAACGTTTGAGACAGTCAGTTTTTCCTTTATCTACCTTGACATATACTTCAATTTCCTAGGATTGTTATTTACTTCCATTGATCTCAAACTAAATACATTATGTTTCCTGAATAGTAAAAGATATGCAGAGGAAAAATTAGTAAGATTTTTCAGAAAAAAAGAAAGTATTCATACTCAGATAAATATCATAACACAAATTGGAAAGAGTACTTCTTTATCCATGCTAGCTGATGGTTTTTTTCTACATAACACTTTTTCCCCCAGTTTGTTTACTTGAAGAATAGAATAAAAAAGATAATGGAGGGAACATCTGAGGCACAACATGTCTGTATTAGTTAAGACAACTTTTTCTAAATAATAATTAGAATGAGAAGGAGGGAGTTGAGGGCTCAGGCAGGGCATTAAAAAATCTATTCTTTAAGGCATCCAAGACAGTTGTTTTATCCATGGGTAATATACAACTGAGACACACCAATATGACTGAGATGTGTATGACAAGTATCTGTTCCAACTGAATTAGGCCCATGCTATGCCAGCTGTTAAATATTCTTACTATCACTCAGACAATATAGTCTCTTGGCCTGGAATTATATGCAGTTGGCCTGGATTCTCATTCATAGGCTCCTGATTTGAGACTTTCACTTAAAGTTCTCTCTACATATAGCTTTAGTTATATATGAATGCTACATAGGCCACGTCTACTGAAGTTATGCAAAGAAACTAGATTGTCAGTTTCAATGCCTTTCTCTAGTTCTTTATTAATATTTGGGATATGCTTACAGATTTCAGAGTAGTCAATAAACTATAAATCATATCAGAAAATCATGGATGAATGGGGAAAAAAAACACTATACTAGGGTCCAAATCCCAGTATTTCCCTTTAATTAACATAATCTTAAGTCTTAGATTCATCTTCTGTAATTAAATGATATACTGCATGTCATAATATCTGTGTTCTATATATAGGTGATCCAAAAATGCCTACTGAATTTGGATCCATTCACTATGAAAGACAAGGTTTACATTTCTGGGTTCACAATTTAAAAAGAAATTAAAACTTTAAAGATCAAAGGCAAAGACACAATTAAAAGGTTCAAAGATAATACCTAAAAGAATTGTTATCGCTTAACCTACAGAAAGGAAAAAGATCGCAACTGGCCATTTTCTAAGATAAAGAACAAGGGAAGAGAGTGGGTTAAGATAAGGACCAAGGACAAAGAATTTTTGCTAAATGAGAAAAGAATTTCAAGAGTACATTATTTAAAATTAGGAATTAGCAAAAATATGAAATATGTGAATTAACAGCTTCTAGAATGGACAGATTACATCAGTGTGTAATGGTGATCTTATCTGAAGACTAAGCAATCTCCCAAATCTGTTGTAGACTGAGAATTCCAAGTTGATGTAGGAAAAGCTAGCAATCACAAAACTTAAGTCCTTAGCAGCTCCTGCTAAGATTTTATATAGCTTAGGAAAGCTGCTTCAGTAATGTGGGCTTCAATTTCCTCACCTGCAAAATTAGAGGACTTGACTATAAGTCTCTCTTAGTTATAAAAAATATGATTCTCATGTAATATGGTTTATGTCTGACATATGTAGCAAGAACACAGAGATAATCCATGGCAACACATCAATGACTACTTACGGTGAGGCAGAGAAGTGCAATGGCATTAATATAATGTGGCAAATTACTACTTTGATGTAATAAATAGTATACCAAGTAGCCTGAAATTTTCTAAGCAGCTTGACAAGATATTTACAACCCAGAAACAGCCTAACTATCTAGGTCATGGAAGTATAATCATATAACAATTCACATTCTAATGCATGGTACCAAAATACCACGTTTAACTTTTGAAGGTAATTTTTAAAAAATAGCACAGACATTTGAGACATTGTTTTGCTTATGAGAATAAAAATAGTTGCACTGTCAAAACATATGGAAATGAACAGTGAGACGAAAAGGTGCTAAAGGGTGTTAAGCTATAAGAGATTAATAAATTCATTATTACATGACAACCATGTAATTCTAGATAAGATATTTTTTATATTCATCTATTAATAAAGGTTCCTTATAAAAGAACTTGATATTTTCACTTAAAATTTAACTTACCAAATGGAAGAATTTTATGAAATATGACATGAAACTCAGTGATTCAGAGTTGCGTACTTGCTCAAAGGAACCAAGATGACATACAATAAATCACGAATAAACAATATGTAACTTTGGACATCTTATTTACATACAAGCTAATTTCAATTTCCAATATCTTACATACAAGTTAAATTCAATTGCCAATATCATATTCTGACACTTATAAATAAAATTATTTAATTCTAAAAGATTTTCTTATGGTCACCAAGACTAAGTATCTCTCATATGAGATAAGCATTAGACTTTTCCAGATTATTTAATTTTTAACTTCAGGAATATTAATAATACTTTTGGGGGGGGGGACACATAAATGCCCCTACCTTACACTCTCCCCGCAAAACTAAAAACTTTGTATATAAGAAAGTTTTCCTTGAAAACACTTGTATTACAATGGCTAATTCAAAAATAGGCAGAAGGGTCAGTAAACAGTGAACCAATAAACTACTACCTGCTTATTTGATGGAAGAAATAATCAATGCTACAAATGACATACTTTAAGTCTCATTATGAGCAAGTCATAGTAATTACCCTCAAAAAAGTTCTACTAAGCATTAAGAAACAGCACACTTCTACGGCATTCACATATCCTATTGGTATACCACAGTGGAACTTACAGTCTTGGTCAGAAAGGTGAGCATCTGAGGCAGAGACAACTTGGTCTGCTCTTTTATTATGTGTGTTCTTATAATCTTATCATCAATAATAATATATTTCCTTTACTTTTACAAGAAAAATTTTCATTTAAGTTTGTAAATTAAATATCTGTAAAACTGATTATGTTTCAGCTCTGAGTACATGCAAAAATACCAAAATGACTGTAAGGAAGAATAAAATAAAACATTTGTGTTACCATATTCACTACTGTTTGTCATTCACAAATGTCTAAAGCCTTAAAAACTTTCTTAAAATGCAGAGAGAAGATATGCAAATTGCACTACTAACCTACGTATTCCACAGTACTATATGAACACATTCATCCCTTACTTAACAATAGTCATTCGTAGTCAAATTTCATGACAATATTGTACAAGTATCCGTCTGTGGATTCTATTAGGCAATATGAGAAATGTCTTATAGAAAGGAATTTAATAATCACTCAAAATAATTAAATTTTATGTGAAATGGAGAACAGAGCCACAAAGTTACCTGACAAGCAATGTGCACGAGGTAGACCAGCTCTTTAGATTCACAGCCATTTTTCGTTATGTCATTCTGTTCTTCTGAAAGTGAAAGCTGTAGCAAAGAAGAAAGGGCAGAATAAAGAGAGATAAGTCATAATTAATGAACAAGAATAAACTATTCAGTAATGCTTGGAACCTCACGTTGATTTAATGCAAGATACGCTTCATAGTAAAACTCTATTGTTCAAGGCAGATAAAATGAAGAATTCAAGATTTAAAAAAAATGTTTCTAAGAATTGTCTTTGTAGCTTATATCTGAACCAACACAACTGCATAACAGCAATAATAAAATACATGCATTCAAGAAAAAGTCTTCACTTCTATAATTTATAGAACATAGGCGAAAGGAAGGCATAAGGTGGACACTAAGAGACAGCATAATCAACTGGTTTAACAGAATTCAGGCTCTATTGTAAGGATTGCAAACTGGCTGCGCAGAGAATAGGCTGAGCCTACAGATATGTTTTATTTTAGACTCACCATGTAGGTCTGCATACTTGATTTTATTTTTATTTGAACCACCAGCTAACATTTAGAAACAGAGTGGTTGTATATGAAAAATACATGTTTCTGGCTTCTATTGAAAAATCAGGAAATCTGAAATACTAGATCCATATTCTCACATGGGCAATAACTGGCTGGAGCTAAGAAGTGACTGATACCTTTAAAGAAAGTACATGTTCTCCAAGAGACTCTGACACACAACTGATGATGATGATGATGATGATGATGATGATGATGATGATGATGATGATGATTACTATTATTTGCCAATAACTAGGCTAAATGTTAACTTTCATCCATCATGCTGTTTTCTTTGTTATATTTTATACCCTATTCACTGCATTCATTTATCTTACATACCTGCTCCATCTAGGGATGTGAATTTAAAAACTCAGTTTGCTTCAGAGACCAATAACCCTGAGTTCAAAAGTGCCACTAACTGGTTGTGTAATACTGACCTTCTTACTTAATCTTTCATCTGGAAAATGGAGATCATTTAAAATACCTATTCTCAAGTTTGTGAGTATTAAATGAGATAATGCATTTAAAGTATTCACCATAGTGTCTGGCACTCAGTGAGTTATTAATAAATGTTACCTATCATTATAGTTAATGCTGTAAGAAATTTAAGGTTGATGAAGATATATTCTCTTTTTTGAAAGCAATATCACAGAAGTATTAAAAAAAAATACCTCCTAGTATTAAGAGAAGTTTACAGGAGATAACAATCATTCTTACACTAGCCAAAATAAACCAGGTTAACTACAAAATCACAGTTTTTGTTTGTTTGTGTTTGTTTGTTTGTTTTAGGTTAAAAAAATTAAGGATGAAATGAAACCTAAGTTGCAGGAAGTGACAGGACTTTCATGAGACTAAAGAGACTCATTAATGTGCTCAGATGTTTGGCAAAGATGGAGGAAGATAACAAATCTGTCTTAGCAGGGTAAGGAAAAATCAGCCAAACCCTGAATTACTGCATGTGGCTAGAGTGATGAACTAAAATGAAAGGAACACCTCATAACAGACAGTCCACCCACACATCAACTGATTCCCACAGGTATTCACGAAGTATATATGGTCAGTACATCAAAGGCTGGGGGACGAGCAAGAGAACTGAGAGAGATGAACCCATGAAGTATGTGAAGTCTCCCCAAGCAGGAGCAGCTAAATGCTATAGAAGGGGAACAGGGCAAGAAAGCTGAGATAGGACAGAACGGAGACATTCGAAAGTACCTGTGTATAGCAGGGCATTTAGAAACCCATGAACTTATCTAGGGTCAAACATACACATGAAAGTTATAAGAATACCCTACCTTTAATGTCTAACTAATCTTTTGTGGTGAGTGAGGAAATGTGCAAAGACTGGAGAAAGTGGTTTTTTGTTTGATTTATTTTTTATTTTTAGCTCCTGCCATTCAAAGGATTCCCTGGAAAAAAAAAAAAGAAAAAGAAAAAAAAGAAAAAAAGAAAAAGAAAAAAAAAAACAATACCCGAACACAAACTAAGGGACTTCAGTGAGCACTCAGGACAAAGAATACAATCTTTGCAAAAAGTATACACTAAACAAACAACTACAGTCTTCATAAAAATAAAAAATAAAAAATAAAAACAGCAAAACTGTAGAAAGGGGAGGAATCAGATTTCCAGGATTATGACATTACAATATTCAAATGTCCAGTAAGCAACAACAACAAAAAAATCACAAGATATACAAAAACAGGGGAAGACTTGGGTCGTTCAGAAGGAAAACTGAGGTCGATGGAAAGAGTGAGAATCAAACATAAATTTGGGGGGTGACAAATCAATAACTAAAACAAAAATTTCACTAAAAGGCATCAACAGCAGATTGGGGTAGGAAAAAGAGTCAACTTACTTAAAAAAAAAAAGGATAAATGAAAGTATACAACCCCAAAAAGTCAGAAAGAAAGAGGAATTTTAAAAAGTGAAAAGTGCTTAAGGGACCTGCAGTCACCATCAAAAGGACCATAAATTATGGAAATCTCAGAAGAAAAAAGAGATGGACATAAAGAAATATCTGAGGAGTGAAATCAGAATACGGAGAAATGAAAGAAAACCAACTCTAGACCCCTTCACAAAAATAAGGATTAGCAACTATCCATTAACAAGAACAGCTCTATGAAAATACCAGAACCCAGAGGCATGGTGAGGCCAAAACAAACAACCAACCAAAAAAAAAAAAAAAAAAACAAAAAAAAAAACCCAACAACAACCCTGGAGCATAAACAATTGAGAAAAGTTGCATTTGATGGGTAAGACAGTGGTTTCACTCTAACTGCATCACCTCTCCCCCAGGCCAGCAGAGAATCCCAGTAAGAGGGATTCCCTAAGAATATGGCTTCTCCAGGAGGTTAAAAAACAAAAACAAAAACAAAGCCCAAGATGCATATCCAGCTTCTCCAGTGTTTGGGGGCAAACTTCAAGAAGCCCACCTCTGTCTTGTCTCACAGGGATATAGGGGGAAATGGCAGAGGTATGCCACCTGAAGTCACCTAATAGCAAAGAAGGGGAACAGGACGCAGAGCAACCAGTAAATGGACCTTGGAGGTGGCACCATGTTCCAACCAGAAAACTCAGCCAGCAGCTCCACCTAACCACAGAGCCAAAATGGTGGCCATGTAAGGCCAGGGACACAATTATCAGTTCATACAGCTGGAGACCCCAATAAATAGATCTGCCTACCACAAAACATAGTCAGTGACCCTAACCAATTGCAGAGTGCAAACAAAAGCCACACTTAATGCAAGGCAATGCTTGTGGTCCTGCCCAGCCTGAGAATCCAGTGATCACTCCTGACCAGCACCCTGCCTGGATGGAGAATCCAGCCAGTTATCCCACACAAATAAGTGGTAAGGACTACAAGACCCAATCCATCATCACAAAGACAAACTTGCAACCCCACCTGAATGCACAGAACAGCCTCAGTCTCGCCCAATCAAAAAGCCCAGCAACTCAGTCAGAGGCACCAACTGATTAGGGAGTATAGCCTGTAGTCACAACTGACCAGAGATAATTACAGAGCCTAGCAAGTTATAGCCTATGTAAGGAAGCCCAGAAAGTGGTCCTGCCTGATTGTGAGGTCCAGGCAGCGATCCCACCTAAACTCAGACAACAGGCAGCAGCCCCATCCACTGAAGACACCAGCAGCAAGCCTCACCTTCCCATAGACACTACCAAGTGGCTAACTCAAAACCACAAGCTGGGCTGACTAATAAAAGTCTTTCCCTACCAAAACAAACCTGTAAAGACTAGAAGAGGTGACCACTTCTACAAATATACAGACATCAATGCAAGCGCACAAAGATAATGACAAATCAGGGAAACATGACATCACCCAAGGTAAATAAAAACCATTAACAATTCCTAAAAAAACAGAGATCTATGAGCTGACAAAGAATTCTAAATCATCTTAAAGAAATTCAATAAAATACAAGAAAACACAACTAAATATAATTAAGAAAACACAGAAACAAAATGAGAAGTTTAACAAAGAAACGAATCATAGAGTAAAACCAAATCATAAAAACAAACAAACAACAAACAAATCATAGAGCTACAAAACATAATGACTGCACCGGAAAAAAAAAAAATCAACTGAGAGCTTCAACAACAGATTCAGCAAGTAAAAGAAAGACTCAATGAACTGAAAGATAGGTTATTTGAAATTATCCAGTCAAAGGAGCAAAAATAAAAATGAATGAAAAAGAGTTAAGAAAGATTACAAAATGTAGGGGTACCAACAAATGACAAAACATGCATTACTGAAGACTCTGAAAAATAAGAGGGAGAAAAATAGGCAGAAAATTTACTTTAAAAAAATGGCTGAAAACATCCCAAATCTGAGAAGAAACACGGATATCCAAATGTCCCCAAACATACTCAATCCAAAGAAAACATCGCCATGACACATTATAATCAAACTATCAAAAATCAAACAAAACAATAAAATTTTGAAAGCAATAAGAGAAAACACTCTCAAATACAAGGGAGCCACATAAGGCTATCAGATTTCTCAGAAGAAACTTTGTAGACAAAGAGATAGTAAGACAATATGTTCAAAATATTGGGAGGAAAAACTGTGAAACGAGAATACCATACCTGGCAAAGCTACCTGTCCAAAAGGAGGAAGAAATAAAGGCACTGTCAAACAAATAAAAACTAACAAAGTTCACTATTAGACCTACATTACAAGAAATTGCAAAGGAAGTTCTTCAAACTGAAATAAAAAGGTATGAAATCACAAGGTAAAAACATATAAATGAATAAAACTCACTGGTAAAATCAAATTCAGAATACCCTAATACTGTAATAGTGGTATATAAAACACTTTTACCCTCTTCCATAAAAATTAAAAAGTAAACAATAACTATAACTCTAATAGTTTTAAATGGATACATAATATAAAATACATAATTTGTAATATCAATAACCTAAAATGTGTGAGGAAGTACAGTTTTTCTATTTAACTTAATTTGTTATCAGCTTAAAGTAGGATGTTATGATTATAAGATATTCTATATGAACCTCACAATAATCACAAAGAAAGCAATTGCAGTAGACATCTAAAAAAAAGAAAGGAATAAAAGCATAGTATGGTAAATAGTCATCAAATCATGGAGGCAGACAGCCAAAGAGGAAGAAGGTGACAAAAAACTAAAAATCAAACTAAAAACAATTAACAAAATGTGCTAGTAAGTCCTGACTATCAATAATTATTTTAAATATGAATGGATTAAATTCCCCATTGAAAAAAGAGCAACTAAATGGATAAAAACCAAGATTCAGCTATAACTTGTCCAAAAGACATATATAGGCTAAAAGTGAAAGGACAGGAAGAGATTTTTCATGTAAATGTAAACTAAAATATTGGAAGGGTGACTATACTTATATTAGATAAAGTAGACTTTCAGTTAAAAACTGTCACAACAGACAAACGAGGTTGTGATATAAAGATAAAGGGTCAATTTATCAAGAAGATGTACAAATTGTAAATATTTATGCTCCCAATAGCAGACACCTAATACATGAAGCAAATATTAACAGAAGTGAAAGAAGAAATAAAAAGCAACACGATAATAATGCCAAACTTTAATATCCCACTTTCGACAATGGATAGATCATCCAGACAAAATCGACAAGGAAACACTGGACTTGAACTAACTATAGATGAAAAGAATCTAACAGATCTATCAGAAAAGTCTAAGAGAGCTTGTAAGGGTATAATGCTTAGTGCAAAACTAGATGTAATTAAGCATTTTAATCATGGTGAATAAAATAATGATATTGTGCGTGCATTGAATTTTGGGCCGGGAACACTCAAATTTTTTTCCATAAAAATTAATAGTAATTTCTTCTTTCCTTATGCCATTTTTGCTTATGAGAAGTTTCACAGGAATGCTCTTCCTCTGGATAGCAAAGGAAACCTGTACAATTTTTGTCAATCATACGTCAATAAAACTGAGGGAAAAAAACCATATGCACCAAGCAAAAGGGCCCCAAAATATATAAAGCAAACACTGACAGAAATGAAGGAACAAACAGACAGCTTTACGATAATAGTAGGAAACTTCAATACTTTATTTTCACTAAGGATTAACACCTTTTCATGCTTATTGGCCGGCTGTATATCTTCTTTAGAGAAATGTCAATTTAAGTTCTTTGCTCATTCGTGAATTAAGGTTTTTCCGTTGTTTTGAGTTGTAAAAATTCTTTATATAGTTCAGATATTAATCCTGTATCAGACATATGATTTGCAAATATTTTCTCATTTCATGGGTTGCCTTCACTATTAATAATGCCCTCTGATGTACAAAGGTTTTTAATTTTGATGAAGTCAAATTTATCCTTTATATTCACCTTTGCTTTTGGTTTCACAAAGAAATCACTGCCAAATCTGATATCACGAAGATTTTCTCAAAAATATCCCTCTAAGTTTTATAGTTTTCATTATCACATTTAGATCTTAGATCTACTTTTAGTTCATTTTTACATTTTGTTTAAGGTAGGAATCCAACATCATTCTTTTGCCTGTGGATATCCAGTTTTCCCAACACCACTTGTTGAAAATGCTGTCCTTTCCTTCATTAAATGGAGTTGGTAATCTCATTGCCAACAACAGGCCATAAACGTGAGGATTTACTTTGGGGCTCTCTATTCCATTCATCCATACATCTTCTGTGCCAGTACCAAAAAGTTTTAATTACCTTAGCTTTGTGGTAAGCTTTGAAATTAAAAAGTGTGAGTTCTTCAACTCCGTTTTTCTTCAAGATTGTTTTGGCTATTTAAGGTCCCTGAGAATTCATATGAATTTTAAAAGTAAGTTTTTCTATTTCTGCAAAAACAAACAAACAAACAAAAAACACACTAGGATTTTGACAGGGCTGTACTAAAGATGTAGATGACTTTGCATAGCACTGTCATCTTAACAATATTGTCTTCTAATCCACGAAATCTGAGATGTCTTTACATTTATTAGGACTTCTTTAAATTTTTTCAGCAAAATGCTGCAACTTCTGAGTACAAGTCTTTCGCCTTCTTAAGTTTATTCCTAAGTATTTATATAAGTATTTTATAGTTTTTGATGCTATGGTAAATGAAATCATTTTCTTAATTTCCTTTTTCAGATCGTTCCTTGTTAGTCTATAGAAACATAACTGATATATGATTGTTAATTGTACATTCTGCATTTCTGAATTATTTCTGAGTTTTCTTGTAAAATCTTTATGATTTTCTACATATAACATCATATCATTTGTGAACAGAGATAATTTTACCTCTTTCTTTCTAATCTGGATGCTTTTTATTTCTTTTTCTTGCCTCACTGCTCTGCCTAGGACTTCCAATCCTATGTTGAATAGAAGTGGTAAAATCAGGCATTCTCACCTTGCTCCTGATGTTAGAGGAAATGCTTTCAATTTTTTGCCACTGATAAGATGTTAGCTATGGGTTTTTCATGTTCAGTCTCTTGATTGGTTGAGTGTTTTTATAATGAAAGGATACTAAATTTGTCAAATGCTTTTTTGGGACCTACAGAGATGAATATGTGTTGTTTTTCAATTTTCATTCATCCAGTTAATGTGGTGTATTACACTGATTATTTCATATGCTGAATTATCCTTGTATTCCTTAGTTTGTGTTGATGAAAAATTCTGGAGATGAACTGTAGTGATTTATTTTTATAATGGTGTGAATGTACTTAATGTCACTGAATTATACGTGTAAAATGATTATTTTTAAAATGGGAAACTTACTACAGTCTACTCCATCTTCCCAAAAGTGGAAATCTCTCAGATGTATTACATTTAAAATGCAAAATTAAAAATGCATAAAATACAGAGTGTAACCATACAATGAAACATTATTTAATGATAAAAACAATGAAATACTGATGTGTGCTATATCTTGGATGAACTTTGAAAACATTATGTAAGTGAAAAAAGCCAGTCACAAAATATCACATTATATGATTTATTTATATGAAATGTCCAGAATAGGCAAATCCATAAAAACAGAAAGTAGATTAGCAGTTCCCCAAGCTGCAGGGGTGGAAGGAGCACATTTTAGGAGGGAAAGTAAATGACTGATAATGGGTGCAGGGTTTCTTTTTGGAGTGAAGAAAATATTCTAAAATTAGACTTCGGTTATGGTTGAACAACACTGTGAATATGCTTTAAAAAATAGTGAAATGTATACTTTAAATTGGTAAAGTTATATATATTGGTAAAGTTATTATATATATATTTATATATATATAAAGTTATTATATATATTTATATCTCAATAAATCTGTTTTAAACATGAAATTTTACTGTGAAAAAAAATCACCAGCATTTCAATAATCAATAGAATCTAATTTTAAATTGAAATTGAAAAAATATAACATTCATATTAGCAATCAAAACTGTAAAGTACATAAAAATCACCCCCCAAAAAGTACAGAATATCAGAGGAAATCACCAAACATTATTCAAAGATGTGTAGAAAGATATAAATAAATCCAAATAGACTTAAAAATTCAGTAATTATCCATGAATTAACCTACAAATTAAATGCAATTCTTATCAAAATTTCAATAACTTGTTTTCTTCACAGGATCTATCAGAAGAAATCTAAAATGTATATGGGCCAAAAATAACCAAGGTAATTTTGATGAAGTGAGGAGATTTGCCCTATCAGATATCAAGACTTATTTAGGAGGCTACAATTCGGCGCCTCTCTGTATTAGCTTGCTATTCCTCCCATCAAGGGGAAGAGCTTTTCTCTCCTCCTTTTTATGCTACACTTATAACTGTTTGAGCGCAATAAAATGTGGAGAAAGCAATGTTCTCATACTTCTAAGACTGGCAATTAAAAGATCTAACAGCTTCTGCTTCCTTAGTCTTAGAACCCTAAGTTATCATGTCAAAGGTCTATAGTTACACTACTGGTGAAAGAGCACGTGGAAAAGCCCTGAAGGCTGAAGCACTATGTAGACAAAAAGACCATGTGGCGGATCAATGGAGTACCAAACATCCAGCTCCAGCTGCTATCTACACACGACTACAGTTGCATGAGAGAACTCAAAGGAGACCATCAGAGAACTGCTCATCTGAGTCAATCCAAGGAATCATGAAATAATAAAATAGTTGTCATTTAAGGTCACTATGTTTTGAGGTGTCTGCTATATAAGAATGAAGATAAATCTTTTAATTAAAATAGTGTGATACTAGCAAAGGGATAGACCATGGATCAGAAAAGACCTCCACATAACTGGCACATGTATCTGGACAATGCATATGACAGACTAGACCTTATAAACTACTGAGGAAAAGATAACTTTAAAAAGTAAGTATCTAAACAATAATTCCAGGCAAATTAAACACCTAAGTGTAAAAATCAAAAATTTAAAACAGAATAAGAGTGAGAGTAAGAATAAGAATAAGAATAAAAACATAGGAAAATGTCTTTATGCCCACAGGGCAGGGAAGAATTTCTTAGCTAAAATAAGAACAGGGCAAAATAAAAGACTGATAAAACAGGCTACATCAAAATTTTTAAAGTTAGCACAAACGAGATACCATAAGCCAAGTGGAAAGATGAGTTACAAACAGGAATAAAAATATTTATAACACACATTTGACAGATTTTTAACCATAATATATAAGGGGGAAAATGAGACAGGTGTATGCCTACACCAACATCTTGAAAGGTATCTGGAATTTAAGTAAGGATTATTAATTATTTGATGAATAACTAAATAAGCAAATATTGTTTCACTGGAATATAATACTAATTTTCAAAACTGAATTCATTATCTTTTGACATATATTCTCTTCTTCCTCCTTTATTCCCAAAGCAAATAAATAGCATGATCATTCACCCAGTTGACTAACCTAATCATGCTAGATTCCTCTACCACTCCACCTCTCCACACATCCTTTCTTTTTATATTCTCAGTGTCAAGATCTAATATTAACATTTGATTTCTTCTTCCCCTGTCTCCCAAACTTGCCTCTCACACCTATCCCTTTTTTTCCTTCTCCACTGCTATTTCCCTGGTTCCGAGCCTTACAGTATCTGGTTCTAGATGACTGCAGGCTAGATTATTACAGTAGTCTTTCTATTGGGCTCTCTCTTACACACTGATCATGGTACTTTCTTCTTAAAATCCCTTAATATTTTCTTGAATTCTACTAAGAAAGTAATTTAAATGCAAAGTCCAAGTACCTTGGATGAACTTTGAAGAATGGCACTTCTCCAAGTGATCTTCTAAACCATGTTTCCCCACAATCAGTCTAACTCATTCATCCCCTTCCCTTCCAAGGTACATTTGTCTATGCTAATTCTCCTTGTCTAAATGCTCTTCACTGCTATCTCTGCATATCTAAAATCTTTTCAATCTTCAATAAAGCTTTCCTTGAATGCTAATGGATATAAACTGTCTTACCTTTAAATACCTACAAGCACTTTTACACCAAGTATAACATTTTTCTTATCTTATGTTTATTGGTATATTGCTTGCTTCCCCTGAGTAAAGAATCTCTTATCTATTTCATCAATGATACTCATACAAGTATCTAAGTATACAAGGTATTCAATAAAACCATTCTGAATGAATTGTTTTTGGGTTTTAAGACATCCTATGCACAAGTTGGAACATCAGTATTTCATACAGTACCTGAACCACCTGTTCCAAGAGTGTACACTATGAACAATTAGGCTATATCAGTCTACAGAATAACATAAATATAATGATTTAAATTATGTTACTGATATCGCAATCCTTTGTCTATAAGGAATATAAAACAGAATTTCCAAGTCCCATACTTCTAGATTACTTACAAATCTATTTTTGGAGTTATTTTTCCTATACTGAATTCACTTTCCTATCACCATGGAAACCAATCTGCAATTAGTGTTGTGAGGATCTTTAAAAATACAAGTCTATACAGAAAGCCTTCAAATGTTCAGAAGTCCTTTCTCTACATGAAGAATGGAAATCAGTTGCATAAATCAGGGTAAAAATACATCATCCCACCCAAATTAAAAAAAAAAAAAAAACATTCATCAAAGCCTAATCAACAGATTGCAAACAGGGCATAGAGAGAGTTCTCTTCTTTTATTCATTTTTTATAGTTCTATTCCAGTTGCAATTTCACTGTGATATTCCTCTGGAGTTTGTGAACAGTTTCTTTTACCTCTGTAGCCTGTAGTAGATGTAGAAACATGAAAAATAATTCATTTCCCATTATGTGGTCCACACATACCCAATGTTAACATTCTAATATTCAACACTGAAAATACTATTTTAAAACTTCTGAGCTGAGAATGCCAAGTGGAAAAATAACTCTGTATTAGAGTTACACTGCAGATGAACAATAAGTGAAAGAAGTTCTAATTTCAGTATATAAGACAAAAATCGATAAAAGGCAAAACTGCACTTCAAATTTCTCTGGAAAAAGCTAGAGAACTATATGCATCTTAATAAGCTTAATAGTCTGTTTTTCCTTCCAGAATTGGAACAGAGTACTGTTTCCTAGATTGACTATCAGATTAAATAACTGGTTTGCTCACCTTCAGATACTAGAATAACCCTCAGCATAAAGAATATACAGGAAATGACATTAAATGACAACAGCAGAATCACATCTCCCATCCTATAGATGCTCACTCTAAAATATATACACTTGTCAAGAAACAAATGCTTCATAAATATTTTCACATTTCTGTATGGTCAAAACTTTCTTAGCACAAAGCTTTAGCACTAAGTTAAAGGATGACTGAATAGCAATCCTAAAGATAGAGCCCTCCTGACAGAGAGACAGACAGCTTTAGTTAGTTAGTTAGTTAGTTAGTTAGTTAGTTAGTTAGTTAGTTTTCTCTCTCCCCAAAGCCATGTTTATATCGCGGAGAGAAGGTCCCTCTTTCCACATCCAGAGAGGCAAATGGACGGAGTGCCAGCTATCTTATATAAGCTCCAAGTTTTATAATTTCAGAATTTGTCTCTTGTGGTACAAAATCCCACTATACATTTAAGGTGTATCTGGTTCTCAGTGCAGAATTTGGGTATAGGGAACCAAGGCAGTTACTATACGAGCAAATAAAAGGTCTGATCTCTGATCTAGACATCATGTTTCTGTTAGGGTGTGAATGTGGAGGGTAACTGTATATATAGCAAGGTGACTTATTAGCTTATAAGCCAAGTAACATCTCAGACCCTTGACAATTTCAGACTCAACAATGCTATTTTACAAGCATGTTCGGTTAAATTCCTAGAAGTAAATTCCTAGAAGTAAATTACATGTGTAATATGACTCCAATATATAAAATATTTTTTTCAACATTCAACCATTTTAACACACTTAACTCTTGGACTGGGTCATCTCAAATGAGCTACTTGGATGATAGTAGCACTAATAACTCACTAAGTAAACTTATGTCAAATCCTCCCCTCAAACGACAATGATATCCTGGCATAAGAGGAGGTATACTACAGAATGTATGGAAAAGTAAGGCTTATATTTTTATTTTGATTGGAGGAAAACTTAACTCTTTGGTAGGGGGTGAGAAAAGTAAAATTAACACAGCTTTTGTTTCAAATGGTTACACACATACTAACATATATTTTTATATAAGGTATATTTAAACTAGAGAATTTAACAAGTTAATCTTGACACTGAAGCAGAATTAACAAGAAAGAGGAAATAACATTTTCATTGGTTTAATTCATTTTTATTAATGACTTGACTAAAATCTCACTGACAGGTACCAAAACTTGTTGCTGATAGATATTTCTGTAAACTTCAAAAAACTAGAGAAGTTAAGAAGTTCACTTAAGATCATACAAGTTACACTGCACTATTTTGCATCATTTTTTTTTTTACCTTTAACCACATTAAAGATGTAGAATATGCCAAAACTATGGTTTACTCCTTCTTATTAAAAAGAGTTTTTTCCTAGCACTACAAAAGAACATGGAGAATGGTTCTATGGCCTTGATTCAAACACAGGCCCTACCACTTACCAGTTCTTAACCTCTTTTTACTTCAATTTCCTCATCTGAAACTGTTGTGAAGAGTCAACGAGACAACATACAAATAGTACTTAGTATAATATCTGGCTCACATAAGCCTTTCAATAAATATTAGTTTGTCTTTATTATAATTCTGATTACTTCATTTAAAATGGAAAAGTCAGGGCATTTTATTTTATATTAATATTCTCAACATTTTCACACTTAGGTCAAACTTACAACTTCTTTCTATATTTCTCACTATCAAGGCAAGAGTGCATCTGATGGTGAAGCAACAGCAGTGCTTCCAAGGTCCATGCACAAAAACTTCAGTAACGAACACTCAACACACAGATATTAAATTCATACTTTTTCTATATCTCATTTCAACAAAAACCTGATCTCTTGCATTCAGGTTAATTTAACTTATTGATTTACATGAGATCAAAGAAATATTATTAATTCACAGCTTCAGACAAGCAATGGTAATAGAAAATGTAAATCACACAAATATTTTAGTATCCTACACACTAGATGGCGGTACCACATAAAGCATAGCAGGAAGAAATTAATGCCTCAAATGGATAAAACAATCAACTGATTATATCTGCATATTGCAAGAGACTGTTTTCTTTCTTACCGAAAAATATTTTTTTAAATGTGAATAAACCTTTGTTTTTGGCCACTGGAGATAATACAACAGGTAGAAGTGTAATAAAAATAATAAATTTACGAAATTTAAAAATGTATACGTTTGTTCAAAGTACTAACTGGGGGAAAGTGTCCAAACTTAAATGCACTTATTAAAAAAAAAAACTGAAAATGAATAAAATTTCAAAAGTATAGAATTTTATTTCTCTAAAGAAAAGATAAGAAACATATACGGGTTTCCCTTGCTATCCAAAAGTAGACCACTCCTTTTGTAAGCTGAAAGAGCATAAAGCAAAAAAGAAACTACCATTAATTTATAAGAAAAATTTTTGAATGTTTGCAGACCCAAAATTCAACACATGTAGAATGTCTTTATTTCGCTCACCACAATTGAACACTTAGTAATTATGTCCAGTTTTGCTAAGCCTAACATTCTTGTAAGCTCTCTTACGCTTTTCTGATACCTTAACATCTTGCTAATGGATACACAAAATCAACTGAGATAGAGCACAGATGCTCACAGACACAATTCAAACCAGTGGGCAGCTTGATGCTGAGATGCTGAGTGTGGTTCCCAGGGAAGGAGTTTAGCAGGGCATAACTCACTGCTCTGGGTTCTCACCGTCTATATAAAAACTAGTGCGAAACAAATGCTAAAGCTACTGTCACTTTCCATCTTTTTTTCATTTAAAGTGAAAATCCCCTTTAGATTTCTTTCAGTTAACAAACATAAGTACTAATGTAGGTCTTTTATAAAGAGCAAAGTGGCATAACAAAAAGTGGTGTTACATGAGTTTTTTAAAAGCAAGGGATATCTGTATGGCATGCTATTAATATTTGAGAAAGTTATTTAAGATAAAGCTAGTTTTTAACCAGCAAGTAGGTACATATTTGTTATTTACAAGTCTTTTCCAGGAATAAAAGAACTAAACTTCGAATTCAAGACACAAAGAAAATGATACAAAAAAATGTAGAATGGAAAGGAGGGAGGGATGTAAAAATGGAGAGAGAGAGGTAAAGAAGGGAGGGATGTATTTTAGTATTCTGGGGATACTAAAATAGGTAGGGAAGAAAAGAAGAAGGAAGGAAGGAGGGAGGAGGGAGGCTCAAATTGATCAATAGAACTACAAGCTGGTTTCTTAAAAAGACCAAATTTTAAATATACTGGTATACAAATTATCCCTATAAATTTTAAAACCTACATTAAATGAACAATTTTCTAAGAAAATATAAATGATAAAAAGTGACCTAAGGAGACACAAAAGAAGCTTACTAGACCAATAATAAAATCCTAAATTGAAATGGTAATTCAAGATTAAGCCCTCTAATGGGAACCAGGTCCAAAAGGCGTTTAATTTTTTTTTTTTTTTTACTAAACCTCAAAGAACAAGTCATTTCAACTTCCACAAACTATTCCAGGGAATTTAATTTTTAAAAATCAGTGAAGTCTCTCAAACTCAGGATAGTGGACAAGGACAGTATGTGGTCAACATCACCAATGAACATAGATGCAAAAGTTATAAAATCTTAATACAAGGGACCCAAAACAGCCAAATACTGAAAAAGAAGAACGAAATTGGAAAACTCACAATTCTCAATTTCAAAACACATTACAAAGTTACAGTAATTAAAATAGTGCAGTACTGGCACAGAATATTTAATTGAAAGGACTAGAGAACTGAGTGCCCAGAAATAAACTCATACATCTTATGGTCAACAGATTTTCAACAAGAGTGCCAGGACCATTCAAGGGGGAAAGAACAGTCTTTCCAATCAGTGGTGCTGAAAAAACTGGATATCTATGTTTAAAAGAATGAATTTAGACCTCCTAATCACACTATATACAAACACTAACTCAAAATGGGTCAAAGACGCCAATGTAAATGCTAAAACCATAAAACTCTTAAAACCATAGGAGTAAATCTTCATGATCTTGGGTTAAGCAATGATTTCTAAATATAACAACAAAAACATAAGCAAACAAAGAAAAAAATAGATAAATTAGACTTTATCAAATTAAAAACTTTTGTGCCTCCAAGGACACTATAAGAAAGTGAAAAGAACTCACGAATGTGAGAAAATATTTGTAAATTATATGGAATCTGGTATAAATGTAATATTCAGACTAATACAAAGAACTCTTACAATTCAACAACACAAACAACCCTATTAAAATATGGACTTGAACAGATATTTCTCCAAAGAAGATATATCAATGGACAACAAGCACATGTATATTTAGTGATACCCACTAGGATGGTTATATTCAAGAGGACTGAAAACATGTTTACACACCAAAAAAAAAAAAAAATCAAACGATTATTTATGTTATTCGAAATAGTAAATAACCATGAACTGACAAACGGTTAACGATACGTGGTAATAATGAAATAATTATTTAGCTATAGAAAGGAATAAAGTAATTCTACAACATGGGTGAGTCTTGAAAATATGGTAAGTAAAAGAAGTCAACAAAAAACACAACATAATGTACGATTACACTTAGGTGAACCGTCCAGAATAGACAAATCCATAGAGACAGAAAGCAAATTAGTGGTTGTCGTGGGGTGAATAGAAGGGTAATAGGGAATGACTGCTAAAGAGGTATGAGGTTGCTCTGAGGTAAAGAAAACATTATGGAATTCAGTAGTAGTGATGGTTGCACATTTTAAATGTGCTAAAAGCCACTGAATTGTATACTTTAAAATGGTTAAGATAGTGAATTCTATATTACGTGAACTTACCTTAATAAAAAAATTATTTTATGTTATGTAAAATTTTTGTTATGTGAATTATATTAACATGGAAACATATAAAGTGTTATGATTTGGAAACCAACTCATCTGCTGGGGATTAGAGGTAAAGAGAAGTAGATCAGGAAAGCTTTAAAGAAGTTGGTTAGATCTGATACACGCCTTGAAGGATGTGCAAATTGTTGATATATGATAGAGAGAAAGGTTATAATAAGGGAAAGATCATGACTCATTTAATAAATGAACAGTTCAATTTGATAAAATAGAGAATCATGAATAAAAGGCAAGACAGGTATATTGGAAGCATATATGCAAGATCCTGAATGTGAAGCCTTCATTTAACAGGTTGTCGAAGGCGAAGGAAGGTTTTACACAGAGGCTGAAATACCTGGAGCAGGACTATAGACCAAGTTACTGAAACAGGGTCATGTTCAAAAACTGTGGTAGAGTTTTATTAGGAACCTATAAATGATGCTCAAAATTATTTCTGTTTATACATATTTCGGAAAAGATTAAAGGTAATATATGGATGCATCCCACCAAGCAGGGAAAGATAAAATGTAATACAGACAAGAAAAAAGTGAGTACAGGGGAAATGAGGTACAGGAGACAGAAGAGGAGGGAAAGCCAACGCACAGAAAGAAGGCCACGGGAGCCTATAAATATGCCAACAGGGGCCACAAATTGGCTTTAAGCCTTCTAACAGGCAATGCAAAAAGGAAAACAAGATTGGTTACAAGATTTAGAAGGTTCTCAGTTTAATCCCAGCAATTACATAAGAGAGAAACAGCTATTTCTGGTACAATGTTAGGGAAAAGTATCTCCAGGTTTAAATAAAAGGGGAAAAAAGGAAAGAAAACAATGGTAGGGCTAAAATCAGAAGTAATGAAGGCTTAAACTAATGGATACGATTAGAAAAGAAGGATGAACTTGAAAAAATTATATAACTAATTAGACATGATACACAACACAGGTATACTTAGCAGCGACTAGGGGAGTAATATCAACAGTAACCAGAATAAGTTAATGGTGGATACTTTAGAAACACATGCCTTGTTTCAAATCCTGGCTCTGCTATTTATGAATTGTGTGACACTTGGGCACGCCACCTCACCCCTCAAAAATACATATCTAAGTGGAGATTAGAGAACCTAACTCATGATGTCTTGTAAGGCGCGAATTCAGTTTGTTTTTTTTTTCCAAATGGGTGGTAAATTGACTGACTTGTCCTGGGTTCTCCCACGGATCCAAAAATGCTAACTTTTATCCATATTAAATGTGTATGCACACCTGTGTATCTATTTCCAGACTTATCAGTTTAATGTCTGTCTAGTCACTTGCCAGGGCACAATTAAAAAGATAGAGAATTCAAAGGAATAATAACTTTTTTTTTATAAATACATATGTAGAAAAATTTTAAACAGAACATAATGGGAATTTAACTTTCATTTGTATTTGTCATCCATACTTGATGTTTTATTATACATTTAAATATATACACATATTCAGAATATAAGGATATATATACTCTTATCATACAAAAACAAAATTTTAATGGTAAAATTCCCAAAATATTAAAAAAAAATTTCAAAGCAATTTTCTCTTCTTCAAACATAAATTTATCCATCCACTCCACAAATATTTGCTGAGTGATTTTTATTTGTCAGAAACTGTTTTAAATGCTTAAGTAGAAAAAAAAAAACAGAATAAATATTAATAAAATATTTAGCATGTTATAGAAAAAAAATAAATTATAGGGGAGAGATGAGAAATATTGATGACTAGGAGCTACACTCTTACGTGGAGAAAGTATGCCCTCTCTGAGAATATAACATTTGAGTGAGTATTTAAAAAAGGGACGGTAGCAAGTTATGTGAATATCTAAGATGAGCTTTCCAAGTAGAGGAAACAGAACGTCCAATGGTCTTGAGGAAGGGGTCTGTATACTGAAGGAATAGAAGAGGCATTATAGCCAGGCACTATGTCTTAGAGGAGGAGAAGTCAGAGATGAGGTCAGAAGCTAAGGTTAGATCCTATAAATCTCTGTAGGAAATTTTAAGGAATTTGACTTACTTTGAAGAAGATGAGAAGTAATTGGAAGGTTTTAAAAAAGTGACATGATCTGACTTACATTTGAAAAGAAGCATTTTTGCTGTTGTGCCAACTACATAACACTATTTAAACTTTAACCCTAAAATGATAATAGCTAACCTAAGGTGACAGCAGAGAAACAAGTAGATGTAAGTGGATGCTGGATTCATTTTAAAGATGGAGCCAAGAATGTTACTATGGACTGTATATGAAGAGTAATAACAGAATAAGAGAAGTCCAAGATGACTCCAAGGTTTTGGCTGATTTCAGGAACTGGAAAAACAGAGTTGCTATTTACCAAGATGAAGAAGACAGCAGGCGAAGCAGGTTTCAGAGGAGAATGTTCTGGGTATGACAAACTTGAGAAGATTATGAGTCATCTAAGTAAAGATGCAGAGAACTCAACTAGATACACAATGCTAAAACTCAAAGGAGAGTTCCATTAAAATTTCCTTTGTATGCTGTATGTACATTATTACAATGAAATGTCTAGTTTGAATGAAAAAAAAAAAAACCACAAGGCATACAAAGAAATAAGAAAGTATGGCCCATTTGAAGGGAAATAAAACTCTCCCTAAAAAAGAAGTGATAGTGGATATACTTGAAAAAGATTTTAAAACAAGTGTTTTAATTATACCCAAAAAACTAAAAGACGATGTGGAGAAGGTTAAGAAAATGATTTATGAACAAAATGAAAATATCAACAAAGAAACAGAAAACCTAAAAAGAAATTCTTTACCTGAAAGTACAACTACAATGAAAATTTCACAACAGAGACCTAGGGGCAAATTTGAGCTGGCAGAAGAAAGAATTTGCAAACTTGAAGGTATGACAATGGAAAGTACTGAGTGTGAAAAAGAGACACAAAAAGAGTGAAGAAAGTGAACAGAGCCTACCCTATGCGACACCATGCTATATGCTTTATGGGAGTCTCAGAATGAAAACAAAGAGAAAAGGGGCAGAGAGAATGTTTAGCGAAATAATGGCTAAAAACTTCCCCCAAATGACTAAATACATGAATGTAAATATCCATGAAGCTCAATACCCAAGATGAACTCAAAGAGACCCATTTCAGAAAATATAATAAGTAAATTTTCAAAAGGCAAATACAATGAGGGAATCTTAAAAGCAGCAACTAGTCACATACAATGGATCCTCAATAAGATTCTCAAGAGATTTCATGTCAGAAACTTTGGAGGCCAGAAGGCAGTGGGCTAATATATTTAAAGTGCTAAAAGAATAAAATTGTCAACCAAGAATACCATATCCAGCAAAACCATCCTTTAAAAGTTAGATATAAATTAACACATGCCCAGATAAATAAAAAAAGATGAAATTCATTATCATTAGACCTATTCTGTAAGAAATGCTACAAGGAGTCCTGAAAGCTAAAATGAAAGGACACTTGACAATCACTAGGAACCATATGAAGAAGCAAAGACCTCAGTAAAGGTAAATACATGGGCAATTATAAAAGCTAGTAATATTGTAACCACTCTTTGTAATTCCATTTTTTGTTTTCTATATGATTTAAGAGACATACTTTTCTCAAATTATAAGTCTAAAAGCTAGTATTGTAACTTCTGTTTGTAACTCTACATTTTGTTTTCTATATAACTTAAGAGACTAATGTATTTAAAATAATTATTAGTTTATGTTTTGGAGCATATAATATTTAAAGATGTAACTGTATTACATCAACAACCAAAAGGAGTGAAAGCAAACTATAAAGGGGCAGAGATTTTATTTGTTATTGAAGTTAAGTTGGTACAAATTCAAATTAGAATGTTATAATTTTAGTATGTTAAATGTAATCCCCATGGTAACCAGATATAAAACAGCTAAACAACATACACTAAAGGAAATGAGAAAGGAATTTAAACATTTAACTACAAAAAAAATCAACTAAAAGCAAAAGAGAATAATACAGAAAATGAGGGATAAGAAATCTATAATACATGTGAAAAACAAAACAGCAAAGTGACAGAAGTCCTTCCTTATCAGTAATTACTATAAGTGAAATGAATTAAATTTTCCAATTGAAAGACAGAGGTGGGCTGATCAGATCAAAAACATGTTACAACTATGTTATGTCTCATGGATCATAAGCACATGAAATTATACTCATTATACTCACTAGTTTGACAAAAATGTTTGAAGATATGTGTGTGTGTGCGCGCGTGTACAGTCACCAAGAACCTTGTCTCTAATAACTGTTTGATTCCAAGGATCCAATGGTGGTATTTTGCGTATCTCTACTGCATATCATGCCATGAACTAGTCATGCTCTCCTTGCTACTGGAGTCATTAGTGTATTTAAATTTAATCAGGTTGTAGAACCAAGACTCAAGGGGTAGAAATGGGAGTGCCACCACTCAATATTACTCATATGACTCACTAACGAAATACTTCCTTCCTTTCCCCAGGACTATATGCTCTCCTGGCCTAAAGGTCTCAGTTCCAAAGAAAGAAAAGCTTCTACTCAAAGACAAAACAATGATTTCATTGAACTGGAAGTTAAGACAGCTGTCCTGCCATTTGGGCTCTTTATGTCTCTCAATCAACAGGAGAAGGAAGAAGTTATTTATGGTGTTGGATGGTGTGACTGATTCCGACTATCAAGGGGAAACTGAACTTCTATTTCACAATGAAGGTAAGAAAGAGTACACCTGAAATGCCTTGTGATTAAATGCAATGGAAAATTACAAGAGGCCAATTCAAACAGGATGAATGGCCAAACTCAGAATGAAAATTTGGGTCACCCCACCAAGTAAAGAACCACAACCAGCTAAAGTTATTGTTGAGGGCAAAATGTAATGAGTAGTGGAAGATGGCAGTTATAATACCACCTACAACCATATGACCAGTTACAGAAACTAGGATTCTAATCGCCATGAGTATTTCATCATTAATTTGTTATGAATGTGTTTGTATGTGTATAGCATATATCTTTGTTTTCTTTCTCTTTTTGTCTTATATAACATAAGATTTATATTATGGGAGTTAAGTATTTTTAATTTTACATCATAGTTTTAATTTAAATTATGGGATCTCAAGAAGAGTACAAACATCACCCGAGGACTTTGTATCTTCTTCTGGGAAAACAGTGTGTTTTTGAAAAATAGCTGCTCACATTAGGCAGAAGTATGACCTTGTTGTTGTCTTTCTTTAAAGGTTAAATATGGTTTAAGGAGTTGATAAAGGATAGACTGTGATATTTAATTTTATGTGTTAACTTTTGGTCAAACATAATTCCAAATGTTTCTGTGAAATAGTTTCCTGATGAGATGAACATTTAATTCAGTAGACTTTGAGCTAAGCAATCCGTAATGTAGGCGGGCCTCATACAATCAGTTGAATCATAATAGAAAAAAAAAAGACTGACCTCCCCAAAAGAGGAACTCTGCCCTTGGACTCAAACTGCAACAACTTCTCCCTGGGTCTTTGGCCTACTCTGGACATTTTAGACTTACTACGTCTCCACAATCATGGGAGCCAATACCTTAAAACCAACCTCTCTCTCTCTCTCTCTGTTCTGTTTCACTGGAGAACTCTAATACAACTAGTTCAAATTTTAAAATAATAATATAAAAGGTTAAAATGTTGAAATACTGGAGCACCAATAATCCACACAACTAGAGCGGTGATGCTTTGCACAGGAGAAGGCTAACAGGACTCAGGCTCTGGTGCTATGGTTAATATCTATCCTGTCTGGTTGTCATACTAATGGTTCAAAAATTTCAACATCACTCTTTCTCACACTATACATAAATATTAATTCCAAGTAACCTGAATTTCCGAGTCAAACTTATACAACTTTTTAAAAAATATAGGACAATATCTTCATAACTTCATAACTTCAGAGGGAAAAACATGTTAAATAAGCAGAAAAACTACAAGCCAGAAGGTCTGCATACACATACAACATAAAATACATAAAATAAAAAATAAAATAAACAATGCCTATATATTAAAAGCAGCAAAGAGTTAAAAAAAAATGCCATGGGGTGGCTCCATAGTATAGTGATTAACACATCTGCTTTACACGCAGAAGGTCCTAGGTTTGTGCTCCAGGTGGAACCACGGACCATACCCCAGGTGCAGCAGGCCCTGGGTGTGCCAGCCCCACCCCCACCCCGAGTGCACCAGGGTAAGGGGGGCCAGGGCCCAGCCGCAAACACGTGAAAAGAGATGCCTGGCCTTCAGAGATCCAGTTCTTAAGGGGAAACGGGGACATCTACAGTTCAAGGGTGGAAGTGGTGGGCGGGGGGAGGGATTATAGAAGGGGAAAAAAATGCCACAATATGAGAAAAGGTGTTTTTCATTCACATCAAAAACAATAAAGAACTAGGTGCAACATGAAAGGACTAACATCCAAAACATGTAAAGCATTCCCACGAATAAGAAAGCTACAAGCAAATCTATAAAACATGAACAAAAGACTTGATCTAGAGTTTTAAAATATAGCAATATCAACTGCCCAATAACATTTGAAAAGATGCTCAACTGCATTAGAAATTAAGGGATTGCAAGCTAAAAATACAGTGAGAGAGAATTACATTCCATCAGAATGGTAAAAATTAGCAAGTGTCAAACAACCAAGAGTTGGCAAAGATGTAGAACAACTGTCATTTACTGCTTTTGGGAGTATATACTTGTAAGTCATTTCAAAAAGTAGTTTGGCTTTACTTGTAAAGCTAGACATGGGAGAACACTATAACCCTGAGACTCCACTCACAGGTATATACTGTGAGAAATCTCTGCACATGTGCAACCAGGATTTGTGTACAACCATTTTCACAGAGAGGCTGTTTAAAATAATCAGAAACTGGCAACAATCCAAATTTCAAACAAAGGATAAATTACTTGTGATATATGCATGCTATGAATTAATATACAACAGGGAACAAACTTAACAAACTCTAACTACAAACATCTCCAGGGATAAATTTTACAATGATAAATGAAAGAAGCAAGAAAGAATACTTTCAATAATAAAACCTACCCAGGTTTAATATTTCAATCCATCCCCAGTACCCCTGATACTTCTCGTCCTGCTCTTTTTTACCACAGCACTGAGCTTCTTGGCCAGCCTCTATGCTCTCTAAGAATAAATCTTTGGTTTTTGTTATTATTGTTCACTAATGTAGGCAAAAGCACATAAAACAGTGTTGGCACCTAGCGCTTGCTCAGTAAATATGTGAATGAGATGAATGAATGAGAGTAATTCCAATTCTATAAAGCTCTAACACAGACAAACCTAAACATCGTGTTAAAGTAGGGATACACAGAGACAGTAAAACTATAAAAAGATACAAGGTAATGAATATTACAAAAGTCATGGTTATACGTAAGCTCTGGGGTAGGGAAGACAAATACAATATAGGAAGGACAAAGGAAATTTTTTTATCTCTTAACCTGGGCTTTCAAATGTGAGTGCACACCTGCGTGCACACACACAATATACTTTACAATAAGAAAGAACATTTTTTAAAAATTCCATTAGCACTCCTACCCCTAAACCTTACTCTGGTTCACCCAGACTATGATTTATCTATGACTTCTACAACCTAACACAAGAGTCCAGATAACAACTAGAATAGTTCATGCTAATAAAACAGTGACAAAGTCTGTCTAGAAATCTGATCGAAATTCTGAGATTTACATTGATTCTATTATACAATTGAAATAGAAGTCATCAGAAATCAAGTATTAATAAATATAAGAGAATAAATGTTTTCACATCAACCAGTAAGAAACCAATAGAAAAATTATTACATGTCGAAAGTCAGATATATGGATATGGATGTAGAGATATAGAGATACAGATATAGAGATAGAGACAGAGACAGAGATAGAGATATAGCTTAATTCAGTATGAAGGAAATATTTCAAACACACCTGTATGCTGCCAAATTCAACGTTCTCATAATGGAAATGTGCACATTCAGCCATCTTCGGAAAGTGACCTTTAGTGAAAGGTAACCTGAAGTACATGAAATAAATAAGTGAGATACAAGACACTGAAATAGTTTAAATTACTAAGCCTAAGGAGAAAATAAAATGGGTTTAGGAGCTCGTGCAAGCAAAACTTTTTAATAAGCACATGCGCATGAACACACATATACCCACACAAACCTTTTCAGAGATACACTGAATCAAATGAAAATTACATTTAGTGCACAGGTCAAAACCAAAAAAATACATATTAAAATAAAATTAAAAAGCATCATTATACTCTCCTAATCATGACCCAAGTCAATACCCACAGTAAAACTATGCTTTCAGTAAATGTTATGAAAACTGAGAACAGCCAGCTTCTAACCGGAAGCAGCATTCCCACCACAAAATATAAACCAGGTTTTACCTGTGAATGTTGTCGCAGCCCATCAGTCCTGGATTGGTGGGTCTGGATGCAGAATGGACATTTTTATCCTTGTCTTTTCTCTACTTATAATAAAAATATAGCTATCTAACCCTCTGCCAAGTGAAAAGATGATTCTTCTGTTTAAAACCAAAATAGATACCTTAAGATATTTATTGCACTTAAATCAATGACTGGGATTCATTTAAGGCCCTCTCAAAGGCAATGCTTAGATACAGCAATTTCATAACTCAAATGACAAACTTGATTTTTCTAAATGAATGGGAACATTATTAAAGGTACCAAAAGGACATACTTGAGTTGTTCCTGTTGGACAAATGTAACCTCACAGATAGCATAAAGTTGTTGCAAGAAAAAAATTAAAGTATATTTTTAGATCAGTAGATAATCATCAGACCTTTTCTACTAATTGTTGAGTCACAATTTAAAGCTTAACAGTATAATTTAATGTATGGAAAGAGCTTATTTAGTAGGAAATATAAATAAAAGTTGTCCAAGAACTAAAGAACTGATTTCCATTTATGGAAATTTATTTAAAACCCACTATAAAATTATACTCACTTTTTCACATGCTTAACCTTCATACTGGCTGTAGTGCTACTTGTTTTCAGATTGAGGTCCCAGGAATCTCAGGAACATCTGCTCCTCTAGCCTTAAAAACAATAGACAAAAGATTTTATGACTATTCCGTTAGTATGAATACATTTTAAAAACAGATTATAGTGAATTTTAATGGTTCTACTCATTTGGTACCAATAGCAATATATAATGATTTAATAATCTCTTCTTATGATTACAATTTACTTGAGTTCTAATTATTAAAAATAATTGAGAAAAATATTCCAATTTAAATATTTAACTTTACTGTATGAGGAAAAATTTGTTACAAGAACTTTCATGCTCTTATGCTCAAATTTCAAAATCAACTATTTTGTGTCTCAGCACAAGCTTAAATCTCCTCAGAAAGTTGGCAGAATAAAATAACCTTGGTTACAATGATTAATAAAAAGTAAAATGGTAAAATGAGCATAATTAGGACATCACAACATGCATTTTGCACACCAAAACCTGAAAATGATATCTATGTAACACTTCCAAACGTAACTACTTTATCTGCCACAGTTTTCATAGTAGTGATTTTTTTTTAACTTCAGTGACAAATTCAGCTTCATCACTTTAAAAACAGAAGCTGAAAATCAAGTTTCTTCACACTCTGAACAAAATAAACAGCAAATCAAAATATCTCTCTGATGCTACATTATCTATGATTTGTAACAGAACAAACTTTATTATAGCCAATGACACATGATGCAATAAGAGAGAATAATATGGAGTAAGCAGTTAAATTGAGTTAAGAAGAGATTCACAGAAAAAAGATGTGGAAACATATACAATGGAATATTTTTCAGCCATAAAAAAATAATGAAATTTTGCAAATTTGTGACAACATAGTTGGACCTTGAGCGCATAATACTAAGTGAAATGAGTCCAAAAAAATAAGACAAAAATCGCATGATCTCATTATATGTGGCCCCTCAAAGACAAAACAAAAAACCAAGCTTACAGATACAGAGAAGAGATTGGTGGGTGACAACAGTGGGAAGCTGGGGAGTGAGCAAAAAGGGTGAAGGAGGTCAAAATGTACAAATTTCCTGTTATAAAATTAGTCATGGGGATGTAATATACAGTGTGGTGACTATACTTAACAGTACTGTATTTTACATTTGAAAGTTGCTAAGAGAGCAGATATTAAAACTTCTTATGACAAGAAAAAAAATTTTGTAACTACATATATAGTGACAAATGTTAAATAGACTTACTGTGGTGATCACTTTGCAACGCATACAAATAGCAAATGATTATGCTGTGTACCTGAAACTAATATAATGCTATATATCAATTATACCTCAATTTTAAAAAGGAGCTCCACAACATTGACTGGATTTTTAAAAACGTTTTCATATAAAAAATAGCAAAGACAGTTTGGATAAATGTTAAAAACCATGTCTTTTCAATGATATGAGGTAACATATAAGAACTAACCCAAATTCTTCTATTGAGGTTTTTGTCCTTAGCATACCTCGCTATAGATAATAACAGCTAAACTTGCTAAGCTTAACTGTTAATAAGGGGGGATATTTCATTATCAATCATTATTAGAATTCTGTTTATTTTTTCTTGGAGGTCCTCCAAAGGGGAAAAAAATTTACTATATCTTTTAGTAATGAAATAGAACTCATTCTATTTTACAATTACCATATGGATTCATTGGATCCTTTTATAAATCCAGGCAGGATTTTGGTCTTATTCTTCCTGTATCTTAAAACAGTTATTTCATAATTCTAGGTGGTATTTTATCAGTATTCACTATAATTCATCAATTATTCCCTATCATGCTAAAAAAAAGAATAAAATAAACAATAATTTAAAAAAAGAAACATGGGAGAATCACCTAGAACAACGTTGCCAAACTTTTCTTAAAGGGTTATGGACTTGGGGACCACACTGTCTCTGCCACACTCAACTCTGTCATTACAGCACAGAAGCAGCCATTCCTAAATGATTAAACATCACCATGTTTCAGTAAAACTTTATTTTCAAAAACAGGCAGCCAGTAAGTTGAAGAAGTTTGTCAACCTCTGACCTACAATATTGATGTGATAAATTTAAGAAATCATCATCTGGTTTTTATGCTGTGTTGCCCAAATTGTTGCATCATCTTTCAAGAAGGTACTTAAAAGGCTTAAAGATACCATCTTTGTAGTCGGTATTTCGCTTTCACTTAATAACTATTTGAGAATTCCATATTTTTCATTTCCATCCATAACAGGAAGGGAAAAAACTGACAAAGAAAGATACTTTACAATATTTAGACACATCGAAGGATGAGTACAAAGAGACAGCAGCACTCAAACTATGGCAGTCAAACTGATCATGTAAATGACAACTCAGATTGATGATATCCTAGAGAAATACTATATAACTTAAGAATTATGAGCAAACAACATATTTCTAAGAAAAACCAATATGTGGCAGTTTCCTCCAGTTAATCATTGAACTGAAAGAACTTTATCACACTATTTTGTAACAACCTGGATTACTTTGTTTTGCTAAAAAAAATGTGAAGACATTCTTTATCTTTTTTTATTATTTATTATTATTTATGCCTACAGCGCCTGGTCTTCCTAGGTGGTCTCCTATCTAATGTACTGACCAGGCCCGACCCTGCTTAGTTTGAGGCTTGTTCAGGGAGGGTGGCATGACCGTGGCTCCACTGCAGCGTGAACCCAGGATCTTCTGCGTGTAAAGCAAACATGCTAACCACTACCCTATGGAACCACGTCCTGAAGATATTCTTTAATGTTTTATGTTTGTGCACCAAAATTTACATTAAGATTACAAAACGACATAAAGAGATTTGTTGTACTTAAATTCTTATTAAAATTTCTAATAAAGTGGTTTTTCACTATTCTGTAAATTATTCATAAATTGACTTAAAAAAAAGTAAGAAAGGGTACACTGGACCCAGTTGGTAAAGGGTAATGACTTTATTTGGTAGACTGAAAATTAAAATATTAGCTGTCTTTTGAAAACCAGCTGGTTATCTGTGCTAGATAGGCCATTGCCCCTAACACATATCTAAAGAGAAAATTAGGAAATTCGCCTAGTTTGTAATCCACATGAGGAAGATACACTATAGACCACACACCTCTGCAACCACAACTGACTGAACTGTAGATAGAAACATGACTGAAAGAGAAATTCACAGCCTGTCCAAAGGAGCCTGACAAGGAAACCTCTGCCTAAAAAAACAAAATGGCAATAATGAGGCAAACGAACCAAGCAATGGTCCACGAAGGCTTAGAGGATTCGAGAAAACATTCTGAACCAAGCCATAAACATGTATTTTTGTATAGCAATATTTTCCCATAGCTTAGAAAAGTCCCAAGCACATTCTAGCCACTCAGTATATTTTTGTGAAAGAATAAATACACTTTAATGCAAAAAAGTGTTAACATTTATTCTTTTAAGATTAGAAAAGTATAGTACTATTACTCTATTGCCTGATAAACTAACATTTTCACCTATGTATTTTTAACTAAAATAAAATTTTTAAATTTCTACTGAAAGCATATAGCTTGAATCACTTTATTCTGTTGCTCTAAATCAAAATTAAGTTCTCTTATACAAGATATTCATTAAGCGACATTCATTACAGAAAATACCCAATTTTCCTAATTTATTCATGCTATAATCATCACTGAATTATGCTTCCAAAACAGAATTTATATCAACTTCACAGAAACACCATTAATTAACAGAAAATTAAAGAGACAACAAAAGGCAATGGAATGTACCTCATAAAAGCACACACTATTTACATTTAAACCTTCTAGCAATAAAATGACTTCCTATAAGGTTAGACCATTTGATTCATCTTTGAATTATAAGCATAAGGCACAAAGGGTGTGCTCCAAACAGTTTAAGGGAATTAATAAATTAACTATTTTTATCTCCTCACTCTCCTTATATTCAGTTTTATAGCTCTTGTTTATCCTGTGGAATTTAACTGATATGTTCATTACCCCTATATACATTGCCTTATCTTCAAAACATAATTAAAATCTACCTATTCTATTAGCCTGTCCCAATAACAGTTCAGTGCTGATATTTTCTTTTATTAATCTTTCATAGGATTAACCCTATATACAAGTTAAAGCATTTTATTATATTTTTATTCATATTTTACTGCAAACTGTCTTGTCTTGTTTCTAAAGTTGTTTTTCATTTATCAAGAGGATAACTTACTTATCAACTTACTTGAGCCAGAGCCAATGGAGTAATATAAATACATATTTTATCAATGTACGACATCCTCAAACCCTGTTACACCACTAAAATTTAGTACCATTCGAGAAAAAGGCTCAAAGAAACCTAGTATTGCTAACTATCGTAGAAAAGCAAATTAACAATTTTACTCTCATTTTTTAAATTTTCCTGCCTAATAAGCAGTATCTATGAAAACCTATGTTAACAAAATAAAACTCTTCATTGTAACAGCTTGTTTTTATAAGTAAAAATATTTTACTATTTTGATACACAGTGCTAAATAATCCCCCAGAAACACTGATCCAATTTACAATGGCATCAACTATGTACAAGTGCTTATTTTCTCACAACCTCACATTCTTTATCTTTGTCAATCTGAAAGGATTACTTCTTCATCTTTATTCATAATTAAATAGGCAAAAGTTGAATGAAGTTTCACATTTTTAGTGGGCATCCACATTATTGTGTATAATATATTTTATTTGTAAGTTCTATTTTTTAGATTTGTTTCAGAGAAAATATCATTTTTTAAATTACAGCTAGTAATATTTGTCTGACATATAAATCTGAAGATATTTAATAGCTTGCCATTAAAATTATAAACCTGTAAGTTCTAGGCCTTACACTTCCTGATTTGAAGATTTACTGTTAAGCAATAGTAATTTAAGTCAGTGTGATACTACAGTAAGGATGAACAAATTAATGAAATATACTAGAAAGCCCAGAAAAAGTCCACACATACACAACAAAACTTGACTTGTGACAAAAGTAACAATGCATTCGAAGGAATAGTGTTGTCAATAAATGAGATTGTTGTAGTTTTTAAAAGTATGCAAAATAGGAATAAACTTGAATCTTCTCTTAATATACACAAAATTATTCAAAGTGGAAATTCACTTAATGTTAAGATTAATACGGCTTCTAAAAATAAACACAGAAAATAAATCTAATGTAAGTAAAAATGCCTTAAACAGGAAACAAAAAAGTACTACTTATAAGATAAAAAATTAATTCAACTACATCAAAATTAAAAACAAAGAAGTCATATCAAGCATATAAAAAAACTCCTTATAATAAAAAGTAACGACCCAATTTTTTTAATGCCAAAAAATTTAACAAGTACTTCATGAAAGAGGGCACCAAATGGCCAGTAACTGTAGATGCTCAATGTCATTACTTATTAAGGAAATGCAAAATAAAACCATAATGCAATAACGCTGCATACTTTCAAAGAACTAATTTTTTTTAATTAAAATACCAATGTTGACCAAGATGTGGAGCACTAAAACTCTCATATATTGTTGACTTAAGTATAAAATAGTAATAACCATGCTGAAAATTTGGTAACTCCTACTAAATAAAACATACAACTACCCCACAATCCTGCAAACACACTCCCAAATACAAACCCCAAAAATATTCCATATGTACACAAAAAGGTATTTACATAGGAGCTTTATTTACAATCACCAGAAAATAAAAACAATGCAAATACACATAAACGAAGGAGAAGCTGAATTAATTATAGTACATTTATGCACTGAAATGATGTGTTTAGGAAAAAAAAAGGTATTAACACGTTGAATAACATGAATAAATCTAGTCATTAAATGTGTTAAACTTCAATTAAAAATTAATAGAAAAATATGTCAGTAGAAATTTTTGTGGAACTTAAGTTGGTTGTGCATTTGTCTAGAATAGTTATAACTGGGAAAACAATGAGGAAAAAAACGGTATTTCAAAGAATACAAAAAGAAGACTTTTCTAACTTATTTTATAACAGTTGGCGGACACAACAAAATCACCCAAGAGACTTTCAATATTAGCAGGACAAGGATAAGACAGTCAGAAAAGCTGAACAAATGTATAAACCAAATGTTTGAAGCACTAATTTTCAACCATACAGAAAAGACATAAAGAGGCTACGTGATCCTTGAGAAAAACAACTTACATATTCAGTCAAGCCACTAATAAAGGGAAAAAATCTCAACAGCAGTCAGAGGGAAAAAAGGATACATACACATTACATTCACAGGACTAAATATGAAAAAGGCAGTACACTTGGATCAAGTTCTTTCAATTGCTTTTTAAAACAACTGGCAACACAGAATTCTATATCCACAGAAATTAATTCCACAAAAAAAAAAAAGTGAGGCTTCCAGTCTCTTCCACTATTTACAATAAAAATCTACAGAAAAAAAATGAAATAAAATAAAAACATGCAGCTACCTGAGACTTCTAAAAAATTAAGAGCAGGTGGGTTAGAGAGCAAAGTCAAAACTTGAAGAATGACTAAATAACACAGTGGCAGTTGGCTTTCTGTTTTTTCCCCCTCTGCTACCTCCTGGAATTGACCAAAGACAAGCTAAATCAGCATATAGGAACATAAGACCCTGAGTGAAAACTCATTCTTTAAACAGAGAAACAATGAAAGAAGACCCTATAGTATAAAGATTGAGGGGACAGTCTTTGTTTTTTTTTCTCTCTTCTCTCTCACTTCTTAGACCTGACAGTAGCCCTATTCAGGAAAAACTGTGCATAGTACAGAGGCTAAATTCTGTAGAACTCCTTCCTTTCAGCCAGAGAAACTGGGGAAAGTATCCTTTGAGAACAGACAGTGTGTCCAAATTTTCAACAAAGATAAAAGTACAGCAAAAGCTATAAAACTGAACTGATGTTATACCTCTACCTAAAGAAGTCCAGATAGAAACTTCAATCTGAACCCAACCAAGTCAATGTCTGATAAGACAGAAAAGCAGCCAACACTCTCAGGGGATTTCAATAGAAGTCAGTCTCACAACAAAATATTCAAAATGTCCAAGACACAACCCAAAATTACTGTATATATCAAAAACTAGTAAACTATGAGCAATTCCCAAATGAAAGACAATCAAGAAATATCAAATATTAGATGAAACAGATGTTAGACTTATTAAAGACTTTAAAACATATATTATAAACAGGATACATTAGATAATGAAACCAGTGGAAAGACAGAAATTTCTGTACTTTGATGAAAAGTACAACCTATACAAAAAAAATTTTTTTTTAACTAAAAAATATCTGATATAAAAAATATTGGCTTGGCTCCATAGCATAATGAGAAGACAGAATAACATTAAAACAAAAAAAATATATTCAACCTTAAGAAAAGATAGATATTTTAAAACTTTTTAAAGATTCAAAAATATGAATGGACCTATAAATAACCCTGAGAAGAAACATACTGGCCTAGAAAAAAAAAAAAAAGCTATTTGAGGAAATAATTCCTGAAAACATTATAATTTTGTTGAAAGATATACATTTACAGATTCAAGATGATCAGCAATGAAAAAAAAAATACAGAAAATCAAAGCAAACCACAAACCAAAACATCAAAATAAAGCTCTTGAAACCAAATAAAAATAAAAGAAGTATCCTAAGAACAGCCAGAGAAAAAAGGACATATTACCTTTGGTATAATAAAGTTTTAAATGACTGGATTTCTCATTAGAAATCAAGAAGACCAAAAATAGTGAAACAATAGATAAAAAATTCTGAAGGAACTCTCAACCCAGAAAACTACATCAAGTGAAAATATCCTTCAGAAATAAAGTAAAAACAAGAACATACTCAGATGAAAGAAAATTAGGAGAATTCATCACCGGTAGATGAGCCCTAAAGGAAATGCTCAAGAAAGTTCTTCACGTAAAGAAAAATGAAGCCAGAGTAAACCTTGGACCTTCTAGCGTGAAGGAAGAACAACAAAAAATGGCAAGTAACTAGGTAAATGTAACAGATCATCAATCTCCTCAAGTTCTCTGAACTATATGTACCAGTCAAAAGAAATTATTATAAACTTGTTTGATGAATGTAGATGTAATACTTACAAAAACTACAATAAAAGGGGGAAAAAATAAAGGTACCTACATTCCACTTGGCAAGGTATGTACATTCCACTTGAAGTGTAAAATAATCTTAAGAACAACATAAAAAGTTAGGAAAAGCAAACAACAATAAATTAAAAAAGATAAAACACCATGACCAGGTAATCCCGGAATGCAATTTTGGTTTAACAACTGCAAACAGAAGAAAAATGCAAGGCTTAAATGAACACATCACAGAAAATGGCCAATAAGCAAATGAAATGGTACTAAACATAAATCATCATTATAGAAACACAAATTAAACCCACAATGAAATTCTATTATATATGCCACAGAATGCAGACACAAAGAGTACATATTGTAAGATTCCATATATAGGGACAATGGTTGACTTTGGTGGGAAAAGTACTGACTGAATGGCACTCAAGGGAGCTTTGTGAATTTCAGGAAAAATTCTGTGTTTAAATCTGGGTGTGGTCACATGCAGAAAACAAGTGAAAATGTATCAAGCTCTAGATATCAGATTTGTGACTTGGACTTCTCTGCATGTTAGTTATAGTGTAATAATAGGAAAAATTAAATGTGAAAAAACAGACACAAGAGTAGAAAATTGTAGGCAAATCTCACTTGTAAAACACAGATGCATAAAAATATACTAAATGAAATAGTGACTCAAATCTATCATGTATTAATTTTTTAAAAAATAGATCATAACCAAATTAAATTTATCCTGGAAATGCAAGAATAGGTTAAAAACAAAAAATTTTATAATTAAATCTTAATAATTAAAATTAATTAGGAAAAAGTTGTTGCAACAGACACAGAATAATTATCTGGTAGGATTCAATGTTTATTCATAATAACATCTAGCCAGATTTCTCATTGAGAATAGTCAACTGAAGACACATTTATCTTTGCTCTCTCACAAATCTTAACAAGATATTACGAATTTTTTTTTTTAACCATTTTCTTATACTGGCAAAAGTACAAAGTACTATGTATATAAGGTCATTCTTTCCTGGACTATCTCTAGAAACTATGAAAAAAGAAACAAATGGTCCAAAACATAGTCAGTTGTGCTAAACCCAAATCACAAACTGAGACTTAATACCTAATCTAATTGCACTTTATCTCTCCCAGTAATGTAACTTTAACTAGTCAGTCTAAAATATTTTTATTTAACATAACTAAAGAGTGAATACAACCCAGCTATCCATCAATAAGGGATGGTTGAATAAAACTACTGCACATACACAATGGGATAGTCGCATATAAAAGCATAAACAAAAAGGGGCCACATACTAAACCTTACAAGCTCAAGGGGAGGCCTGCATGGTGGGCTTACAAACTCGGAGAACAAAAGTAACCATACAGGATGATCTGAACATAAAAAAAGTCCTAACTAAAAGAGGGTAGTTGGCGGGTAGTTGCATCCTAGGTCTGCAGCTTTTTGACAAAAGTCAATCTTTACCTTAAGTGAGCCTATCAATTGTCTTTTTGTATCTAAGATAACATATCCTTGGAATGTCAGAGTAATCCCCTTTTTCCAGAATCTTCAGGGCACAACCACCACAGAAGAGCAGGAGACCATGGAATCCTTCACTGTTATCTTGTTCCCCAGATACCATCTCTATTCGCTGTACATGTTAATTATTAACTATCCTGTACTCACCAATGTAAAAAAAAATGTGTCTTTTCATTTTACTTTTTATCCAATCTCAGAGATTTCTCCCCTGCTTTTCTTCCTCCCACCCCCTTAACTCTCCTTTCATCTCCTCCTTTGAGTCCATTGTATAAAATAAGCTGCAAAGCTGCCATTCTCCAGAGCATTTTCTCAATTTGTTGAGACTTTGCTTCCCAGCAATTGTCATCAGTTTGGCTCAAATAAACCCATAAAAATTCCCTGCAGGTTAGACGTTTCTTATGTCAACAAAAGGAATGAGGAAGATTTCAATCTATTGCTATGAAGTAATCTTCTTCATGTATTAAGTGAGGGGCATGGTATATGAACCAGCTATTCGTTAATTAAAAACAGGATAAATATAAAAATTATGTGTATTTTCTTATACTTAAAAAAAATGAGAGGATAAGCCCAAAAAAGATTAAAATGCTTATATCTGGGAGAGCAAAGAGACTGGAAAAGAAGCTGGACTGTTCTGAATGCCTTGTTTGTACTTCATATTCTGGGGTCATGTAAATGTCTTAAATATTTATACAAATAAATTAAAATGGCAGGGAAAGGTAAATTAGACTCCTGGAGACTATTCCAAGGGGGAGGAAGGCATCCCACAAAACACCAAGAAATTCTTACACTCCGTCAGGGTGTCCAAGAACTTAACTCAAATTCAATTCTGACACTATCTACCCAGAGATAGCATGATTCTGTTACCTGCGCTTACATGTCTACGCTGTGTGAGTCCAAGGCTCAGTCCTTGGATTCCCCGTGAAAGATCTGCATGGAGGTCTGACTCTTGGAGAAGACAGCGGGCAAAGAGTAGCAAACAGAAGCAACTGTATTAAGCAAAGGAAGCAAGCGAAGTATACTTGGGATAAAGTCCAAGCAGGCAGCTCAATAAAGAATTTAGTGTCCCTAGAAGCGGGGGGGGGGGGGTAGTGGAGTTTGGAGGGATAGGAGGGGAGGTCAGGGGTTTGTATGGGCAGTAGGGTTTCTTTTGTTCTCCTTCTGTTCTTCCCTCCTCAAATGATGTGGATCCCAGGTGCCTCCCTCTGAGCCCTCCCACTCCTAGCCTAGGAAAAACGAGGGATTTGCCTGAAGCTGTTAGATATCTTATTTTCCTGTTTAGCTTCTGTCCATGGGGAAATGAGGGAGTCCCTTGAAGCTGTCAGATATCTTATTTTGTACATTTTACTATTAAACCAGCCTTGAAGCCTTGTTAACCCCTTATTGTCCTTCTCCCTTCAGGTCATATCTACATATTTACTTACCCTATCAATTCCACAGGTTAAGAAGGGCTCCTTTGACTGCCCTCCCCATTTTCCTTCAGGTGCCAGCAGTAAGCCCAGGCTGTCACCTGTGCTTCTGACTGACCAGCTACAGATTGGAGGTCCCAATGACCCCTTCCTTGGCAATTTAGTTCAAAAGACAGGCAAAAACCCAGGTTGTTACCTGTACTTCTGACCAAATGGCTATAAATCAGAGGTTCCCAAGACCCCTCATTTTAGGTTCAATTAATTTGCTAGAGCAACTCATAGAACTCAGAAAAACATTTCACTTACTAGATTACTGGTTAATTATAAAAAGTATATAACTCAAGAACAGCCAGATGGAAGAGATGCAGGTAGGGCAAGGTATAGGGAAAGGGCTCAGAGCTCCCATGCCCTCTCTAGGCTTACACTTTCCCTAAATCTCTACATGTTCACTAACTGGAAAGTTCTTTGAACTCCTGTCCTTTTAGCTTTTTACGGAAGCCTCATTATACAGGCACACCTGATTAAATCACTGGCAATTGATTCAACCTCCAGCCCTTCTCCTCTTCCATGAGGTGAGGTGGGACTGAGTTCCAACCTCTAACCACATTGACTCTCCAGACAACTAGCTCCCATCCTTACTTAGATGCTTCCAAACTTCACCTTATTCACATAACAAAAGGCACCTATACTACTCTCCACACTCAGGAAATTCCAAGAGATTTGGAGGCTGTGAACAAGGAACTGTGGACAAAGACCAAATAAATACATGAGAAATATATGTATTTCTTATAAATCACAATACTGCAAAAGGCAATCCTTTAAAATCCAAAGCCAAATACAACAAATGGATCTAATCAGTTTAAGTTGGAGGCTTAATCACATGGGGAGGAATGACTTCACATGACAGTAACACTAGTAAAAGATCCTAAGTGGGATATATCCTAGAAACTAAAACAAACAAACAACAAAAAACCCCATTGTCGGTAATATCTTCATTATTTTGAAATTAATAAAAGGAGATGATAGATGCAAGTAACTGTTAATGTCATCAAAAACTAAAGTTTTCAGGATAAGAGATATAAAAATATAAATAAAAAATTTTAAGTAGAAACCCTTACTCATTTCCTTTGGGGGTGGGTAGAGGGGTGTATTTAAATAAGATTGCTGGAATGACAAAACAGACAAATGGAGAAGACACTGAAACTTGATTACAGCAAGGCATATAGCTGAGTCTTTTGTGATGGACCTGTGGATAAGATTTTAAAATAAGAATTAAATATTAATACAGTTAGACTACTTTGAAGTTGATTAAATACTCAAGAATGCTGAGTGTCAATTATACTGCAAATTACTCTGCAACAGGAAGGTGACAGGTCACAGGGCTCTTTTATTCCTAAATTTCTCAAAATTTTTATGAAAGACAAAACCATATGACACATTTATCAAATATATAGATTGAAGATATCTGAAAGGGATATTAACACTCTGAATGACAGAATTCAAAGAGATTTTAATAAGCTGCTAAGACAAACTAAAATGACTATAAAGTTCATGAAAAATAAAAATTAATACCCTGAATTTATATTCATAAGCATGGTGGGAAGCACACTTTGTTTGACAAGAAGTAACAAGATCTAAGGCCTGTAGTTTACCACAAGCTAAATGTAAGTCAAAAGTATATCCTCACTGGTAACAAGCTAATGCAGCCTGAAAAAATATGGCATTTATAACAAGGAAAATATTTGTTTCTCCATAATCTGAACCCATTAAACCACTTAGGGAACAGTTCTTCCATTTTAGGAAAACATAATTTGATATTGAAAACATGCAAAAATAGGAACTGGCAGTGTTTTATCTTGTCTGCTTCACTGCTCTCTAACCCAGAATATCCTACCATTCCCACCTTTAGTTTAGATATTTACAGAATCTTTCGAAAGCCTATTCTCTTGATTCCAAATCCAAGTAAAGCTCTAACGTTGACTGGGTAACTAAAGTAAAACAGTAGTGTAACACTGTGTTCTGATACAGAACCACAAAGCTGGCAACTTGTACGGTCACCCCACCACAATGCCCATCTATTTCATATTACCTAATAGTGTGTGACTATCCAAAAGACTATAAAGTCCATCCCAAAAGGTCTGAGCGAAGTGCTAAGGGGTATTAAAGATCTTTAACTAAGGAAAAATGAGGCATGGGAAGGTTTTTAAGATATAATCACAGAACTAAAAGAAATCTCGTTCAGCTATTCTACCACACAGAGGAAACTGAGACCAAGAAGAAAGAAGCAACTTGTCACAGTGTGTTTAGTCACAGTACTTAAACTGAATTTTTATCACAAAAACTACTATATCTAATGTAGGCATATGGAAGAAAAATGTTCAAAGGCTGTTGAATTTTTAAATGCAAAAAACAATGAGAAATAGTTTTACTCCTATCAAAATATGAAAAAAAATTTTTAAGATTGAAAAAGATATGGCACAAAAGACACTAAGCATTACTGCCTAGAACACGAAATAAAATATTTTTGACAAGCTGTATGGGGAATCTTCAAACTAGATAAGCAATTCCCTATAAGATAACAGTAACCAAGGTAATGCTGGGAAGAGAGATTTTTCAGATCTTAAAATAGAAAAATTACCTGAATGGGCCTACTTCAGGAGTCTCCCAAGACTACTGCTGAAGCAACCATCACAGGATATGCTGCTCATGAGAAGGCAAACCCTAGAAGATGTAAATTCCACAGGTGGGGTAGGTAATGGTGGAAGGTACATATAGCTGACTCAGTGCAATAGCCAGCCATCTCTCTTTTCTCCACTGCGACTGTTTATTTCAATGTGCACGCTATGGTCTAGTCCATATCTCATCTGCAGATCTCAAGACCCTCACTCTTTTCTAAGTGAAACTCAATTCCTTTCCCTCTCCACAGCAATTTTTTTTATTCACCCTTCATAGGTGACCCTACTCTATGTCCACCAGTTAGTCTCTTCCAGAGATCTCCTCCTTCCAGTAAAACAGCAGTCTTTTTCCTATGACACTTCCCATAATGTATAATAAGGCAGAATGCTAATGTTAAATGGGGGGAGGGGAATAAAATTGTATATGGTTTACAATTATAAATCACATTCCTAGACATGAAGGAAAAGTGGAACATATCAACAAAGCAGTACTCTTTGAAAATAGGTTTGGAGGAATTTATATAAGAAAATCATGTTTATATGATGTTAAATTTAAAACTGCATTGTAAAAGATGACAAAGGAAATATACCAAAATAATCTCACCATTGTGGGAAATGAAATTGCAGGTAGCAGTCTTTTTTTCCCCCCACTTTCTGTATTTTCTATATAAGTTTTGTTTCTGTAAAGGAGGAAGGCTTTGAAGAGAGAGAGAGAAAGCGTACACACTAGCTAGTTTCTTCCACCTCTGCACGTTACCTACCTTACAACAACCATTTGCAAATGCATAAATAAATGAGATTAGATATTCTATAAAACTCCAATAGGCAAAACTGGGTATTTATATTTATAGTCAATTTAGAAAAGAACAAGAGTTTTTTTTTTTTAATGCATTTATGAAGGTATGTACCCATGTTATGGTAATAAAATGAATTTTTTGTTAATCAATGAGCCAAATTAATTGATATCTGGTGGGGGTTAGAATCACAGTGGAGATCTCAATCAAAGCAGAAAGGAGAAGGAAACATAATCTGCCTTCTCCCCTATTCCTCCCTCCAATCTTCTACCAATGTCTCTCATTAGTCAAATCTAGGCAGAAGCCCATGGGCAAAGGAGCCTAGGAAATGTTAACTTGCAGGAATCTGTCTCCTGCAATAGAGAACAAAGCATAAGGACAAGATATCCCAATCCCAAATCCATGGCAGTTATTACTAACCAATGAAGATATAATTGTATATATAGTACAGTACCAATCATTTAAAATATAGATTACTTTGTATAAAGTGCCCTCATATTTGAAAAGACATAGTAGCTAAAATATCATCCATACATAAATACATACATATACATATATATGATCGACTGAATAAGATTGTAATCTAAATTTGTACCGAGAATAAAGAAAAATAGCAAAATGAGTAGTTAATACTTATGAACAATAAAGGTAGATCTGAAATTGTTAGAGAAAATCAACAATAACATCACCAGATAAACATTCACAAAGAACAAGAAAATGCAACCAAAGTAAGAATATACTACTATTAAAGTGGCCCAGGAATGTTCTTTTCTTCAAGGAACAAAAAACCCAAATACAACATGCATGAGGAAAGAAAGTCTGGATCAAAATCTTTATGTATGAGGCTAGCAAAAAAGCATCTGAAAATAAGTCAGAAAAAAAAAATGGTAACTTTCTGCCCCTTTTCACTGTTTTCTCTTTAACAGACTCAAATCTTACTATATTCCCTTTAATTACTTGTACTCAGAAATCTGAGGGAGAACACAAGAGCTTTAGACTAAAGTTATAAATAATATTTCTTAATGATAAAAAATATCATTTCTCTGCTAATAGTAGTAAAGGGAACATCTTTAGCCTCTTAAAAAAGAAAAGTTGTAGGAGCTACCTCTGTGGCAGTAGGACTGTATACATACACATGTGTACGTGCACGTGCATGTACACAATCAACGGAAAAGGTGACATGTACAAAGTTTGCTCTGCCAAGCAAGGCAAACAGGATGGCAGTTCCTAAGCTCAACCACAGCTTAACTATAGAAAATAAATGCAACGAAACTCTTTAATGAAACATGTTTGCAGAATTTTAATTGGTCTAGGTATTATTCCCTTTCTTACAAAGAAACAAGAGACACTGGAGTAAAATCTAATAATCATCAATCCAATACCACAGATAAGCTTAATTTATTAAATCTATAGTATATTATCACAAAATGATTCCTGAAGAATAAGTATATCATAGAAATCTAATAAACTGAGTCATCTATGTAAATATTTTCAAAAGAAGTTTGAAAGAATGCTTGATGTTAAAATAAAATACCCTGATGTTAAAAACAGATTACATAACAATTTTCTTCACTTATTTCCTCCAATATGTTATCGAGAATTCCCACTGTGCAAGTGCTAAAAAACAGAAATAGGAATTAAAGAAGGAGCAGGTAGATTTAAATATGTGGATGATTCACAAACCACACAAGAAGCCATTAAATCCCAGAATTAAATTATATATTTATTTCTATTTAATTCTCTATTTTGACTGGGAATAATAGAGTGGAAACACTAAAGCAAAAACAAACAAACAAACAAAAACAAAAACAAAAAATCCCCATGATTTCTGAAACTGATTATCAGACTAGTTCTTGCAGCAAAGGAGTTGCCTTTATAGTTCACTTCTATTAGAAAATATCTCCTCAGAGAGAACCAGTAACTGCAGGGACACAATTATTCAGGAGCAATGTTTAAAACAACTTAGGAAAAATTATTAGCAAGTGCCATTAAAATAATAATCACAACCTCTCTATTAGACAACAGATGGTTAATAAATTTAAAAATTAATACATGACATATTACAAAAAATTACATAATTTGTATATTAGCAAAACTTCTAAATATTCTAAAATTTGTAGTTTTCTAGAATGGAGATTCATCTTTTCCTTCACCTCACTCCAATCTGCCTCAATTATTAAAGATTTACTCTGCTGAAAATAACAGGGTTCCAAAACTGTATATAATTTTACCAGACACTTTATAAAAAGTTCCTAGGAAAATTTTAAACTACTATTCTATTAACTTTATAGGCATTTTGTTCAGGTAAATTATTGCTAGTTTTCAGGACAGCTAGAAAATTATGCTTCGTTTCTACATTTGAATTTTGCACAGCAGATGTAGTAATAAAAATGCGTATAATAATATTTAAACAAATTTAAAACATAAATTATAAATTCTTTCTGGAATAACGCAGGATATGAATAGACGAAGGGTAAATGGAAAGAAAGAACCACAAATGATAGCGACAATTAGAAATTTTCTATTAAAGGTAGAAATGGCACAATTCTAAACTACTGATGATATTCTGCTGAATTCTGTAAGAATAATTATTCCTCTAACAGCACAAGTGTTATGTACTTTTCTCCTTCAATATTTCATGTTTAAATTATTCTGAAAAGCCATATAACAAATTCTATCAGAAAAAGTAACATCCAGATTGCTTAAAGCCTTAAATAGCACAGTATTTGGAATGCAGCTTTCAGTTTAATAATTAACAATAAAATGCTGGCTTTAAGATACGTTCACCAGTTTAAAAGATTTCAGGCTTAACTTCATAAAACTGCCCATTTTAAACACTTCTTAACCTATAAAATTAACAATTTCATGCAAGTCAACCTAATATAAATCCCAAAATTCCTAGTAGTAGATTAATTATCTTCAATAATTAACACCACTTGATTCATGCAGAAAATTTCCACAATCTTTAGCCAGAACAGGATAAACCATGGAATGGAGTGGCTTGGGTTGTTTACTGAAGAACTCTGAATATCCTGGCAGAAATTCAAAACTTGGGCTTTGCATATTAATTAATGGTTGCGTTTTTGACTGTTCACAAAGCAACACTAAATAAAACACTCAGCTTTTAAAGACTGTGAAATGATAAACAACACAGTTTCTCGGAATTATAAGTAAAATAAATCCATCAGTAAAAAACAAACATTTAAACATCACACAGTAATAAATAGCTAAAGATATTCATTGAAGGAGCTTTTGCAAAGACTATTTTTTTGTTTTATTCAAATTATAAATTTTTTTTTATTGCTGATGAGTAAAAGGAACCCAGTCTAGGTACCATAGAGAGTAGATATCTATCAATCCAAGGAGCGATAAACAAAATATTCACCTCCTCCAAAATTACATCTTCTTCAAGATTAATCAGGAAGAAATAACTATCAATCCTCATTCCTCTTTAGAAAGTAAGCAACAGAGGGGGAAAATGGTCCAAATACAAAGGGTACTTTTGAAAAGTCTAAGAAAAATGTAATTGTCTAACTTTTGTTCTAAAAGGGAAAGGAGGAAAAGGAAAGAGAGGAGAGAAACAAAAGAACAGAAAATAAAACAGTTCATATTAAAGTCCAACAAATCAAATCAGATAAAGAAGAAGAAAATTTAGGGCATTCTTAAGGGAAAACCAGTGCTTTGATTTGTCCAGAGAATGACAATTTCATTCACTCAAATAATATTTAATGAAAATTTACTATGCTGAGCACAGGCGACAAAACAGTAAATAAAACTGATCCCTGTACTCAAGGAACTTACAATCTAATGGAAAAAGAAATATTCATACAAATATTTAGTATTTCTAAGTATTTGGAGAAAATTAAAGCAGAGTTAGAAAGAGAGTGGAGGGCAGAGTTATTATTTCATCTAAGATGGTGAATAAAGGCAACACTTAATTGTAGCATTTAAAGAGAAAACTGAAGGAAGAGAGAAACCTTTGCAGATCATACTAAAAAGTACTTCCAGAAGAAAAAAAAAAAAAAAAAACAGAAACAGAAACACAAAGGCCTAGAGTGGGAGATTCCACTGCATAACCAGAAATAAATAGTAAGGAGGCCAATGTGACTGGAGCAAAATGATCCAATGAGGAAGAACTTTGGCTTTAAGGGAAATGAAGTAAAACCTCCTTTTCATTTATAATAAATGAAAGGGTTTAAACCTGGATGACCGGAATAAAGTTAGTGTTATTAATATAAACTGTAAAGTTAAAATGAAGAAACTCATTTCAGAGAGCAGGAAAGATGAGATTTAGCAAAAACCTGTGAATTCTTAGAGAGTTAGAGATATGAACATGGAAGTCATCTATTTAGAGATGACAGTTAAATCTGCAAGAACAGAAAAGAACTGAGAAGAAACAAGCATAAAGAGACAAAGTCCAGATCCCTGTGAATACCTACACTCAATAGGTAAGAAGACTACAGAGGAAGAGGCCACCCTCCAGTACTGAGAGCCTGTAGGAATGAGAGAGAGAGAGAGAGAGAGAGAGAGAGAGAGAGAGAGAGAGAGAGAGAGAGAGAGAGAGAGAGAGTGAGTGTGTGTGTGTGTGTGTGTGTGTGTGTGGCGGGTGGAGAGAAAAAGGGGGAGAGAACAAGTTGTTTATGAGAGAAGTAAAGAAGAAAGAGAGGAATGGAGGAAGGGGATAGCATGTGCGCGGATACACATGAGTGTTGACAACACTGAGCATTAACTATTTATCTTCCTTTTAAAATTTTTTGATATTTTGGAAGTTCAAACTTTATAACTTGTTTTAATATTCATGACTCTGGTTGTTAGCATATATGAGCATTTTCTGCCAGGAATACTGATTTTATTTGTTAAAACGTGACCTATTTTAGCCCGAGTCTTGAACACATTAATTTTAAAGGTAGAAAATATAACAAGTAAGAAACAATTCTTGACCCCCCCAAAAAAAACTTCAAAAATTAAAAAGACATATTCTGAGAATACTGAAATGATCAATACTAAAAATAAAATGAATGGAGAAACACTCGGTTTTAGTTAAAATACTGAAATTTTCTCTCACTTCCTTTCCAGGTTTTTCGCCTTATAATTTTAAGACACTAATATTTACTTACCAAATAGTTTCATTGTTAAATCACTGTAAATGTTACTCTTAATTTTAAAAACTCTATAGCTTTTTATTAGACTTCTTAAAATTCTTGTTATTCTACTAAAAATTTATGAATAGTAATAACTCATGAACCATAAGGGTTTTATAGTTTGTTGTTGTTTATTTTATTTTTTTTATATTTTTTTATTAACCATTTCTTTATTGATAGTTATTTAGGGTCGCCATAATGTTTCACTGAACACAAAGATGAAATAATGTTGTTGATTTTAAAATGACCATTTAAAACAACCTAATAACTAAAAAAGGAGATAAATCAGCAATCAAAAACCTCCCAACAAACAAAATTCCAGAACCAGATGGCTTCCCTGATGAACTCTACCAAACATTTCAAGACAAATTAATACCAATCCTTCTTGAACTCTTCCAGAAAATAGAAGACAGAACACTTCCAAACTCATTGTGCAAAGCCAGCATTAACTTGATACCAAAACCAGACAAGGGAGCCACAAGAAAATCATAAGCCAATATCCCAATTAATATAGATGAAAAAATCTTCAACAAAATATTAGGAAACTAAATCCAACAGTACATTAAAGGAATTATACACCATGATCAAGTAGGATTTATTGCAGGGATGCTAGGATGGTTCACATCTACAGTTCAATCAGTGTGATACATCACATTAACAAATGAAGGATAAAAATCAGATGAATCTCAACAGATGCCAAAAAAATCTGACAAAACTCAACATACATTTCAAAAAATTCTCATAAAGTGGGTATGGAGGGAAGATACTTAAATATACTAAAGGCCTATATGATAAGACCACGGATAACATCATACTCAAGTGAAAGCTGAAAGCTTTTCCTCGAAAACAAGAACAAGATAAAGATGCTCACTCTCTCACCACATCTATTCTACATGGTACTGGAAATCCAGCCGGAGCAATTAGGCAAGAAAAAGAAATAAAAGATATCCAAATTAAAAAGGAATAAAACTATTTGCAGATGACATATAGAATCCCCTAAAAACTAAATCAAAACTGTTATAACTAGAAATGAATTCAAAGTTGTAGGATACAAATCATTTACAAAATTCCATCATGCTTCTCTACTACAACAAACTATCAGAAGGAAAAATTAAGAAGAATCCCATTCACAGTTACATCAAAAATAATAAAATATCTAGGAATAAATTTAATCTAGGAGGTGAAAGACCTGAGCACTGAAAACTGTAAATCATTGATAAAAAAAAAACCTGAGGACAACACAAATGGAAAGACAGTTCGTGTCCATGGATTGGAATAATTAATATTGTTAAAATGCCCAACCCAAAGCAATGTACAGATTCAATGCAATACTATCAAAATTCCAATGGCACTCTTCACAGAAATAGAAAAATCCTAAAATTTGTATGTGATAACAATAAAAACACCGAAAAGCCAAAGCAACCCTGAGGAAGAAATAAAAAGCTGGAGGTACCATGCTTACTGATTTCAAACTATATTACAAAGCTACCGTAGTCAAAACAATATGATACTGGCATAAAAAGACACAGAGATCAATGGAAAAGAATATAGAGCCCAGAAAATAAATTTATAAATAAATGGTCATTAATTTATAACAAATGAGCCAAGAATATATACAGTGGGGGAAAAGATAGTCATTTCGATAAATGATGTTGGGAAAACTGGACAGCCATTTGAAAAGGAATGAAACTGGAACACTATCTTAATCCACATGCAAAAATTAACTTAAAATGTATTAAAGACTTGAACTATAAATCTTCTGGAAGAAAACGTAAGCAGTAAGTCCTTGGAATTGGTCCTGCTGATGATTTTTTGGCTTTGACACCAAGGCAAAGGCAACAAAAACAAAAATACATAGGTGAAAGGGACTACATCAAACAACAATGCTTCTACACAACAAATGAAACCATCAACAAAAAGGCAACCTATGAGATGGGAGAAAATATATGCAAGTTAGATATCTGATAAGAGGTTATTATTATTCAAAATATAAAAGGAACTCATACAACTCAAAGCAAAAAGGCAATCTGATTAAAATGTGGGTAAAGATTCTGAAAATAAATTTTCCAAAGAAAACATACAGATGGCTCACAGGTACATAAAAAAGTGTATCAACATCATTACTCATTAGAGAAATGCAATTCAAAACCATAATAAGATATCACCTTACACCTGTTAGAATGGTAATTATCAAAAAGACAAAAAAAAAAACCCAAAACAAAACAAAAAAAAAAAAAAAACAAAAACAAGTGTTGGCACCAATGTGGAGAAAAGGAAACCTCTGTGAATTGTTGGCAGGAATGTAAATGGGCACAGCCACCATGGAAAACAGTATAATGGTCGCTCAAAAAATTAAAAACAGAAGTACCATATGATACAACAATTCAACTTTTAGGTATTTATCTAAAGAAAACAAAAATACTAACTTGAAAATATATCTGTTCATTGCAGCACTATTTACAACAACCAAAACACAGAAGCAATCTAAGTGTTCATCAAAAGGTGAATGAATAAAGAAAATGTAATACATGCACACACATACACACAAAACACACAGATATAAAAAAGGTAATCTTGCAATCTTCAAACAACATGAATGAACCTTTAAGCATTAAAACAAGAGAAATAAATCAGAAAAAAATACTGTATGATCTTACTATATAGGGAATATAAAAAATGAAAATAAAATAAAATAAACTCATAGATACAGAGAACAGATTGGTGGTTGCCAAAGGGAGTTGGGGGTAGGCAAAGTAAGTGAAAAAGGTCAAAATATATAAGCTTCCATTTTAAAATAATAAGTCCTGTTGATGTAATGTATAACATTGTTACTATAGTTAATTGTGAAATGGTGATCATTTCACAATATACATGTATGTCGAATCATGTTACACACATGAAACTAGAGTTATACATCAATTATATCTCAATTAAAAAGACTACAATTTTAAAAATTTTAACAATTCGAAACTTTCTGACCTTTCAAGTATGTATTTTAAAAAACTAATATTATGGCTATGAAACACAAATCAATAAGAGTTCAACATTTAAGCACTTTTATTTCTAAAGCAACTCAAAAATTAAATGGAACTGTTTGAAGAAATATTTTATAAGGTCTTGGGTTAAGATGATGAAGTAGGTTTAACACTGTGCTCACCTCCTCCCACGACCACATCAAAATTACAACTAAACTACAGAACAACCATCATTGAGAATCACCTGCAGTCCTGCTAAACAGAAGTCTTATAACTAAGGACATACAGAAGAAGCCACATCAAGACTGGTAGGAGGACTGGAGATGCAGAACAAGCTGGTCCCACATCTGTGTGTGGGGATTAAAAAATGAGAAGGATGAGAAGGATGTCTCAGCTGAGGTGGTTCTCTGTAAAGAGCAAGGGGTCCCAGCCCCACAACAGGCTACACAGCCCAGGGTTCCAGGCCCAAGGAGAGAAGTCCCCATAACTTCTGGCTGTAAAAACCAGAAGAGAGTGTGGCTGAGTGACACCTAGGATGGCTAGAGTCCCAGATGGTCTCCTAAAAGGTCTGGGTATGGACTTCCTCACCAATGAACTCACTTGCTCTGAGCTCCAGGGCTGGGACACAGGGAAATACAGAAAGGAAATGAGTTGTCTAGCTTCAGGATAAGACCTGGAAGGGCAGCTTTCTTCCAGACAGAAGTGCTGGCAGAAGTGCTATTCCTTGTTGAGTCCTCCTACCACGAAACTGCACAAGGAGGTAGACACTATATCTGAGTCTCCATCAATTTAGCTCTAACACCTTTTGCCCTGCCCTGGTGATTCCTAGAGACCCCATCCCACATAACTTACTGCCCACCCAAGCTGCTTCCAGCAGCTTTTCCATACAAATGATCTGTCTTGGCTTATGCTATAGACTTTCCTAAAATCTCTCAGAAGTTCACAAACCCCAATTAAGCAGCATCAGACCTCAGCGTGCAACATACCTAATGTTAAGCAAACCCAAGCCCAGCACTAGTGGCAGCTGACCTAGTTCTAAGCTTAGCCTCTCCGAGGCACCTCTAAGCCCAGCACAAGTGGCAACCATATGCAGATTACTTTATAGCTCATACCAAGTGGCCCCAGGTAGGGCACAGGCAGGAGCTGACCTTGGCCTGTAACAGAGGCCTCCCAAGAGGCCCCAAACCAACACAACCTAGTGGCCAGCTTCAGAACACCCAACCACCAGAGAGCCACCCAACCACCTTCACAACAGCACACTCAAAGGGCAGACTCAGCAAGCACCAGATCCCTGACAAAACAAATCCTGCTCCATACGGTCAGCACTTGTACAACAGCTCCTCCACTGTAGTCATGGCCAGTCCTCACAACCAATCAGCCAGAGGGTCAGTTTCCACCACTGACATGCCAACAGCAATCAAGGCTCAATGACACTAGGAAGGCACACACAAACCACATAAGAGACACACCTGGAACACCAGCTCAGGTTACCGGGAAGACTGTGCCACTGGGTCTCACAGGATACCTAGTACATAGACCACTCTACCAAGGGTTCTATTTAGTAGTTCTACCTAGTACATAGAAAACACACACACACACACACACACACACACACACACACACACACAATCATAATGAGGAGACAAAGAAACATGTCCCACATAAAAAAAATAACAGAACTAAGCTCCAGAAAAAGAACTAAACAAAATGGAGTCAAGTAATCTACCAGAAGCAGAATGCAAAACACTGGTTACAAGCTGCTCAATGATCTCAAAGATAACTTCAACAAAGAGATAGAAAAACATAAAAATGGAGATAAGAAACATAAAAAAGAACCAATCAGAAATGAAGAATACAGTAACTTAAATGAATAATACCTTAAAGGAAATCAACAGTAGATTAGATGAAGCAGTGGTTCAAATATGTGATTTGGAAGATAAGTTTATAGAAAATACCCAATTAGAACAGCAAAAAGAAAAAAGAATCCAAAAAATGAAGATCATTCAAGCGGTATCTGGGATATCAAGTGTAATAACAACATTCACATCATAGAAGTACCAAAGGAGAAAAGAAAGAGCAAGAAACCAAAAACCATTTGAAGAAATAATGATGGGAAACTTCCCTAACCTGGCAAAGGAAACAGACAGACAAGCCCAGGAAGCACAGAATTCCAAACAAGATAAACCCAAAGAAGCCCACACAAAGACACATCATAATCAAAATGCCAAGGGTTAAAAGACAAAGAGTTAATCTTAAAAGCAACAAAAGCAGTTAGTTACCTATAAGGGAGCTCCAATAAGACTGACAATTGATTTCTCAACAGAAACTTTGTAGTTCAGAAGGGGTTTTCAGCGACCTACAACCAAGATTGCTCTACCCAGTAAAGATATTATTTAGAATAAAAGGACAGATAAAGCGCTTCCTAGACAATAAAAAAACAAACAAACAAACAAACAAAAAGGTAAAGGTGTTCATCAACACCAAAGCAATATTACCAGAAATGTTAAAGGGACTTCTTTAAGAAAAAGAAAAAGCATCAACGGTATGAATAATAAAATAGCAATAACTACATATCTATTAAAAATTCCTTTAAATGTAAATGGATTCATTGATCCAATCAGAAGACATAGGGTAGCTGAACAGATAAGAAAACAAGACCCTTAAATATGCTGTCTAAAAGAGACTCATTTCAGAGTGAAAGACACAGACTGAAAGTAAAGGGATGGAAAAATATATTCATGAAAATGGAAACAACAAAACAAAAAGCTGGGGAAGCAATACTTATACAAGACAAACAAACTTTAAAACAAAGGCTATAACAAGAAACAAAGAAAGATCCAATAATACTACTTCTGGGTATTTGTCCAAAGACACCCAAAATACTTCTTTGAAAGGACATATGAATCCATATGTTCATTGCAGCATTATTTACAATAGTCAAGATATCGAAACAACCTAAGTGGCCATCAACAGATGAATAGATAAAAAAAATGGCACATATATACAAGGGACTATTACTCAGCCACAAAAAAAGAATGAATTCTTACCATTTGTGCCAACACTGATGAACCTAGAGGGTATTATGTGAAGTGAAATATGTCAGAGAAAAACAAATACCAAATGGTCACTTACACTTAGAATCTAAATAACAAAATACAAACAAAACAGAAACAAATATATAGATACAGAGAACATTTTTGATGGTTGCCAAATGGGAAGGAGGTTCAGGGCATGGGTGGAAAAAAAGGAAGGGATAAGAAGTACAATTTGGTAGTTACAAAACAGCTGTGGAATGTAAAGTATAGCATATAGTTAATAATACTGTAATGACTACGTATTGTATCCAATGGGTACTAGATTTATCAGACTGATCACTTCATAAGTTATATAAATGTCGAATCACTATGTTGGACACTTGAAATTAATACTGTATGTCAACTGTAATTGAAAAATAAAAAAATATTTAACAAAAATATTTTATATGGTTTTTTCTTAATAATAAACTTCATTCTCAAAGAACTATTTACTTTATTATTGGAAGAGAAAAAGATCCCAAACTTTCTTTACTGTTAAATCCTTATTAAAATCAATGTGATTTTCTAGAGAAAGTATAGTAAAATAGTATCTCTAATCTTATGTATGCCCTTTTCATCATTCACTGTACACTTTTTGGAACCCAGCAATATACTATTTATTGAGCGTGATTTTTTAAATAGAAGAATTATAGCACCTGTCCTCAAAAAGCTTACAAATGAAGAAATTAGAATACCAATATAATTATATAATAAGATGCTAAAACATGATATAAATGGCAATTTTCACAGACAAATCAAGGTGGACTCCAGAAAGAATTCAGTAACTTTCTATGTATACAGCATATAGAACTTTAATACAAACCATCACATGACAACAAATATCACCTTTCTCATTTGATAAATTCAATGTAGATTTTTTGAAGGTTATAAAAATTGTAGGAGAGAATTATGGAAGATTTAAAAATAAGCAAAATAGATTACTGAATACCCTTTCAATGGAATACTGGCACCTCTGGGGATTACTTGAATCAACAGGCATGTGGGTCTTGCTTGTCTTTGCCTAGGCTATGTTACATCTCTGTGGGGTAAAAGTTAAAGTGTGGAAAATTGATAGTACAAATAATTGCTATCCACAGAAATGCCAATTATGTTTAGTGGAACTGAACAGTTTTGCCAGGTGTGTATCCATCTGCATCAATGTTAGCATGTTTGGTCTATAACAGTAAGGTGGTTTGAATTTTTCTTTGAACCTGTTCTAACACTTGACTGATTCCTTCATTAATGAGTTAAATATCTTTGGTTTCTGTTCATTTTATATTTGAATGAAAGTCATGATTATATCTTTTTAAAACTTTATTCTTCAATAAATGAATACAAGATGATCTCCATCTCTCCTCAAAGAGTTCACAATATAGTAAGGGAGATTACAATGAAATTAAGTATTACAATAGAGATATAAACAACATACTATGAGAAGTAAGATAAAACCTTCTTCTATGTGGAAAGTTTAAGAAAAGCCTTACATCTTAAGTTACAATTATATTGTAAGGCAGAGGTCATGAAACTAGGACCAACCCAGCCATCACCTATTTTTGTTCAATCTATGAACTAAATTTCATTTTTACACTTTTAAATATTTGGGGGAAATAAAAAGGATGATTATTCATGTGAAAATTACATGAAATTCAAATATCAGTGTCCACAAATAATGTTTTATCGGAACCCAACCACACTCACTATGTATTATTTCTGACTGTTCTCACATTACAATGACAGAGCTGAGTAGCTGCGAAAGGGACCTTATGTGGCACTCTCATTAATTCATACTGCTGCTCGGCACACTATAAATTGCAGTGTTGAGTTATAACTCAGTAGCATTTCAAGTTCTATATGTATCACCATACCACATTTTAAAAATTACCAGTTAATACAGGTCATATAAAAATAAACAATGAAGAGATAGTGAACCTTTAATGTCATGCTTTTAAGGCACAGAAGAGTGTGAGTTTAGTTATCAAATTAGGCAACAAAACATTGTGTTTATTATGCAGTGACACTACAGCTGTGCTAAAAGAACAGAATATACATCAATATTACCAAACTCCACATTCATCAAAATATTCTCAACTCACAGGAAAGCAGCAATCTAAAAAACTAAAAAATTCTAAAACAGAGTATATCATCAAACAGTTTCTTCACAAACATAGAAACAAGACTGAATACAAAGTAAATTTCCAGGTAATTCATTTGTTAGCCAAGCAAGGAAAGCCATTTACCATTTACCAATGGTGAGTCAATTATATCACGTTTGACTACAGCAGCCAAAGAAATCTGTCCAGAGAAAACAAACTGTTTAATCCTATTAGCCTTTCAGTGAGAACAGTTGTTTGAAGAGTAGAGGTTGTTGGGAGCAAAATCAATAGTAAATTAAAAACAAGGGAAATGATGTCCAGTGGTTTTCTCTGACTCTTGATGAGTCAACAAATGTGACCAGTACTGTTCGTTTGTTGTTGAGGAGTCAATACTGAGTTTAAAGTGGCTCAAGGATTAGCCCCTACGAACAGTCTGCATGGAACAACAACAGGTTTCAATATTCTCAAATTAACTCAGCAAACATTAATTCATTACAACCTAAAGTGGAATCTACTATGATACATTCTTAAAAGATATGTGTAGAACAGAAAAGGCTTACTTGGACATACTTTCAACCTCTGTTATTGAACACTAAATATTTGCCTTTTGTAATTAGATTTTGCTGCAGATTTGATGTTATTTCTTAGTGAATGTTACCTCAAATTAGAAGGCAAACCATAGCTTATAAGAAAAACTTACAATGCAATATTACCGTTAGAATTGCAAGTAATCATGAGCTGCTACACATACTTCCCAAATACTGAACATTAAAACAAGATGGGAGAGCTCCATCACCACATAAACTTGTAGTGAATATATTTTCCAAGCTAAAACAACAGTTCCAGTAGGGTTTTTCAGACCACAATAAAAATACAAAGTAAATTTCCATTCTAAAATCCATTTAATTGTGCAACTAAAGAGCTTCCACCTAACCTTCGAATGGAAGTCTGAAATGTAATGTTATGCTAAAAGGCAAATATTAAAAAAAAAAAAAATCTAACAATTCTGTAAATGCCTTCTCAGCACTGACTATGCTCAATTAAAATTATATGCTCACAAACTGATGTCACTATTTGGCAGTACATATCTGAGTGAAAAAGCATTTTCAAAAATGAAATACATAAAATCTCATTACAGGTCAGCATTGACAGATAAACATCTATATTCATTTTGATAAGAAACACTAACTTTTAACTATAATTAAATAAAGTGTTATCCTCCACAAAAAGATTTCGCTGTTCTTATTAACAGATCTCAATTATATAAAACTAGAATAGATTAAATGGGTATTTCAAACTTATGCTGAAAACTACACTACGCAAGATTTTTCTACCTAACCCCCAACGAAAACTGCTTTTCCAGCATCTCAGTGAATGTAAATTCCATTCTTGAGAGGTTGATCAAGCCTAAAACCTTAGAGTTATCGTTGGCATCTCTTTACCTTACTCCCTATATCCTATTCATCAGCAAAAATGGTTGGCTTTATCTGTTAAACTATATCCAGAATCTAACCATTTTTCACCTTTTTAACCATCCTAGTTCAAGCTACCATCACTGTATACTTATAGTAATCTTCTAACTGGGCTCCTTATTTCCTCTTTTACCTCACCCTTTAGCCTATTCCCTTCAATATTTTAAGCCGGATCATGTTACTTCTTAGCCAAAAACCCTCCAGTGGTTTCCTATCTCACTCAACATAAAAAACCAAAGTCTTTATATAATGGACTACAAGAAACTACATGATCTGCTCTCCACCCACCTAACCATTTCTTTGACCTCATCTCCTACTTTCTCCTGGCTCAATTTAAGCCACATGTCTTACTTTTGCATTTTTTCCAACACTTTTTAATCCTATGCCACATCCTTTAACTTGTTCTTCCATCGCCTAAAATTATCTCTTTCCAAGATAAACACACTACTCACTCCCTCACATCCTTCAAACCTCACCTTCTCCCAGAGGACATCTGTGACCACCTATATAACTAGCAACTATCCTTTCACACTCTATCCTACCATTCTCTACATTATTTTTCTACAACAGCACATACCACCACTTGACATATTATGTATTTAATTAATTGCTTTTCCTCCTACCTCATTAAAATATAAGCTCCACGAATGCAGGAAATTTGTTTGTTTTTATTCATGGTTCTGCCCACAAAGTCAAAAACAGTGCCTGGAATAGATTATCTGCTCAATGGATACTTCCTCAACAAATGAACAAGGCAATAACAACGAAAATTTTTTTGTAAGTAATGCTTCCTCAGTTCCCTTCCCTTACACAAGTAAGATATACATATATGCATATGCATAAAACTGACTTACCATTGCACTAAGTGTTTCTTCCCAATCAGGCCGTTCTCGAGGGTGAACATTTCTGTGCAGTTCTGGAACAAAATCATCCTCTTCAGAATGTACCGAGGACTTCATCTTCCTAGAGATCAAAAACATGAAAGACTATAATAAGAATTCCTACTTCTATAAAAACTTGCCAATGACCACAATTCAAACAGAAAATTATGTGAGATTTAAAGTTTAATTCATAGGCTTTTAGTGGCTAATGTTGTTCCTCCATTTCGACTCTAGTTTTCAGAGAGCTTTCCTGATATACCAAATACCTGCTTTTATTCCAGAAGATAAAAAATAAGGTTTATAACTAAACCTTTATGGTCTGTGGTAATTATTACATAAGGACTGATTTTATCTGTTCAACACAGTTGGAACATTGAAAAGAATGCAACAGCCATAAATATTTAAATAACTGTACTAAGCATTAGTAAAATTCCAGGATGAAAGAAGAGATACGGTACTTCTGTTTCCAATTTATGGAGCAAAGTGTATTAAACTAGCAGTCTCAAGTTGAACAACTATAACCACTAGACAGTACACATAAAACTATTTGTCTAAAGGCACAGGAAAGCAATCATTACAGGCAGGATTTCTGGGGCTACACGAAAATCCATGAAGCAAATTCTACATTTAAACATTCTTTTTTATATAATAAATTTTCTAAATCGATGATGGAAAATACTACTAAAATATTAAACATAATATTGTAGTCTAACTTGGCATAGGAGGCAGAAGTTGGACACTGGGGTTACCAAAGCAGATGAGGATTCAGGGTAAAAAAAAATGCCACCCCTCAAAAAAGAGCTGTAGAGAAAAAGCCCAAAAACATACATGCAAATTCCCCTCCGATTGTTAACTAATTCCTCAGCTTGAAAGTACGTAGGACAAGATGCCAAGAAAACTATCAAAAAACAGCTGATGGGCAATTAAAGAGCCAAGCAGATATTTCACAGCCAGCCATGCTGAGAGGGAGGTTGGCAAGCAAGCATTGCCAAGATGAGGATCGCTAGGAAAAACAAACAAACAAACAAACAAACAAATGCAAAAAGATCTGGCTCTCAACTGAGACTCCAGAAAAGCCTTTAACAGTCAGGACAAAATAGCAATAGACATGCTCAAACAAAACCTAAAACCAAGCATCAATATAACCAAAACTACCAAGAGAAAAATTAACTCTTTTCAGAGGAAAATAACATTCTACAGAACCCTTGCAAATTTTTCATCCATCTTGTCTGGTATCTAATAAAAAGTAAAGGGCATGCTTAAAAACATACACACAAGCAAATAAATAAAAATTGGGGAAAAATGTAGTCAAAAGAGACATTTGATTCAGATTTTAGAATGATCAAAAAGGGACTTTTAAATGGCTATGACAGATTTCTGGCTTCTGGATATGATGCAGAAAACTATAAAAAGCATCACTCACAGCTTAACAATAAGGCAGATAATCTATGAAATCATAACTTTTCTTGAATACATCAAGAAAACTGAGATCTCTGGATGACTAAATACTAGCTTAAACTCTAAAGAAAGACAGGCATATCCAAGATGATTTGAATCACAAGCAATTACCTGCATAGGGCAAAGCAGACAGAAGAGAGATACACAAGCTGGTAAGAAGAACAAAGTTAAATTTTTATAAAGTTACTAAAAACATTTATAATTAATACATAAAAAAAAAAAATGGTCAAAAAAAAGGTGAAAAAGAATTTCCATAGAAAACTGGAATCTATGAAAAACAATCAAATGTTTGTTCATCCTAAAAATGAAAAACAAAATATCTGAAATTAAGAACTCAATAGCTGGGTTTAACAGAACAATGGACATGGCTAGAGAGAAATAGTGAATGAGAAAATAGTGTAGTAAAAAAGATCTACATTGAAGAACTTAAGAGAAAAAAGGAACAAAAACACACAAACACCATAAAACACAAAGACTTGGTAAAAGGTCTCAAATATGTCTAAACTAGCAACTCAGAGATAGATTATATAAAAGAAAGGGACAAAAGCAATATCTGAAAAATAATAGCTGGAGTTTTCAAAACTGATGAAAGTCATTGAACTACAGATTGAAGAAGTCCTCAAGCAGGATTTTAAAAAAATAATAGTAAAAAACCTACATATATTATACTCAAACTGCAATTTAAAAAAATACTAAGAGAAATTCTTAAAACAGCCAAAGACTAAAGACAAAATGACTTCAAAGGAGCAACAGTAACAATGCGAGAGGACACCTCAACAGAAATGAGAAAATGGAGTGAATTTTCAGCATAACTAAAGGAAAACATACTGCCAACCTAGAATCCTCTACCTCACAAACCTGTTCATTAAAAAGCAAGTAAAAAATAAGCTATTTTCAAACAAACACTGAAGGAATTTGCCACCAGACCTACCCCGCTCCTCCCAAAAAAAACTACAGAAATGATGAGTACAAACAAGGGCAAACAGTGGGAAAACACAAGTAAATATTAATGTAAAAAATAATGTAAATACACTAATGCACTGTCCTATGAGGTTTACAATAAACATTTAAAAAAACCCACAAAGGACAGAAAAGCACATGCCAACAGTTTAGGAGTCCTCTATTGGCTAGGAAGTGAAATAAGTCCAATTTTAAAGAATGTAGTAAATCAAAGACTTATGTTGCAATTCCTATGGTAACTACTAAAAGAACAATTAATAAATATATAATTTAAAAGCTGATAGAGAAATTTTTGAAAAATAAAACATACTTGATTAATCCAAAAGAATGTAGGAAAGTAAGAATAAAGGCACAAATAATAAATGAGGCAAATAAAAAATCAAGACAATATACTTCATTCTAAATAGTTGAATTAGTAGGCAAGCATGTGGAAAAACTAGAACCTTCATTCACTGCTGGTAGAAATGTAAATGTTGCAGCCACTTAAGAAAACAATTTGGCAGTTTCCCAAAATTTTAAACAAACATATCATATGATCCAGCATTTCCACTCCTAGGCATTTAACCGAGAGAAATAAAAATACATATCCACCAAGAACTTGTACATGGATATTCATACCAATATTATTCACAATGGCCAAAAGTGAAAACAACCCAAATGTTCATCAACCAAAAAATGAATAAACAAAATTACCAGATCCCTACAATATTATCCAGCCATTTAAAAAAAAAAAAAATGCTGATTCATGCTACCACATGGATGAATAGTAAAAACATTATACTAAAATAAAGAAGTCAGACAAAAAAGGCCACATACTGCATGATTCCATTTATACAAAATGTCCAGATTAGTCAAATCCATAGAAACAAAGTATATTAGTGGTTGCCAGGGATTCATCATAAAAGACATAAAGAGTAACCACTAAGAGCTTTCTTTCTGGAATGTTCAAGAATTAGTGGTGGTAGTTGTATAACTCTGTGAATATACTAGAACCACTTTATTGTATACTTTAAAAGAATGCATTTTATGTATGTGAATTATATCTCATTAAAAAAGTAAATGGACTAAAAATTCCATTAAAATAGATAAAAGGAAAATTTCACAATAAGTGTGAATTCAACAGGGTGATATAATAAAATCTGTATGCAACAAATGACACAGCTTCAAAATATATAAGACATATGAAAGAACTAAAAATAAGAGAAACATCTGCAATTACAGTTGAAGACTTTAACAGTAACTGAGAGAATAATTAGATGAAAAAAATCATGTGTATAGAAGATTTGAACCCAAAAGTCCAACCTGAACTAATATAGAACATTAAACTCAACAACTACAGAATATACATTTTTTCAAGTGTCTACGGAACATTTATCAAGAGACTATACAGTAGACAATGAAGCAAATCTCAACAAATACAAAGAACTTAAATTATAAAGTGTTTTGTGACTACCACAGAACTACACTCAAAATCAATTACTGAAAGATAACTAGAAATTCCCCCAAATGTTTGGAAATTAAGAAACACATCTCTGAGTTACTCATAAATCAAACCAAACCACAATGGAATTTATAAAATATTTTGATCCAAATGATAATAGAAATATGAGAGATTAAAATGCGTAGGATACAATGAAAACAGAAAAAAATTCGTACCTCTAAATACATGTTATTGGAAATAAGACAAGTTGAAAAATAAACATTCTAAGTTCCCTTCACAAAAAGCTAGAAAAAGAACAGCAAATGAATCCAAGAAAAACAAAAAAGATAAAATTTTGAAAATAACAAGTCAATGAAATAGGAAGCAGGTACATAATAGGGAAAACATAAAGCCAAAAAAGCACAACCCATAAGATTCATCTAGAAAAGACAGAAATACACAACATAAAGAATGAAAAGGGAAACATAACTAAAAAGCCCACAGACATTGAAAAGATTCTGAGGACATTAAGAACAACTTTTTTCCCAATATATTTGTGAATTTAGTTGAAATGGACAAATTCTCTAAAGAATGTAACTTACCAAAACCCAAACAAAAACCAACAAAATGAATAGTCTTATAGCTATTAAAGAAATTGAATCTGTAAGAAAACTCCATGCCAAATGGATTCATTGGTGATTTCAAACATTCAAGGACTAAGTAATAATATTACATATATTCTTCTAGAGTATAAACTAAAATAAAAGAAAGACCTCCCAACCTGTTCCATGAGGCCAGGACAGCTTTCATTACAAAATCTGATAAAGATATTACTAGAAAACCATAGGTAAATATCATGAACAGAGCTGCAGAACTCGTAAGTAAATCAAATCCACTGATAAACAAAAGGGATACACAGTGACCAAGTAAGTTTTAGTCCAAAACTAAAATAATTTTAGCATTCTTAAATCAATCCCTATAAATGACCACATCATTAAATAAAGGAATAAAAACATACCATTTAGGAAGGTAAAATTTCATACGTACATACATATACATATACACATACATGAAAGTTATTAAAACACATGCAGAGAGCTAGTACCATACTTAAGAGTGAAATACCGATACTTTCCCGCTGACAAGCAAGGTCAACAAGATGATGAACAAGACAAGAATGCCTTGTATTTAACATTGCACTTGAGGTATTAAGTCAGTTTTTTAAAGGTAAAAATAAATTAAAAGGTATAAAAATAGAAAGGAAAAAAGAAATTTCTCATCATTTGAAAATGACATGTGTACATAATCTAAAAGACTCAAAAACAAATAGAATTAATAAGATTAGCTAGATCGCAGGGTATAAGGTCAAATGCAAAAATCAAATGTATTTATATACACTAGTAGTATGCAATTATTGTCAACAAAGCCCATAAAAATGCAACAGATAAATAATTTGAACAATTTTCTATACAATAGGTTACTATACGGAAGTGAAAAAGAATTATTGTTGCCACTTGTATGCAATAAGTTGGTGAATCTCATAAATGCTGAGAAAGAGAAGCCAGATATGAGTACATAATATTCCCAATGTATACATGTATCATATGAACAGGTTTTTCATCTTAAACTTACACAATGTTATATGTCAATTATATCTCAATACAACTGAAAAAAAGACTACACATTGTATAATTTTATTCACATGAAGTTCAAAGGTAGACAAAACTAACCTATTATGACAGAAGTCAGAATAATGATTATCTCTTTGGGAGAGCTACTGATTAGAGGGGGAGGGGCAAGGGTCTTGTAGGGGGCTGAAATAATTCATATCTTGATTGGGTTGTGATTATATGGGTATACACATTTATAAAATTCTTCAAGTTTTACATTTATGATCTGTGGACTTTATGACATGCAGTTACACCTGAATAAAAGTGAAAGTTTACTGGCAAATATTACACATTATTTTAAACTGTATAAAAATTATGCTTATAAACACTATGACATGTAACAATGAATAAACTCCATACACAATATCTATTTATTTGACTCTGTTGTTCTTTTTAAATTATGGACAAATTTCATCCTTAAAGTGGTTAATTATAGTTTCATCTCAACCAGAAAACCTGAAGAATCTAATGTTATATTTACAAGAATTTTCGGTAAAACATCTCCAGATTTGAACCTGGATATTTTTAATGGGGGGGGGGGGGGACAGGAAAAAAAAAACTTTCCTCAAATCATGAGAACCAGCCTTACTATTTTTCTGCTTCCATCATTCTTATTTAAATTCCATCATAACTTATTTAAATTTTTGACACATACTTTATATTTGTATGAAATTCCCATTCATAACTTAGGAAAAATTATACTTGACAGTATTTAAGTTCCACAGAGAAGTCCAAGTGACACAATGCCCAAGACATGTACCAATGGGCTGCTTTGTCCTGGGTATATATTTTCCTGATCCCTGGAATAAATTCTAAGCAACAATAATCCTTCGCCCTTCTTTAATTTTCCCTAATTTTTGTTTCTGTTTATTTCTGGTTCTTGGCCAAGTTTGGTTATGGTTCTGCAACACTTGTGGTAAATTATTCTCCGTAGGTATGGAGACTTGCTGGAAAGTCTTTTTTATAGTCTGACATTGTGGTGATATTTGACAGAGACAGGCATCTAGCCTCTGTTAGTTTATGTTTGTAAAAGCTATTTAGTTAGTCAGAATATGTATCAATTCCACTGGAGAGAAGAACAGCTCTTTGAACTATATCTAAAGTGGTAAGTCTGCTGTTCTCTATTTTAGCCATGACTAAAGTTGTTAAACTGAAGATACAAGGTGTCTATGCAAGTCTGTAACTAATAAAAATCATTACCTGTTATCATAGAGAGTAATACATTTTCCTACCTTCAGAGAATATTAACAAATTAGGTTAGAAAGCCCCTTAAATATAAGAGCTTTGTTCTGGTTCGTTTATATAGACTATTAAATACTTACATTATTCTGATAGTCCCAGAATTTCCAGAAAACAAAGAAATAAATGTCTAACAATAACAGAGTCGACTGCTTTGGTTGTGAAAATGGAATAGAGATTTGCTGAATCCAGTGGAACTGAGTTCTGACCACCTTCGACTTAAAATGCCTGATATACTAAAAATATTAATAAGTATTATCATTTTATCATTCAAAATCAAAAGGTATAAAAAGATGTGTCTTGAAAAACCTTCTCTTCCCTGTCCCCAATCTGCCCAATTCCTACTCATTAAATTCCCCACCTTATTTATTCTTCCAGACTTCCTTTATGGATACAGGCATACCTCAGAGACATCCCAGTTTCAGTTCCAGACCACCGCAATAAAGCAAGTATATAATAAAGCAAGTCATACAAAAAATTTTGGATTCCCACTGCATATAAAAGTTATTTTTACACTATACTATAGTCTACTAAATGTGCAACAGCATGTCTAAAAAAAGTACATACCTTAATTAAAAATATTTTATTGCTTAAAATTTCTAAGCATCACCTGAGCCTTCAACAAGATGTAATCTTTCTGCTGATGTAAGGTCTTACCTTCGATTTTTAAAAAAACAATATCAGTAAAGTGTAATAAAATGAGGTGTGCCTGTACATATATATGTATCCATATATATGTTTTACATATATTAAAGAATATATCCACACAGAGCAAAGTATAAAAGCAATATGTAAATATGCTACTCTTTATGTAAAAAAAATGGGAAAATCATTTATTCCTCCATTACCACCCTACTTCCCACATAAAAAGTATATGTCTACACACCGTTGTATAGTTTTCTAATATATCCTGGAGAACTTTCCATGTCAGTATATACAGACCTTCTCCTTTGCTTTTATGGCTGTATACTATTTCACTGTGTAGATATTCCATATTTAACCAGTTTCCTACTGATAAATATTTGAATTATTTCCAATCTTTTACTATTATAAACAATGCTAAATAAATTTATAAATATGTCCCTTCTACATATGTACAAATATATCTGAAAGACAAATTTTCAACAGTAAAAAATAAATGCTTTTATATATTAGCCCATTTTTCTGCTGGTTACTGGTCTGTCTTATCTATTTTTAGTTCTTTATACATACATTAAACAGATTGGTCCTTTATCTGTAGCACAAGTTCCAATTATTTTCCAGGTTATCATTTGTCCTGGCTTATTTTGATTTTTTTATAATGCAGATTTTATATTTTATGTAGTTGAATTTCACAACCTTTTCTTTTATGGGTCTGCATTTTAAGTCATAGTTCAAATGCCTTCCTGATCCAAATATTTTTCATTTCCCTATGTTTATGTTTTCTGTTAAATTTTTTATGGTTTAATTTAATACACTTATACCTTTGATCATTTGGAATTTATCTTTGGTATGAAGTAGGACTCCAGTTTTATTTTCTACAGATACGTAACCAGTTTTCCCCAAAGTATTTTACTGAGTAGTACGTATTGCCCCACTGGTTTCTGAGAAGCGGGCTTTACCATATATAAACCTTTCCATGTATTTCAGCATATTTCGAGACTTTCCATTCTCCCTTCTATTACTGACAGCACCACAAGGTTTTAATCGCTAAGACTTATTCTAAGTGTAATATCCGGTTGCACTAGTCCTCTATCCACCTCCTTTACTTTCTTTCCCCCCAAAATTCTCTTGGTTAATTTATTAAATTAAGATCAATTTATCCAGATTTTTTAAACAGCATTTTTAAGATATTTACTTTGTAATAAATTAACATCTTCATGGTGTTGAATATTCCCAGCTATAGACAAGGAAATCTTTTCATACGTTCCAAACCTTTTTTATGTCTTTCAGTAATTTTACATTTTTTTTCAGCTCTTAGAGTTCCTTATTAGGTTTATTTCTATACTCTTTTTTTGTTTGCTTTTTTAAAAATGGCACCTTTTCTTCCAACTGGTTACTGTGACACACTATTATTAGCCCTATATTGCAGTTAGGAAAACCAGAAATGCATTAACACATCTCAGTCACTATGGGTGTGGTAGGCCACTTTCTCTTGGAAGACCCCACTGTCTAGCCTGAAAAGACTGAAGCAATCCATTCACATCTCTAGAGACCTACTGGACTGGGAAACAGACCCCAATATTCTCCCTCAAGATCCAAAAACCACGATGAAACTACCCGTGGACTTCCAATTCAAGACTGCACATACGTTGAGGAACATATCTCTCCTTCTCCTCCAAGTCTTTGAAAAGTCAGTAAGCTAAATAAAAGCAAATCCTTAACAGAATGGTATGGGTGGGATCAGCAAGGCAGAATCTTGACAGACTTCTGGTAGACAAAAAGCGAGTAAAATTATATAGTTTGTAACCCAAAAAAGAAAAAAACGAGGTTTAAGGAGGTTCTTTCCACAACAAAAAAGATATCTGCCTCCAGCAATTAATAAAAACTGGAAAATTACTTGTAAAGTAATGTAACAACTAATTAGAAGGACTAGAGCTCCTAGTGTGGGTGTCTGTACCCAACAGAAGCAAGGCAGAAGCTACATGTATCACAGGAAACACTTGAGGGAAAGGAGGCAAAGCAGGGCAGATATTCAGCTTAGCAGTTAAAAGCATAAATTTTGTTTAGTCAGAATACACAGAACATGTTCACTGAATGAATAAAGCTGCAAAATTAAAGAAAGACAATAACCTAAGTTTATTATGACAGTAGAACTTTCCAATAACCCACAGTCAACAGCGGCCAAAAGTATTAAATGGAAAATATCAGAAATAAATAACTCATAAGTTTTAAATTGCACACCATTCTGAGCAGCATGATCATATTTTGTGTCATCCCATTCCATTCCCACCAGGGATGTGAATCACCCTTTTGTTCCAGCGTCTCCATGCCAAAACGCTCACTGCCCATTAGTCACTTAGTAGCCCTCTGGTTATCATGAACGCCCTGGTGAAGAAGCTACAAAAGAAAAGTCTGACGCTAGCAGAGGCTGGTTCATGAGTTTTAAGGAAATAAGTTGTGTTACAATATAAAAGTGCAATGTGAACCAGCAAGCGCTAATATAGAAGCTGCAGCAAGTTATCCAGAAGATCTAGCTCAGATAATTAATGAAGGCAGCTACAATAAACAACAGTTTTTCAATGTACATGAAACATCTTAAAGGAATAAGATGCCATCTAGGACTTTCATAGCTAGAGATGACATGCCAATGCATGGCTTTAAAGTTTTTAAAAAACAGGCTGACTCTCTTGTTAGGGCTAATGCAACTGTAACTTTAAGATGAAGACCATGCTCATTTTACTATTCCAAAATACCAGGGCTTTCAAAATTATGCTAAATCTACTCTGCCTGTGCTCTGAGTGTATAGAAGAATACACAAACTGTTAGCATTAGTTAAAATAAAGGGTAGGATTTGAGAGTGACAGAAAAAAAATGTTAAATTTACCCTCAAAAATCTCTGTGACATCTGACATATTACAATAATCTAGCATAAGAGGGAAATAGGTATAGTAATAAAATAAAAGGTACTGATAAAACGGAAAAAATAAGATAAATAAATAAAATCAATTACAATAGAGATACAAGGGAAGATTGGACTGAGAGGTTTGGACATCTGCAGGGTAAAACTCCTCTTATCCAACCCTTCACCTCTGACACCACACACACATTTTTCTCTGCTAGGCATTTCAGCTGGAACAGTGCCCAGAATGTTGTGAAAGCACCCTGCTGCCACATGTCCTCATGTCTGACTGTGGAATAGGTGAGAAACACTACGTGAAATGTGTGTGCTGGTCTCCTGATCTCTTTGAGCTCTTATAAATAAAACACAACCAAATTTTAAAGACATAAGGGGTTTGGAAAAGCCATTATGATATTCAGATATGAAATATCACCATAAACAGGAGAAATGCTCTATGGTATCATGGTTTCCTAAAATAATGCGTATACTATTCTCGTTTCTCAGGATGAAAATGCTGCCACGCAGTCCTCAAGAAAAAAGAAAAGCTCAATCTTACACAGATTTGCTTATAAATTTAACTGTCAAAAGAAAATTCCAGGCAAGTTCTAATTGCCTAACAAGTTAACTGAGGATAGAGTACCAAATCTATTACAACACAACAAATTCCTTCGACAAATACCCCCAAATAACTTCCACAATTTTAATACTGGTCAAACTGTTTTCATACTAACAAAATAAATACGTTACTCCTGCTAATTGTTGATGATACTGACCATATTAAAAACTAAGGAATGTAACATCAGCACATCGTGGAAAGAAGTGACTTATTCAAAAAATGAAGGGCTAATAAACTATAGGGAGAGTATAGTGCCAGATGGGTGCCAGTATAATTGGGTGTGGGAGGGGGAATCTTTATAAATTATATAAAAATAATTATGGGAAGAATAAGAAAGTTGACACAAGAATTTCATGTGCTAATAAATAGTTCCTCTGAAATTTAAAACATACTTCTTATCATACCACTGATTAGCAAGTTTAGAGCAGGTTATCAAGAGTTTCTAATATTCAATCTGTTTTGTCATTTAACTTGGACTTTAAAAATAAAATCTGTGGATGGAGAAATCCTTTAACTTGAGAAAGGCAGACACTCTTTTTGAACATTAAACATAAAGACAAGATCTGATGAAAATAATAGTATGTTTACCTACCCAAGTACTCACAGGTAAAATTATAAAAGATATTTAATTATCCATGTGGGTGGCAGTGATAATAGGTAATAAAAACTTCTTCAAGAGAGGTAATGCCTCCAAAAAATCACTAACCCACTTTGAAAAAGAAAAGCCAAAATAAAGCCTCCTTTACAACAGAATTAATAAACAAATAGTTCTTTTTCACAAGCTGGGTAAGACCTCTTTTTTCAACAATAGCATTGAACTTTGAGAGCTGCTTAATCAGGGAGGCATTCTCTAAAATTTTAATTATGAAGTTAAGCAAGAGATTCAAAACCATGGAAGATTGGCAAAAGGGGAAGGGGAGTGAGATACAAGGTCAGAAACAAGAGTAAGGATCAAGCCATGAAATAATGAATTTGCAGGTAATCAAATTGTTTCACACACGTGAATAAGGCACCAAAGCTGACACAGACATATACACATGCGCACAAGCGTGCTCTAAGGAAAAGAGGAAGAAAAGTCTACTATATTCAAACTCAGATCAAATCTATCAGGTACAAATCAGGTACAGGAAGGGCAGTAGTTAGTTCACTATGAGTCTCCACTTGAAATTCCTGAAATGCTACTACAAAACCTGTCTAACACCTTCTCTTCCTGGTGTTCTAACAAGTCATTTAGAATGTTTACAAGCTCAGGGCAAGTTGTGGAATGAAGAGTGCTATACACAACTAGAAACATGTCCTCTTCGGCACCAAACCTTCTCCCAGAGAAAGAAGTTTTTACTGGAAAAGAAAGATTAAAACATAGAGGATGGGAAGAGGAATGGTGGGGTAAATGAAGAGACAAAGGTGAGAGACAACTAGGAACTCAATAATTACCTGAAATATTCTTCCCTTTCTTCCTCTTCACTGTCAGTCTCCTGGGTGATGATTTCAGAATCCGACCAAAAGACACTGTCATCTCCTAAAGTGCTGTTCTCACTTTCAGTCTCCATCGTGTGTTCAAAAATTTAAACCCCAAGGCATAAAATAAAAAACACCAATGTCCAGTTGGTTCCGCTCTATTTATGTACACTCAGGTGTGTGGCCGATATACAAGTGATATGTGATCATGCTGGGCCACAATCTATTACGCACTGGCTTAATTACAGTTGGGGTAAGGACAGGAAATCATACACAGCACACTCACTTCATCTGACTGCTACACCTGTAACATCCAGACCCCTCCCATTGCCTCAGGCTCTGTAACCTACATAATCAAACACAGAACCCAAATAAAGGTGATTTTTCACTAATTATTTATTATTTATTTAATCACTATTTTTTTCTTCTCAAAGTTTCGAGTTGAAAATAGATGTTTTCAAAATGCAGGCTTTTCTTGTTTATAACTTTTTGCTATCTCAAACTTAAGTAAACAGAAAACTAGAAAGGATAACACTATATGTAAAGTTCTCCTGGGCCAAAGACAATGAGAGGCACACAGTTATAAATCTTACAGTTAAGGAAGATCACAATCTACAGAGAAGATAAGTCTAGGGACCTGCCCAACTTCATGCCTTCTAATATTACACTCATCTTTCTTTCCCCTCAGCTAAAACTCCTCTGTAAACCTTTGCTCAGGTATCCAAAGTAGGACATTCACTGCTGGGCTTGTCCATGGACTTAAAGAAAAAAATAAGTATCCTAAGTTAAAAGACACTGACGATTTCTTCAAATAAAAAGCATGCAACATTTTTACACATAATTTAAACTACAGACGCCAATGGCAGCAATAAAATGACTCCCTGGGTATTGAGTGAAAAGTATAGTATCCATATCACATTGGCAACAACACAACTGTTAATTTAGAAAACAGCCATGTTGGTATTAACTGTTGACATGTCAGATATTCATGGGTATGTTTTTTACTGAGTAGCAGCAAACTGCTCAGCCCTGATTTTCTATTAAATCTGATCAGATAAAATTGTTTAAAAGGCATCCATCAGCATACCCTTGAATTTTCATACTTGGAAATAATAAAAATGAACCTTCTAGTCAACTGTATTTATACTTTTTTTCTTTTCTATAAAATTATAATTTATATAATGTGTTACTGTTTTAATCTTGCTGCTTCAAAACTATGTATAGTTTTAATCTACTGACTGTGGTCATTAAATGTATTCCTGTTAGGAACAAAATTTGTTGTCAAGCTTGGGAATAGATTTAGAAAACAGTTTTCTTAATAGCAGCTAATTTACACAGAGATATTTTTCCAGTCTAATAATTTCCACTCAAGACAAATAAATAGAAAATTTTGGCCGAAAAAATCATTTAAAAAAATTAAAGGATTGTTGAGATCTCTCTATGCCATAAACCCTCTAATCATTTAAAAAGATAGAATAAAATTTAATCCCTCACTCCAGCCAATAAAATAAATTTCCAATGGATCAAAGATTTAAATATAAAATAAAACTATAAAAGAAAATCACAAGAAAGCTTTTATCATGTCACAGTAGGAAAGTTCTAAGTATAATTTTAAGAAGTCCTCAAACCATAAAAGATGATACGTTTTCTACAAACAAGTGTTAAAATCTTCTCTAGCTAAAAAAAAAAAAAAAAATTCATGAGCAAAGTCAAAAGTAAATAATTGAGAAAAAATATTTGGAACATTTAACACAGGGTTATTTCCTTAACATATAATGAGTTTCTACAAATATTTAAGACCCAACAATCCAAAAGATTAACAGGCAAAGAAATAAACAGAATAATAATAGAAAATATGAAAGAACCTTAAAATGTAATAAAAAGTAATTAGCTTCACTCATAAGCAAAAAAATATATAATCAGATGCCTTTTTTATTCTATCAGGCAAAGATTTTAAAAGGTTTGAACAAACTGTTTAGAATAAGATTTGGAAAAACAAAAATACATTGTTGGTGGGCATATAAATTGGTATAACCTCTGTGCAAAGTAATTTGGCAAACTCTAGCAAAATTCAAAATGCACATATTTTTGGACCAGCAATTCCCCTTCTAAAAAGTTATCTTATTTTCATATATGGAAATAAGAAACAGATATATTCATTGTAGTAAACTTTATATGCAAAATAGAATAGCAAAAACAGTCTAACTTGCTCATTAAGAGAAAACTAGATAATTAAATTATGGAAAATTTATAGAATGGAATGTTATAGTTAGTTGGGTAAATGAGAAACACAAGGCAGCCCCTATTGGTCATGATATGGAACAAACCCTAAGGCACACTATTAAGCAAAGAAGAAAGAGATAAAGGTGTAGAATTGTATATATGAAATGCTGCAATTCACATTTCCAAGAGGAAGAAGAAACACACATGACTACGTATGTACAGAATATCTACAGAAGGAGTATCAGTGACAGTTCTTGTCTTCAAAGAAAGATATAGCTAGAGAAGAGGAATGAGGAGACAGTTTTTCACTATATCATGCACATATAACCCTTACCAAAAACAATAAACAAAAAACTAATTTTAAACATTTTATCTCCCTCAATAATCAGATTTTTAAATCCGATTATCTAGGTCTTCTTTTTCTTCTAAACAATTCCAACTCTTAATGTGTTTCCATTCATCTATTTACCTTTTCTTTTAATCATTTCTTTTGCTGTTATTATGGTATTTGATTTACCTCACTTCCTCAAAACACAAAAAAATGAACTGTAAACACTATTCTTACACAGAACACTGAGGCCAGTCTGTCTAATCTCTTCCACCAGCCTGACATATGCACCAAAGCAGACCTTCCAAGACTTGTTCTCAGTTTGGACTATGCGTCTAAAATTTTAAAAAATGTTTTTAACTTCAAAATCAACATGTGTTCTGTTTTCTGTGCCCTTCTTCAGTAGCTAAGGAAAATCTAGAAGCAAAAGGTACTGAATAGAAGGAGACACAAAAAGAACAAAGCAGAGTCAATCACTGAGGCTATGAAGTTGAAAGAGACTCTGTTCCTGAAGACCACAGAATTGCTTCAACTCCTTTTTTTCCCGATGGGTTTATAACCTGATCATGAGGGGTTAATGTGAATTTACTCCTCTTGTCTAGGTATTTCCCATTCCAACCTATGAAGGACCAAAATCCATGGTATTTGTACTCCATTAATAAAGAAATTTAATGCCCATACTATGACTAAAAGAAACTACACCTACTTATTGTCAAATTCATACCCACATCACTTTCTTTTTCAAAAGTTCATAAACTCCATCCCAGTAATACTTTGTTCCAACACTCAGGAGGCTCGATATGCTTTCACACAGAGGGGAAAAAAAAAGAACTTACTATCAATATCAACATATTCCACTAAATGAAATTAGTTGGAGGCTACAGAGAACAACTCACACATCTACATAGCCATGGATACATACAACAACCAAGTACTGGTTGACTCAATAAAAAACAAAACAGAAAACACTTGCTTTACCAGACACAGTAGGATCTAGAGATCTCAGGAAATCCTCACCAATCTGAGGAGTGCTTTATTTTGTTTTCAATCTACAGATAAAATAAATCAAAACTATATAATTGTCATGTATAAAAGGTAAGTCTGAAAAAGTTTAATTCTTCTAGCAATACGTTAAAGGCCACTAAAATATAGCATCTACTTATAGGGTTAAATTACAACACTGTCAAAAAAGTAACAAAATTTGACAGTCATCTTTTTAAATACCATCTGATAGTAAAAACATTTCTATCTGAGTAAATCTATAGAACTATTATTTGATTGATAATAGATTAGGCTGGTACTAAGCCTGTATACTTGAAAATTCAGGTAGTACATAAACTTATTAGAGTTTCTCCAACTAAACTACTTGAAAATAATTCAATAAATTGAATGTTTTCAATCTATTGTTTTACCTACTGGTACCCTTACCTGGATAACTCACTCACTATGTGTCGATCTGAGATGGAAGTAATTTTAGCAGCCTGCTGCTTATCTTATACTGTGTGCTCCCACACCATCACCCATGGCGGGTGCATGGTAAAAGTGGGAGTCAACAATACTGAAGTTTTAGAGAACATTCAACTACTTATAAAATTAGAAACCTTTTCTCAAATCACATTCACTCTTTCCTTAAATAATAAAAGGTATACTCATACCTCTAAACATTAATCTGAGATATTATTCTGATTTAAAAAAGTATATTCTACTCCTAGTATCAAAATTCTTAAGTTTCATTTCCTAGAAAGGAGAACTAAGTTCCTACCTGTTTATTTAAATTTATTTCAGGAAACAGACATTTTTCCCATTATCTTTAGTTATAGAAATTTGTTCTGATAAATTTTATCAATTGCAAAATTATAATAATGTGATCTTTTGAAGAGTAAAATATAAGAGAAGTAAAAGAAGTTAATATAGGTAGTTCTTTAAACATAAAGCCATATTTAGATTTGAATGATACATTAATCAAGAAATTGAATTTCTGCCTATTCTTCTGATTTTGCTGGAGCCAGACATTAATGTTATTATCTGGGTGCTTTTCATTTGACATTTTCAAAAGCTATAACAAATGCAAAGTATATTTATGATGTTTCAAACAGTATTTGTAAAATAATAAAGCTATTTTTTAATTTTTAGTTCAAAATCTTCAAATTATACTACTTTCCCTTGTGGTAGAGATAGCAGGTTTAGAAATTGAACTAATTGCTTACTGATATGCAATTCATTAAACTACTTTTCACTATTATAAGTGTATTCAAGTTAAATATACAAAGTAGCACTTTTAAATATCCATGGTTTCCATTTTAGAAATAATGTTAGCTATTTTTTAATTTAATGAAGCTCAAAATAATTCAAATTCCTTATTTGCTTTATAACCTTACTTATAACCTTAAGTAATAAGGACTTCTTAAGTTCAATTCCTCATCTGAACAGAATAACCATGTTAATCATATTGCAATCAAAGTGATTAAATGGAACAGTATATATTAAGAACGTATGTAATACAATACCTATAATAAAAATGCTAAAAAAAAAAAAGGAAGGTATGAAAAGATGTTTCATGAACTTAGGTTTTAGAACCATTCCTTTAGAAAGAAAAATTGTCATAAGAACTTTTTTAAATTATTAAAATATCACCTTAAAGATATGAAGCAATAATCCCTTAATATCACAAATATCCAGTCAGTGTACAAAGTTTCCAGTGGTCAGAACCATTTTTTTTAACAGTTGGCCTGTTTGAAACGAAAGCCCATGCATAATATTTTAGCTAAGAAGTCTCTTAAGTCTCTTGTGATATAAAGGTTTCCTCTTCTTCTTTATCTGTAACGTATTTATTGGAAGAAAAAAAAAAAAAACAGGTCTTAAATAATCTCTAACATTCTGGATCTTGCTGATTATTTTCCAATGTCATTGTTCTACAGGTTCCTCTAGCTGTAATAGTTCCCTTACAGGCATTAATTCTTAAAAAGCTATACTGAATGCTTTAGTTTGATGTTTTTGTGCCTTATCTACCAGCCTTCTAAAATAAATATAAATCAAATGAACAGCAAAATAGTAAAATGATAGAAAATACAAAGAAAAAAGTAACCAAAAGGTTACAGATAACATAACATATTCTTACAATGACTTAACCAGGTAAAAGTGGGGCAGCTACCTATGGTACAGAGTATTAAGGTTTCAAGTGTTGTTTGACTTCTAACCTAAATGGGCTCTTCTCTTGCATCCTCCACTGCCATCTGTGACATTTCTATGTCCTCCTACACAATCTTCTAAGGACAATGGCAATACCTGCACACCTAAATACCTAAAACAATCTATGATGACTAATACTAAGACTCTACCCAGTATGTTTGCCTCTAATTAGTTCCTACTACTTTAGAAAGACAACATAAAAGCTGCATGAATATATGGAACATCCTTAAAGTAGAGGTCAGAAATGTTATTAATCACTTCTACTTGGGCAGGAAGAAGATACACTGACATCCTGGAATAAATCATTAATTATGTGAAAACAGCTGAAATGCAGAAACATCCCATTCTAGAATACTGAACTCTCATTCTAGTATACATCCCATTCTTAGTTCGCCAACTCAAACATTTGAGACTAAATGATTGTAGGAATCAAAAGGTCAAAGACTCATCTGTAAAACATATCTGAGAAAACATGGATTCCTGATATAATGTAACACAGAGGGATACATTATGAGCTTCATGAGCATGGAAATCCAATATGTTTATATCAAAGGTCATAGATTTGCCAAGGAAAACTACACTATCTCACCTGTACCCCCAAGAAAATACTCTTACTATTTAGCCAGTGCATCAGAATGTCCTAGTCAAAGAACAATGAAAATAGTAAAAGATTCTACAAATATCAACTAAATCTACCAACTAGCAAGGAGTTCTTAAATGAACAAATGGGGAAAAAAATTCTTTATGTACTATTTTTTCTGTTGGTGTCAACTAATCAGCTATTAATTACCATCCATTCTGTCATTTTAAAATTTAAAATACAAAAGACAGGACAGACAGTACAATAAAAATATCACCTTAGACTAGCACACAGCAGTTTACTATTTCCAAAGCACACTGACATGTTTGAAAGCAGATCAAGTGACAAAGAAAACTAAACCAAGGAAAGGGTAAGAATTTTACACCTAATGTATAGATTTTAGGAAACTAAACTTTCAAGAAAAGCATTGAGAATTGAGGCATTATAATCTTTCAACAACTACATAGTGTAACATTAAACAGGCGCGACATGTTCCAAGAAGTGAGCATACAACAAAGTTTGGTCACTTACAGCATCATCCTCCAAAGAAAAAAAATTAAGGCTGTTTCTTCAAGGGTAGCTTCAAAACAGAGATTATCAATCCTTTTCCTGACCCAAAATAGTTCAGGGATATGCACACGCTCATTAGTAACAATGATGTGTTGTGCTTTATTAAGCTATTTAGATTTACTTTGATTAACGACAATTTAAAAAACAAATTACTTTGAAATTATTAAGCTTATTGAGCATTCAAACCTTAAGGTGAACATTATTTTAATTAGAACTTAATTTTACTTGAAATTGGTAGCAAAAAGAAGTTATTTTTAAAGAAGGATAGGAAGAGAGGAAGAATTCATAAACTGAAATCTCTGGTCAGCTAAGGGCAATATGAGGACAAAATAAGGCAAAAAGAAACAGACATAAATCATTAACCAGAATGTCTGGGGATACCAATACCTTTCTCAAAACATTTTGGAAATGACACCAAGGTAAAAATGCTCAACTCTGCATGGCCCCCCTGGTTGTGCATCAATATGGGGGTGAGTCCTATGGTGGTGTTGACATTTTTGTTAGGCTATCATCTCTGAAATTAGGAACATTTGCCTAATTGACTATCTAGTGCACACATCTATGATAGTAAAGAAGAATCTGGCCATTGGCTATTTAACTGCTGAAAAGAATGAAGGGCCAGAGAAATACTTGTGCCAGAGAACATAAATAACTTGAAACAACCATTAGCACTAACAGGAATTTCAAAGATTCGAAAACTCTTAAGGTTAGAAAAACAAAGACCATCTATTCTGAAGTCGGCTAGTGAACTAAACTCTAGAAATTCACATTTCCTTCTCTGCCTGACAACTTGTATGGTAAATTTTCACAGAGTATCTCACTGTAATTCTGATACTCACAAAAACCTAGAGACGTGATGTAATTAGTGGAGTTAGAAGAAAAAGATCCTAACTGCTTTCTTACGTACAAAAAAGATCCTAACTGCTTTTATTACGTACAAAAAAACTGAGTCTTGCCCAAGGTCACACAACTTATAAGTGGTACTCATCTCTCAGGTTATCTAAGAAAGGACAACTATAAAACCTCTTCTGCTAAGAAATTTTCAAATTATTCCCCAATCCAAATCATTCTCCTTTCTGTTTTCCTACATAATACTGTTAGATCGGTGGGGGCCTGCCTGGAGGCTTCCCAGTTTGACATTTGAATCCGGTCAAGGGCCCACCCTAAAGCCTTGGCGCCACCGCCCTAATCTGCCACCACCCCAATGCAGATGCTCAACTGACATTCCCCGTTCTATACCCTATCCCCGCTTAACCCTATAAAAACTACCCTCCCGTAGGAGTGCGACTTCTCTGACCCCTCTCCTCTCTGGACCAGTGAACCTCACCTGGGAGCGCTCTCCCAATAAAGGCTTGCTTTTAAAAAGTCTCCGCATGTCACGTGTTTACCTTACATTTGGTGCCGAAACCGGGAGGAGATTGTGTCCCTTGGCCTCCGGGAGGCCTTCAGGGGCCTCTCCTCTCTTTTCGTCCGGGACCTTCACTGACCACCTTCTATTGTCAGATAGGTTAAGTTCCCTTTCATTCTCATCACTCTCCGGGCCAGGCCCGCCGCCCACCCGGTGCCCTGTCTTTCCTGTCTGTCCGTAACCTGTAACCTGGTAAAGTTACAAGAGATGTCTCTAACTTTCCACGGTCCTTTCTGCCATTGGGGTAAATGAGAGTCTCGGGGATGCCTAATCTCCGGTTTTACCTGGGTGCTGAGACCATGGGAGCTTTTAATTCGAAACCGGACCCCCAAAACTCCGCTTGGGTGTCTCTTAACAAATTTTAGCCATCTAGGCCTCGATCAAGATTTAAAACGTAAAATACTGATCTTTGACTCCACCGTTGCCTGGCCTAGATATCCATTAGACAATCAATCTAAGTGGCCTGCTGAAGGCACTTATAATTTCCAAACTGATAGATCTAGATACTTACTGTCATAAGAGGAGAAAGTGAGCTGAAATTCCGTATGTACAAGCCTTTATTGGATCTATGCTCCCGTCCCTCCCTCTGCTCTCAATGCTCCACTGCTCAGTTCCTCTTAGCTCGGGAGGCCGGCCCTAAGCCTTCCACCTCACCGATCTCTGACAAAGAAGGTGAAGCTGCAACCGACTCATCTGCCTCTCCTCAATGATCCTCCAGAAATCCTTTCTCCCCCTCCACTCCAGCCTACCGCTGCCTCCCTACCCTAGTCCCTCAGCCCCTCCTCTGCGGCCCATCTCGTCAGACTCCACCACTCACCCGATATATATACCCTTCTCTTCCTCCTCCGCCTCTACCTGCTCCATCTCCCTCCCGTCTCAGCCCATACCCGCTCTCACTCTGCCCCTTGCCCCGACTCTCCTCTCCTCAGCCCTCTTCAAGAGGTCGCTGGGACTGAAGGTGTCCTCCGAATGCACGTTCCTTTCTCTTTACAGGATCTCTTTCAAATAGAAAGCAGTTAGGATCTTTTTCTTCTAACTCCACTAATTACATCAAAGATTTTCGCTATCTACTCAATATACCCATCTAGATTCAAACTTCCCTAGCGGGCACAATGGTACTAAGCCACCCACTTTGTTACCCATGTGCTAAGCCATCCACTTTGTTATCCAATCGGCCCCAGATATCAGAAAGAAGTTAAAAAAGGCTGAGGATGGCCCTCAAACCCCTATTCAGGATTTGGTGAAAATGGCCTTTAAAGTTTTCAATGCCTGAGGAGGCAGAAACTTGCCGCCAGCTCATCTCCACCAGCAGGTGGCACTCCAAACCCGGGCCTTGGTAGCTGCCTTGAGTCTGGCGGGCCCCAGGGGCCAAGGAGCTGGGGTCAACCAAAGTCAACCTGCTCTGGGGCATGCTTTAAATGCAGCCATGAAGGCCACTGGGCCTGTCAGTGCCCTAACCCATGGGCTCCCACGAAGCCCTGCCCGGTCTGCAGGCAGATGGGCCACTGGAAATCTGATTGCCCAATGACCGGATCGTTAGCAGCACCTCCACGAGGGGGATCATCCAGTCAGGCAATTACTGTCGCTGGAACTTCTCAGGTTAGCGGATGACTGACAAGGCCCAGACTTGGGACCCCTCTCACTCTCGCCGAGCCCAGGGTAATGCTCCAGGTAGTGGGTAAGTCCATCTCCTTCCTGGTGGAAACGTGGGCTACCTTTTCTGTCTGCCATCTCACTCGGGTCGTAGAGTCCCCTCACCTACTTCAGTTATGGGGATTGATAGCACAGCCTCATGCTCACCTAAAACCCTTCCTCTCATGTTCCTTAGATGGCTTCCCCTTCTCACACTCCTTCTTAGTCATTTCCACATGCCCAGCTCCCCTCTTAGGTGGAGATCTCCTACACATGTTAGGTGCCTCTATATATATAAGGCCACAAATACAGGTCTCTCCACTCCTGCTACCTCTCCTAGCACCAGATTCTTCTCCTCCTCTCCCTACCCTTTCTGACCCTGTGGATCCCTCCATCTGGGACACATCTACCCCTGTTCTCTCCCTCTCCACCCCGACTTGTACCTTCCTCTTTGCCTTTACCTAGGAAGACCCAGACTTATCAGCTGGTCCACAGATAGGAGCACCTTCCCAGAGATCTCTGTAATCAGGAATTTTCTTTTGCTTCACCTTTGGACTCCGAGGGGAAATGAGTTCTCTCGGGACCCAACCTATTTCATCGCTCCCTGAAATGTGCACCCAGTGATGTTACAAATACCGATGACAGGGAAATATGAATGTGTGCATGGCCTCTGATCTATATTTGTCTGTGTTATATGTAATATGGTAGTTCAGTTAAGAATTCTAATTATGATGGAAAGGAATATATGTTTTTAGTAACAGAAGGTATAAAGTGTAGAGATTTATTTTGAAGGGAATTAAAGGAAAGGTGTTTGTCTTAAAGTTGGTTATTTCTGAGCGAGTGAAAAGAGGCAAACTGAAAGAATGATAAAAGTGGTAGTTTTGAGAAGAGAAATCATGAGAGGAAAATAAAAGACAAGAACATAAGTTAACATATGAAGCTGTAAAGGAAAAGATAAAGAGAAAATCTTGTTTTATAGAGTCAAGTTGGCTAAAATTAAATGTATTTATCATAAGATTTTAAAATGAACTTTAATATCAACGTGTACTGACACAAAACTAGAGTTTAGATTATTGGTCTGGTCCTAATAAGAGATTTGCAACCGTCCCCCCTCCTCCAAGATGCTGAACAGATTCTCTCCTTCTTGGGCCTCGTAGGGTTTTTCCAACATTGGGTTCCTAACTGTGCCCTATTATCTAAGCCACTATATCAGGCGGCCAAAGAAACCCCTACAGGCCCTCTTACTGCTCCTGGTCTTGTTAAACAGTATTTTTCTAAGCTCCGAGAGGCTCTGGCCTTGGCACCCTCTCTCATCCTACTAACCCCGCTCAACCCTTCCACTTATTCACTGATGAACGTTATCCGTAATTCCCCCACCACTGATCTTATCTACCTCATCTCTCTCCTCTGCAGCTCACTCAGGCAGCACGCGGACTTGTGCCTCCTAGCCCCTTCAACAGACCCAGCTACCGGACCAGCTTCCTCAAATAGTGATCCGCTGTCTCCGGGAGGTCCTTCTCAAGGAGCTACAGCCTCGGTCACTAGAACCTCGGTGGTCAGGTCCACGCACTGCCATCCTGACTACACCGACAGCTGCCAAACTCCTCGGTCATCAGTGCTGGTAACACCTCACTTCCCCGAAGCGTACTCCACCCTGCAATGCATGGTCTGTTGAATCCCTGGGACCCATCAGGATCCGTCTCCACCTCCAACCTTCTGTCTCTCCTTCTCCTCCTTACCCTTCACCTATCTCCAAGGAACCTCCTCTACCTGCAGCCTTCGAACAACTCCCTGCCTACCCTGTCTCCAGCGTCTCCACACCAGACACTCAGAGATATCCCATTCTTCTCTGACCCGCTCTCTTCCCAATTTCCTTTCTGCTATTCATCTCCTAACCACTCCATGTGTAACACCTCCTCTCAAACAACGAATGCCTGGGCACCTCCAGGAGGTTTCTTCTGGTGTAAAGGGACTCTCTCAAAAAACCTATCATCCCCAACTCATCTGATCTTTTTCTCCTGTAACTTTAGTACCCCAGCTCACTCTGTATAGTCAGGCAGAACTTCGCATCCTCTACGCCCCTCCTCCCAGCACCAGCTGTCCTCGCTGAGCCGTATTCCTCCCTCTAGTAGTAGTCGGAGTTTCCCTAGTATCTTCCCCTAGTCACCACTAGCCTGGGAGGGGGTGCACTAGCCCATTCTATCACTGCCACTAGAGACCTGGCAGAAAAGCTTTAACTTGCAGTTGATGCCTCACCAATCCCTAGCTTCACTCCAACGCCATATTCACCTTACAAATACTTTCAAAAACACTTTCAAAATACTTTTTAAAATACGAGAGAAACAGGCATGAGGACATTAAGTGATTTGCCCAAGGAAACAAGGGTAGAGCTCGGTGTCTGAGTCCACACATTATGCACTTAACCACTAAATTATCACCCAAAATGGTCACGAGGTATGATCTCTTCTGCTACAGCACATTTCTGTAACATGACTTTATTTATATGAGGTTGGTAAATAGGAGAATGTGTCAATATAATTCAGATATATTATAGAATAATTTTTCCCATACATTAATGTTTTCAGGCAGGTACATCCAGTTTAACACAAAGTTCACTACCATAAGAAGAATGCAATATAATGCAGAGGATCACTGTGTTAAGATGATGCCCATTCATGCCCCTTTGTTGCTAGTCCAATCTGGTAAGGCTTTTTTGCATGGTACTTTTTTTTTTTCCGTACTTCACCTTTGTCTCTCATTCAACAGTCTCAACACTTCATTACATCTCTTTCAATCAAGCAACCATCACCTTCTTTTAAAGGTAAAATTCTATATTTACAGCATATTTTACTTATTAACAATAACACATCTTTTTCAACTGTGCTATTATTATAATTAGGAGTTTTACTGCTTTTATTAGTGCGCTGAATACAAAAGTATATGTCTTTAGTTATTTGTGCAACCTTATTTTTACCATAATTTTTTAGTGCATGATTTGTAAAACCACAGATTTTTGAGAAATACATATATTACATTATAACAAAAACATTGTAGAAAAATGTTTTAAAATATTAATATTTATTATATACCTCTTTATGAACAGTCAGATCTTTCAAATCTTACTACAGAATAAAATTACTACCATCAAAAATACTGGACATCTAACACAACAGAAGAGCTATTTATGCCCTACTCCTCTTAGTGCCTTCTATGTAAACCAAAAGCCAGGAGTTAGTTCCTCAGATGTACGTAAGAACACCACAAACATGCTATGATTGGCCCCTAAACTTAACTGGGCATCAGAATCACTTGAACAGGTTTAAAAATAATACAGGTTCTCCCACCCCCACACAGACCTACTAGATTCCCTGAGACAGATCCTAGAATCAACATTAGATGTTCTTTGTTTGACTTTACTTATATGACAGCCCAGCTGTATAATGGTCACATATTACATACAAAAGAAACAAGCACAAAAATTAAGCTCCCCCAAATGATATGCTTTTACTTTCTGAAATGATCAATAATTTAAGTAAAAGACATAGGATTCCTAAATGAATAGTATTAAAATTCTATAAATAGCCATTTTTTTAATCCTGTAGCTCAGAATCAATCAATCCAAATACAGAAAAGGCTGTTTGTTCATTAGCTGTATGTGGTTACATGAGGCTTGAAAGAGTGAAAATGGTAACATTAAAATCGACTATACTCTCTACCCAGTTGCCTAAAATACTGTACAAAGAAAAACCTTCATCATGGGAATGGAAGCAAAACCATGGTGTATGTAACACATGTGAGAAAATACATTTTCTTGGCACAAAGTTCTGGAAACCTGAGAGAAGAAAAGTTACCATCTTCTTTTTAATGTAAGAAAAGGGCATGAAAACTAAATGTTAAACCAAGTTATGTTCAGTGCCTGCAACAGTGCTGCTGTCAGACCATGGGAAATCTACAGAACAAAAGAAGAGTCCTACTGGGATTACTAACCAACCATTTACCTACCATGAAGGGAAAATGGTCTTTAAGTTGTACCCTACACAAAATAAATCAATCATTCAGTCCCTGCAGCCAAACTAGGCAACCTAGAGAACAAAGGCTGGGATTGCTACCATGCTAATAACACTGCATACCCATTCCTTTTACACTGCATAGCCATACCATCAAAGGAAAGGAGGTAAACAACATCTTTAAATTGTAATTCACAGAAACTAAGAATGATATATAAACTGAATTCCCTGAACACTCAAGGTCTAGGTCTCTCTCCCCCTGTCGTCTTGTCTCCCTCCCTCACTACCTCCCTCTCTCTCACTCACTCACTCTCTGATTCTCAGTCTGTCCCTCTTATCCCTCTCCGGCCCTTTCAGTCTCTCTCATTCTCTGCCTTTGAAAGGAGACCATACTCTGTCTACAGAGCGTTATTCCTTCTTTAAAAAGCTTTCCTTTTAACGTGACTCTGGCTTGTGCTTGAATTCTTTCCTACATGCTGTCAAGAACCCTCAAGGACTTTCTCTCTGTGTCTTGACTCCCAAATCAGGGGGAATTCACCTTGTCTTAATCAACTTTTCATTTTTGAATTCTTGGGTCTATGGGGGCAAATTTTTCTCATGAAGGTTATATCAATATCACTTACACAATTACAAACCATACTGTTTATCTCAACATAATTCGCACTTATTCTCCACTAACACTGCTTATTTAAATTTTACCTGAACTTTACCTAGTTGTTCCCAAAAATATATGGTGTCTTAATTTTATTCTCTAAGTCCCACCAAAGGTTTTTATTTCAAAAATAATGCATTTTAAATAAGATATAGTATACTTAAAGGCTCTTGAGTTTTCATTTGTCTAAGCTTCAAATGTTCTGACTCACTTGGTAGTTTTGCTGTTTGAAATTTAAATGATATAAATTGAGATACAGGGTAATCAAGAAATATCCCTCAAGGCACTAACATGCTGCTATGCTCAAGGAAACTCACATTTCATTGACAATAGACAAAATCATTGCTTGGTGAAACCAGAAAAAAACCCCAGGAGGTATTTTATCTGACACTAAGGATGTGGTTTACCACCCACAGCAGCTAAATTTTCATCTTCCATTTGTCAGAACTACTTTCCAAAGGCAAATGACAGCATGTGATAATGCACTGAAATCCCTGCAATTGGCAGCAGGTGCTATACCAGTATGAGGAAAAGTGACTGATGTAAGAGTTCAAGAGTCATCCCAGCATCCTTTTAGAACCCTTATTAAATAGCATGCAGGACATGTCAAAAATTATGCCTTATCTCAGCTGTATTAAGTGAATTTTGCATTATTAAAATATAAATATTAGACTAAAACTCCAAAAAGGTGACAGGTTCCCTTACCTTGAAATAAATTTTATGTTGCAGATAACATGTCTAACGTGCAACATTCTCATAATGCTACGTGGGACATTTAAAAACAGATTTGTTTCAAATATATACAGTGCTCTATAACAGACAAAATGACAAATTTTACATGAAGATACCATAGCGATAATAAACCAAGGCATTAATGAGGACAGGAGAAGTAGGGAATGATATTATACTCTATAGTTTGCAGTGGGAGGTAGATAAGTGATGTAAATGATTTTGTGCTATAAAAATTATAAAAATCTTGAAGGTAAGAATAATAATCTCATATTTACCTTATCTTGTCCATTCCTGTTCCTCAAAAAGCAATTTTCAAAATAGAATTATAGTATTACCCATCCCAAAAGTCCATGACCCATCTAACCATGAGGAAAAAAGTCAGACAACTTCAAACTGAGGACATTCTACAAAATAACCTACCGACACTAGTTAAATCATCGAGGTCATCAACACGATGGAAAATCTAAGAAAACTGTCACAACTAAGAGGAGTCCAAGGAAAAACGATTACTAAAGGTAATTTGGTATCCGAGAACAGAAAAAGAACATTAGGTAGAAACTAAAAATTCAAATAAAGTATGGACCTTAGATATAATTAAAGTACCAATATTTGTTCATTAAATGTGACAAATGTACCATACTAATGTAAGATGTTAACAAAAGGGGAAACTGGATATGGAGTAAATGAAAACTCTCTGCACTATCTGAATTCTGTTACTATAAGAGATTGAAAAATATAACAAACTGGATAAAACATAAAAAATTTTTATCGACTCTTATAACTGAAAATAGGGTTGCTTTCACTTTAAGCACAGAGAGATTCAGAAGATTTTAAATGGCTTCAGATGGCCTCAGGAAGGTGACTCTCCATTTGTTTGCTTTACTCTGCCCTCCAGATACTAGCTATAGTCTTAGGTTTCATGTACAGTATTGCTGTGACATTGTTTTTAAAAATGTAAAATCTGTGCCAAAGTAACTGATGTATCAGGAACAATTTGAACACAGCATGAATTTTGTATTGATTATGTGTGATTTAATCTGCTGGAAGCACTAGGTCAGCAAACGTATTCTGTAATGGGCCAGATAATAAATATTTTATGGTCTACGTCACAACTACTGGACTGTGCCTTTGTGGAAGGAAAGCAGCCTACACAATTAGTAATGAGTTGCAGAGATGTTTTTCCAATAAAACTTTATTTAAACCAAAACAAGCAGGCCTTTAGCTTATTAATCAGACACTAAGCAGATACAGAAAACTGCGCCCAGCTGAACCAAGCTGCTTAGGGATACAACAAAACACGCAAGGACAATGAGCTTCAGCCACCCATATGTGGTGTGTTATGACTTTCCATTCGTGTTTTCTGACCAGCTTCCTTCCAGACTTTTACTACTCAAAAGCTGCAGCCTTAACCACAGGGAGGCTGCAGTCCCCCACCCTCTTCTCTTATGGTAGCCACCAGAGATTCAGTTTACTTGGCGCCAGTCAGATTTCTTAACTATTTCTGAACCAATCGTTGTGTCCAAAACGGTGTACTGTGCTAACTGTCCTGGACTTGAGTCATAGATTCCATCTTTGCAACAGGAAGGTAGAGTCCCTAATTGGCCCTAAAGAACCAAGACTAGGGTGGAAAGGATTCTCAAACAAAAGTCAAAGGCTACTAAAGAGAAAGGGAGGGAGAGGGGGGAGAGGAAGAGGGAAGTAGGAGAGGGAGGCAAGCAGGCAAGTATCTACCACACCCTCTATGTACAATAGGTAGAGTGTCATAGGAGTCATAATGTGTTAATTTATTGCAAAACACAATAACTATTCAATACTGGGTATGATTCCAAGTAATTTAAAGAACTTTTAGTATAAAAAAGCTTCAAAAAAATCTAACTCAGTATAATAACCTGGTACTCAACTAAAAAATAGCAAATGTTTTATTGCTGAGAAAAAAAAAAACTGATAAATTTAGTGGACAGTATGCTTTTATTCTATTATTTAAGTAAATTTAAAGGATTTCAAAACACTCACAACTACGCTTAACTTTCACCTTGCCCCATGACTTTCCTAACCCATGGACTACGTGCAGTCATGGATACTAACCAAACAATCATAAAACTTTCAAAGAATATATTCTTTAAGTTTTAATAACAATATACTTAATAGCTAATAGTTCCTCTCATAAGACTATATATTGATTTTAAAAGTCAACATAAAATGTTTTTTTAAAAATTACCTCCCTTATGAACTCAAATCATATTTGAAAAATTACTTCCTTGAACTCACCATGCTTTTGTTTGAACTGTTTTAGCCATTCCATCTGAATAGCCTTTCAATTATTGCTTGGCAAAAAAGAAATCCTTCAAGGGTCATTTTGCTTTCCGAAATCTTCTTCCCATTGATTATCATTGTTTATTCCGGTTAGTGATAATGTTCCAGTGTTCACGATTGCTGGCTTTTGGAAATACATACACAAACACACATACACACACATACATATGCACAACACACAGATTTTATCAAGTTATAGCAAGCAGCCATCTATCCTCATAACAAGAACCTGTTCGAATTTTAACAAATGCTTTTTGAAATCTATAGAAGTAATGAAATGAGTTTTCAATTTAATTTATTTATAGTTATTTACAAAAGGAACTTTCCATTCCTTGAAGAGGAAGGGGAGATGACCACTTTGATCAAAGTAGCTCTTGATTCCACCACTATTTAGAATTTTTACAGTTATTCATTCGTGAGACTGATCAAAAAAATAAGCATTGGGAAAGATGTCAGAAAATGGCAGAGTGAGAGACGCCCCCAGTTTCTCCCCTTTGAAACAATAAGCTGAACATCTATAACTCAACAAAAATACCCAACCAGCACACGAGCACATCTGAGTGAGAAGATCTGCAAATAAGAGCTACCACACAAATCAGAACCCCCCGGAGTTCAGTGGCAGGCTGGCAGAAACAAAGAAGCTAATTCTTGCAGCCACAGTTCCCTGCAGGAGGAGGGGGAAGGGAGAAGGTGCAGCAGGTTCACTGAACAATCCTGCCTGAGAGAGCTGTGAGCCCACGCAGAAGCAGTGCCCAGGGAACAGGTCAGAAAGAAGAGAAGCGGGGATGGCAGAGAAGCAACAGTTGATTATTACCATCTGTGGTTGCAAAAAAAGGGAGACTACATGGCAGCCCACAACTCCCAATCCGGAAGGACCCTCCCCCATACACTTCCAAGAGCAACACCACAGAGCCCCAGGGAATGTCAGAAAATGATACCAAAACTATTGCTAACACTTACAGGGAAGGAAGGACTGAGGTAGTGGGCATGATTAATAAGAAAAAAAAGGCATTAATAAGACTTCATATAAAGCAGGAATCCAAGAGTCTTAGATGCCACCTACAGGAAACCAAAAGTAAAATGCCTTCTTAGCTACAGGCTAAAGAGAGACCTTTATATAATAAATCTTTCTGTGGGAAGGGGAAAGAAAAAAGAAAGCAGAATACACTTATTTCTGGGGAGAGAAAAAATGGCAGAATACCCAGGTGGAGAAATAGTCATTAAACACCATAAACAATCAAGGTGACAAGGCAGCTTCAGAAAGAAACACAATTAATCTCCAGAAAAATAAGCTTAAGACATAGAAATATGTATTTAAATGACAGAGAATTCAGTATGGACTTCTGAAAAAAAATCGATGAGAGGCGAAAAATTCATATCAACAATTCCAACAGGAATTGAAAAAAAACAACTAGAACAGCAGAATGAGTTTTTTAGCAAGGAGACTGAAATACTCGAAAAGAACCAAATAGAACTGCTGGAAATCAAGAACACACTGAAAGAGATGAAAAATGAATAGCAAGCTTGGGAAATAGAGTCGAACAAATGGAGGAAAAGATCAGTGATATTGAAGACAGAAATCTAGAAATAAATCAGAAGAAGAGAGAAACCGATAAAAATGGAAAATTATGAAAGAGAAATACAAGAACTAGATGATACTATCAGGAAAGGAACATGTGAATAATGGGCATTGTCAAAGCGGAGAAAAGGAACAGACTAGAAAGGCATTTTCAATAGTTGATGACAATTTTCCCAAATCTAAGGAATGAGCTGGAGCTTAAAATTCAAGAAGTCAACAGAACACAAATTATCTTCAACTCAAAAGGCCTTCACCAAGACACATTGTTTAAGTTATCAAAAATCAAAAAACAAAAAAAAAAATTATCAGGGCAGTGAGGGAAAAGAAGTTGGTAACCTATTAAGAAAACCCATTAGATGATTATCATCAGAACTTCTCAGCACAACCCTGCAAGCTAGAAAACAGGGGAATCAAATATCTAACTATTAAACAAAAGGAACTACCAGCCAATAATGTATCCAACAAAGCTCTCCTTCACAAATGAAGGAAGAAATAAAAACCCTTCCAGACATACAAAAACTTGAGGTAATTCTCCACTATGAGGCCTGCATACAGGAAATACTGAAAGGGGTCTGCTAACGTAAAACAAAATGACAAAAAATACAAAACTATGAGTAAGGCGACTAGCAGACAGATAGAGGCAAAGGAGTGCACCCTTATTAAAAACAAGGCAATTATAAGCTCAAACAATAAGAAGAGATTTGCTATTGCAAGATAGTAAACGAACGTTCAGCATACATAGGGACCAAACTGAGACAATGACAAAACAGTGGAGGAGTAAAAGATCCAAATTTGCTAAAAGGAATGAGAATAAGGCACACGCAAAGAGAATGAACAACTATAATATATAACTATCTTTAACATGTTCATAATGATAACCACACACCAAAGATTCAAACTGAAGTATATAACATTAAAAAAAAAGGACAAGAGAGAAAATCTACAAAACACAACTTGAAAAAAAAAAAAAAAAGAAAGAGAAAACAGAAACACAAGGACATGGAAGCAATAGAAATACTGGCTATGAAAAGGCAAAAGATAAAATGCAATAGAAAAACCTCATATTTCAATAATCACCCTAAATATAAATGGATTGAACTCACCAATAAAAAAGGCACAGATTTGCAGAAAGGATCAAAAAACAAAACCCAACCATATGCTACCTCCAGGAGGACACACTAAACTCCAAAGACAAATACAGACCATTGTGAAAGAGTGGAAAATGATATTTCAAGCAAATGGCATTCAGGGGAGAACAGGAGTAGCGGTACTAATTTACGAACAAAATAGACTTCAAAATAAAAAAGGTAAAAGAAAGATACTCATGAACACTTAATAATGATAAAGGGAATCATACACCAAGAAGACATAACACTAATTAATATCTATACACTGAATCAGGGAGTCCCAAAACATATAAAGCAATTACTAACTGAACTAATGGGAGAAATAGACCAAAACAGTATAGCAGTAGTAGACCTAAATACCCCACTCTTGGATATGGACAGGTCATCCACATTGAAATCAATAAGGAAATAACATCCTTAAATGACACATGAGACCAACTGGACAATAATTGACATTTACAGAGTCTTTATCCCCAAACAGCTGCTATACATTCTTCTTTAGTGCACATGGAACATTCTCAAGAATCGGCCACATACTAGGACAAAGAGATAGCCTCAACAAATATAAGACAGTTGAATCAGACCAACCATTATTCTCTGATTGTAATGCTTTGAAGCTTGGTAAACCAACAGCAAAAAGAAAGAGGGAAGGATCAGAAATACATGGAATTAAACAACATGCTACTGAAGAATAACTGGGTCAGAGAATAAATAGAGTGATGAAGAAATACATAGAAATGAATGATAATGATAGTACAACATATCAAAACCTTTGGGCCATGGCAAAAGTGGTCATAAGAGGAAAGTTCATATCATTACAGGCCTATATCCAAAAACAAAAACGAGTTTCAAATAAACAACCTAACGCTTCATCTTAAAAAAACTAGGAAAAGGAAGAACAAATGTAGCCTAAAATCAACAGAAGGAAAGAAGTCATCAAATTAGAGCAGAATTAAATGAAAATTGGAAAGAAAGAAAAATTGAAAAAAATAAATGCAACAAAGAGCTGGTTCTTTAAAAGTTTAATAAAATTGACAAGCCCCTCTCTAAATTCACTAAAAAAAAAAGAGGAAGGACACAAATAAACAAAATCAGAGATGAAAGGGGAGAAATGACAACAGACACTGCAGAAATGCAGAGGATCATACAAGAATATTATGAGAAAACATATAACGCCAAATTTAATAACCAGAAGAAATGGACCAGTACTTAGAAAAATTCAATCTTCCTAAACTAAAACAAGAACAACTGGAAAATCTAAATAGACCGATCAGAAGTATGGAAACTGAAACAATCATCAAAAACCTACCAAAAGATAAAACAGTCCAGGACCAGATTGCTTCACCAGTGAATTCTACCAAACATTTGAAGAAGATTTTTAACACCTATTCTCCTCAAATTCTTTCCAAAAATCTAAGAGGAATAATATTATGAGGCCAATATTATAACTGGCCTCATTTTATGAGGCCAATATCACCCTGATACTAAAACCTGGTAAAGATAGCACAAAAAAAGAAAACTACAGACCCAATATCTCTCATGAACACAGATGCAAAAATCCTAAATAAGACACTAGTGAATTGAATACAGCAATGTATTGAAAATATTATACACCACGATCAAGTGGGCTTCACCCGAGGTTATAGGGATGGTTTCAACACACGCAAATCGATTAATGTGATACACCAATAAACAAATTAAAAAATAAGATTTCATATGATCATAACAATAGGTGCAGAAGGAGCCTTCGACAAGATACAGAATCCATTTATGATCAAAAACACTTAACAAAATTGGTATAGAAGAAAGTACCTTAACATAATAAAGGCCATCAATGAGAAACCCTCAGGCAACATTATACTTCAGAATGAAAAACTAAAAGATCAGGCACAAGACATGGCTGTCCACTATTGCACTGTTATTCAACGTAACATTGGAGGTCCTAGTGAATGCAATCAGGAAAGAGATACAAAAGGCACCCAAATAGGAAATGAAGAGGTCACACTGTCACTGTTTGCGGATGACATGATTCTCTATATAGAAAACCTCAACTACTAACTACTGAAAATAATAAGCAAATGCAGTAAAGTTTCTGGATAAAAATATCAATGTTCAAAAAATCCACAGCATTCCTTACTCTGATAATGAATTATTAGAAAAGAAGTAGAAAAAATAATTCCTTTTGCAATTGCAACAAAAAGAATAAAACACATAGGAATAAACTTAATGAAACATGTGAAGAACCTATATATGAAAACTATAAGGCCCCAATAAAAGAAATTGAAAAAGATACAAAGAAAGGTAAAGTATTCTGTGTTCTTGGATTGGAAGAATCAACATAGTTAAATGACCTTATTACCTAAAGCATTACACAGATTTAATGTAATCCCCCATCAAAACACCACCAGTTTTTTTAAAGAAATAGAACCAAAAAAAAATCATCAGATTTGTATGGAAACAAAATAAATCAGAAGTAATTGCCAAAGTCATCCTGAGAAAAGAAAATGAGGCTAGAGGCATCACTCTCCCCAACTCAAAATGATACTACAAAGTGTGACAACGAACAAAATGGCATGGTATTGGCAGAAAATAGACACAGAGACCAGTGGAAAAGATTCAAGAGTCCAGAAATAGATCCATGTTATATGGGCAAATAATTTTCAACAACAACAAAAAAGCCAAACATACAGCGGAGAAAGGAAAGCTTCTTCAATAAATGGTGCTGGGAACTGGAAAGCCACGTTCAAAACAAGAAATTACACTGTTGTCTATCACCACACAACAAAATTAACTCAAAATGGATTAAGGACCTGAATATAAGGCCTGAAACAATAAAGTGCATTAGAAGAAAACATAGGAACTAAACTCAATGGACCTTGGACTTTAGAGGATTTTATGAATTTGACCTCAAAGGCAAGAGAAGTTAAAAGCCAAAATATATGAACGGCACTACATCAAACCAAAAAGCTCCTCAGGAAAAGAACCGTCAAACAAGGTAAAGAGTTCAACCATCCGAATGGGAAAAGATATTTGTAAGCAATGCCTCCTATAAGGGCCTAATATTCCAAAATATACAAAAAAAAAAAATACATCTCACACCTGATAGAATAGGATGGGAATAAAATATACCATCTCACGCTGTTTAGAATAGGATGGGAATAAGTAATCAAGAGGACAAGTAATACAAAATGTTGCAGAGGTTACAGAGAAAAAGGCACCCTCCTACACTGCTGGTGGGACTGCCAAATAGTACAGCCACTATGGAAAACAGTAATGGAAGTTCCTCAAAAAACTAAAATTGATTTACCATATGATTCAGCAATCCCTCTATTGGGTATTTACCCCAAATACTTTGAAAACCCATATCTGAAAAGGTATTTGCACACAATATTCATAGCAGCATGCATTATTCACGGTGACCAGGACATTGGAAGAAACCGAAATATCCTACAATAGATGATTGACTAAAGTAGCTGTGGTACATATATGCAATGGGATATTACTTCAGCCATAAGAAGAGATGAAAACTGCCATTTGTGAGGACATGGGTGAACCTTGAGATAATCCAGTGAGATAACCCAGACAGAAAAAGTTAAAAAACCACATAGTTTAACCAAAGAGTGGAGGAAGGCAGGAGGGAGGCTTGATGGGGTGAAAGGGTCAAATATGTGGTGACAGAAGGAAATCTAACGATGAGAGGGAACACACAGTGCAATACACACACACACACATATACATGTATGTGTGTGTATGTATGTGTGTGTGTATATATATACATACATATATACGTATATATGTATACATATATACGTATATATGTATAGTATATATATGTATGTATATATAATACGTATTATATATAAACATCTTACTGTTAAATTGTACACCTGAAAATTTAACTGGATTTTGTTAATCAATGTCACCAACACACACACACACACACACACACACACACACACACACACACACACACACATTTGGAGGAAAAAAGAAAATGCTCACAGAGAGATGTCTTTTATATTGAACTTTTAAAAACATTAGTATTTCCCAAGATTTAACATTTTTCTTACCTCTTAATGCAGTGTTAGATTTGGCAAGGTATAACCTCGGTGTGACAGGGCTTCTAAGGGTACCTATCTTGTACCCACTGTTTTATATTAGTGTCTTCATTAAGTATCGGTAGTGTTACTTTCTCATGGCAGCTTTGTTTCCAGAGCGTAGAGGAAAGTTTCTGGATTACTAGAAGCAATAACCAACAAAAGAGGACTATAGGTTTTAATATCAGGCAGGGTTGAATTCAGGGCATAAAGAATTCAAAGAGAAAAGGTTTACAATGATAGAGAAAGGGTACACATTGATTATGCTATTTTTCAAATAATAGCAGTAGCAAATATAAGGTCAAAACTATGGGAAATCAGAAAAAATAGAAACATGTTGGAAATAGCAGTAGACAAAGGTTTAGAAAAATCCAGTAACAAGGTAAATATAACTTTTTTATATTTTGGATATTAGGCCCTTATAGGAGGCGTTGCTTACAAATATCTTTTCCCATTCAGATGGCTGTCTCTTTACCTTACTGAGAGTTTCTTTTGCTGTGCAAAAGCTTTTTTAATTTGATATATTCGATTCATTTGTTTTTGTTTCTACTCCCCTTGCCTTTGAGGTCAAATTCATAAAATCCTTTTAAAGTCCAAGATCCATGAGTTTAATTCCTATGTTTTCTTCTATGCACTTTATTGTTTCAGGTCTTATATTCAGGTCCTTAATCTATTCGGAGTTAATTTTGGTGTGTGGTGATAGGTAACAGTCTAGTTTCTTTTGCAGGAAGCTTTGCAGTTTTCCCAGCACTATTTATTGAAGAGGCTTTCCCTTCTCCACAGTATATTTTTGGCTTATGAACACTCTTTTATAACCATGTACATATATGCTCACAATTTATATAACATGAATCACATAACAATTGCTTCTGAGATATCTATCATTAGAAATATATTGTATACTAAAAAAACAAAGAAAAAAACTTCATTACTATCTATTTGCCATTTCAGATTTCTAAATAATTGTAATTTTAAAAAGGGGGGGGAAGAAAACAAATATTGCATAGTTCTCAAAGATTATCCTGACTTTTAAAAAAAAAATACTCTTGTCAGAGAAACAGACATATGCTTATCAGCTTTTGCAAAGTGGTTAAAAGCACTGGCTAGGCATCAACCCTGACCTCAATCAAATCCCAGCCTTTGTGACTATAATGTGACCTAGCACAAGCTATTTAACGTAAGCCTCAATTTCCTTATATGCAAAATAGAATTAACACCTACCAAGACACTAGTAGAATTAAATGTGACAGTGTACACATAGACTTGACAAAATATCAAGACCACCTTTGACTTACATTTACTTTCAAAGTCTGCTGACTTTTAAGAGGAATTAATTTATGACAATTCAAATTCTGACTAATATCATTACTACTGACTTTATATACACTATGAAGAATTAAATGTTAAATAATATTTACTTTATTATAAAGCTGTTACTGAAATATATACGAACTTATCCATGGTATCTCATTGCTAATGAATGGACTGAAAACTTCCTTATATGGTATACATCACCTTTGTATATCTGTCCAGTAGTGCAGTATTTTTTGTCAATCAGCATAGCAACTGTTTATAGTTCACCACCCTTATCATGCTGTTTCAAGTTCTTTACAGAGGTAGTTCCCTATACCTTTAATGCACTTCATCCTCCATCACCACTACATCTGCACATCCCATATCCTCCATACCTAGCAAAATTCTGTTTAACTTTCTAAATTAACACTCCTTTAAGAAGCCTTCCCTGACTCCATGGATATAAATTTATATAATATAAATGATGATAAAAACTATAAAAGGAGGCAAGAGAGATGAAATAGGAAAGGGAAGGAAAAATACATACCAAAAGAAAGACAGATTGGAGTAGAAAGGGCCTGAAGAAAACGATTTCTGAAGACATGCATCTGAGTAACCCTCATCTAATGCTAACTAATAAAACTATTCAGAATTACAATTCCTTTCCAATGAAAAGGTAAGACCTAATAATCATAAATGGTAGGTACTGCAGGTTGGATTCTCCAGGAAGCAGATTCTGACACATTCTCTGGCATGTAGAATGTTTACTGGTAAGTATCAGTGGGATTCAAATCACCAGTGAAGAGAAGAAACCCTCATTAAGCAAAGGGAGAAGGTGGCCTTCACTGCAGACCCAATGAGAGCCACAGCCAAGCTCTTCAGGAGCACTGATGTGGCCCTTCAGAACTCAAACAGGAACAAGAGACAAGCCCTTTATACCCCATATCAACCAGTCTTTGAGCTACTCTGAGAAGAGGTGAATTCACAAAAACACGCTCAACTAGATTTCAAACTTGTTATGCTCTTGAGAACTTGATAGCTGAATTTTTTAAGTTCCTTTCACCTTTTAGTTTGGCATTATTTCAAATAGAAATAGCTTTATTTTAAAAACTGTACTTTTTTTCTGCCAAAATCAATTGCAAATTCCACTTATATGTACATAAGAATACATATACAAAAATTTTCATACTTTATCCACGCTGTTTAGACCATTGTAATTAATTATCAAATATAAATATGGTTAAAGATTTACAAACAAAGCATACCTTTTCCTTCGTTCTTATTGTTTATTGTTGAGGCACCTTTCCTAAAACTTTTCTAGTTTTCCTGTCCTCCAAATGATAAGCAAGTTTAAACCTATTTTTCAGCTAATGTTCCTGAAGTCTATTATGCAATCTACTCTTTACATAGGAAGCACAACAGAGTAATATTAAGTTTCACACACACACCAGAAGAGATCATCTTCTTAGGTAATCTCTCATACTAGCTGGCCCAAATCCCCTATTTTTCTGTCCAGAAATATTTCCTCAGGAATTTTTAAACTTTTCTAATATTTTGATAATTTCAATAACATTGACATATTATCTATAAAGACAATTACTAAGACTTGCCTCAAATTTTATCAAATTTATGTTTCTGCTTCATTATTAATATTCTGCCTCCCAGTGTGTAAAAAAAAAAATAAAAAAGATAGAGATATGTTCCTACTTTAAGTAAGTACCTAAAATTCAAAGATTATCAATAGTCTTATTAACTACCCATTCATACAAATAATGCTCATTCTAAATCCCACATAATTTTAGTCTTTTAGAATAGGAATCCATAACTACTTTGTCATTAAAAAAAAAAAATACTGGTAATCCCACTTCTAAACATATTTCTTTATCCTAAAAGCTCATGGACAAACAGAAGAAATTATACTCTGAGCAAATACGGCTTCTGAAATTACAGCACTTGCATAAACTGCTTAAGAAAACTAGCTCAGGGACAGCAGATCCTTTAACAGTGAATATTTTTTATAACAGGAACATTCTCTAGAAGGAATTAACTTTTTTAAAACCAGAGTATCATCAACTGAGATAATGTGGCTTAAGTCGCTATGTTTATTTACCATTGGAGTGTCTAGAAGAGCACAGAAAAAAGAAACAATGAAATTGAATTTTAAAGCAAAAGAAAGGGTCTGTATATGGCATGGGACTGGGAATAAAAGAACTGTGATAAAGATATGTGAATAAACTTTGAGAGTAAGAGAAAAGGAAAAAAAATATTTTAGCCTTGGTATAATAGTACAAGAAAAAAACAAAAGGTTGCCTTTCACTTCTAGACAAAACCAAAAATGCCACCTTAACCAGGGGGTTATTAACTCAAAATGTGTATAGCTTGCTGAAGAGGGAAGCCCAAATGTCACTCTTAGAACTTTTTGCTTAAGAACAGAGAAGTGTATCTTATGTCCAAGAAAGTGTTGGGGCAGAATTCTGGAGGATCATTTTCAAAAGGAGCACAGAAAAACAGAAGTAGGTGTAAGGTAAAAGCTCTAGTACTCTGTTCCAAATAAGCCTACGACAGTCAATTAAAATGAAATTGTGAGTTGTGACCAATAATTAAGTCTTTCATACTTAACTATTTCATTTAAAAACACAAATAGCAAAAATGTTATCAATTTCCCTAACAGCTACATATTACTGCCCCAATATTGAAAACTGACAGGGGAACATACATTTAAATGTTCATCTTGCCAGAGTCAAGTTTTCTCAGCATGCAAAGATACAAATTACTCAGTAAATATCTATACTTTGACCAGAATCCAATCTGGCTTAATGTGATAGATCATGAACCACCTGCATCACTATCATCTGCAAGGCCGTTAAAATGCTAGTTTTTTAGAAAAATCTTACAATGACTAAATTGAGTAAGATTAAAAATCTGCCTTGTTAACAATTTACAGGTTATTCCTTTACAGATCAAAGTCTGATGTTTTTGTGCATCATCTATAATGGTAACATATTGGCTCCAAGTTATATATTATTCATTTCTATAACTATTTAACAGATAAAACTGAACCAAACCAGTACAACAGTTCTCAAACCTGACTCCACATCACAATTATCTGAGGAGCTTTTAATATATACCAAAGCCCGAAATCCACCAACTAAACTAGATTCTCTAAGGATAAGGTGAGAACATCAGTATTTATTAAACTCCCCTCCCCAGGTGATTCTGTTATGAAGCTATGTTTTAAAATTACTGACTCAAATGATGCTATACATTCTAATTAAGGAAAAACAGGTATATGGAAAATAAAAATGAACAAAATAACTTCTAGAAACTGAAGACACTAATGTTTCAGTCATACTTTTCCAATATCACATAAATACAATTTTTAAATTTAACTACTTACCAAAAAATGTCTATGCAAAACCATTGCATCTTACTTTAGAGTCAAAAGTTTCAGACTTAGAACAGTTTTAAAAAGGCTTCCCAAAGAAAAATCACTATATAAATTCATAATTGAAGAGCTGACAACTCTAAGATATCTATATCTACCAAAACTACCCTCCAAAAAGAAAAAAAGAATTAAGACACTCTCAGATAAAAACAAACTAAGAGAATTCATTGCTAGCAAACCTGCTTCATGAGAAATACTAAAGAGAGTCTATCAGATAAATGAAACAAAACTAGACTGTAAAGAAAACCAGTAAGGGCTAACCAGTAAGGTATGAAACACAGTATAAGAGTATTTTTGTTTGTAACTTTTTCTCCTATCTGTAATAATTATAAATCTGTTAATAAACAATTGCATAAAGTTATAATTACAAATGAAGAAATAATCATTTGTATGAAATAACAGCACAAAGGAGGGGAAGAGAAAAAAGCTACCTAGGAAGGTTTTTATATATCATTGAAATTAAATTGAAATTAATTAAATGACATTGTTATTAATTAAAACATTAATTTTTACTTATGATCCCAAAGTAACCACTAACAAATAACTCAAAAAAATATAATAAAAGGGAATTAAAATGGTGCATTAGAAAATATTTAACAGAAAAGAATGCGATAATGGGGATTAAAGGAAAGACATAAGACACAGAAAATAAAAGCAAAATGACGTATGTAAATTATATCTTATCAGTAATTATATTAAATGTACATGGATTAAATACTTTAACTAAACATTCCATTAGCAAACGATTTTTTTTTAAAAAATATGATCCAACTATAAGCCATCTATAAGGCACACTTTGTGAAAGTGTAGAAAAAGGTATTTCATGAAGGATAGAAAAAGATTCTTCATGAAAACTACTAACAGCAAAACAGAGACAGAGTGGCTATATTAATACTAAGAAAAAAGATTTTAAGATTTTAAGAAAAAAAATTGTTACTAGGGACAAAGAACATTTTATAACGATGAAGAAGTCAATCTGTCAATAAATTGGATGAAAGTTACAAATATACATGAGTCCCAAAATCAAAATTTGCCAGAATCTAGAGGAAAAACAGGGACTGCAACAATAATAGATGGAAACTTTACTACCTTACCTTAAGTGACTGATTTAAAAAAAAAATTAGAAGATTAACAGGGAATAGAAGAGTTGAACAACATATAAACCAATGTGACCCAATAGGCATCTACAGGAAATTTTAACCAGTAACACCAGAATACACATTCTTCTCCAGGGCATATGAAACATTCTCCAGGATAAATCATATGTTAAGCATGAAATAAGTCTTGATTAATTTAAAATGACTGAAATTATTCTGAGAATACGCTCTCTAAACGCAATGGAATGAAACTAGAAATTAATAACAGAAACATGAGAAATTCACATATAAATGAAAATTAAACAATACAACCCTAAATAGCAAATAGGTCAAAGAATTGACAAGAGAAATAGAAAATATTGTGGGACAAAGGAAAATAAAAACAACACAAAACTAATGAAATGTAATGAAAGAGGTGATTAGAGGAAATCTGGAGCTGTGAATTCCTGTATTTTAAAAATTTTTAAAAATCTCAAGTCAATAACCTAACCTTTCTACCTCGAAAACCTGGTAAAACAACAAAGTAAACCCAAAGAAAGCTCATAGAAATAATAAAGATAACAAAACAGAAAGAATAGAAAACAGAAAAAAAAGGAGAAAAATTTACAAAACCAAAAGTTAGTCCTTCAGAAAGATCAACAAATTGACCAACCTTAAGCTACTACTCGCCATAAAATGATAATACATGAAATTTTATTTAATAGTCACATCAACCTATGAAGGTATATTTGGCTATGTCCAACTCACACAAAAGATAAGGTTGTGAGTTATTACATAATTTACCCTACGACAAAAAAAAAAAAAAAAAAAACAGGAAAGAGAGAAATCAAAATTAAAGTCACATGTTCATTACACAATGCTGCACTGCCTGGATCAGTTTTTGGTTTTATGAAAAATCTAAAATCTAAAGTATTTTTCAAGAACATAAAGTGTATTAATTTCTCACTTTTGTCAAATACAGGCTTTTAATCATAAATGTTCTTTTGGTTTAAACTGGGCATTACTGCAAAGCAGTGTTCATGAACTTACTAACTTCTATTTAGAACAGTACATACTGATAGAAGGCCTTAGGGAATCATTATAAATGAATAGATGCAAATTATGGTAATTAACCCATCAGTCCCATGTAATAGATATTTGGAAGGAATGTTAGTTTAAATACTTTTTCTGAAATCATATTTATTGCAGTTTAATTTGTAAATCTTTTAAGAAAATTTTTTCCTACTTAAACTTTATACCATTGGCTCAAATACCTCACATTTAATCAGCAAAGAGCTAATTAATATTATTTTTACAATGTGTTAGGATGAAATCTACCCCCACCACCACCACTAGAAAGCAACTTCAGTGACTGCTGCATTAACTGCGAGTTGACGGCTGGCGCTCTCCACGGACAGATAGCAAGGGCACAAGAGGTAGATAGAGCAGGCTATCACAAGGATTGAGGGCAAAGGAAAGGAATCATATATCTGAATCTCTTAAATGAGGTCAACAATTTTTAAATTAAGTTACCTAAAAAGATTTTAATTTTTACCACCTTGACAAATAATCTGAGTAAGAGATAATGGCTATTGTGACATTAATGTAGCCAAATAGTAACCAAAAACATTTTAAGCTACTAAATTAAAATATGGAGCTAGCTGCTAACAAAGAATTAGAACATCAGGTGGCACTCTTGTAAAAGAAATAATTATTCTAACATGTAGGCAGAGAGCATGAACCTAAAGTTTAGCATTACACTGCTTGGTCAATCCATATTACTTTATAAAATATACTTTAAAAGAATATACTTAATTTTTTGTCAAAATCTATAATCCATACCCTTGAAGAAATGATGCAGATGATACTGAAAAAGGAAATATATTTTGGACCTGGATACAAGTCAGGGAGCTTTCATCTTCATTCTCTTTAATCTCTCCCACTGGAGTTTACAGTGAGAATGCAAGTAAAAATTGTAAGGAATAATATAACTGTATTCATAACATATTTACAGAATTGTTCTATTAAAACTTTAGTTACAAAATATCTTAAGGAAAAGCATTCTTGTTGGGATATGGCAGGAAAGTAAATAACTGTTGAAGTTAGGCAATTTTTTATCTTCTCCAAGCCAAACCTGTGACATCAAATTAAACTTGAAAATATTTTAAAATAATATTTGCAATATTTCAAAACAATTGGACATAACTGACATTTACAGAGTCTTTCATCCCCAAACAGCTGCATATAGCTTCTCTAGTGCACATGGAACATTCTCAAGGATTGACTGGGACAGAGAGAGATAGCTTCAATAAATATAAGATGGTTGAAATTATACCAACCAATTCAATTGTAAAAACAAAAAGCAGGAAGAACCAAAAATACGTGGAGAGTAAACAACATACTACTGAAGAGATAAATGGGTCAGAGAAAAATAAAAAGAGAGATCAAGAGATACATAGAAATGAATGATTATGATAGTACAACATACCAAAACTTTGGGACATGGCAAAAGGGTCATAAGAGGAAAGTTCATGTATTTACAGGTCTATCTCAAAAAACAAGAATGAGCCCAAATAAATAATCTAATGCTTCATCTTAAAAATGAGAAAAGGAAAATGAAGCCTAAAGTCAGCAGAAATAAATGAAATTGAAAACGAACAACAACAACAAAAAAAACAATAAAAAAATGCAATAAAGAGATGGTTCTTGAGAAGTTTAATAAAATTGACAAACATTCTGGCTAGACGCACCAAAGAAAAAAGAGAAAGGATACAAATAAGCAAAATCCAGGATAAAAGAGGGTAATTATTACAGAAAACTGCAGAAATACAAAGGATCACACAAAAATACTATGAAAAAGTATATAACACCAAATTTAATAACCTAGAAGAAATGGACCAGTACTTAGAAAAAATTCAACCCTTCCTAGAATGAATCAAGAACTGGAAAATCTAAATAAAACATTCATTGCAAGCAGCATGGAAATTGAAAACAATCATCAAAAATCTTACACAAAAGTTAAAGTCCAGGACCAGATGGCTTCACCAGTGAAACTCTACTAAACATTCAAAGAAGATTTAATACCTATTTTCCTCAAACTCTTCTAAAGTTTCAAAGAAGCAACACTTTCCAATTCATTTTCTGAGGCCAATATTATTCTGATACCAAACCTGGTAAAGATAACATACACAAAAAAAACTACAGACCAATATCTCTCATGAACACAGAGGCAAAAATCCTAGATAAGATACTAGTGAATCAAATACAGCAACATATTAAATATATTATATACCACAATCAAGTGGGCTTCGCGTCCCAGAGGCACAGGGATGGTTCAACATACGTAAATTGATTAATGTGATATACCACATAAATTAATAAATAAGAATCTTATGATTATATTAACAGATGCAGGGAAAGCCTTCGACAAGATATACAGTAATCCATTTATGATCAAAACACTTAACAAAATTGGTATAGAAGGAAAAGTACCTTAACACAATAAAGGCCATCATGAGAAAACCCTCAGCCAACATTATACTTCAGAGTGAAAAACTAAAAACCTTCCTCTAACATCGGAACAAAGCAAGGCTGTCCACTATTGCCATTGTTATTCAACATAACATGAAGGTCCTAGAGAGTGCAATCAGGCAAGAGAAAGATATAAAAGGCATCCAAATAGGAAATGAAGAAGTCAAACTGTCACTATTTGCTGATGACATGATTCTCTATATAGAAAACCCTAAAGACTCCAAGAACACTACTAGAAACAATAAGCAAATACAGTAAAGTTTCTGGATACAAAATCAACATTCAAAAATCCATAGTGTTCCTATACTCTAATAATGAAGTTCAGAAAAAGAAGTGGAAAAATAATTCCTTTTGCAATTGCAACAAAAGAATAAAATACCTAGGAATAAATTAATGAAAATGTGAAGGACCTATATAATGAAATAAGACTATTAAAAAAAAAATCGAAGAAGATACAAAGAAATGAAAGATATTCGTGTTCTTGGATTGGAAGAATCAACATAGTTAAAATGACCTTATTACCTAAAGCATTATACAGATTTAATGCAATCCATCAAAATCCCATTGCATTTTTAAAGAAACAGAACAAAAAAACATCAGATTTGTATGGAAGCACAAAAGACCCAATTGCCAAAGCATCCTGAGAAAAAGAACGAGGCTGGAGGCATCACTCTGCCCAACTTCAAATTATACTACAAAGCGATAGTAATCAAAACAGCATGGTATTGGCAGCAAAACAGAAACACAGACCAGTGAACAGAATCGAAGAGTCCAGAAGTAAACCCATATTTTTGGGCAATAATTTTCAACAAAAAAAAAAGCCAAAAACATACAGTGGAGAAAGGAAAGCCTCTTCAATAAATGGCGCTGGGAAAACTGGAAAGCCACCTGCAAAAAATGAAATAGACTGTTGTCTATCACCACACACCAAAATTAACTCAAAATGGATTAACCTGAATATAAGCCTGAAACAATAAAATGCATAGAAGAAAACATAGGAACTAAACTCAAGGACCTTGGACTTAAAGAGGATTTTATGAATTTGACCTCAAAGCAAGGGAAGTAAAGCAAAAATAAATGAATGGGACTACATCAAACTAAAAGCTTCTGCTCAGCAAAAGAAACCATCAACAAGGTAAAGAAACAAATCTGAATGGGAAAATATATTTGCAAGCAATACCTCAGATAAAGGCCTAATATCCAAAATATACAAAAACTCATACAACTCAATAACAACAAAAAAACAGCAATCCAATCAAAAAAAAAAATGGCAGAGGACCTGAACAGACACTTCTCTCTAGAGGACATACAAATGGCCAACAAATATTGAAAAGATGCTCAACATCGCTAGCTATTAGGGAAATGCAAATCAAAACCACAATAAGATACCATCTCACACCTGTTACAATACTATAATCAAGAGGACAAGTAATAACAAATGTTGCAGAGGATGCAGAGAAAAAGGGACCCTCATACACTGCTGGGTGTGACTGCAAATTGGTGCAGCCACTATTGAAAACAGTATGGCGGTTCCTCAGAAAACTAAGAATTGATCTACCATATTTACCCCAAAGGCTTGAAAAACCCATATCCGAAAAGATATTTGCACACCAATATTCATAGCAGCATTATTCACGGTGACCAGGACATGGAAGCAACTAAGTGTCCTATGATAGATGAGTGGCTTACTCAGCTATACGAGATGAAATACTACCATTTGTGGTAACTTGGATGGACCTCAAGATAATCATGCTAAGCGAAATAAACTAGACAGAAAAAGTTGAAAATCACATGATATCACTTATATGTACGATATAAACCTAAAAGCAACAAATGAGCAGGACAAACAGAGACTCATGAACATGGACAATAGACCAGTAGCTACCAGAGGGTAACAGGGAGGGCGGAGGGGAGAGGTATACCAGGTAAAGGGGGTCAAATATGTGGTGACAGAAAGAACTCTAACCATGGAAGGTGAACGTGTGTACAGCTGAGACTTATTGCATTTTGTTAACCAATGTCACCATAAATAAATAAATAGATAGATAAATAGATAACATATAGATAAATAAAAATTAAAATATTAAAATATCCTTGAACTAAATGATTTCAAAAGAAACTATCAAATACTGCATATCGTATCCATTAATACAGTATTCAATACTATAAAATACAATGTTTTTTTCATAGTAATATAGCACATAAATGCTTTATGGTTCTTATGCAAATATTTACTCTGTTGTGTATATATTGTTTATGTTAAATCCTCTGTTTTTGGAAGCAATTAATCAAGTAGCTAACAGTTATGTTTTCTGGTTATAGGTGAAGCTTCAGTAGAAAAGTACTTTTTTTGTTAAATTAAATATACTAACAAGCAAGCAGTTCAAAGTAAATGCAAAATACCTGGGATGTCTTTCCACTGTCAAATATAAGCATAATATCTACAAGCAAACCAAATATAAATTTATATCTTTGGATCTTAAAAATCTAGGACAGTGTTGGTTATGGCAGAATAGCTTGTATATCTCCACCAAGTTGTGTATCTCCAACACGTTAAGAACCATCAATTGTGGACAACATATAAGACAAGTACTTGAAAAGATTGAAGAATGACTACAGAAGTACGTCTAATGAAGAATTAAAGAAGGATGGCACAGACACCTCAACTAGGGACCACTTTGAAGGGCAATTCTATTTCAGAACCCCTTTAGCTAAGGCCTTTCTTAAAACCATCACAGCTCAACTTTTCCTACCCATTTCTTCCTTCTCTTCTTTTCTCTTCTCCTCCCTTCCACAGGTATTGATACCAATAATATCCTACTAAACTTCCTTCAAATTAATCTCTGTCCCACTGAGTTTGTAATAGGAACAAAAAGCCAGCAAAACTACCAAAGATTCAACCATTTAAAAAACAACCTCACTCATGGGTGAGATCCATATCACTAAGTTCCCCACTAAGAGCAAATCCCAGTACTTATTGTGCAGGACTGCCTAGAGTTCAAGCAGAAAGCCACGGTTTTATTTCCTGGAGGTGTCAAATGACAGTTTGGAGTCATCAACATGAGTGTAAATTTGAGGGCGGAAATCCCAGAAAGGTGAGAGCTACAGATGAAACCTATACTCTAAAAATAAGCTCACTTCAAACCTTTGGCTATCCCCTTAACTCATGTGTTGAGATACCATGGAGCCCAGGGGAAAGCAATAGCTAAGAGAATGAAAGAGGCTGAGGAATTATCTCAATTGTTGCCCACTGCAGCAGAAACAGAATTCTCTATTTGAGCCAAGCCAAGAAAAACTGCTGGGTAAACACCTGAGGCTTTATACTGCATTTCCTCAGAAGTAAAAACTAAGTGCCAGGATCACGGAATCTCCTTGGAAGAGGGTAAAATCAAGTCACCCTCGCATAGTATAAAAATCAAAGGTACCAAAGATCAACGTATTTTGCCAGTAATTTAACTGTTCACTACAAGCAAAATTAATACTCAGACAGAGAAAGACAACAGAGACAGGCTCTCCACAATGTATCATCTATAATGATTAGTATACAACAAAAAAAAAATTAATGGGCCATAGTAAAAGAAAAAGCTACACCCAAAACATACATTCTTTCAAATGTACATGGAACATACACTGAGATATAGTATACGCTGTGCTATAAAAATCAGGGCTCAAATTTCAAAGACTGACAATTCACTGAGTAATATTACCGATAACATAAATTAGAAATCATTAACGACAAAAAGACTCAAATATTTGGAAATTAAGCAACATACAACTACCCAATAGGTCAAAGCAGAAAAAAATTAGAAAATAATTCATGAAAAATAACATTAAAAATACACTACATCAAAATTTGAAGGATGCAGTTAAAATAGTGCTTAAAGGGAAATTTATAGATTTAAATGCTTAAACTAGAAAAAAAATGACTTGAAATGAATCATCTAAATTTCTACTCATAACAGGATAAGGACAGCAAGTAAATTCTAAATAAATAGAAAGAGTTCAGTCAGGATAGCAGAGTAGATAAATTCTGTGCTTGACTCCTTTCACAAGCATATCAAAATTACAACTACACTATAGAACCATCACTAGGAGTCATCTGAAGTCTAGCAGAAGTCCTGCAAATGGGGACTGCAACTTGAGGCCACCTCAAGACGAGTAGGAGGGCAAAGAAACAGAAAGGGCTGGTCCCACATCGGTGTGCGGCAGTTGAGAATCAGGGGGAATGTCACGGCCACAGATGTCCCCTGTGAGGAGCAAGGGATCCCAGCTCCACACCGAACTCCCCAGACCAGAGTCCCAGAACTGGGAAGAAAAGTCTCCACAACTTCTGGATGTGGAAACCAGCAGAGTTTGTGGCTGAGAATGTGAGTCTCAGAATTTCCTCTTAAGAGGACAACACACACACGTGCTGATGGACTCACTCATTCTGAGCTCTGGTGCTGGGACAGCAGCTCAAAAGGCACCAAGGATATACAGGAAGGAACTGGGTTGTTTGGCTTCAAAGTGAGAGCTGGAGTGGCAGCTTTCTCTCAGACAGAACTGCTAGTAGAAGCCATTGTTTCTTTAAGCCTCCTCCTTCCCTGCCTGCAGACACAGGAAGCTACTATATCTGAATCTCTATCAACCTAGCTAACACTGGTTCCCTTGCCCTGGTGATTCCCTCAAGCCTCACCCCGCCCAACTTGCAGGCCCACCCAATCTGCTCCCAGTAGCTTTTCCATAAAAATAGCCTGTCTTGGCTCACGCTGAGGACTATCCTAAAATCTTTCAAAGGTTCACAAAACTCAAACAAGCAGCATCTGGCCTTGCTGTTCCCCTGCACATCTTGCTGAGCAACCCAAGCTCGCCATTATTAGCCGCAACGGGCCTCAATTTGCAAACTGGCTTCTTGAGGCACCTCTAATCCTACTGCGAGTAGCAGCCACCTTCAGATTGCTTGGTGACTCTTGCCAGGTGGCCCTGTGCTGGGCAAAAGCTGCGCATAAACTTGACCTGTGGCAGGGCCCCTGTCAGGAGGCCCCAGGGCTGGCATGTCTACTGATCCGCTTCAAACTGAGAGGGAGCACCACCCAGGGCTACTACATTCAAGGATAACACACACCCAAAGGGCAGACTGGACAGGTACCAGAGCCCTGCTAAAGCAGATCCTACTCTGTAGGGTCAACTCCTCAGCGACCAGTCCTCACAATAAATCAGCACAAGGGCCAATCCCTCCCATTGAATTGCATACAGCAATCAAGGCTTAACTACAACATGAAGGCACATACAACTTGTAAGGCCAGAGCTCCCGGAAAAGGCCCCAGGGGCAAGTCCCCGCCCCTAGCTCCCACCTGCTAGCCACCTGATGCCCATGGACCAACCCGCGGGTGCCAGGACTACGCTGTGGCCGCCACACTGCTGCACCAATGAAAGAGCCCCACGCTGTGCTTTTGTCTTTTTTGAATCTTCCCCTTCCTGGACTCAACCCTTAAAACCCTGCCCTGACCCCGCCCGGGTGCGACTTCTCTGGCCCCTTTCCTCGGGACCAGAGAACCTCGCCCAGGACCGCTTGCCTTTCAACAAAGGACGCCTGTTAATCATGAGTCAGGCTCTGTTGAGCAGCTGAACCTTACACAACTCATACAAGGGACATACCTGGAGAACCCGGCTCAGGTGACTGCACCTCAGGACCCCACAGGACACCTACTAGATAAGGCCATTTACAAAAACTGGGAGATACAGCAGCCCTACCTACCACACAGAAACAAATACAGGGACGCAGCCAAAATGAGGAGACAAGAAACATGTCTGAAATGAAAGAACAGAACAAAGCTTCAGGAAAAAAAAAAAAAAAACTAAACAAAATAGACACAAGCAATCTGCAAGATGCAGAGTTCAAAACACTTGTTCTAAGGATGCTCAATGAACTGAGGGGAGGAATAGATGAACTCAGTGAGAACTTTAACAAGGAGATAGAAAACATGAAAATAGAGATAGAAAACAAAAAAGAACCAGTCATAAATGAAGAATACAATAACTGAAATGAAGAATATATCAGAGGGAACCACCAGTAGATAAGATGAAATGATTTAGAAGAAAGCAGAAAACACTCAATCAGAACAGCAACAAGAAAAAAGAATTCAAAAAAAGGAGGATAATTTAAGGGGCCTCTGGGACAACATCAAGTGTACCAACATTCACATCCTAGGAATACTAGAAAGAGAAGAGAGAGCACAAGGAATAGAAAAGCTATTTGAAGAAATAATAACAGAAAACTTTCCTAATCCAGTGAAGGAAATAAACATACAAGCCCAAGTAGTACAGTCCCAAACAAGATGAAGCCAAAGAGGCCCTCATCAAGACAAATCATAATCAAAATGCCAAATATTAAAAACAAAGAATCTTAAAAAGCAGCAAGAAAAGCAATTAGTTACCTACAACCATAAGACTGTCAGCTGATTTCTCAAAAGAAACTGCAGGCAGAGGGACTGGCATAAAATATTCAAAATGATGAAAAGTAAGGACCTACAACCAAAACGGCTCTACCCAGTAAGGCCATCATTTAAAATTGAAGGACAGATAAAGAGCTTCCCAGACAAGAAAAAGCTAAGGAGTTCATCACCACCACGCCAGTATTACAGGAAATGTCAGGGACTTCTTTAAGAAAAAAAAAAGGATAAAAAATAAACAAAATGGCAATAACTACATATCTATCAACAATTATTTTAAATATGAATGGATTAAAGGCTCCTATCAAAAGACATAGTGTGGCTGAATGGATAAGAAAATAAGACCCTTATATATGCTGCCCAACAAGAGACTCCCTTCAGAGCGAAAGACACAGAGACTGAAAGTAGAGGGTTGGAAAAAGATATTTCATGGGAAAAAAAAAAAAAAAAAAGCTAGGGTAGCAATACTTACTTATACCAGACAAAACAGACTTTAAAACAAAAGCTATAGGAGACAAAGAAAGACCCAGTTATCCCACTTCTGGGTATTTATCTGAAGAAACCCAAAATACTACTTCGAAGGGACATGTAAGTCCATATGTCCACTGCAGTATTATTTACAACAGCCAAGACAGGGAGGCAATCTGGGTGTCCATCAATCGATGAATGGATAAAAAAGAAGTGGTATAAATATATATACAATGGAATATTATTGTCATAAAAAAAATGGATAAAATCTGCCATCTGAATAACATGGATGGACTTCGAGGGTATTGTACTGAGTGGAGTAAGTCAGGCAGAGAAAGGAAAATGCCATATAATTTCACTTACATGTGGAATCTAAAGAGTAAAATAAACTAACAAAAGAGGAACAAACTCACACAAAGAATATTTTGAGGGTTGCCATAATGACAGGCAGATTAGGGGATTACTAAAGGGGAAGGGATTAAGAAGTACAAATTGGTATTTATAAAACAGTCATGGAGATGTAAAGTATAGCATAAGGAATATAGTCATAATGTTGTAATAACTATGTATGGTGTACTAGATTTCTCAAGGTGATCATCTCATGTTATGTAAATGTCTAATTACCATGTTGCATACCTGAAAATATAGTACTGTATGTCAACTATAATTGAACAATAAAACTTTTAAATATAGAAAGAAATAACAAAGATAAGCGAATATAAAAGAAATAGAAAATTAGGAAATTTAAAAAAGACTAAGGTGGAAAGCACCTCACTGAACTGATGCTATACTTCAATAAAAAGTTTTGAAAACACAAAAATTAATAGCTAGGTAGTAAATGACATTTTTTCCTAATTGACTTACAGATGTCCAGTAAGTGTGTTAAGAGTACTGGGTCCAAAACCAGGTCTTTCCAAAGCTGTCTCTTCCCATCATACAGTCCTAGAAGAAACGCTTCAAAAAGCAGGCCCTTTCAAACAGGATATCCAAGTTGCAATAAACATATAAAAAGATGCTAAATTCTCATTAGTTAAGAAGTGAAAGTCAAAGCCGCAATGAAACACAATTGTGCACCCACTAGATAACAGAAAGTAGAGAACTGACCATATAAATACTGATGAGGATACAGGCCAGCAGTTCTCAAACTATTGTTGAGGACCCCCAAGAAGCTCACAGACATTTGTTGAGGTAAAACTATTTTCATCATAACTTATTACCTTTTAAGTCTGTTGCTATGATGGCATAAAATCAGAAGGGTAAAAAGGCTGGTGCAACCACAAACAAAGGCAGTGTATTAAACTGTGGCAGTAAGACACTGTCTTCTTCACCAACATGCACTCAACGACTTCAAAAAGCAAAATCTACTTTCATTTAAAATACTTATTGAAAAAGTAAAGATTATTAATTTTATTCAATCTTGACCCTTGAATTCATGTATTTATTGAATATTGTGTGTGATGAATGAGAATATGCATAAAAGCACTTCAGACTTTAATAGACAATAATATATGGTTGTCTTGAGAAAATCACATGAGTCCTTAAGATACAAGATGAACTAGGCTTATTTTTCATTGAATAATTTGAAATGTTCAGCAGACAAATTATGGTTACTGAAATTTTATTTGGCAGATACTTTCTCAAAAATGAAGTGAGACTGTCAGTATTTGCGGCAAATGATAAAAGTTGAACTTTCAAGTAGTTAAGATTTTTAGAAAATTTCTAGCTGACACCTCGAGCTTGACAGCTTTTCTGATGAGATTAGTGATCATGTTGGTCTTAGGAAGCCAAAATCAATGTTCCGCCAGGCTTGGCTCTCATCTATCAGCTCTGGGAAGAATTTGCTTCCACGCTCATTCAAATTGGCCACATTCAGTTCCTCACAGTTGTACCACTGAGGTTCCCATTTCCTTGCTGGCAGTCATCCAAGGGCCACTCTCAGCTTCTAGAGGACATTCAAATTCCTTATCACATGTCCCCCTTCTATATATGAGCCAGCAATGATACCTAATCCTTTCCATGGTTCTATCTCTTTCTGACTTCTCCTTCTGCCACCAGCCAGAGAAAACTTTTAATAGGCCTGTCATTAGATGGTCCACCCAAATAATCTTATCTTAAAGTCAAGTGACTTGGGCTTTTAATTACATCTGCAATACTCCCTTCACAACAGTACTTGGAACAGTGTTTAACTGAATAGCCTGGGGACAGGAATCATGGAAGCCAACTTCAGAGTTTTGCCTACCACACTTCTCAGGGAAGGCTCCTGGCCAATGACTGAGTGCCACAGGAATATAAAAGGAATATAAAATGTTTCTGGGAAACATGCAGCTCTCCTGACAAGCAACTGGCTCAATGGTTCTCCACTGGCCTTTGAGAACTACACCACAGTCTAAGGCTCTTCCTACCTACCCCTCTTCCTTCTGTCTTCCACAGAAGTCAGATCTGCACAGATCTCTTTCAACTGCAGGGATACAATTGTTCTTAATTGTGGTTTGAATTACTCAAACATACATCTGTCAAAACTCATCAAACTGTACATTTAAGACATGCATTTTATTATATGTATAGTTATACTTCAATTAAAAAAAATCTATGCTCAATAAATATCAGCGCTACCAAAAAAAGAACCCTTATCTTTTGGAGATATATATTATGCATTGAAATAGTTACTGATGAAATGATATGATGGCAAAGATTTGCTTCAAGATAATCCAGGGTGGCTTCTTCTCTAAGGAAATAGCAAATGGCAGATGACTCTGGTGCTGCAGCACAGTCCAGAGGCCCCAGGGGCCCTGGATGGGAGGTCACCGCAGATGTGAAGGATCTGGTAGGGGTGTCCCAAGTGGAAGACATGGCCAGGCGGAGGCCATGGAGCTTGTGGAGGCAAGGCCCAAGACAAGGAGTAGCTACCTATCACCAAGCCAGGCTACCTGGTCAAGGACATGAAGACCAGGTTACTAGAGAAGATCCCTTCTGCCTGCCCATCAAGGAATCTGAGATCATTGACTTTTTCCTAGGGGTATCCCTTAAAGACGAGGTTTTGATGATTACGTCAGTACAAAAGCAGACTGGCGCTGGCCAGAGGGCCCATTTTGAGGCCATTGTCACCATCAGAGACTACAAAGGACATGTCTTTTGGGGTGTTAAGTGCTCCAAGAGTTAAGGGTGGAAAATTTTCCAGTAAGCCAGCATTAAGGATTTACTCTGATTCTGTTAACCAGGGTGCGGTAATCTGCTCAAAGATATGTAAGGGCCAACTTCTGCTTCTGTAATCTGCTTGCTTGTCTGATGTTAACCAGGGTGTGGTAATCTGCTCAAAGATATGCTAAAGGCCAGCTTCTGCTTCTGTAATCTGCTTGCTTGTTCTAGGCTTTATAAACTGCCTCTTTTGTTTGCTCTGGGCTGATTCTCTGACCCTGCGTGGTGAAGAGAGTCAGTCACCAGCCGGCTAATAAAGGCTCATAAATTAATCTCAATTGGCTCCATGGGTCTCAGATTTGATGTGCCACAATACAAGGAGGTAGCCACTGCATCCGTGGGGCTATCAAAGCTCTCCATCGTCCCTGTGTAGTGAGGCTGCTGGGGAATGATATGGGCAAGCCCCATACCATACCTTGCAAGGTGACTGGCCACTTATGGCTCTGTTTGAACGCCGCATCCTCATTGCCTCACTGCCGCATCCTCATTACCAGCATCCTCTTAGCCTGTGCCCAAGAAGTGCTAATGCTGGCTGGTATTGATGACTGCTAACCTCAGCCAGGGGCTGGACTGCCACCCTGGGCGACTTCACCAAGGTCACATTTGATGTTATCTCTAAGACCTACAGCTATCCCACCCTCAACCTCTGGAAAGAGACTGTGTTAACCAAGTCTCTCTATCAGGAATTAAAATAAAGAGAACTGAGCCTGCTAAAAGAAACAAACAAACAAATAAATAAATAAATAATCAATCAATCTAGGGTGATAGGAGGGGCTTTGGATAAAATAAAATTTGTCATATAATAAAGACTGTTGAAGTCAGGTGAGGGGTACATGGGAATTCATCAAATACTACTCTCTACCTTTGTATATTTGAAAATATCCACAATAAAAAGATATTTAACCTAACTCTTGGCAGTAGATACAGAATGACAAGAATTCTAATATACAATTGGGTTGAGTACAAATTGGTACAAACCCTTTAGAGATAATTTGTCTAAATCTACTAACACTGAAGCTTCATATACTCTTCAACCCAGCAACACATGTTTAGAATCCCCTAAATAACTTAATGCACATGTGTACAAAGAAATATGTACAAGGTTGTTTAATGTAGTATTGTTAGCAAAAATTGTGCAGCAATCTAAATGTCCCTGAATACTGGATGAAGTAATTGTGTCACAGTCACACAACATTACACAATAGCTAAAATGAAATATATCCTCATATATTAACATGATTATCAACATGATGAGAGAAAAGCTGCAGAATGATAAATATCTTGTTATAAAAAGTTTTAATATATACAAAGTTATCTATTATTTCTGGTTAGACTTAATAAAAAGGGTATCATGAGTATGATAATGTAGCAAATTCAGGATAACAATTACTTCCAGGTAAAGATTAAAGAGATAATAACAGGGATTTAACTATATATGTAATGATTTATTTTTTTGAAAGAAAAATCTGAAGATGGTAAAAATATAAAGAATTATTAGGGACTGGTATGTTGATTTATGTTCTCTTCTGTACTTTCCTGTTTGTCTGAAATTTTTCAAAAAAAAATTTAAAAAACAAAGCAAAAATGGGTGAGGCTATTCCAATAGTTCAAGAGAGAGAGATTACTACGCGGCAACTGCCAAGTTTTCTGACGTTAAAGTTTAAGATTTCTTTTAAGAATCAAGTCAATCGATTTCAAATATTACCTAGTTTAGTCATGCTATTTCAAAACTGTAAATTATCTCACTTCAAAATACTTGGTAAAATATTGATTTGAAATAAAGTCCTGCTGACAACATCAGTAACACATAACATGAATAACTAAACCCAAAATGTTGTCAAAGCATTGTGCCAAATAATTTTAAGATAATAAAAATGTAAAATGGGTAGCCTATTGCATCCATATTATTCTTCTTAAAATTATATATCTTAAATAAATATGGCAAAATGTGATAGGCATGAGTGCTGTGATTCTCTGTACTTTCCTATGTTTTTTGAAACCTGTTATAAAGTGAAGAAAAATAAATATAATTAAAATATCTACAGAAATAATGGTTTGAAAAATATTGCTTTCTAGGAAATTCTTCCCTAAGATCTCGCTAGTTGTTCAAAACAGAAAAATGTTTACTTATTTTTAACAGGCTACCAGAATTAGTCTGACAACTTTTATACAAACAAAACCAGGGTTACTCTTTATGAACTTTAAGCTCCTTTCAAAGAAAGCTTCTGTCATGATCACTACGTTCTGTAGGGGAGGGGCAAAGGTAGCTGTTCCTCTCGGATTCCCCATCTCACCATTTCTTTCACATTCTAGATTTGTAAGTAGGACTTCACAGATTTGGGGGTTTGGGGGGGTGTTGTTTTGATTTTTTGCTTTGTTTTGTTTTTTAGGTAAAGCAACCCTTGGTTGACCTCACAGATTGCAAGGACCTTGTCAGCTTACAATCCCTTATTTTTTTATTTTTTTATTTTTTACACCTGCTGTGCCTGATCTTCCTAGGTGGTCTCCCGGACTTCACAGGTTTTCAACACTATAGTGGGTTGAATGGTGGCCCACAAGAAGACATGTCCACATCCTTTCACTCACTCCAGTGATTGTTACATCACTGAGAAAAAGGCCCTCTGCAGATGTAACTAAATTTAGGAATCTTGAGATGAAATCATGCTGGATTTCAGGTGGCTCCTAAATCCAATGAGAAGTGTTTTTATGAGACAGGAGAAAAGACTAGGACACAAAGGAGAAGTCCATGTGAAGACACAGGCAGTGATCAATTATGTAGTCACAAGCCAAAGAACACCAAGAGCCACTAAAAACGGGAAGAGCCAAAGAACCTTAGAATCGTCGGGGGGAGTGTGGCCCAGCCAACATCTTGATTTCAGACCTCTTCCCTTCCAAACTGTGAGAGAAATTTCTGCAATTTGAATCACGAAGTTTATGGTCATCTGTTACAGCAGCCACAAGACACTAAAACAATTTCACCTTCCCAAACACTCCTCCACACTAATTCAACTAGTCACGTAGCATAGAACCTACCTTGATTTCACTTGCTCAAGAATTTCAGCCCACATTTTCTGTGCTCTTCCCCACACTCTGGCCTGAGCCTCCATCATAGATGCTGTCTGTGTAAATATGTATAATCTATTCTGAAACTTTCATCATCTGTAGCAAAAGTGGGTTTGTACCATTTTTCTGTTATCTGCTGGAATTCAAGGACTGATAAAGTAAAAAGTCACCATGGACACAATCACAGGTGTATGAATAAGAAGACAGCACCACTGAGCTTGGTTTTTAAATAACAGAAAACCAAATTCTGCCCCTGGGTGGTGGTGATATATAAAAAAAAAAGAGAGAAAGAGAACTAGGAATAAGTGATATTATTAGAGTACAGAATCTCTGGTCAGAAGAAATTATAGAGTTTTGAGCATAATTACAACATGGTGTGACTTATAAAAATTAATCTGGTTAAAATGCGAAGCCTACATTAAAAGTTGTGGTTAAACCTAACATCAATTTACAAATCAGTTGTATCTTATCAATTCTAATTTAGAGAAACAAAAGTAACTGAATTATACAGAAATTCAGGTAGTTAAAAAGACTCTTTCCTCAAACCAACTACTTTCCTCAAACCAAATATCCAAGACCTAGGCTATTCTGACCCAACCTACCATGAGGTTTTAGGTTTGGATGGCAGGGCCCTAATCCTACAGATGCAGCTTCTGTGCATCCCTGCAAAGGGTAGTATAGTAGCCAAGAATGCAGAACAAACATCAAGAAATGGCTGGTAAACAAGGACAGACATCCTCAGAGAGGGGCCAGCAAAGGGACTGCGAGATGGAAAAACAGCGGCAGAAAAGGGTTTGGGCCACAAAACACGGAACAATTGATAGAAAGTGTACAGGAAAAGCCTGGAGCTAGGCCCAGGAAGCAGTTCTCACATTTGCTGCAAATCCCATAAAATTCAGTTAATGCTACTAAAATCACTGAGCAAATTATTTAAATCAGAGACAAAGTTTCTAAATAACATACTTTTTTTTGTTGTTTTACCATTAGAGGGCATGTTTTAGAAATTAAAAGCTTATATCTTCTTAAAAATCCAAAACTGATCAGAAAATCCTGTCACTTTATGAAACATATCCTGAACCTCACTATTTCTCTCCTCTGCACTGACACCTTTGTTTAAGTCAACATCATCTTTCACCTAGACTAGCAATTGCTTCTAATCAATCTCCCTGTTTCCTGTCCATCCTAGTCTAGTATTCATTACCAAAATGGTAGTGATGGTGACATTTTCAAAATTTAAATGAGCTCATATCACTTACTTATTTCAATTTTTGATGGCTCTCACCTCTCACTTCCCTCTTGGTCCACTGCCTCCCAACCACAGTGGCTTTTCTGTTCCTATTACAAACTCTGTTCATTCCTTCCCCAGAATCCTTGAGCTCACTTCAACCTGGAGTCCCAGCTTTTGATGCAGCTGCCTCTTCATCCAAGTCTCACCTCAAATGAGGCATTCCAGAATCACACTAACTAAAACAACCCCTCCAAATCACTTGTCATCACTCTTCACCTCTAACAATTATAAACTGGCTAAAGACCATCTACCACCCAGCCTCCCACACCCTTATCTCTTTGCATAACACTGCAATAATTCTAAAATTCCTTGTGTATTTAAGCAGAATGTAATTCCCATGAGAGCAGCAACCCTATCTTTTTACTCACGATACACAGAAGCAGGAATTTGTTGCAGTATAAGCACTCATGTAAACACACTGGCACTGTATCTTGAAGTGAAACATTCACATATGCTAAAACCTACTAACAATTCATTTCCTAGGTGTATAGCTGAAACTCTTGTACATGTACAGTAGAAAGCAAGTAGAAGATATACTTGTAGAAGCACTCTTCACAATAACAAAAACTGGGAAACAACCCAAATATCAATAAACAAAAGACCAGATAGTTAAATTCTGGTTTATTTTCATAAAATAAAATATACATATAAGATGAATCAATTTAGTATCAAGTAATAATATGGTTGAATTTTAGCAATGTAATATTAAGTGGAAGTAATCCTAAATATTAAATAGAGCATAATATTTTTACAAAATTTAAAACCAGTTTTTTAAAAAAAAGTTTTAGAACATAAATACAATAAAACTATATAAAAAGAAAATGAAAATTATGAACATAGGAACCCCTGTTTAAACTGTTTACAGTTTTTTTTAATCACAAAAACAGTATAAAGAGAGTAAAGTAAAAAAGATACAGTCAGTTCAGGGTTTCAGGCTTGCCCACATTGCCAGTTTAACGGAAATACAAACCCAGATCTCTGGCCCTATGACCCAAGGATGCCTGAATGCTGCCCAGGGCTATTTGAGTTGTTTTTTGTTGTTGTTGTTGTTGTTTAAGTACTTTCTATAGAGTGCTATTACTACTTGCAGACATGTGTGATAGCAGACTAAGTAAATGATTTTAATTTTTTTACAAGTTCTTAAATGAATTCTTTCTCTCTAATCAAGAAAAACTAGCTTAAAACTACCTTTCCTTACCCAGCTCTCAATATTCTTCTTTATTCTTTTCATAACTGTAGTATTTCTGTCTGAAAGCAAGAAACAATGATTTTCAACACTAATATTTTAGTGTTGAAAATGTAATAACAGGCACTGGTTAAAAAAAACTGGGATATAGCCGTTGGAGGGACTACAAGGCAGTCCTTAAAAAAGAACAAAGAAGACACTTTACATAATGATACAGAATTGCATGTTATATAAAAAACTTTTTTACAAGGTACAGAAAAATACATATAATATGCTACGAATTCGGTTTAAATGAGAAATTATATATCTATAAAATAACTATATTCAAACTTGCAAATGCTTTTTAAAATATCTAGAAGGATACACAAGGAGTAAATATTGTAAATTCTATTTCTTTTTAATTTTGGCCATCTGAATGTATCTATTATTAAAAAATTCTAAATTTTAAAATAATAAAAGTAGACTATTGAAAAACAAATATATTCTAAAAAGCACTGATGATTTGTAATGTGGCACTTTTTCCAAGAGAAAAGTACTCCATGGTAGCTTATTCCTATCATTTTAATTTTGTACATTCAAAATCTGGATGACGAAAATGCTATCCACAGAGAAAGTCTGCTGTACTGAGTCCTGAGGTTCTGACAGGTCTTCTTTGAAGCTTTTCAAGACTTTTAAATTCATCAAGTGAGTTAACAATTCTTTTCACATTTTGAATGGTATATTTCTCACCTATATATAAATTACATTGGCTAATTTCTTTCTATTAGCCTTTGTCTCAGTTTATAAAAGATTTATATTATTAAAAAACTGTACCAACAACCAGCATCAATTCATGTCTCTTTTGATTCACTAGTGACATAGTTCACATTTTTATCTGGAAAAAAAAATTGGCCCTATCTGCTTTTTGATAAAAATTGTGGGGTTTTTTTCCCCTTAGTGTTAGATAACTGGGTAGTTATACCTAAAATGACTTGTAATTACCTTTGTACACCAGACTGCATACTACAAAAGCATGTGTTCAAAAGTGAAATGCTGGTTATGCTGCCAAGGATGGGGCATTTCAAACTATTAAATTTTAAGCCAGATAATTAAATCAAAATTAATTTTTTTTATTTTATTTTTTACTTTTGAAAAAGGAAGTACTATACCAAGTGCAAAGGAATGAAAAAAGTTTAAATGGCGCATCTTCACAGGGGATCAATTTCAAACATTGTTATATTTACATAAATTTGAATATATTATGCTGTCCATACTACAAAAATCATGTAAGTATGATAAGTATAAAATTTCAAAGAAATTTAGAGCTATTTAACTCTTATTTGATTTTAAGTATACCTTGGTAAAAAGTTCGTGGCTAACCGCTGGTTTTAAACTAGTTTAGTTAAAAGGTATACAAATAAGAAATTAGGGTTCTATTTACAAGGTCTCTATTTTTTTTCAGATTTGCATTTAATTTCAAAGAAAGTAAGATTACAGATTAACTAAAATGCTTAATGTTTTCCAAAATATTCCCAGTTTTGGTTATCACTTTTCATTAGGTCCCTGATATTTGCACTACCACTAAATATTGCATTTATTTACTTGATAGTATAGTAACATAATATCCAGCAGTGCATTAATGCAAAAACTGACAAAATAAAATAACCTTTTGCTGTTTTGCTGTAATGGATAAATTTTCCTTGCTTACTCTCCGAGTTCCTTTAAAGATAATGCTTTTGAGACCACCTTTGCATTCTGCCACTTCTATAACAACCGTTGCTGTTTTCTTTAGTGTAGCACATTTACACACAATGCATAACTTGCTATATATAGAACAGGAACACAAGGTCCCTATTCTCAATGCCTTAAAAACAGCACTGGTGAACCATCACCTTTATATTTGTATATACAGAAATCGAATAAAAGAATGATAAATCATTTCCACACAGATAAAACACACATTCTGCAAGTAAGCTGCAGTCAAGGTTTTTCAAATGACTTTCTCTAAGCAAACACTGGTTGCTACCTAGTAGACTGCTTTCCCTGCTACTTTTTTCTGTATATTTTTGTACACTATACTTCAAATGCTACTTCTGTTTCAATAGCTGCCAGCAGTATACTGCTGTGTACAGTACTTAAAAGAGAAAACTATCAGAAGGATCCTGCATTTGCATTTACTTTTGTACAAACCTTAATGGCAATTTGCAAAATTCCTACACTGCTCATTCAGCTTATTCCAAGGCAACTTTTAAGTTAACTGCCCTTTATTCCCTGAATATTCTTTTTTCTCACCCAAAAACTCATATATTTTTATATTTCTCTATGCAGCTACAGAGAGGTAAGATACCAAGAGTCAAAGGATGTTTCTAAGTATTTTCTATAGGTAATGACCACAATAGTGCCATTAAGTGTTATATCAAATAAGTTTTAAACGACTCGGTATTTTTTTATCAGTCATTACTGCAACACTGTTTTTATAAGCCCATTATGTACATATTATTGCCTTCTTATATCATATTCAGAGGACTCAGGAGAAATAATGCTTTTCTTATTGTTGCCTCTTGGTTTATTAAAATCTATATTTCATAGAATGAAACTAGTTATCTCACCTGAGAGATGCAAGACTATAAAAGTGCCTATGGAATAAAAATACATCACCATAAATAGCTTGTAGAAGCATGAAAAGATTATCTAATAAAGTTGATATCTGCATCTCAAAAATTTCAATGAGTAATTTTATTTTACTGAGTCATATTGTGCACTAACATCAATGAGATGACCAAGCACATCTATAGTATAATTTTTAAATTCAGTTAAAGAGCTTCAAAAATGTAGGTCTTAAAATTTTTTAAATCAGAAATTATGTCACTTTCTCATATTAATAACTTTTAATAGTGTTTTAAATAACATTAATTCAAAAATGCCTGTTTTTTAAAATAAAAGATGCAAAACAAACTGACTAGATTTCATGACAATTGAATGGATTTAAAATGTCAAGTAATATTGACTCAAGAAAGGTTACAAAGCTTGTCCAAAGTCACGATACTAGTAAGAAAGAATTCATATTTAAGTATGACAAATCCAAGACCCTTGTTTTATGTACTAAGGCATACGAGGTTTCCTAATAACCTAACGATCATTCTGGTATTTGCTCTGTGTGTTTTCCATTTAGCTGTACAAGTTCAATACAGTTCTCTGATATTTATATTTCAAACCTTCGTCAAAACTTGGTCTAGAGCTGAAATTTGGTATTTTAACCTAAAGTTAAAAAAGCCGAACTGAGAGACAAAAAGTGTTTATCTTAGATTTAAAAAAAAAAAAAAAAAAATTTGCAATGCAGTAGCACAGATTCAAGCAGAAACCAAATAGTGTCCTGACTACAGGGTGAAAACAAGCAGTTTTTTAAATGAGAAAAAGGAAAAGAATAATTACATGAAAAGAAATGAATTCCTGTTGGTGCTGACATGATTAGTTACTGATTCCACCTTCAGCGAGAAGGTCCAAAATCTTGATTCCTTGTGATCAGGCTGTCTGCTTTCCTGCTGGTTTTACACATAACTGCTTATGAAACAACTGTGGTTGAGCCCAGTCCCAAGGTCTGGGCCAGACCAAAGTTTCACAGGATAAGACAAGCAATGTGGTTCCTCTAATGGCTGTTCTGGGTCCATTTTAAAATGGCTCCTTTCATGCCATTTTTTTCACAGCTGCTTTAAGACCAAAGTTCTAAGTAGACACTATACAACCTAAAAACTTATAATTCTGAAAAGAAATACACAAGATTATGACTACGCTGTTAACAAGAGAGTTACAAAATGAATCAAATTCTAAATAAATTTGTGAGACTCAAAACAACTTTTGCCAGCCCTCAAGCACAATGTCATAAGAAAGACTGTTTATGGCTACAGCGAAAGAAGCTTCTAAAGAATTCTCATACCACCAAGTACTATCTTAAGCAAAAGCTGCCTGGATATCATACAGTAATCCTTTAGTCCCCTAGTTCCCTAGTTGTTTCTTTCCTTAAATATTTTATATTTTCATTTTGCCCGCTCTAGGACAGAGACGAAAATAAAAATTGATGAGAATAGTAAATCTCAGATTTAAAGAAACGCAAATCTCCCTTTATTTAGAAATCATTCCTCCATTAAACAAATATTTACTGACCATTTATTATGCTGGTGAACACACTTGACAAAACAAAATCCTTGCTCTCTTGGAGTTTACATTCTAGTAAGGAAGATAAATGTTCTTAAAAGATGTATTCATTGGGTACTGGGTCGTGGTAAGTGCTTTATGCATGTTAAAGGGAACAGAGAAAGGCTAGGACTGCTGCTTTACAGAGGGTAATCAGAGAAGCCTCTGTGAGGAGGTGACCTGTGAACAGAGACCTGAATAAACTGAGTGAATTTCGTGGTTATGTGAGGAAAGGAGGACCATCTAGTAAGGGGGATGAGTCCTTGGGACAAAAGCAGCTTGATGACTAGTGTAGTGCAATAGTGTGGGTGAGTGGAATGACAAGAGAAAAGGCTCCAGGAATAGGGCAAGACCATGTAGGGCTTTTCAAGCTGAGATAAGAACCCCTGAGCTCTTGAGAGGTTTTTGTAATAGAGGTACATGACCTTGCTTATATTAAAATGATTAATCTGGATGTTATATAAGAGTAGTCCAGAGCAGAGCACAAATCAAAAAAGGAGACCACTTAGGGACTGTTGCTTTGCTCTAGTTGATGGGCTAACAATGAGTTACACAAGAGTGGTAGCAATGGAGGAAGTGGAAGGTGGCCCAATTCAAGATATATTTTGAAGGTGGAGACAATGGAGTTTGCTGATGTAGTAGGTGTGAGCCAGAGAAAAAGCAGAGTCACTAAGGTTTTTGATGACTCAAAGTAATCTTCAATTTTCTCAATCATAGCTCTGACTAATTCTTATTTTTCCTGAAAGCTTGGGTAAAATTAATTCACCCTGAATATCCCATCTTAGAAGCCAAGTAATCATTAAATTTATTTACAGTCCCTACAAACTTTAAAGACACAGAGCACCTTTATGTTTTAGGATTCTTCCTCTTAACTTTTATACACTCTCAGAAATAATTTCTAACAACTAACTCAAGTGGTACCTTTGCCCTTTCACCCTATTCTCGGTTCTCATGACCCAATAAAGAAAAAAAAAAAATGTTGCACAGTGAGGAAGTACTAAGTAAAAAATCCAGCAGTGGTCACCTTCAAGCAACCCCCCTAGGGGGCTGGGTTTACTAATTGTTGCACGTTTCACCACCGTTGCACATTTCACCCACCGACACTGTATATCTATAAATGTCACTGACAGGTGCTTTCACACACATTTAAGATTACTCTGATATACAGACTGATGAAATTTAAAATAACCAATTGGCTTTTCACAGAACTTATTTTAAACACACACACACACACACACACACACACACACCCCTATAAAACACAATTAAGATTGCTGAATAGTGCAATAAAATGTTATCTCCACAATAAAAATTTAAAAAGCCCTAGCATATTCTATGCCTTATTAAATAGTACAGACTGACTATCTTATATCCTGTGTGGTCTTTCTACCTTCAGCCTTTCCTCTTTTCCTGAATGACACACTTCTAAAGCTAACATTTTTGGTGTATAAGCACATACTGTGTTAACACATGCAGCAAACACTCCACTGCGTAATCTCATTTATTCAACACAACAGCTCTATAAGTACTATCATTACCCCCATTCTGTAGATGGGTAAACCCATAAATGATCAGGTATCAAGAGTGACAGAAACAGGAGATGTCTCAGAACTGAAGACTCCAGAGCTTTTTCTCCTAACTACCATTACACTAACCACCTCTTAGTTCACCTAGGATAACTTTCCTAAAATAAAAATTGAATGATAACAGTTCCTCCTCAAATAAAATACTTCCAAGAGCTTTCAAACACATACAAAATAAGAGTTCAAACTCCTTAGCATGTTAGCTTAGCCTTAACATTATGTCCAGTTTAATCCTCCTCACTCCTCACATTATTGCCAACATAGACTACTGGCCATTTTCCAAATATGTTCTGTACTATTCCACCTGTGTCTACTCTCACATTAATCCATCAAACCATCCTCAATCTGTTGAACCCAAGTCACCTCTCTAAGACCCAACTCAAATGCCACTCTTCATGAATTTTTTTTTTCCCAAAACCGACAAGACACATACAATTCCTAAAAAATAGATTTTTCCCTCTTTGAGCTCCCACAGCATTTTGTAGTTTCTCAGGCAACTGTCATTCTATCTTGTTTGCACAAATTTCTTCTCTCTTCAAAGGGAGGCTGTTTTTGTAATCTTCAATTCCTACATACCTGCACATAAAATGTTTACAGAATTAAAAATGGGCATGAAACTTAAGTTCTTATGTTTTTTAAACTTAAGTTTTGTTGAGCAATGATTCCTATCTTAAAATCTGACTTTCAGATTACCAAGATCCATCGACTATTCAAATGACGCTCCTGAATTCCTAAACTGTAAGTGCATTCCCCATTTATAGCTAACAATAGCTAGTCAACAAAAGCAAACTCTTCCCCATTCAGAAGGGAGCATGTAACTGCATCGTATGAGTGGAAATAATTGGACACCATAAAGTCGATGAAATGTTTCTTTACTGATCTAATTTTATGGGTTTTTTTCCATATATGAACTATACATTCTTGAAAATATAGCTAGGTAATACGGTTTAAGGACAAGTATTACAGTGATAGCAATCCAGCATTTTATAAAACTAAATAAGTTTCATATTATTGATAATACACACTGACATTGAATTACCACATAAGTTCACTAAGTGCTTATCAGAAGTAAGTTTTTTTTTTCAATAATATGGCAGAAGAAAATTTTTCTCAGTATAATTTAATTGCCTCCTTTAAAGAGCAGGAAAGAACGTGAAATCATCCTTGATCGACACACCACAACTCCTGGAACCCAGAAGCCAACTAATTCCATCATGTTTCACATTCCTGTCAACCTCCCTTGATCACTGCCCCCAAAGTGAGCCCCATTCCCCACTGTTTCTCTTCTTTACCTATCTTCCCTCTGCTGACTACATCTCATCCCTTCCTAGTGATCCCTCAGGAAAATTGTTCCACTGGAAACAATTTCCCTACATGCTCAACTTCTTCACAGAACACACCCCCACTCTGGTGTAAGGGGTTACTAGACACATTTCTAGGTGAGAATGCAGCAATTTAGCACAATAGATAATACTAGATTCTGAAGTCAGACTGCCTGGGATTCCAATTCAAGCACTTACCAGCTATGTGAACTTGGGAAATAAACTCTAGTCAAACTAAACCACTTGTTGTTCCACAAACACACCCCCAAAATTTCCTGCCTTTGTTAATTCCACTGATATTACCATTCCATAATTATGCTATCCATCCTTCAGGAGGGTCGTCTGAAGTCATTTACTTTTCTACAAGTTTTCCTTATGTCTTCAATAAATCCCCATAGTACCTAACATACCCTTCTTAAAGGATATTTATATTACCCTATGGAATCCTTTTAAGTTGAATTATCCATGAAGGCAGAGACCATTTATTTCTGAATTTCTTGAGATACATAACACTGGGCCTTAAACAAGCACTAAGTATTTGGCAACCAAGCAAGAGGTAAATAGTCTACTTGATCATAATTTTTCCTCTCCCTCTTCCCAAGCCCCAAATGCCTGAGCATGAGATTTCCATTTTTTTATATTTTTAGTCAATATAATTATAAGAAACCATGGCATAAATCTTTTCTATCTTTAACATAAACTGAAAAAATTTTCTGAGTCTGTAAAATCCACTTTTGTGTAAACTTTAAATACTGTACTTAAAAGCAACATTTCAGCAGAAGATGTAGAAAGGAATGTTCGTGGAGAAACCCGGAAAGCCAGAAAAGAAGTCAATGCATAGCTCAACTTACCAGTTAAGAATATGGATTTAAGAGTTAGACATTCTTTAGTTTGAATTCCGGCTTCACTATTTGCCACCATCTGTAGGTATGGGCAAATTATTTAACTTCTCAAACTCTGTTTCCTCATCTGTAAAATGGGGGTACTGGCACCTCTGCATTCTAAGTAATAAATGAAATCATTTATGCAAAAACAAAGGTCAGTACCTGATATATAGCTTACATTCAATAAACAGATATTAGAAAAAAAATTTAATTTTAATTGATTAATTAGGCTTTATTTGATTAGACTTTCTTTTGTGTGGAAAGAAAAAATAAAATCTGCACAAAGTGGTAAGATAGTCAATTTTAACACTATAAATGGGACAAATAAATGATATTCTACTGGATTTAGTGGAAATAAAGTATGTAACAAGCTCTCACACAGAAGCTTTTCAAAGTCATAGCACAATAATTTTGACTGAATTATCTGACAATAAAAAGCCAACGACAAATTAAATCCAAGGCACTTTTCTAGAAAAAAAATAAAATTAAAAAAAGTATTTGATGAAGTTTAAATAAATTTAAATATCTAAAGATGATGGAATAAACAGTACCAGTGAAAGGATAATATTTAGAAATACAGTAGTAAATATCAGGGAGAAAATACTAAGAGTTGAAAATGTTTGCCTCTATATAACGAAAAAGGGAGTCAAGGATAAGGTTAAGTTAGGTGGGATGGGACAGAGTCAGGAGACTGCTGTTTTTCTTTAGAGGTCTCATGGTGACATTGCTTTTTAAAATTATGTTCATTATTTAGTTAATAAAAGTACAACTAATTCTAAAAGAATGTTTATTATTATAATCATTTTAAAGGCAGGGCTAGGGTGAGGCAAGCGAGACATCTAGAATACAAAATTTTAGATGACATCGTTCTCAGTGTCAAATAGTTGCACATAATTGCCCAACCACAAGATTGAGTGCCTCCTCCCAGCCCCATTAGGGCTAGTGTTTTAGGAATTTAAACACCATAAACAACTAAGGGATTTGGGTTGTTAGTCATAATATGGAATAAAATAAGTTGTTCAATACATAATAGGTACCTAAAATTATTTCTATCTACAAATACATATAAAAAGAAATCTAGAGAGATCTTTCTTAATATTAATGATAGTTATTTCTGGGTAGTACATTTTTCTAGTAGTGAGATTTTGGATATGCCCTCTGCACCACAAGATTTTTTAAATAATGGTCATATATAATATTTCCAAGGGAATGATTCTTTTAAAATAAAAAATGTTCAGCTCTCCACTCAGCCCCACTAACAGCACACCCACACATCTCCCATGACAACTTAATTCACTTCAGGCTTCATCTACCACCTCTGTGGAGAAAATTTACAAATCCGTATTCTTAACATCAGGAGCCGCCCCTGGTCCTTACTCCTCTAAGTTCCAATTCCGCACTGCCAACTGCCTCCCAGAGCACTAATTAAATATTTCACTGGTTCACCGGCAATTCAAACCAAGTATAAAATATCTTTTGTTCACATATACGAGCTCATCCTATTTCTCAATGTGAATTAGAAATAAGTGCAATAATTCCCCAGGTCACTCAGGTTTTACAACTAAAAGTTGTCTTTAACTTCTACCCTCTCTTTTACCCCATCCAGAAAATTATCAAGCCTGTCGTCACACCTCTGTAATACATCTGGCATCTAATCTAGCTTTCATTCCTACAAATATCATACTAGTTTCAGTTAATGAACTATGCTCTGAAATACCACTAAGAATCATAGATCAAGTAAATATGATGCAGTTTACTATCCTCAATACAAAGCATAAAACATGGCACAGATGAGGAAAGCAACATTTTTTGAATGAATGAAAAAAAAACAGTTTTCCCACTTCCCATCTCTCCTACCTCCACCAAATCATTTTGCAGTTATTCAATCTTCCTAAAACATAGCTCTTCTGAGATCACAAAAGCCATCACTTACCAATGCCACGTGAACAAAATAAAAACTCCTCAGCTTAGCATTCAAACCCCTCCACCACAGGGACTTTTCCTCTCTCCTCAGCCTATCTCCCATAATTCTATTCGTGTGGGTTTGTGTATACACACTCTATTTTCCAACCTCTGTGTCTTTGCTCATGTGCCCCATGAAATACCATCTCTCATAGTTTAATCTCTCAAAATTCTATTTATCTTGTAAAGCTCAGTGAAATGTCACCTTCCCACCTCCACAAACCCAAAGTAATCTGCAATCTTCTCTGTATTAGAGCTCTCACAGGATTTTGTAACTTTCTTTTATCACTTACCACATACAGATCTATAATCAAAATAAATTTTGGTTCCTTGTAAACAAGAACAACAACTTTTATTTACTTATCTCCCATTGTACCTAATATAATGTCTGGCATAATTACATAAAAGTCTCCAAGAAGTGAGAGACCTATGCAGCAATAATAATAAAGCAAAAACAGCAGTAGTAGCCAAATTTGAGTGCTGTGTATATGCCAGATACCAGTCTTAGATAGATGACAGACAGACAGAATTTCACTTCTTTTTCACAACGACATGAGGGAAGTACTATTGTCACAACTTTACAGATGAAAACAGGCAGAGAGGTAACTTATTTAAGGTTTACACTATAAAATTCTTCAACTGAATAAATAATCCTGCAAATAACATCTTTCTATATATAGCTAGTTCCTTACTTTAGGCCTACTCCATTAGACTCTAAAAATTATAACACTGAGTTAAATAGTTTTGATGGTTCTCATATTTACTTTTTTAAATATTTTCAAAAAAAGGTTAACCATTTTATAAATTCACCAACAAAGTACGAGGGTAACAATTTTACTGCCTCCCTGTCAGCCTAGTATATCACCATTATTTTCTCATTCTCCTATTTCAAGCTGGCAACAAATGATATGCATAATTCTTAATCTTAAATAATAGTATGCTAAAGGTTTATGACTAGTGCTTTGGAGTAGTTATTGCTATTGTCACAAATGATATTTTAAGAGCTACTATGCCTGAATAATTCATTGGGAGTCGTTTCATATTATTCACACAGATTAAAGAAAATCAAGCACTTAATCTAACTCAGATATTCATTAAACCTCTGAAGACATTCCATTCATTCATTTATTCAACAAGCCTTTATTGACAGCCTACAGGGATCAGGTACTGTACTAGTCCCTGGTCATAAACTGATAAAATGCAATCCTACCTTTAAAGGGATAACAGTTGTTTAAACATCAGAGTAACCATGAACTTGGGTGAGCTGGTTCATGGATCAGAAACTAACTTAAAGAAGGGTCGCTCTCAAGTCAGTTCTGGTACTGATTTCAACTGAAAGTGTTTAAATTTCACAGAGAACACCCAAATGTAACAGAACTAATGTGGGGTCAAACAAGTTCAACTAAAGTATCACCAAATAAAGGGAGTTCAAAAATAAAAGTCTTCAGTTAGAAAAGGTAATGGTGAAAAATTTTCCAGTTACCAGAAGGAAGGGGTGGCAGGGAGGCAGATAAGAGTAAAGGGGGTCAAATATACCGTGATGGAAAGAAATTTAACTTTGGATGGTGAACTCACAATGCAATACACAGATGATGTATTATAGAATGTACACTCGAAACCTATATAATTTTATTGACCAATGCCATCACAATAAATTGAAAAAAATTACTAGTCATGGAAAGAGGCAGAAAATTACAATACATAATGAGAAAAATCAATAAATCAAAACTAATCCAGACATAAAGAAAAGGTAATGGCTGGGAGAAAATAATCTATGTAATAAGCATGAATGGTACAGATTTGAGTTCATCAAATATAAAACCATCAAACTGGTAGACTCCTTTGGTGACAAGGTAAATAAGAAAATGGTATAAGTTCTATTTCCTATTGTATGAAATAAAATTATGAAAACCAATACCTCAAAATGCAATAAACAAAGATATAAAACCAACCCAAAAGGTTCTGGAAAAAATTGAGACAAAGCTATAAATCACTGCTCAAAGAAGCAGGGCAAAACTTACCCTTTATGGGACTATAGGAGATGAAAATCATGCCTCCCATAGTAATAAACAAACTGTTTTAACTGTAGGTCACCAGTGGCTTTTAAATACTGAGATTAAACCTTTGGTCTGATCCATTCTAGCAATTTCTAATTCAACCCCCTGGCTCCACAGGTATTTCAAACTAATTTTCCAGGGTGATCAATCATAACTCTGGGCTGAGATTTTAAAGGGGCCTATCCTTCATCCTCTTCTCCTTCTCTCAAACTCTTCTCTTTCCCATCAACCAACCTGCTTAAATGGATCTTTTAAGAGAAGATCATAACATCAATGTTTCAATTTAGAATTTGATGATAGCTGACTTCATTATTAGCTCAAAAGGAGCATTTACCCGCTCACTGCTTCCTTTGTTTTCTCATCCAGGACTACCTTCCACATTCTACTGTAAATACACTGATACGCTACAGCTGATTCTTATTCATCATTCCCCTACAAGCCCAGCAGTGCTTTCCACCTAGCAAATAGTTAATAATGTACACTCAACAGCAATAAAATGGTTATTCCACAATTCTCAGAAGTAGAAAATTATCACACTCCCACGTCATCAACCCGTGGTTAAAGACCAAAGGTATTTGTAAATTAAAAATGTAAATAATGTGTAGACCTAGTTCTATTCATCATTCAAAGCTGGATGAGGCTAGTTGCCAGCAGTCATAAGATTGGAAACTGGTTAAAGTCATTCATAGATTTATCTTCTCATGCATTCACACTTCCTGTCTGATAACTTCAAAGTAACCAATGAGACCTTTCAAAGGATTTTAAAGAGCCCTCACAAGCACCATAAAGGAGGAGAAAAATACAGCTATTTTGACAATATTTTCTCCAGAAGAAAAATGTACCAAGTTCTATTAATTTGTCTTTGAAGATATTTATTTTAAAAAATCAACTCATTTCATCTCCCAATTTTACATTTAGTGAAGAAAAAGATTTTCTTTTACAACATATAAAAGGTATGATACCACAATTTTCCATCCATATTTTGAAGGTCATTTAACACAATAAAACACTGCAAACTTACTGTGTACTTAAAACTAATTAAAATAAATTTTTTAAAAAACTGCAAACTTTATAAGCATAACCTTTGCATTCTAATAAAGATACTTTCTGAAAAATAAAATCTCCTGCAACAATAAAATGGAAAAAGAGTTTCATGGTTTCAAAGTGTTACCCACAAATAACAGAAAACTCAAAAGTATTTGTGGAAGAAGAATACAAAGAACTGGTTCCTCCAAAGCTCCCAAAATTAAACTGAGTCAATGGAAAGTTTTCTTAATCATTTACACTACCCTCACTTTAAATGAACACTACTTTCGTTTAATAAAAGGCAAATGAAAAAACAAAATCATCCTTCAAAATTACTTACATCAATCTGATCAAGTCACAGACTTCGACTGAAAAGAAACTTTAAACGCTTATCTCAGCCAACCTAACTGACCATCTAGGCAAGACCCATTTTCTTCTAGGGTTTGTGTAAGCCTAACACTCCAAAATATCCACCTCACAGTATTTTATACCAAGAATGACTTCTATTTATGTCTTGACTGTCAATATTTTGATTACAGTATTTAAATTTTTCAAAATTTTCTGCTACCTACCTAAAATCTAATTGAAAATCATTCTACTGTGTTCCACCAACACTTCAACAACTCCTGTAAAAAAATCTTTTTTTACATCTAAGTCACCCCATGTTCCTACTTTTGATTATTTCTTTTGTCGTGTTGTTGTTGTTTGTGCTCTCTAAAGATTAAATAAAATACTACATATAAAATCCACAGCACAGTCTGGAATATGTCTTCAAAAAACTGTTATCACTATTACTCATTTCTCCACATACCTCCAAAAGCCTGGCTGAATCTTCCTTCTCCTCCTTTTCTTGTGCCCCATTCCCCTAACAATATACTGATGATTCAGGCTGTAGTTAATTATGAGCTACGGTTTCTACTATATCTGTGCTTACTCATATGCTCATGTACTCAATTTTATTGTGTGCCAACTGTTTACCAGGTGCTGTGCAAAGCATAGTATATGGTGAGTAAAGGTGACTTGCTCTCTGTCCTCCTAGAGTTCAGAGTCCACTTTTGCTCTCACGTGGTCATTTAGCAAACCAAGAGAAAAGGATAACATAAGGCCACAGGGCTTAGTTCTTACAACAAATGATGTAATGCAAGGATAACAGTAACATGCTGCATTCAATAAGGAGATTAATAGGTTTCCATAAGGGACGCTGTCGAAAGAGAACCATTCTGGAATTCATTAAAATAGCACAAAATTTCTCAGATACCTCATGATAAGTGAGGCAACTATATAGCAACTTAAAAATATAAAGATACTATTAAGACACACACAAAAAATTGACCACTGATCAATCTACAAGATAAAGAGAATATGCTTTCACTGAAAGAACCGTATATTCCAGGAGTTTAGCGTTAGCTTTTTAGAAAAAAAAAAAAAATCATATAAAGAAAAAAAAGAACATACCAGAGTGGAAATGAACTCAGACGGATGGATTCTAAAGGATTTCACATTATTTATTAAAAGCATTGAACTGGCATTAAGATTCAAATTTTTATTCCTAGTGGGTACCCAAGAAGAGAGGTGCACACGCCAGGTCATTACTGCAAACTACTAGCCAAGACCATGCTGCTGACTCAGAGTCACACACCACAGTGGCTTCCCAAAGTACACTCATTTTCCACCACATGAAAATCTATCCCAAACTGTTTTTCAAAATGTGGTATTTGTGAAGGGCTGCAATTCAAGAGAAAGACTATGCGAAGAAATATAGCCATAAATGACAAATGTATTCATTCGAAAAATGTGACTAAATAAGGAAACAAATGGAATAGAAATATCGGATGTCCACCAAACCTCTTAGCTCTTTAAAAAAAAATTGTTTCTCTTAATAAAAACATCTAGAGGCAGCAATACTAGAGTCAGCCAACAATGGTGTTTCTGAAACCCAATGTATCTAGAATTAGATCCCAACTTTGCCTCTTCACTGGCTGTTTGTTATCAATTAATCTTCCTCTGAAAGTATGTGATACCCCCTCTGCAAAATACAGAAATGTCTGTTTTTTTCTATTGTACTTCTGATAAACATGTGTAAGAATATAATTGTTAACTGCTTTGAAAATTTTATGTTGGTGTCAATTTTCCCTAATTATCTTATGCCACTGAAATATAACCTCTGAAATGAATGAAGCGATCTCATTTTACATAGTGAATTACTACAAGACTTTCATTATCCTAAAATCCTGAATACTTTTATTTCTTATTAGTCATGATAAACAAAAATAGCAATTTATCTATAACACAGCCTTAAAAAAAAACAAATCAGGTTGAACTTGTGAGGAGTTTTTTAAATGATGCTTAGATAACCATGTTATTGCTGGCTAACTGGTTCATAGAGAACAGCGAGGCTTCAGAGCCGCTTCTTAACTACCATCATAAATGAAATACCATACCTCTTTGTTTTGCTCTAATGAATATTCTTTCTATCCTGCAGCAGAATTATTTCTGAAACTATCATGTTATAAGCTCTTCAACTAATTTTTAAATACATTTGTGTTTTTGTTACTAGTTTCATGGTATTTTTCATGTTTTGAAGAGTTCTATTATGTCATTAAAGACAAAAACTAGACGGAAATTAATGTATGTTAAGAACAAAACGTGTGTCACTATAAAAACTAACCTACATATGTCATAGCTCATTTAATCTTCAAAAAAAATCCTGTGAGAAAAGTAAAGCAGTCCTGCAACACCCAAAGTCATAAGTAGGCAATGGTATGGCTGAGAACTGAATCAAAGCAACCTTTATTCCAGACTACACTGCTATTACCTATGATTTTGGCTTTTTTAAACATCTTACTGCTTTTTCTGGTTATAAAAATAATACTTGTTAATTGCCAAAAATTCTGGCACACACAGAAAAATACAAAGAAAATTAAGAACTATGTGAACTCCTACCTTCCAGAGATAATCATTGCTTTTATCTTAATGAATTTTTTTCTTTACTAAATAAAATCTTAAGTTTTGGGTTTTTTTAATTCTTTACTTAAAACTATAAATTAACCCATTTCTCATTTTGGAGAAAAAAAAGTGCAGCTCGCTGCCAGTGTTAATTTAATTTTACATAAGCACACTCTTTGAGGCTGAAGCAAGTCTAACTGGTTTTCAACATTAAAATAAAATATAAAAACTGCTCTTGGAGTTATTTCTAAACGGAACTCGCTCTAATCCGAATGTTAAAAAAAAAAAAAGTATATGAAAATTGGATGCATCAAATGAATGTTCGAGCTAATAACTGTTCGAGAATTATGTTAACATCACTTGTAAGAATGCTACATTTTCTAAGATTTGACATTTTCAGCAATCGAGAATTACTATATTTTGTAAATGGAAATACCACTACTAAAAACAGAATGCTATAAATAAAAAGATGTCATTTGTTTCCAAAGACTATCCATATACTACAGCGATGCAAAAATAACAATAAAAGTGAAGCTTTCATGGCAAACTTTGGGGGCAAGGTTAGGACTATAATCCTTGAGTTATCGGGAGGTACATGCCGCAGCCACAGGTGCCACCAGTGAGTATTCTTGTGGCAAATGGTAAGTGAGTTAACATATGAATACCCCCTCATTGTTAAAATTCAAGCAGGAGTCAAAGTGCACCTTTTCCTGTATCCAATTCCAATTACTGCCATTAACAGTTATGACTAAACAGACTTTTTTCTATGCCTTTACATGCCTAATAGGAATAGAAATATGGTTCACTTAGTGTACTTTTATAAATATCTTACTTTTTATGTGTATGTGACTATACTATTCTACACCTTAATTTTTGCATTTAATGTGACTTGATGATCTCTCCAGGTCTATATATCCAGGTCTGGCTATGTCTTTAATTGCTATCTATTATTCTTAAAGAGTTCCTCTTACCTTTTTCATTTTTATGTCATTTTTTCTTGTTATTAAACAGTCTTCAGAAATAAATTCTATAATAGCTAAGTAACATTCATCTATATGGAAACACCACAATTAACTATTTCTTGTTGAGCATTATGATTTACCAAATTTTCACCATTAGCTATATTACTACGATGAGTATATTTGGTTAAATCTTTCTGTTAATTTTATATTATTTTCTTTAGACAAGATCCTAAAAGTGGAATTACTAGGTCAAAAGTAACATTTCAAGGCTCTGGATATATTTTCCTAAAATGCCCCTGAGAAAAACCACACCATTTAACAAACCCACAGCAGTGTATACACTCCATAACATTAGTTTTGCCTTTAAACAGTTATTTATTCAAGAAACCGATATTTAAAAAGTTATACTGCATGCTAAAACTCATCCCCCAATTTGGCTTAAGTCCAAAATTTTATTATAATTTAAACCAGCAAGTTCTGACTTCTTAGGTATTGGTTAAAAGATTTCTAAGACAGTAGCCAGAAAAGTAAGTCAATCCTATATTGATGAGGCACCACTAAGTAACTTCAAACGTGGTGGTGATAAGCTATCTTATCTGGTTTATAGACACATTTTATCAAGCATCTCCCCCTTACTAAAATATGATGTGCTCCCATAACCCTGACTGTAGAATACAATTCTGCTAAATCAATTATTTTTCCACCAGTCTATATCACAAAATCTTGGAATTGTTTTAATAAGAAAATGTGCCTCTGAATGTAAAAAACATATGGCAGAAAACAGTAAACCTTTAAAAATAAGTGGACTATATGAACACCTGAAAATGTATTCATAAAAACACAGAAATATCTAATTTGATTACACTCAATGCTTAAATGCAACTACATTTTAAAATTCTACATTTGACAGAAATTTTTCTAATATTTTATTGAAACATCAATAATATATGAATAACTGAAATAGTTAAGAAATAGAGCAGAAAATATTGAAGGTTAAAGACAACAATGAAAGACCCTTACCACAAACATTTCAGTGTGATTACATGCCTCACCCTGTGTTGTTACCACAACAGAAAAGGAGACAATGTATAGTTTAAACCACCTCTAAACTAACATTAACTTTACATCTACAGGGTACTCTTATCATCTTCAACACCTTAACCAGGACTTACACTAATTGGTGTATTTCCAACTTAACAGCTTTACTCTGGGCTGTAGTCATGTCTATCTTTGATTATCAGTGGAAGAAAATAACTCCACTAGAATCTACTGTCAAAAAACTGGTTAAGAGGCAACATGGTTAGCTGATTAGTAGAAGGTACCTGTGCTAAGTGTACAGTTTTAGGATGCTGCCTATGCTAATGAAGGACCTTTACCACAAGGTTAACTGGCAACTTCGTCCTCAACAGGGGATTCTAACTCATCAAAGATATTTGATGAACTGGGCAAAATATCAATCACCATTACAAACGATTAACCCAACATACACATAGAGCATATCAAATGCTCCAGGAAAGTGTTAATAGAAATAAGCTGTTAAATATAAATGGCAGAACAGGTCTTCCAAATTCTGCTGTGTAAGAAAAGCAAGGTTCAAGCGTATTTGTAATTGAATTAAAGCAAGGGTATATCATCATAAATACAACTGGTTTTTCCACATGCCTAGAAGTAAGTGACTATTAGCTGTAAAAGGACTACATCTTTCTTCGAAGCTGTCTCCTTGATTGATTGATGCTGCTACAGTTTAAAATATTAAAGCTTTTGTAAATGCTACTCCCTCTACTTGGCATGCTTTAGCCTCTTTCTAGGCCCAACACTAAACCCAAACAGGGGCTATCATCTAGGGAAGCAACCTGAATTCCTGCATAGGCATCTCAGTAAAATTAGTCTGGCTTCAAAGTGGAGGAAGAATGAAGTAAAATGAAAAAGTCTTAGTAAGGAAGGGAGGGCAACAAGGAGGCTGCTGCAGCAACTGGAAGAGAGAGAACATCTACCAGAACTAGGTAGGGCAGTGAGAGTGGAGATGGAGAGAGGCAGACATATTTCACATTGGTTTGAAAGGTGCAGAAGAACGAGATAGATAAAACAAATCCAGATGTGCTTGTGGGGAAGGGACTGGAGAGCCAGAGAGTAAATTAAGAAGGTAGAGGTTAACTTCTGGAGAGTAGCAGAAAAGAAATGGAAAGAGAAGAAAGAAGGGAGGGGCACCAAACCTATCTAACTTTGAATAAGCCTGACCCTCTTACCCTACTCTTAGACGCCCAGGGAATCATCATCTAACTTTGTCAGACAAAAATCCACCCCTCTCCCTGTTTATTACCTTGCTGTGTTTCTTAAATAGGAACTCAGTGATATAAGAAAACAGATCACATACTCTGGACATATTCTGGGTTACCAAACATGGCTATAATCTATAGATAGGCAGGTCTACATATTTTCGTTATTTTCCAATCCAAGGAAAAATAGTAGATAAAAAACTTGATATACAAGGAACATGTAGTGCATGTTCGTTTTGGATACTAGTTTTCCCGAACACTCATGAAAAAGAGCCATAATACTTTCAAGAAAGAATACACCCTGCACAGAGTACAAATAGCCCATAATATGTGATCTGATACTACCTCATTGTACTAGAAACTTTACACTTAAGTAGAAAGCCTGAATGAATTCTTACAGGGCAATCAAAACTGATTGACTCCTAGCAACGGAGTGCAGATTGGTGGTTGCCAGGAGCTGGGGAGTAAAGGAAGTGGGGAAATGTTGGTCAAAGAGTACATACTTCCAGTTACCAGATAAATTCTGGGGATCTAATGTACAGCATGGTGACTATAGTTAACAATGCTGTATTGTATACTTGAAAGGTGCAAAATGAGTAAATCTTAAATATTCTCACCAGAACAGCAACAAAAAAAAACTGTAATCATGAGAGGTGAAGGACGTGTTAACTAACCGTATGTGGTCAACGTTTTGCTGTATGTATATGTGTGAGTGCATCAAATCATTACATTATATACCTTAAATTTGGTATTATGTCAATTATAACTCAATAAAGGTGGGTAAAAATTATTTATTATCAGTATGCATATACACCAAGTTATAAGTCTGAGGTGTACAACTCTAAAGTTCTGTGATGGCAGGAATTACATCTATCTGCTCATCTTTATTTTCCTGGTGCTTATAAATTATTTGAAAATCAATATGCACTCCATCAATACCTGTTCGTTAATTGCTACCACTGAGATCTTTAGGCAAAAATATATGTATCCGACCTGCTAATACAAGAGAATTTCTACTCACCATATAGTTGTATAAATTGTCTGCTGTCAGGTATCAGAACAAATTTGGATTGATTAGTCATTCTAACTCGAACAGGATATAATTATGCAATCTTTTGTTCAAGTTTACATTAAAATTACAATTTAAAAAACGGCACTCTTTATTTGTAATTAAAAGCAAACAAGTTCAATTAGAGCCTTATATACCTAACTCACATTCAGTTCCAATTCCTGAATCAAACATGAACCCTTGTAACATCATTTATTAAATGAAAGGGGAAAAAAAACTCATGTGACCCAAATGTTCTGATCATTTGACCCCCCCCACTTTAAAAATTAGAAATGTTTCCCCAAAGTAATTTCAGTGATCATATATTTTCAATTTCTCAAGAGTCTCAAATTTAATTAACGTGTCATATAGAACATGGGTCATAGAGGAATCTGAAACACGTAATCACTGTATCCAGAGGCCTCCCTACTTCTCTTCCTCCCTCCTATTCCCCACTCCTCAAATAAGTTATGAGATCAATTTCGAAGAAATATAATAATTTTACTTTGAAACCTTATGATTTTCCTCAATTGAATCAACATGAAATGGAAGGGGAAAAGAAAGACAGGACATTGGGAGAAATTTATTCCAACTGAAATATCACGTTCTTACTAACAAAGATCACTGCCTTCAAATGTCATACACAGATGATTCATTCTTCCAGATGGATTCGTCTTATTTTTATTTCACCATTCCTGTTTCATCTTTTTGAAGCAAACTAATTCTCAAATATGGCATCTACAGAGCTGGTCATGATAAACAAAACAGCTGATTACTTACAAATGAGAAAATTAAACATCAGTGCAATTAAATACACACATTTAAACTAAATATTTGATTACTGCACACACTGCAATGATTTATGCTAAACGTGAACATTGATTTTAAATCTGATGTATTATTCTGTTTACTCAATAAATCTGAAAATCCACTAAAAGGTTAGAGGTTTCCTTGATAGCTAAGTGGATTAAGCTAGTAATATTTCAGTCAGTTGAAGGATGTATATGGTAGAAATTAGAAGGTATACAAAATGAATATTAACTATACCTAACCAGTTGAAAATCACCAAGGTTAGCTAAGGAAATCAGGAGAAAAAAAGCTGGAGAACTTAACACTAACAGTTAACAAAATCTGTTATAAAGCTATAATAATTATGACAGTATAGTGTTCACAGAAGACTAACAGAAACAGAATAGAGACCAGACAACAATCCACATATATTTGGTTACCTGACTTACAACAAAGCTGACACCGCAGGGTGGTGGGGAAAAAGATAATCTTTTTAATAACTAGTGCTGACAAAACTAAATATCCACAAGAAAAATAAATGTCCCCCCTCCCATATTCTACACAAAAGTCAATTCTAGATGGAGGGCATATTGAGATATAAAAGGTAAAACAAAGAATTCATAGAAAAAACATAGATCGCCATCTTTGTGATATTGGAATAGGCAAAGATATTTTTTAATGGTTCCCAAAAAGTTCTAACTATAAAGGAAAAGCTGATAAATTAAATAAGACCTAGTCCTCAAAAGACACTTAAGGAGTGAAAAAGTAACTTGCAGATTAGGAAAAGATATCCATAGTACAAGTATCTGACTAAGGATTAGTATCCAGAATATAAAAAGAACTCCCATAAGCAATAAAAAAAAGACATACAACTCAACAGAAAAAAATGGGCAAAAGTCTTTAACAGGCACTTCACAAAATACACACCCACCTAAATGACCAGGTTAAAAAAAAGAACATATCAACTACTAGTGAGAGTACAGAGAAGCTAAAACTCTCATACACTGCTGACACCCCATGATTCAGCGATTCCATTCCAAGGCACATCCTCAGCAGAATATTGACACATACTTACCAAAGCTATGTATTAGAATGTTCTCAGCACCCGCATTTGTAATGGTCAAAATAGTGGGGTGACGACTTCATAAAGTTACATAAATGTCTAATCATTATGTTGTATACCTGGAAATTTACATAATACTCTATGTCAACTGAAAATGAAATATTTTTTTAAATTTAAAAATAAAATAATAAAATAAAAATTAAAAACTAGAAACAATCCAAATGCCCAACAGGAGATAAACTGGGATATAGTCACTCACACAACAAAATGCTACACAGCAATGAGAATGAATGATCTATAATTATAGATAATGATATGGACAAATCTCACAGAAAATGCTGAGCAAAAGAAAGCACACACAAAAAAGTATAGTCTGTGTGATTTCATGTATATAAAATAGAAATACAGGCAAATACCATTTTATGCTGTTAGAAGTCTGAACACTAATAATCCACAAGGACAATGGAGGAACTTCTCTGTTTCTTGATGAGCTAGCCATGTATGATCTGTGTACTTTCCCTGTACGTATATTAAGCATACATCAGGTTGTTTTAAAAAAAAAAAAAGGGGGGGGACAATCTCCAGTTAATCTTGGAATGAGGGAGATCAGGTTATCAGACTCCTATGCTATAACTACCTTAAATCCCCTCCATTCAGAGGGAGCTCTAATAGTTTCAATACAGAGTATGGAGTCAGATGACACCAGGAACCTGAAATGAGAGAGCAGATGAAATAACAGTGGGGAAAAAAAGAAAAAAAGAAAGAAATAATAGTGAGAAATACGAGACTATTTATGAATACTGCATTTCCTTCAAACTTCTAGCAGTAACCAATAGCCGCCCAGCTGAATATCCAGCTGGCCCAATCAAATCTAAAATAAATAATTCCAAAAAGCCCAGGGTCTTTTGGATTTGAAGTTAGACTAAACCCCTTGTTAAATTATTGTTAGTTGTTAACCAATGTCACCATGATAAAAATAATAATAAATAGAATCAAAAAAATATATGTAAATATATCTTATAAAATAAAAAATATCCCATAAAAATTATTATCAGAAAATTTCAAATCTCCTGAAAGTATGTCTTAATGGGCATATAAATTATTATATCAGTTAGGGATAATGTTCTGATGCTTGTAACAGAGGCTTAAACAAGGTAGGGGGTTCATTCTCATGAAATGGAAGTTCAGAGAGAGGCACTTGCTGTTTTTGGTCTGGCAGCTAGTGAACAATATGGGCTAATTGTTGAAAAATAAAAAATTATTTAAAAAAAAAATATATGGGCTAAGATCTCTAAATCTCTTGGCTCTTCTCTAAACTTCTCTAGGATACTAATACAGCTCTAGTTATCATGTCTAACCTCTAAATAGAAAGAAAAAGAAACAAGTGAAAGGGCTTTTCCAAAAACTTCATTCAAAAATTTCTGCCTGCATCTCACTGACCAGCATTATGTCACACGGTCACTCCAGCTGGAAAGGAGGCTAAGAAATATATAGTTTTGTAGCTAGGCATACTTCTGTTTATAACAAAACTTAATGTTCTATTAGAAAGGAAAAGAGGAGAAATGGATATTAGGCAATTAGAAAGCTCTGCCACAGCTATGATGAGTTTACTAATGATGCATTTACCGATACTGAATATCTCTTTTTAATCTAGCAACTTACAAATTTGTGGCTCATGGCACTAGAAGAAATTTTCTGTGGTACAATTCTGGCAACTATTTTTCCAAAGTATTTTTCATACTGTTTACCACAGGGAGAAATGTGAAAGTTCAGGCACTATCATATTAAAAGACCAGTTACAGCCACCATTTCTTCAGCTAGCAGCTACAGATGGATGTCTGGGTAGAGTACCTTTCATACTTCAATGTTAATCTCTTATAAAGAGAATTACAAAAAAGTTGAACACAGTTTCTGAAATACTCAGTTTTTAGATGTTATAAGTTAATAATGAATTAAAAAAAAAAAAAAAGAACTTCTTAAGTCCTAAAGAGAGTAATTATTTCCTGACAAATTTTTCAGAATAAACAAATGAATTTTCAGTGTGCTCTTTTCTGACCCGAAGCATTATTCACTATTTATCCAAATTACTATTTTTTTATTTTAAATTTATTATTTGCCATTTCATGAAATCAAGTAATGTGGCACTTTTATGCTGAAACAGTTATCAAAACACAAACTTTCACTCTTGATACAACAGGTATGAATAATGCTATACTTAGCCAGCATTCCCCATATTCTTCAGTCCTCTTTATCTTTTCCCTGTATAAACCATCCATTATAATAAAATGGAGCACACTATTCAAAAAAATTCTTATTATTGTCTAAAATAGTAACAACATATTTCACAGGAGATTTTAAAAGGAGAATATTCTATTCACTAAATATTTCATGGCAATTTTATAGCATTCTGTCAAATACATTCTCTATTTTGGGCAAAGGTTTGCTTGTTCTCTCTTAAACAACTATCACATTAAAGTCTAACCGAAGTTTACTACATATCGCAGGAAAGATTTTAATTAAAATAAACCAAAGCTAAAACTGAAGATATAGATATCAATTAATTCAAGGAAATTAAATTTGTTTTAATCTTTGAAACATTTAAAGATTGTCTCCTCTACCAGAGAAAGATCATCTGATACCTTCAGTTGCTAATTTTGAGTCTATTCTCTTATTTCCTTTACAGTGGGGTCTGAAAGGCTGCTCATCTGCAGGTATTTGTACCTTATATGTTCCTCTCTGTATCCCTCTCCAGCTCCCAGCTCCCAGCTCCCACTCTCTTTCAACCATCTCCCCTGACAAATGTTTCCCTGCATGGCTATAAGTCCCCTCCATTCTACATTTCTACTTCCATTGAGGATCACAGACAATTGGAAGCCCTAGTCATCTTAGGCATATTAAGAAAGACCTAAAAAAGAATCTAAAGAAGTTCTGCTAGTATATTGTTATATTTCATAAGAGCAGCTGATAAATCAAGACTTTCAAAGTAATTTTTCATATGAATATGATGAACAAAATTCTCCAAGTATAAATGAGTTAAAAATTTATGTTAAACTTTTGGTAAATCAGTATTTTAATATATACATAGCTATATTTAGAAAAGTTACTCAAAAGTCAATCATCTTTCTTATAACTACCATACTGATTTTTCACACCTCATCTCTTATCATTCAAGGACAAAGCTACTAATGAAGTCAAAGGCTCAATCTCAGTGGCTCCAGTTAAGCTAAATTATCACAGATCTCTGCAATATATCACAATCTATAAACCAAATTGACACTGATGATTAATCCAAAAGAGAACTACTCAAAAGTATATGGGAGGAAATGCACAAATGCATTATTGATAGGAAGGAGGACCACCTCAAAGCACATGCACTGTTTAACGGTGAATCAGTCCATTAATTCCAAATATAAACATCTTGCTTTACTATTGTATATAACTATGCAACAATTAGTTACATACATAATACAACAACATAAGCCAGAGCCAGTTTTTCTCCAAAACGATAATAGTAGTATTAATATCTCATACTTTTCAAGATCAACAGATTTGAAATAAAACCTTGTTATCTGAGTCCAGTTTGAATACTGGCTACTGCAACCAAGAGAAGTTAACTCAAGGTTGAGCTACTCTACATCTATAAAAGAGCTCCTCTATATTTTTATTTATGGTATTCACATATTGAAAGATGTTACTAAATGTTTATTAACCACCTTGGGAGAAAGAAAAAGAAAAAGAATACCAGAAATGCCATTTCTTCTCGCTCGCTCTCTCTCACTCGCGCTCTCTCTCTCTCTCTCTCTCTCTCTCTCTTTCCTATGGTTCCACTAACACATTCATTCATTGGACAAATATTTATGGATTTCACTCTCTGAATAATGCCCAACCTTTAAGTGATTAAAAAAAAAAAAAAGCTAAGGAATTAGTGTGACCCAGATATAGAGGACTTTTCAACTAGTATAACTGGAGGATAGCTTTCAAAAGAAGATAAGAACTGCAGAGGAAGGAATCACTAGCATCTACCAATGTATAAAATGGCAAAAATTAATGTTGCTATTTTTGTAAGTCAAGACAATATTTTTATAAAGACTATCACTTTGGAATATGAATATCTAATGAGATTTAGCTGAATGGACACGAGAGTCTCCTGAGACTAATAATAATTTCTTCCATTTGAGCTTTTTGGTTTTTTTATTTTTGCTTTTTTGTTTTTCTGGAGTAGGGTCATTCAACAATTCTGTAGAAAGCAAGGAGAAAGCATATACCAAGTCTACTGGCAGTTTTTCCCATCCTCAAACAATTCCTTGTTCAGATGCACAGCCAGAGAAGTTCAAAGGTCACTGGCGTCTTTATACTCAATTCCATGGTAGTTACAAACAAACTTTTGTCCCCATTCCTTCAATGACATGACTACAACAACTACACTGACTGAACTTTTACATCTGAGGCCTGCATGTGCATTTCTTAACTGAAGGACCACAGTATTTCATTTATGCTTCAACCATAAATGATTAAATCTCTTTTGTGAAATAAAATAATCTATTTACCTGGGGGAAAATGAATGTTGATTTTAGCCAAATACAACGAACTTCACTGGCAGTAAAGGTCTTATAGTTTCTTGTCATAATTATCATACTTATTATTTTGTAAACCTCTGTTTACTTTGATTTTCAGGGTTTTCCTCATCTTTGCTGTATTTATTTTAAATTATACATGAAAAAAGTGAAAAAAATTATCATGGGTTTTTATACAGAGTTATAAATCTAAAAGTTCTTTCTTAAAATATGACAATAAATATACCTAAGAAATCTCAGTTGTAAAATTTATTTTAAAATAGAAGAGCCTAAATATATAGGGATAAGTAATATAAATACAGTATTATTTAGAATACAAGTAACTTTACCTTTATACACTTTAATAACTCTTACAGCATAAGTCAAACATTTAATTGCTAAAACTGTGCATTTAAACACTACTTTCTAAATAAATTCCTACTACTTTCATGTGTTAACAACAACCTCTAACGTCTATTCTAATACAATAAAATACTGTCATTATAGCTGAATAATTAATCAAAAATAATTACCCCCCAAATTAACCATCTTTGAAATAAAATTTTTTAGGAGCTGAGCTGAAAACTACACGAACACAAATCAACTGAAGCATGATGCTGAGAGGTCTTCACCAGTACCAGGATAAGAGACAGTTTCCTCTACACAGAAAACTTTCCATAACTGTTTCTAAGACAAATGCTCCTAGAAGCCTGAAAATACTACTTAAAATTTACTGAGCTACCACTACTGTGCTAAACATGATACTCCTCAAAGAAAATGAATCCAAACTCCTTTCTTTTTTTTTTTAATTTTAATGAACACACGGTAGAAAAGAATACAGGTGAAAGAAGTAAAAACGAACAAATCACACAGCAAAGATCATAGGAATACAGAAATGTTGCTAAAATTTAGTATATAGTGACTCTGGACAAGGCTAAACAAAGGAAAAGGGTCTAAAGTAAAAAAGGAAAAGTTAGTCCCGATTTTGCTACACAAAATTTGGTAACTCAAATATTTCTAGACCAGTGCCTTTATAGGATCATTTAACCAAAAGTTCCTTTTTTTTTTGTACTTCTACTAAAGTCCGTAACCCTGAAACTCTAAGAATATCATTTTTTCATATCGCTAATCTAGCTAAAACTAATCGGAAGTATTTTCTAAGACTTTTCTGTGTCAGACCTTCCCTCCCTACCTTTCAAAAGATTCGCCTATAAAAGAACAGCTCAGGCTACATGAATTCCGTTCTCTAAACCCTGAAGCTGCGGCTCCTATTTTGATTAGACAGGAATGCTACAAGAAATAAAGCCAGTAAAAACCAAGCATTTTTCCTTTTCCCACCTCTCTCCTATGCCAAGCAAGTGGCTGATGAGGAATTCACCAAATACTTTTAAGGACATATTCCTAAGCAAATAAATGTATGAAAACTGCTTTCCACCAGGAGCAAAGAGTAGATTAAACAATTTGTACTGTTAATCAAAGTAATTTACACTTTAAACATCTCACTAAATGATTCCCAGAATATTAATGGTGCAATGAAAAAAAAGCAAACTAAATATATTAGAACCTTATTTAGCAGGAAATACACTACCAGGAATGACATACTGAAATTTCTTTTACTGTTGTTGGAAGGAAATTTGCTCATGTTTAGCCATTACCATATCACCAAATGAAAAATGAAGATGTAATGAAAACTATAGGATCTATTAAAAGAAATTGAGGAGACACAAAGAAATAGAAAGATATTCCAAGTTCTTGGATTTAAAGAATCAACATAGTTAAAATGACCTTATTACCTAAGGCATTATACAGATTTCATGCAATCCCCATAAAAAATCCTTTCAGCACTTTTTAAAGAAACAGAATAAAAACCATCAGATTTGTATGGAAGCAAAAAAACAAAAACAAAAACAACCCCGAATCGCCAAAGACATCCTGAGAAAAAGAACAAGGCTGGAGGCATCACTCAGCCCAACTTCAAATTATACTACAAAGAGACAATAATCAAAACGGCATGGTACTGGCAGAAAAACAGACATACTGACCAGCGGAACAGAACTGGGAGTCCAGAAGTAAACCTATGTTTATATGGGCAAATAATTTTCAACGAAGGAGCCCAAAATATACAATGGAGGAAGGAAAGCCTTTTCAATAAATGATGCTGGGAAAACTGGAAAGCCACCTGCAAAACAATGAAACTAGACTGTTGTCTTATCACCACAAACCAAAATTAACTCAAAATGAATTAAGAACCTGAATATAAAACCTAAAACAATAAATTACATAGAAGAAAACATAGAAACTAAACTCATGGGTCTTGGACTTAAAGAGCATTTTATGAATTTGACCTCAAAGGCAAGGGAAGTAAAAGCAAAAATAAATGAATGGGACTATATCAAACTAAAACGCTTTTGCACAGCAAAGAAATGATCGACAAGGTAAAGAGAAAACCATCCGAATGGGAAAATATATTTGCAAGCAACACCTCCGATAAAAGCCTAATGTCCAAAATATACAAAGAACTCATATGACTCAATAACAATGGAAAAACAAACAATCCAATTAACAAAAGCAGAAACAAATTCATAGATACAGAGACTATTTTGAGGGATATTAGATGGAAGGGGGATTAGGGGGGACAAAAAAAAGGCAAGGGGATTAAGAGGTAGGTACAAATGGATAGTTGCAGAATAGACATGGAGATGGAGAGTGTAGCATGGGGAAGATGGTTAATGTAATAAATATGTAAGGAGGAAGAGGGGTACTAGATTTTAGTGGGGTGATCATTTTGTGAGTTATGTGGCTCTCCGATTCGCTATGCTACACAACTGAAACTGGTATATTATTGTATGCCAACTATAATTTTTTAAAAACTCATTGAATTGTCTATTAAATTTTTTAAAAGACAGAAAAAAAATGTGGAAAAAAAAATGGGCAGAGGACCTGAACAGCAATTTCTCCCAAGAAGACATACAAATAGCCAACAAACATATGTAAGGATGCTCAACATCGCTAGCTACTAAAGAAATGCAAATCAAAACCACAATGAGATACCATCGCACGTCTGTTAGAATAGCTGGTATCAACAGGACGAGTAATAACAAATGTTGGAGAGGATGCAGAGAAAAAAGAACCCTCATACACAGTTCTGGTGGGACTGAAAATTGGTACAACCACTATGGAAAACAGTATGGAGGTTTCTCAAAAAAACATAAGGGGAACACTTCATGACATTGGATTTAGCAATGATTTCTTGAATATGACACCAAAATCAGAGGCAACAAAAGTCAAAATAGACAAGCTGGACTTAATCAAAATTACAAACTTCATGCATTAACATCAATAGAGTGAAAAGCCAACTCACAGAACAGGAAAACATATTTTAAATCACATATCTAGTAAGAAAGAGATCAATACACAGAATGTATAAGGATCTCCAACATCAATAACAGCCCAATTCAAAAATGGGCAAAGGACTTGAATGAGCATTTCTCCAAAGATCAACACAAATAGCCAATAAGCATATTTTAGTCAACATCACCATCATTAACCAAATCTAAATCAAACTACAATGAGATAATACCTCACATCCATTAGGAGGGTTACTAGCAAAAAACAAACAACAAACAAACAAACAAACCCAGAAAATAAGTTTTGACAGAAATGTGAAGAAACTGGAACTCTTGTGCATCATTGGTGGGAATGTAAAATGATACAGCTGCTGTGGAAAACAGTATGGCAGTTCCTCAAAAAATTAAAAATAGAATTACCATATGACCCAGCAATTCTACTGTTGGATATATATCCAAAAGAATTGAACACAGGATCTCAAAGATATATTTGCACACTCATGTTCATAGCAGCACTATGCACAATAGCCAGGAGGTGGAAGCAACCCAACTGTCCATCAATGGATGAACAAATGTGGTATATACAAACAACAAAATATTATTCAGCCTTAAAAAAGGAAATCTTGTCACATGCTACAACATTGAAGAACCTTGAGGACATTATGTTAAGTGAAATAAGTCAGTCACACAAAAGCAAAATACTATATGATCCCATTGATATGAGGCATCTAAAGCAGCCAAATGCACAGCAACAAAAGAGTAGAACAGTGGTTACCAGGGGCTGCAGGTCACGAGAAACGAGGCCACGTTGTTTAATGGACACAGAGTGTTAATCCTGCAAGATGAAAAAGTTCTGGAGGTCTGTTTCACAACAGTGTGAATACTCTTAACACTATGAACTGTACATATAAAAATGGTTGGGATAGTAAATTTGTTATGTAAACTGTACAATAAAAAATTAGTACAAGTAACTACTTCATGGGGCAATTGTTGTAATTAAACCAGATACCACATGTAAGGTGCTAAGAATACTTCCTGACATTTCAATAATATTTAAATAATGTCAGCAATAACATTAGCTACTGATAATATGAATAAGACAGATATTTACCATTTAGTGAAACTGCATCCTAAATTTAGGATTATAAAAAACATTCCTTGAAAATTAAGCAAGAGAGTTTCATATGAGGAATGGGAACCTCTGATGGTTCTTGATCTGATAGAGTGGGGTAATGAAACTTAAGCTTAAGGAGGTGGGTATGGCAAGCTGATCAAAGAACACAAAATCGAGTCTGAGAAAGTTACTATGAAGAAACTCGGAAAAGTGCTACAATGATGTTCTGTTCATGCCTAGAACTCAAAAACAAGGAAAAAGAGAAAGAATTGGTATTAGAATGCAAGTTCCTTCAAATCATTGCTTTAACCAATAAATACAACTTTTCATTCTTAGCAAGTCAATACACGAAAGTCAGCTTAGTTAAAAATATTAGTTTTTTTCTCCCCATCAAAAGTTCAAGTAGAAATAAGCATTAAAACATAAAAAGCCTAACCTTCACCACCAAGAAAGCCTTTCTAAAAATACCAGATTCTCTAAAAGCAACACAGAATGGAAATATAAACATCATGCTGTATTCTCATTGACAGACAACCTGTTCTAAGGAGGCAGATAAATTAAGAATATAAACCATGGAGACATATGGAGTTCTGTATCTCTCATACATTCAAATACCTATCACCATGATAGTCTGCTAAATATACAAACACACATACAAAGTAAAATCTTGACCACTCTAAACCCTTAGAACAGGGTTTCTCAACCTTATACTGCTGGCATCTACACCTGATAATTCTTGGGAGGAGAGGGGGCAATTGCCCTGTGCATGAATTACACTAGAAAATTAGTTATTCTAAATGTAAAATATAAATCTGGGAAACATCCCTTTCTTAGCTCAAGTTGAATCTTTATAAATCATTTCATATTATTTATAGAGTAATACTAAGGAAAACACATACCTAAATTTGAATTCTGAATCAACCCACACTTAGGTGATCTGAGCAAGTGACCACAGTTTTCTGAAGTTTAGATAAAATAACATTGGTAAAGATTAACACAAAGTGGGCACTAAATTAAAGTGAATTTACATTTGAGTGTCAGAATTTTTTTAATAACTGGTTTATAAAATAATTATTTCTAAAATATACTGCAGTCTTCTGCCTTAATGTAATTTAACCTTTTATAAATGACTCAGGATGCCATTTCAGACAAACATCACTGTAATAACTAAATATGACACCAATATAGGGAAGAGAGCTATCAAAATGGGTAACACACAGAATCAAGTTTCAAGACCCTGGATCAGTTCTTTGATTCCCATTGAAATAATAACAACAATAATGGAGTAATATAAGTTGGGACAGAAAAACTCCAAAAAATTTAATTGCCTGCATGCCCTACATGAACCAGAAGTGACAGGCTGTCCAAAAAAAAAAAGTACAGAAAATCAATTTGGGTTAGTAGAGAGAATACACCAAAATAAGGGTCAGAAGAAGGGAGTTCTAGTTTCAACTGCCCTACTTGAGTGAGAATATGTAGCTAAATTAAGCCACTTAACCTCGATCTATATCCGCATTAATAAGGACACAAACCTACTTTGAAACCTCCAACATTGTCAGGCAAATCAAATAATGATGCTGAAAAGAAATTATCTCAAAGCTGTGTGTAAAATACTTTACACGATGAGATCCGAATAGTCATTATACAGCAGTCTAAAGCACGGTTTCCCATTCTTTTTCACTTATGACACAGAAAAATGACTGTACTGGTACAGGCACACTGGGGTAAATAAGCTGTAAATCGCCAACAGCGATCAGCCAGCCTAGAGGCTCTTGCCACTCGGCCACTGACAATACTCTCTGAGGACTAAGGAAATCAGTATTTCTAACCCATCTGTAAAACACTCAGAGCACTGCCTGGCACACCAGTTAGGAAGCTCTAATTAGAATACCATGTTTAATTAGGATCACTATAAGAGGGAATTTAACATTTTCTACAATAATTGGCTCTGACAAACAGAATCAAGACCAGAGTTTAACTATGTCCTGGACCTAAGCAACAAGGATCTGTGGATGGCCATGCACTGGCCACACCCTTGACAATGGGACCAGCTGTGTTCAGGGCCTAAAAGGTGTGCCCACCTGCAGCCTACACACCCCACCCTCACCTTGTCCAGGACCCCAGAATTTCCTGCCTATTTCCAAGATCTGCTCAGGCCTCTTCTCTGATTTGGTCCTCCCAAGGGCAGATGATCCCATCAGTATTTACATCTCTAGGCCCCAAAGATTGTCAAGGAGCTGCTGTCTGGAAGCTGCATGGGGATGTATGAGCTGGAGTATCCACATATGTGCACACACAAAGCCAGGAGCCTGGACTGAGAAGGGGACCCTGGGTTGGAGGCTGGGTCTTTCTTCGAACTTTACCATGTCCTGTAGCAGAACACCGGGGAGTCTGAAAATTCAGTCTGACTTTGATTTAGGTCATTTAGGTCATGAAGTTTTATTTAAGGTAGGCAATGGAACGACTATCGGTTAGCTTGATTTATAACTTGTAAATTTTTAGACAACATGGCATATGGACTTCCATTTGTATTCTTGCCTGGAATCCCAAAAATGTTAGGGATGAGCCTGAAGAATGATCTAAAAACCTTGCCATATGAGAAATAGTTAAAGAAAATTAGTACATTAAGTCTGGAAAGAAAAAAGGCTGATAGGAAGATAAAAGAACCAGCTATTTTTCACATGACAGCTAAAGAGCTATCACGAGAAAAATAAAGCAGATCTGTGTGGTGTTGGAAATGCAGGGAGCTACATTCCACTTCAATATAACAAGGAATTTTTAAACAGTAAAATCTTTTTTAAAAAAGAGTTGGGCTGTCATGTGAGTAACCGAGTTTTTAGACACTGAAAACACAGAAGCACAGAGGAGATGATTCTCTTCCAGGGATAATGTGGAAGGAATTCTGATACTGGGGAAAGGTAAGCCCATATATTCCTTAGAGGCCTACGTAACTGCAGTACTCTACAGTCTAATGAGGACGTAGCTCTCTATACAAAAACAAGTGGTGTGAAACACAAGGCAATATGAAAGCTAAACCCTAAAGTAACCTTTCTTGCTTAAAAAGTCCCTGCTGTCAACTTACTCTTGTCATTGGCCTCCTTACAAAATGGAGGTGAACTCCTCTTCTACAGAATTAATCACAAAATAAAGGCTAAACCAGCCTTATCTCAGGACATTTTTTTCCATCCTCCAGAAAATCATAACTTTCCCTACTGCTCCCAGCTGAGTCCTTTGATTTATTATCACTGTAAACCTTGTCTTCCATTCCCATGATGGACTCAGCCATCTCTCTATCATCAACAAATTCATTAAGTAGTGAATACTGCAGATATAGAATGTATCTAGACAGAAACCCTGCCACTCAAACAGCTTATGAAGGAAATTATAAGTTGAACACAGGAGCAAATAAATAATAAACTAATATGAAGAAGGTAATTGGGATAACGTAGAAGAAAGAGACTGGGATGAGAGAATGCATGTACAGGTAATCACGAAGGCCCCTCTAGGGAAGGAGAAGGAAGTCATGCAAAGATCTGAAGAAACAACATTCTAAGCAAAAGGAAGAGAAATTGCAAATCTCTAAGAATGTATGTGCTTAGCTTGTTCAAGAGGGAAAAAAAAGAACATCATCCACCTATTAGAATGGCCAAAATCCAGAACAATGGCAATAGCAAATGCAGGACAGAAACACTCATTCGTTGGTGGAGTAAATGCAAAATGGTATAGCCATTTGGGAAATGTTTGACAGTTTCTTATAAAACTAAACATATTCCCCGACTTCAAATTATACTCTAAAGCAACAATAATCAAAACAGCATGGTATTGGCAGAAAAAAAGACACACAGACCAGTGGAACAGAACTGGGAGTCCAGAAGTAAATCCATGCTTATATGGGCAAATAATTTTCAAAAAAAGAGCCAAAAACTACAATGGAGAAAGAAAAGCCTTTTCAATAAATGATGCTGGGAAAACTGAAAAGCCACCTGCAAAACAATGAAACTAGACTATTGTCTTATCACCACACACCAAAATTAACTCAAAATGAATTAAGGACCTGAATATAAAACCTAAAACAATAAATTACATAGAAGAAAAAATAGGAACTAAACTCATGGGCCTTGAACTTAAAGCGGATTTTATGAACTTGACCTCAAAGGCAAGGGAAGTAAAAGCAAAAGTAAATGAATGGGACTATATCAAACTAAAAGGCTTCTGCACAGCAAAAGAAACCATCAACAAGCCAAAGAGATTGGGGGTGGGGGGAACGACAAGGCAAAGAGACCAACATCCAAATGGGAAAATATATTTGCAAGTAATGCCTCTGTTAAGGGCCTAATGTCCAAAATATACAAAGAACTCATACAGCTAATAACAACAAAAATCCAATCAAAAAAGGAGAGTGGATTATCCCCTAGAAACAAGATAAATTTTGTGACCCAGTATTTTAAGAAAGAAGTTAAAATCATATGCTCTACTAAATCTCAAACATCAGTCTTCTTGTTTAACTGTGGCAGAATGCATTACTGTAGTTTAGAAATACATGCTTATCAGTAATAGTAACTTTCTCCCAAGAAGACATACAAACGGCCAACCATCGCTAGCTATTAGGGAAATGCAAATCAAAACCACAGTGAGATACTATCTCACACCTGTTAGAATGGCTATAATCAACAGAACAAGAAATAACAAGTTTTGGAGAGGATGGGGAGAAAAACGAACCCTCATAAACTACTGGTGGGACTACAAATTTGTACAGCCACTATGGAAAAACACTATGGAGGTTCCTCAAAAAACTAAGAATTGATCTATCATATGATCCAGCAATCCTTCTACTGGGTATTTACCTCAAAGACTTGAAAACATATACCTGAAAAGGTATTTCACACCGATGTTCATAGCAGCATTACTCACGGTGACCAGGACATGGAAGCAACCCAAGTGTCCTGTGACAGGTGATAAGATAAAGAAGTTGTGGTTCATATATACAATGGAATATAACTCAGCCATAAGAAGAGATGAAATACTGCCATTTATAACAAAATGGATGAACCTCAACATAATCATGCTAAGCAAAATAAGCTGGCCAGAAAAAGTTGAAAACCATGATATCACTTATATGTGGGGACATAAACCTAAACGCGACAAACAAACATAACAAACAGAAACTCATGAACATGGACAATGGACTAGTGGTTACTGAATGATGAGGTGGGGGAAGGTAGATGGTGTAGAAGGGGTCAAATATGTGGTAACAGAAAGAAATCTAACTATGAGTGGTAAACATATAATGTAATATATATATGACTTATTGTTGAATTGTACACTTGAAACTTACTAGATTTCATTAACCAATGTCACTATAATAAATTAAAAAATAAAAAATAAATAAATAAGTAAAAAAAGAAACTAAACATACTCTTAACCATACAATCCATTAATCATGAGCCTTGGTGTTTACCCAAATGAGTTGAAAACTTATGACCACAAAATACCTACACATGGATGTTTAAGCAATTTTATTTATAACTGGCAAAATTTGGAAGCAACCAAGATGTCCTACAGCAGGTGAATGGATAAACTGCCATACATCCAGGCAATGAAATATTATCCAGTTTTAAAAAGTAATGAGCTATCAAGTCACGAAAAGACATAGAAAAACTTAAATACATATTAGTAAGTGAAAGAAGCCAGCCTGGAAATGCTACATACTGTATGCTTTCAACTATCTGACTTCTAGAAAAGGCAAAACTATGGAATCATTAAACAGATCACTGGTAGCCTGAAGTTGGGGTGGGAGAAGGCAAGGGATGAACAGGCAGAGCAAAGATTTTCACGGTCTTAAAACTACAATGCATAGAATGTACAAAACCAAGAGTGAACCATAATATAAACTATGGACTCTGGGCGATAACGATTATCAGTGTAGTTTTGTCAACTGTAACAAATGTTATCACTCTAAAGGATGCTGATAATGAGAGGCTGTGCCTGTGTGGGGACAGGAAGTACATGGGAAGTCTCTGTATCTTCCGCTCAATTTTGCTGCAAATCTAAAACTGCTCTAAAACATGATATCTATTAATAAAGAAAAGAATATCATTTTGACTGGAGCCCAGTGATCAAAGGAGAGATCAGAGCAAGATGAGACTGGAAAGGAAGCTAGGCGCTAGATCATGCACTACAGCATTTTGAACTACATCATTCTTTGTTGTTGGGGGCTGTTCTGTGCATTGTAGCACGTTTAGCAGCATTCCAGGCCTCTACCAACTAGATACCAGTAGCACAGTCCCCCTACTACCCAACCCCGCAGTTCTGACAACCAAAAATGTCTCCAGACACTGCCAAATGTCCCCTAAGGGCAAAAATCTTCCCCAGGTGAAAACCACTGGACATAGTAAGTCTATCGGTCTCGTTGTCTAGCGTGCTCGTAAGCAGCTAAGATGGAGATTTTGTTTCCAAGGTAAAATTTTTAAGTTTTAATTTTAGTGTTAAGTGTATTGAAAGGCCAATATGCAAGTGATATGATCGGATTAACATTTAACATCATTTTTAGTGCCTGTGTATGGGATGGGTAAGGGATAAATAGGCAAGCATAGAGACAAGAAAAAGAGAAGTCTGTTAGCAATGTTCCAAAGGAGAAAGACTACTAACCTAAGGTTTTTTACTAAAAAAAACAGATATAGTCAGGTCCAGTTTATTTTGAAGGTGGAACCGACAAGACTTAACATGAGATAAGAAGGAAAAAAATGGAAGATGACTTCAAGGGTTTGGCCTGCACGACTAGGTAAATGGTAATATCACTTATTGAGACAGTGAAGACTTAGGAGAGGGGGAGAGAGGAGTAAATGAAAAAGTAATGTATAGTTTTGCATTGTTCATGTTACATTTGAGGTGTTTATTAGACATCCAAGTGGAGGAACGGAGTTAAGATGAGTCTAGAGCTCAAGGGAGAAAAACAAATCAGTAGTAGATATAGATATATATTTTTTTTCCTGAAAAATTTAAGCCTCTTCAGCCCATAAATGGTACTTGAAACCATGAAAATGGATGAAATCATCTGAGTAGAGCCCAGGGAGTTGGGAAGAGGGGCGAGGAGGAGGCATTGTGGGTAGAGATAAGCTGGCACAAAGACAGAGAGAATGAGAGGCTAAGAGGTCAGAGGAAACAGGAGGCCATCGTGAAATGCTGGTAGGAGATCAATAAGATACAGACACTGAACTGATTACTGGCTGTGGCAAGATATCGGCCATGGCAGGCAGGCTTGATTAAAAATAACTTCAGTATAGTAGTAGAACAAGAGGTCAAATGGATCAGGCTAAAGAGAGAATAAGTAGTAAGGAAATTGACACAGCAAATATAAACATCTTTTGCTATAAAAAGGAACAAAGAAATTGGGCAAAAGCTGAAGGGAATCATACGGTGGAAGAGAAGAAGGTTTAAGAGAGGTGATTTATTCAGTTAAAATATTAGTGGCTCGAACAATAAAAATTTTACTCTTCTCTCACTTAACCATCCAAAGATAAATAAGCAGTCCATGGCCAGGAGGTGGCTCTGCTCCACGAGATCATTCAAAGAACCATCTTATTGATCCATGTCCCCCTCAAGTGTTGCTTCCACCTACAGGTGGAATAAGGTTCAACAGCACTACGACCTTCTTAGCAAAAAGGGAGAAAGAGAAGTAGAAGACAACCAGCTTCCTTTCTAAGGCCATGACCTAGAAATCACACACATCACTTCTGGTCACATCCATTTAGTCAAAATATAGTCACATGGCCATATACATTTGTAAGAGAGAGGCTAGGAAATGCAGTGTAGTTGGATGGCCATGTGCCCAGGTAAAACTTGAGGGTCCTATTACTGAAAGGAAGCCGCAGAGAATGGCATTTGTTGAATGATTAATCATCAAGTAATATATGTTATATTACTTAATCATCAAGTAATATATGTTATATTACTTAATCATCAAGTAATATATGTTTACATACTAAAAGAAAATGATAATTTAGGAAAGAAAATAACTGTAGGAGTGAAGGCCCTAAGAAGGCAAAAATAAATCAGATCAGGGCACAAATTTATTGTCTCAGAAGCAAGAACACTTTGGTCTCCTGTCACTTCTCACATGCTTGACTTTTCAGAAGAAAGGCTGTCCTTTGACTGCATTTCCAGAAAATTAAAGTAACCCTTCCCTTCCATCTAGTAAATATAGCAATTACTCAAAGAGAATTTCTCACTTGGGTTGTCTACTGATAGGCTGATACAGACCTACTGCTTCATCAGAAAATGTGACCAATTTCAAAGCTGGAAGGGGTCTACAAAGTTCATTTTACAAATGTTCAAGGCCACAAAGTATCCTCTCCAACAGTATAACCCGGTCCTCCAACTGCCAGATGAAAGATTATCCCACTGACCCCTTGCCTACTCTTTTATATTTTGTTTTCATGTTACAGTTTATCTTCCCAATGAAATGAACACTTCCTGAAGGCAGAGAGTCAAGGCCACCTTCTTTCCTATCTATTTTCCATTGCATCAAGCATAGGACAAAATATATAATATGTACTCAGTAAATACTTTTCAGTTCACTGATGAAAGAGACTTGGTTTCTCTCAACCTGCTGGAGCCAGGATTCCTACTAAATCTGGAAGACCACTGTATATAAAGCAACTAGTAAGGACAGCTGGGTTCTCCTCGGATAGAAGCTCAATAAAAACCAATTATGTGCAAGAGGATGGTCCCTGCTATTTTAAAAAATCAGAGAATCAAAGAATTTGTAGTAATAACGAATCTTATGGTCCTCTAGTCTGACCTCTCATTTTAGATGTAAGGAAAAATAGGTTCAGAGAGATGAAATACTTGTCCAAAGTCAGACTGTTTACAACAGAGCCAACACGAAAATTCAGGTCCTCTGACTTTAAGTTCAAATCTCCTTTCCCTGTTCAAGGCTACTTTGCTGTACTTAAATTAGATACTTATTGAACATCATATAATAATGTTCTTCAAAAATGCTCAAAATGCTACTTACTCATTTTAAGAGTCTTTTTACTACATACGTCTCCAATGAAAAGAGGAGCAGGAATTAACTGTTTCAATCCTATACACAAAGGAATAAAAACAATATAGCCAAATGGCTTGCCCAAGATCACAAGGCTGAATCCCAGATAATAATAATTTTCCCTTTGAAGTGCAAACAAACAGTATATCTACTTTAGATTTCCCAGAGTATGGTGCCTACCTCTTATAACAGAGACAAAGTAAACAGATCATAACACTTCCATAATGCAGGGTCACACATGCTCTTTCTTTCAATGCTTTCCATCTCCACAACCTCCAATATTAATGTATATTATATTCCATAGTACAAAATAAGGGAGAAAATGGATATATAACAATAAGTCAAATAATAGGATCTCTCTGAAAACTAGAATTTCTACTTCCACACTGAACATTCTGGTTCACATATCTGCATGAGATATTAAGCCAAAAACTTCATTTGTCACTCCCTTTACCTATCCTAAAACAATTTTTAAAGACCAGTGAAGGTCCCTTCAGGTATACTGTGAAGTTGGAAACATTCATTTTACCGATCTTTACTACACTGAGGAATATTCCCTCTCAACCTTCAACTCTCCAGGTATAAAATCTTTGGTTGGTTGATTGGTTTTAACATCAAAAGAAAATACTGTCTCATGATAGTGGGTCTTTTTTAGGCCTCTTTCTTGAGATGCTACAATTAGAACCGTGCGGTTTAGTTTTCCAAGTGCTGCTGCTCTATGGTTTTATGGAAGGGCCCCTCTGCCTCCATCCCACTATTCCAACAAGAACAGCAAGGGAACATTAATGCTCTTGAATCAATTCACTGCATTTAAGCATCATCTAAGGCATGAAACTACACAATTTGTAGGACTGCAAGAGCCAAAATGACCCTAATTCTGTTTTGTTTTAACTCAGTCAGAACAATAGCCTGTGTTTATTTGCTCAGTCTTAGTTGAGATTAACGTTAGGTAAACCAGTACTTGAAGTTGAAGAAGTACACCCAATTTCTCAACTGTTAAGATAATTTCAACAAAAAAACTTCAAAAAGCAGCTTATATCAAAGTCTCTGGATAGTAAACTAGGTCTATCTTTAAAAAATAAATATAGTAACTTTTATTATTTTAACTTGAAGAAGATTGTTATAGAGATGTTAATGCAAATCATAAAGACTTAGTGTCATATATGTGTATGGAAAGTTATCTAACTCTGGCCTTATTAAAATAGGTTTTTCTCACATATCTTCCTCAAAGAAAAAGCAAAACAAAAAATACCAGTACAAAATACAAGTGGTATTTAAATTTCGTATACAAACGTAGAATAGTATCAAAAAATTATCAAGAACCAGGATCTCTGAAAAATAAAGCATAACTCTTTCAACCCATTCTTAATCATCTAAATAAATGATTAATAAAAATACAGTGTAACATGGAAATTTCTCAAGTTATTCCTATTATAGCTGGTAACTAAACTAGTGGTTCAATAAAAGAGAAAATTTGATAACAAGTAGCATACCACTCAGGAGAACAACTATACTACAGGGGCAAAGGCGACATGCAATATTTTAGGCATACTGTTTAAACCAGAATTTATAATCATCATCATCTATGATGTATTGAGTGCTTAACACAGTTATATTGTATTACACCTTGATATGCACCATTTTATTTAATCATTACTATAATCTTCCAAGATAGAGTCTATTGTTATTCTCTGATTACAAAGGAGGTACCTGAAGTACAAAAATGTTTGTCCAGGATCAAAGTTTACACCCAGCTGGCATTCCAGGGGTCTCAACCTGTATATATAAAAGGAAATCAACACCTGTGCTAAGTCAAAAAAATTTAAGTCCTAAATCAGGGTTTGGCAAACTTTTTCTGCACAGGGCCAGACAATAAACAGATCAGATTTTGCAGGCAATACTGTCTCTGTTGAAAGAAGACAACCCTGTTGTAGGGTCAACATAGCCACTGACAATCCATAAATGAATCAGTGTGACTGTGTGCCAATAAAGCTTTATTTATGGACACTGATATTTAAATTTCACATAACTTGCACATGTCATGAAATACAATTCTTTGTTTTCAAGCATTTAAATATTTTAAGTAATTCTTAGTTCATAGGACATACAAAAAGCAAACTGCAAACAAACAAACAAACAAACTATAGGCAAGATTTGGCCTACAATGAATTTTGCCAACTTCTGTTCTAAATAATGCCAAAAAAATTTTTTGTTAAAAAGGTTTCTTGCAAATCCTAACTTGTAGCCTTCTTTGATATTTTGAACGGATGCTCTAAAGAAGCTCAAAGTCTCAATAAACAACATCTGCCCCAGAATAATCAAAAATTCCAAAGAATTCCAAAATGTAGGTACTACATATGGATTTCCTAAGAATGAAATGGAATCACAAAATTTTGGAACTGAAAGAGATCTAACACATTCTCATTCCTTATGAGACTAAACAATGAACAATGTTTAGTTCATTTCATTACATTTTTCTTCTGCTACCACAATCTTCTGAAGAAAACAGCTGCTAGTCCCTGACATTTGTTAAATGCATTTACAGACAACAGTGAATCTATATATACCATGAAGACAATACAACCAGACCAGCTTGGAAAGGGAAAACACTGCTGAATAAGTCATTTAAAGAGAGAATAAGAAAAAGAGAGAAGTGAAGATGGATGTATTGACATTAAAGTCTCAACCCAACTGCAGCATAGCTTCTGGTGATTGGAAAATTATGCGGGGGTTGGGAAAAGAAAAGAAAAGGAACATAACCACTGGAATTCAAACCAACATCAAAGACTCTAATGACAGTTGAGCCTGCCTGGCTGTTTCTTAGCCTCTCCCTAGAAAACAAAACAGTTATATAATCTAAGAAGGTTCTTCCAAAAAACACTTCCTCTCTGGCCCACTTACACCCTATCACCCACCTCAGTGTGCACCACCACCATACAGTAAACTGGGCTTCTACCCCAACTCTGTCTGGACAAGCCTCTGTCCAAAGTGCTGCTTTATTCCATGGCCTGCTATAGGGACAACAGTATGTCAATAACTGGGCCTGAGTACACCATCCTAGAGACCTTTTCTATAAAGCATCATCACATAACCAATTTGAAGAATGAAGCAGATTCCAAATATTACTGAAAATAGAAATCACAACAGCATAATACCCCATCTTCACAAATAGCCCTATTAAAAAGACCAATGAGTACTTTAAAAACTTTGAGATCATGTTGGAGCAGTAAGTGATTAAATTTCTATTTCCTTCACTCTCAAGTCCAAGGAGCGAATGTCAAGATTCTGAGTTAGACTTCAATTTATTCAATAAGGAAAAATATATTAATGAATCACAACCATCACTACCCAAAAATATTGCAACAACAAATCCAATTACTGGATCAAACTAGCACATTTTCTGGAATCCAAGAGCCACTGTACTCTAGCACCATATGCTTTTTCTTCTTCCTGTAGAAATACGAATGTAGACAAGGTTTACAAAAGTAACAGAAGTTATTCCCATTCAGACTGACTTAAAAGGTCTAAAGCTGTGCCAAATTAAACTCTGAAAGAATGGAAAATAAAAGAGAAGCTGACAACAATGCAATGTGGCCCAGCTGCCAGATATCCATGTAGCATCATGCAGTGCCCCAAGCATTTCAAAAGCAAATTGCAATTCTGCATGCAGATCAAAATTATAATTATCCCAATTCTAATTCCTAAAAGCTTACTATTAAACTGCATCCCAAACATCCTGCTGTGGGTCTCCCTCTATCCTCGTTAAGCTTGAACAAGAAGTGGGGTTATAAAGGGTCCCGAAGTACACCAAAGCAAATAAATCAGGCGTGACTTTCTCTTCCTACCGTTTCTCTTGATGTTTGCGAAAATCTTCAACAAAAATATTTACTCGAGTCGACAAAATGAGAAAGGAACAATACTGGCCAGGTGGCGGGGAGTTCAAGGGAGGAAAAAATGGCACTAAGTCACCAGTATCGTCCAATGTGTAGCAGCAACTTCAGCCAATTAGAAAGATGAGAGGGAAAACTCCACGGGAGTCCCCACGAGCACGGACGTGTCGCCCGACCTACTCCACGCACGCCAGGGGCAGCACTGGTGGGAAAAGCTCCCGCGGCGGTCCCTTGGGAGCACTGCGTCTCCGGAGCCCCCTCTGCCATCCCACGGAATCGCGGCTCCGGCTCGCCTGGAGCCGCGGGCTGGGAGCACCGCAGCAGGCCAGAAATGCGTCTGAACCCCTCGTCCGCCGAGGCCGCGGGCAACAGGAGATGCGAGCGCGGAAGGGAGGCGGTCGGCCCGAAACCCGGTTCCCCCGGGAGGCGGGGGCAGTGAGTCCGGGGGGAACGGGGGAAACCCGAGATGGTCTCCTAAAAACATCCGATCCCGAACCTTTACTTTAAAAAGAATTTTTTCCAAAAAGAAAAGCAAGGCCCCCGGAGCCTTGCCCGCGGCGTCTGCCCACGTCACCGGCGCCCCTGCCCGCGCGCGGCCCCCGCCTTACCGAGCCCCGCGGCCCCGCCGCGCCGCCGCGGCCTCGCTGCGCCCCGCTCGCCGCTCCGTGTCTGCCCTCCGCGGGCGCCGGGCCCGCCGCCCTGTCCTCCGCCGCCTCCTCGTCGTCGTCCTCCTCGTCCTCGCCGCTGAACACCGCCCGCGCCGCAAGCCTAGCGCCTGGCAGCCCAGGGCAGCCGCGGGGGCTCGGCCGGACGCCCCCCGCGCCAGCGCCTCATCCCGCCTGGCCGCCCGTCAGGCTCGGGGGCGGGGACGCCGGGCTCCGGGCCGCGGCCTCGCTGTCCCCACCTCCGACACGCACCACGCTCGTGCGCCCCAGCGGCGTCCGCCCAGGTCCGCGGTCCTCGGGCTGCGAGCCCCTCACCCGGCGCCTCGGGCCGCCCCCGCCGCGCCCCCGCCCCGCAGCCAGCGCGCGCCCGCCGGAGCCCGCCGCCTGCCGGGCCTCCGCCTCCTCCGCTCCGCCTCCTCCTGCACCTCGACGCCCGCAGCGGGGAGAAGAGGCGCGCCGCTGCGGCCGCGGGCACGAGCACGCGAGAGGGGGCGGGCACAGCGCGCGCGCGGCCGCGGGCAGCGGGGGCGCGCCCAGGCCTTGCCTGCCGTTGTCCCGGGAGCGCACGTGCACTGCGGTGGGGCGCAGGGGTTAGCCTGGAGGAGCTCGGGCACTGAGATGCTGCTGTGGAGGCTTGGGCGCGGTCCGTTGCTTTGGCTTCTGCATTATGCTGCGGTGCAAAAATGAAAAACGTGCCGCAGCAGCGGTAACACCAGGAACAGACCTCCTCTGAGACTACAGCAGTGGCTCTTCTCCGCTCCCAACTGACCCCTGAATACTGTCACAGAGCGGGGAAGGAGAAGTGTTGCCGCAAGTCAGGAAGATCCTTGTCTCTCCATCTCTTGCGCATTTTGATCTAAAATCAACTCGCATCGGTTATTATTGGGGTGGGGAGGGGGGGTACTAAAAGTTCCTTCAGTTGCAATTCTTCATTGAGAGTTATGGACCAGATTGGAAGTGACAGGGCAGGGAGAGGTAGGACACGAAAGGGTGAAAGTAGCAAACCTTAAGATTCGTGGCCAGACTGAAAAGAGATCTTGGAGACGAGTGGAGGAGCTCACACGGAACCCCCTGCCTGTGGATGGCACTAACCTTGGTTCACCCCCTAATCCTTTTGTTCAGCCTCTAAAGGCACTTCCACCTGAAACAACCATCTGTGCAACAGAATATATCTTGACATTCTCCCGTTTTCTATTTTCATTTTTTTTCTTTTATGTATGTACCATTCACTCCTAACTCATTTGGTATGTAAATGTTGAGGGGAGGGGGAAGGAAGCAGGCAGTTAACCTACATAATTTAACTCCTAGTTCTCAAACCTACTGATGCCAAATGCTGCGTGGTCTAATGTCACTGCAGTGATTTCAATGGGAGTCATTGAATATAAAAGGTGGCCTTGACCACACTTAGCAGAATTTCAAGGGCATGTAACTTCTCACTATATCTTGGAGAGGAATTAGGGAATGATCATGTACAACAATCCCACTCTTCCAGCTTCAATATAATTAAAATTTCTTTAAATCCAAGATTCTAGATGTTTTCTATCAGAGAACGGGGGAAGGAATGGAATGAGAAGATTTGCACTGAGGCACAAATTGAGATGGGAAAATTTACAGAGCCTATTTAAATAAATGTATCCAGTCTTTATGGGCACTCCCTAAGTGCTGGCAAAACAGTAAAGTAAATGAGGAAAACTAGAGACCTTCAACTTCAACATAAACCCAGAGTTTGAAAATTACTCTTTCTCCAAACTGCAACTGTTGCATGGGTTTGCCTTTTGGCCACAGAGAGCCATCACTGCAAAGAGGGGCAATTATGCAGAGAGATATTCAGTAGCTTGCATTGCTCCTGGGGTTGGTGAGCATTAAACATAAAACTTCCTGCCATGTCAAGAGCAAGTCAGTATGGGACATGAAACCAAGTCATCACAGGAAGCAAGCAAGTTTTGCCCTAGGCTCTAGTCCTTTGGCTACCTCAAATAAGATAATGGCATTCTGTATTCTTTTTGCAAAGCTTTCATATCCCAGACTTTTGCCATTACACCCCAAAATTCAGCTGTAGTAGCTGAATGTTAAATGTTTTATGTTCAGCTGGTGGAGAAGGTGAATAATACATACAAAGAAGCTAGGATCTATGCATGCATTTGGATGACAAATATTTTACTTCAGTGTCTCAAAACATTTTGGTAACTTTCTTGCTACTGGTATTATATCTAGTTCAGAGAAAGAAAAAATGGATTCCATATGTGTATTCCAAATGTCAGAGGTGTTCGAACAAGCTCAAGGGTCCTCATGGTCTTCACTCTCCTTCAGAGCCAGCACGCCCTCTCTTTGGAAAGAAGTATCCGAATAGTAAGTAGTTATTATTGCTAAACCTGAGAAGATTGTGACTTCTGGGCAACCCTGAAGCCAGCTGAACTTGCTGTTTCGTATGTTTGTAACCAATTACCTCTGTCCTAATAATATCTTTAGTAGTTCAGTACATTTATTCCTAAAATTGCAACATTTTCTTAAAAAAAAAAAAAAAAAAAAGCCTGCCCAGCTATAAAATAATATGCGATAACTGCATTCATTTGGGTTTGATTCACTGTTCTCAAGGTGAGGGGCAGGAGGGGGGAAAAAAGACAAATTCCCTCTCTCACTGTTGGAAGCCTTAACCTAACCTCTTTTCTCGGCCTTGGCACTGTCATCTTCCTGTGGTAGCATCTGGGCTCACTCCTGGCATCACAGATCTGTTGCACTGCAGTCCCCTCCAGGCACTGAGCAACGTCATGGTGCAGACAAGTAGAGCCAGCAAAGAGGGCAGCCACACAGAGGACTGCAACACTTACCTAACCTTGAGCTTTATAGAGAGCCTGGGAATTGAGCAAGGGTGAGGGAGCAAGCTTATTTTCATCCCCAAATTGAGTGCTCAACAGCTGGCTTGAGAAAAATGAGTTGCTGAGAATGGGCCAAGGTTAATAGAGAATTTTCCCATAGTGACATTTGACATTGTCTTGTTTATTAATTTTTTCCTGCCCAAAGTGCCAACACCATATTGTGTCCTCATAAAACAGAACAACAAAATAGATTTTTGAAAAGGTTTGTTGCCTGAGTGTGGCATTCTTCTAGCTAATATGGATGCCCATGGAGTAGCCTCTCGAAACATTTTAAGGAAGTGGTCAATAGTCCTGTTCTCTAAGATGTGACAAATCCCTGGGGCATTTGCTGAAATGATAAATTTCTCATCTTCTCTCCTGGTCACATTTTGGTTCATTAGTCTCTATCACAATATTTTAGAACTTTTGTTGTTCTCCAACAAATTTTTTTTTTTCAGTCTCTAAACCGTAACACCAGCTGAACCTGTCTACACTTCTGTTTTTGCATATGGTTCAGCAAGATAGCAGCTCCTTTGTCATCTCCTCCACTGAGCCCTTCTCTGCTTCCTAATTGTAAATGTCTGTAAATGTCGGCTGTCCCAGGGCTCTGACCTTTGGCCTTTCCCATTCTCTTGCTACACTCCCTCCTAGGGCAGTCTTCTCCAGCCTTTGGCTTTAAATAGCCACCATTCACTGATGTATATAGTTCACCTTGACCTCTCCCCGGCACTGTGGGCTCAACATCCAGCTGCCTAGGTGACATCTCCACTTGGATGTCTCAAACTTAATGTGTTCAAAACAGAACTCTTGATTTTCCATATTAAAAGCAAAACCCAAAATTGTTTTCCTGTAAGCTTTCCCCATCCCAGAACAAAAATATCTCTTTCTATCAAACACCGCATGCATTTTATCAGCAAATCCTTCCAGTTCTACCTTCAAAACATATACTGAATCTAATATCTTCCCTCCCTCTTAACACTAAAACCCACATCTGCCCCCCATAATTTCCCTCCTGCTGCCTAACTGGTCTTGCTTTCATTCTTTCCCCTCCATAGTCTAGTTTCAACTCAGCAACCAGAGAATTCCTTTCAAAATATTGGTAAGATAATGTCATTCTCTTTGCTCAAAACTCTCCAGTGCCATATGCTTCTAATCACACAATAATAATAAAATTCAATGTCCTTTCCCCAGTCTTACAAGTCCCTTCATCCCCTATGGACCTCTTTAGTCTTAACCTCTTAACATTCACTGTGCCCCAGCTACGCAGGCCAGCCCTCCAGCTGTTCTTTAAACCAGGGAGAGCCACTTCTTCCTGGCTTTTAAATTAACATCTAAAATAGTTTTGACTTCTCTGTCCCCTTACTCTACTTTTTTTTTTTTAACAGTACTTATCACTATTTGACTGTGTTTGTAAATGATTATTTATTTGTTGCCTCCCTTAATAGAATAAATGTTCCTTGAGGCCAGGGACTTTGTTTATTCACCATTTTATCTGCCAAATGCATAAATAGTACTGTCAGAGTACAGAATCCATATGCTTACTTATTTTCTGCTATGGCTTATTGCTATGGATGTATCTTTATATTTATTAGAAGTGGAGACAACTTCACTGCAAATCAAAACAAATTATACTGAAAATCTAAGAAAAGATCGAAATTCAGCAGAGAGAAGTATGTATTAAATGAGTAATGTAATGCCTGTAAGGCAAAATCGTAGTCCAACCTTGCAATTAGGTTTTGATGTGTAAAACGTAAAGGCATAGAAAATTAAAGCCAAATTATGTGAAGTGCCCTCTCATTCCCAAATGAAGTAATCACCATGTTTAGAAAGTGATGTGATAAATGTTAGGAGATGCTTGTTGTCTCTCTCTTTTTTTTTTATCCTTCCCCACTATGTAACCTTGAAGAATCAATTAACACCTCTACGTTTCTATCTGTAAAAGGGGCCTGCTTGTTTTCTTCTTTAGTCGGGAATCATAAAGGTAGAATAACTTAGTTATTATGAAAAAGCTTTGGAAGAAAGGAAATTTAGGCATTGATGATGATAATTATGCTCCCCAAACTTCTTTGTCTAATTTTTTGAAAATGAGCAAGAAATAAATATATCTGAAGATTTATGAGAATCACTCAGCACTTTTAAAATGGTCAGAAAAAAAAGTCTGAGGCAGTAAAGCAACCTCATTTGCAGGAGCATATCACCCACTGTCTGAAGTCTACACTTGGCGTCATCACAAGCAACACAGGATCCATTTTATAGTCAGACATGAACTTTGACCAGGAAAGGAATTGCATTGAAATATAAGTTTTTGTATAAAGTATTCATTCCACTTCTTACTGAGCACAATCATGTGAAGGCTACTGAAAGACTTAACAAAGGCAACAATAACATTTCTGTATACGAGATCCTCAAAGTTTGGAAGGGGAGTTTTTGAAGCTGTGTTTCTTCAGCAAACATGCTGCTTTAAGATGTGTGTTTGATACACAAAGGGAAAACCATGTGAAGGCACAGGAAGAAGAGGGCCATTTGCAAGCCAGAGAGGCCTCAGAAGAAACTAATCTTGCTGACACATTGATCTTGGACTTCCAGCCTCCAGAACTGTGAGAAAATAAATTTCTGTTGTTTAAGCACAATGAAAAAAAAAAAGAAGATGTACGTTTAATTGAGGTGACTTAGAGGAAGCTAAATCTCTTATTGGTGGCTGAGACAGTGGTGAAATGTTGTCACTCCTCATGAGAAGACACACTCACACACACACATTTATACACACACATTTCACTATAAACACAGTGAGTGCTCTTCTCCTCTCTCAGAGCTCTGCCTGAATCAGCACTCTACTCAGCTGCTTGGTGATGCTCCCAACCCCAAAGCCTTTTATTAGATCTAAAGAACTGAAACCAGCGTTGAGGAAGTGCATGGGAAAGTGACTTGGGAAAGCAGAGATCAAAGAGAGGTCATTCAACTCCAGGGCATCTGCTTTCCCAGGGTGCTCCCTGCAATTCCCCTCCCACGATTTTGTCTTTTATGGCTTCCAGTTTCCAGAATTTACTGCATCTCAGAAAGTCTAAAACATCTGTGTTTTCCTGCTATATTCAAAATACATGCTGGCTGAGAATTTACCTGTTACTGAAACTTATGTAGTACATGCTAGGTTTCCGGGGCAACTTGAGAAGAGCTGTAGTAGATAATCCAATACACCACTTTATTATCTTTTAAAAATTAATTACTTGCACTTGGCTTTGGAAGTAATTTTGTATTTAGCTTTAAGTATAGATGGTCCCTGGATATGCTGGGGGTTAAGGGACCATAATCTATCATACAAAACAATAAAACTACTGTCAAAATATTATTCCCCTGTTCCCCATTCAATTTTTTTCTCTATGTAAAACAAACAGCATTGTGCTTCAGAATGATATAAAAGGCCAGTTTTAAGCAGAGCTGATAATTCACACAAACTTACTAGTTCACTCTTTCTTCCCTGAGTCATGACCTAATTTAAAAAGCATTTCTCTTTAGTTCTTCATGGATTTTAACAAAAAGCAACAGCAATCATCTTACTCATGGCAACAGAATGCTTTGTCAAAGAGTACAACATTCAACATAGAAAGGGTCAAGCAACTGAGAAAGTTGTAACTTAGGTAATTCACAGTTTTTTGTGCTTTGTGGAGCGCCTTTCAATAGCCGACCAAAGATTTTATGGACAAGTATGAAGCACTACAAAGAGAAACTGAGGCTCAGAGAGAGTCAAATTCTGACTAAATTCAACCTGTACTTGATCTTATTATCTATCTTTTATTAAATATATGTTGATGGCTACATCACAGAAAACTGGACAATAATTTTTAAGAATAATGTTATCTGTACACTGCAGGGGAAAGTTCATCCAAACAGAAAAACATCTTTCCACCCTCTTTCCTCCCCTCTACTACTGGAGGAAAGAAGACCGGGGGTCCTTGCATTTTCATTCCACCATTGCTTCCAGTAACTGTATTCAGTGCATTTATTATCTCTTCCCATGCCCATAAGAAAACAGCATAAAAAAACAAACGCACATTCAGGTACTGTGACTCAAGTTAAGGTCTGGTAGGTCAATTAGCCAAACCATTGGCATTTCGCATACCCAGTCCTTTCTCAGTTTTTTGATGGGCAAGTAAGTCTCCATAAGAGAATAATTTTTCCATTCCAATCTATTCTCCATAATTACTAGCCCTGCTTCTGTGCTAGGTCTCATATCCTACCCTTCCCCAAATTCCTCCAGTGCAGCTTTTTTGGAAGAGACAAAACCTTCCCAATATCACCGTAATACTGTAATGGTGTCCTTTTATGAGAAAAGCAAACAAAAAGTCAACCATCATGTTTTCCCTAGCAGATCAGGAAATTCTGGCCCTACTCACTACCAAGGGAGAAAGTTATCTTCAAGGAGATGACTAACTCTCAAGTTCTCATCTGTTTAGTACCGTGCTGAAGGCTGGACAAGGAAAAGTGAACTTCATTTCTCAATGCTTAGCGTTTAAGATAGATCAAATCAGCAAAGGCTAATCTATGGGTTACACAGACATCAAACAGCTGTGCAAACATTAGACAGATGCATAAATTAAATACAAAAGTAAATAAAGTATTTACATTAAGTAAAAGTCATACAGCTGCTGTTATTATTCTTTGCTAAGGCTCAGGAGGGAAGGAGGCTCATTAGGCTAAACAGATTGCATTTTTCTGTTGGGGATGGTGTCAGCAGGAAGGAGTGGAAAGGTCACATATGGCTAGGGGAACAAAGACAAACTGTTACATAAACTGTTGTCTGCTGGTACACAACCTCTGAGCTGGGTCTTCAGGCCGAAGTGACTCTGCTTCTCAGAAATTACTTTTATGTGCAGACTACGCTTTTAGGAATCTGTGTCAGTAACTAATTTTAAAGTGTCAGAGACCGCCCCAGTGGCCTGCAGCAGCAGGAACCCAATAAGGGGACCTGAGAGATTCAGCAAGGACTGTCTTACCTCGAAAAGTATCTTGCCATTCTACATGTGTCCATGGTGAAATGAAAGAAACTATAGCAGCCTACTGCCATTGGAAACTCTGCCTGCCTGGGCCTGGCACCGTGGAAATTTCCTGTCCTCTCTATGGAGAAACCCGGAATGCAGCTCAGCTTTATTTAGCCTGGATTCCTATACTCACTTGACACCTGGAACATAGGAGATGTGAATGATTGATGAATTGCTAAGCTGTTCATGAATCTTTCCTTACTGCATGGCCCTTTGTGCTTATTTTAAATAAAAATATTATTTCTATTCAGAGACATTACGTATAGTGTTCTATATTTGTAAAAACAAAGATGAAAATAAAGCCCATTGTTGAAGAAATTAGAAATGGTAGTTAAATGAAAAATCAATAATCCTACAATTCAGAGATAATCATTGTTAATATCTTGGTACATGTCTTCCATATATCTTTATAAACATGTATACATGTATAATGTTTTTCATACTTTATTTATTTGATTGAAAGCCTTTGAACAGTATATATAATGTTTTACATAGTTGATCTCAACTGTGTTCACACTGACTTCAGTTAGTTGTATTTGGGTTTTCTATGCTTAGTTGCTGCTGTTGCCATTGATTTGTTTTCTTTTAGGTTCAAGGTAGGCATTTTCACATAAAATCTTATTTTTAATCACTTCTCTGGCAATTCTTTCTTGTATTCTTAGCGTTGCATAATTATACCTACAATAGAACCATCATCCTAAAGTACCAAGATAAATCCTCCTACTCCAACATCACATGATGTTCTAATTCTACCTTCTCCTTCCTGGGCTCACAGGGCTCCAGCTCGGGCCGTGGCGATGAGTCAGCACCTCCAGCCCTGCCCTCTATGTATAAAATTTTTAACAAAAACAGGATTATATGAAATATAATGTATGCAATCTTTTTTCTTAACTAATTTTTCACTTTTCATGTCATTAAATATTTACCTACATTATTTTTATATGATCATATGTTCATAATATATATCCTCTAATATTTTCCTATTGTTGGACATTTCTAGTGCTGTGATTTTTTTTCTGCTCTAATTAGTGATGGCTGGTTGGTCATCCTTGTCGCTAAATGTGTGGACCTGTGAGAGTCAAATATCTTTCTTCACCTACTAGTTGATACCTCGACTTCCATGCTCAGTGCCTCAGCCCTTTGGCTTAAGGATTTTTGTTTAGTTAAAAAGTGAGAACCCCAGGAGAGGTGTTCCTTAAACATTATCCAACACTTATTTCCCCTTTTTCCTTGGCAAGTCCTGAGGAGGGTCTCAAAGACTGGTTCTATGCTCAGGCCTTGGCCCTGGGCCTTGCTTGCTCAAACCAGAAAAGCTCCAAAGTCCACACATGTTCCAGTAGAACTGTTATATTTTCATAATTGACTAAAATCCTGAGCAGTTGGAAAAACAGTTAATGCTGTCTGGCACTAATTACTGCTTAAATTTAGCTTATTTTAGAAAACACATTCAATCTTAGCTAATTCCCTCAATACCTGATCCAGATACTCATTAGCTTTTTCTCATGTTTTTTTTTATACTTTATATGGTTTTCTGTAAATATAAATTTATTTACTTCGTAGTCTATCCTCTTTACTGCATAGTCACTGTATTAACCTTATCAGGACCTCAATTTTTATTTCACTTCAATATAACTTATCGGTGGTCTCCCAAATTTAAGTCTGGTGCACTCTAAACCCCATAGAGATGGTATAATTCTTTTTATTCACATATCCAGGACTGTCTTTATCCCAAGAAGCGTGTCTCTGAGGTGTATTATCGAAACATACTGCTTACTCTGTAAAAGGCAGAGTCTAAGGAGAAGTAAAGTTTCCTGTTTCTACGCAGTCATGTGTATGCACATGAGCACGTGAGATACAGAGACAGAGACAAAGAGACAAGAGTTATTTCTCATGGGAAGTGGTGTCCACCTCCAGAGACTGAAGGTCGACAAATGTCAAGGGCTGCCAGATACCAAAGAAGTGCTAATTACTGCTGCTAAAGCTCTGTTCCCACCAGAGATTCATAGAGCAACCTTGGGGAAATGACTGAATGATTCCATTCCTCTAATCTCACACCCGAACACTAAGGACAATAATATCCCTGACTCCTTCTATTCCAAAGGCATAAGAAGGAATTAGTTTACAGTTGTTGTTTTGAGAGTCTATGGGAATGTTATTACTTCATGCTCCTTTCGTATTGCTTGCATTTCACTCAACCATTAAGAAAGGATAACTAAGCTAGAGACATTTCTTTCCTATAGTACTCTCTTGTAAAATGCACCCAACTGCTGAAGCTTAACAAGCGTAAGAAGGGCGAGAGAGAGAGAGAGAGAGAGAGAGAGAGAGAGAGAGAGAGAGAGAGAGAGAAAGAGAGAGAGAGAGAGCGCGCGCGCGCGCGAGAGAAATCATAACCACCCTCTCATACTCACACATATTTGGCATCTCAAGCTTTGAGCAGTTAATAACCAACTCCTAGGGTTGGAAACTGTCATGCTCATAATGCTGGTTTAATTGTTCTCACACACCCTACTGAGCACACCTTCTTTCCTGAAAAGGCTCAGCACAAACCCACGGTTCTGCTTTGGAAGGCAAAAGGGTGGAATGAAGTTTGAAATGGAATACAGAGGCTTTCATAAAATGGAGTAAGGACCAAAGGTTCTAACTCCAGGAGGCTAGTATTTTTAAGCAAATATTCCAATTGTTTTCTACTTCTCTTTCTACTTTCTCTGCATGTGTCTACTCACAGAAAATTTGGTTTTACAATGTAGTTTGTCTGGATTCCCGTCCTCTGACAAGGGATTGAGGACCTAGTCATGCCACCAGGAGAGCCACAAGAAAGAATGGATGAAGGAGTCTTTTACGGACAAGTGTGAGCAATGTCAAAATAAAGATAGCATGCAAATTAAAAAGAGGCAAGGATCATGAACCAGCAAAGAGAGCCTGAAGAGGCCACCAAGGTGAGCAAAGTAGCAGTTACGAAAGCCAGAGAACAGAGCTTGGGGCAGAGACAAAGAAGACCAAGGCAGGAAGCAGAGGCGGGCAAGAGCTACAGAAGGCTGTCCTAGGTAAATACTTGAGACAAGGGCTTAGTTCAGCTGGCTCTTCTTTGCTTTGTGTGGGAGTACTGACTATTGAAGGGTGAAGGTGCGAACCAGTTGATCTACAGCCACTCTGGAAGCTCTGACCTTCAAGAAATTTTATTGGGTTGATAGCAAACATAATCAGTAGCATATTGAACACTTACACTACTCCATACTAAACTGTGAACGTTAATTAAACATATGGTACCCAGTATTTTCAACAACAAAATCAAATAGGTATTAGCCCTGTTATGCTGGCCAGATAACTGAGACAGAGGTTAAATAATTTGCCTAAGATCACACAGTAGCTGGCAACACTGTGGTTTGAGGTTAGGTTTTTGTGTCTTCAGAGCCCCAGTTCTTCTCAAACTCGAAATAATTAAATATGCACATTTCTCCCAGATCTTCTGATTTAATAGTTTTGGGGTGCGGCCTAGGAATTTGTGTCTTTAACATACATCCCAGTTGTTGACACAGAGGTTCAGGTCCCCTTGCCAGACATACCAAAACACTACACTGCAGTGAAGTTAAGAAATAAGCATATCGGAAACAAGGGTGGAAATACATTGAAGGGAAAATGTAGAAAAGGCTTCACCTCATAGTCTGTGATAGTCCTGATAGTCTATTTCTTTTTTTTCTGAAACATGTGTTTCCTGTCACTTGAAAATAGCCAAGAGTAATCAATCTGATAATGAGAAGGATGAAGCTTCCTCCTGAGTTTAGGTCCTACAAACCCTAATCCCTTGTTCAATCCTGGATTAGGGGTACACACAGATCTCCCCTAAACAGCACTGGGACGGTAGTCTACAAAGCTCTCAGGGCAGGAACACTAGGCACAGTCATTTCTGAGATTCGAGAATCCCATTTCATTGGCTCTAACCTGAGTAGGAAAAGAGCAAGGACATGCCTTTCCAGTGATTCCAAAGACAATTTTTAAACAAAAGGACCAGTTCTCATGATTACCCACTAAACAAAGCACATTGATAGAAATCACTGCTAGGTTTCCCAGCATCACTATCATGCACAAACAGGCATTTCTCTTACTTCGGTTAAACTCTTGAATTCTTGGATCAAGCTTCACAGAAGAAATTTGTCTTGCTCACAACACGTTTTTTCATCTTTGAAGGTCCCACTTTTTTGGGTTGATAACTTTTTTTTTACCTAGATTTCTTTAAAGAGGTTGGGAGACAGGATGCTAGCAAACTACAGGAGGCTGTAGCTAGTTTCTTTGCAATTTTCATTTTTCCAAAAAAGAGCAAAGGGTCCATTTGAATAACTCGTGCATAATATATATCAGCTGAAAATGTTCTTGAGGATTTATTTCTTCTTAAAATTTCAAACTCTTTTTCTCCCCTTTCTCTGCTGCCCTTCCACTTCAGTATGTCTGTAAGAGCCTTTGTGGCCTCCACTGCAGGCCTCCAGCCAAGGCAAAAACAGATTCTTTTCTTCTATTCAAGTGTGATCTGGGCCAGACAAGCCTGTTCCACAGGCAAGAGGTACAGAAAAGTATTCTGTATTCAGCTTTCAGCTCCACAGTCTATAGTAGGGGCCTGGCCCTTGGCAAGGCCAAAGCAGTGACCACGGCCATTTGGCAGAAACAGGAATGCTATTTGTTCGCTCCCCCAACCCTTTTACCTGAACAGGGCACCATGGTAAAAAGAGCAGCAGGAACAGTGCATCCTGTTCCAACCACTTCCTCTAAGTGGAGTTCCAATTTTGAAAAAGCACCGTCTTTTACCTCTCAAAGCAGCAGGGTTGTTTGTTTGCTTGTTTGAGATACCAGGTAAATTTAGAGAGCACTATAGTTACTTTATGTTGGGTTAATCTAATAATAATAAGCTGGTATGCAAGTATCAAACATAGCTCCCTGTTTGTCCTCCATACATAGAAGATGAAAGGCTTGGGGTACACTGACAGGAGAAGGGAACTGGGTGAAAATGGAGATCGAGCTATCTAAAGGTACTTTTGCTTTGGGTTAATTTATTAAAAATATGCTTTTCTCTAGGACCTTTTGAAAATTACATCTCAAACTAAGTATGATGTTATGTAAAACAAAGGTTCTCACTATTTTATTTATCATTCAACACTGTTCTAAATGTGCTTTAGGAGAATAAAAGAAGAATTATGAATATTGCCAAGAGCACAGCAAAATCATCAACGTATCATAATATCGTATATCTGGAAAAACTAAAAAAAAAAAACTATTAGAAATAATATAAGAATTAGGTAAGAGGGTAGGTTATAGGAAAAATACACATACACAAATAAACTTCCTTAATTACCATCAATTTTACCAGCTATCCCTGCTTTGAAACTTGGGGTGTACATGCTTGTTCCTATATGATTCTCTCTCTCTCTCTCTCTCTCTCTTCTCTCTCTTCTCTCCTCCTTCTCTCTCTCTTCTCTTTCTCTCAGAAATACTGCCGTCAAGCAAGCTGACTCTACCTCTTGCCTCTCTTGCCCTTCCCCTACACCCAGCCCTGCCATTTCCAGTCTGTCACCACTAAAGTTCGAATAATGCTATGCTTCAACTCCCATAGCCTGGCTTTTTGTCTTTAAACACTGTTGGCCAGCACCCTGAAGGCTGGGACAACTGAAGGATGTTTCTCAGTGATCATGATGCTTGCAATAGTCCTTCACACCAAGTGAGACTATTATTTGGGGGAATGTTTAGGCATTTTTGGTGAAGTCTTCTAAATCTACAAAAAATTCATTTTATTTTTCTGTGCTTTTAAGGAGTAAATTCATACATATCATTGACATACAAAATTGCAGCATCTCCTTTTATTTTTTATTTTATTTTTTTTTACTCTCCAAACAGCCTTTTGGTTAACTAGAGGAATACAGAACTGAATGAATGAAAAAATCTGAGATTTCATCTCAACTAAGTGCCTGGATGCATTTTCTCATTTGTGAAAGTTGAGATGATTTGACCCCTTAGATTCCTTTCTGCTCTGGTTCTATGACTATTGTTCTTCAGTTGCATGCTCTTGTATACCCCTCGTTTAATATTGGTAGCTCACTATTGGGTGTTAGGTTAGGGATAGCAGTCACTCCTCCCTCCCAGGGTTCTTCCAATAGAATAAAACCAAAGGATGTTCTGAATGGGCCTCAAAGACCTCTAGTAATAGCTACACAAAGAATTAATCTAGTTCTTATTTAGACCAGGGTTGGTTTCTGACTGACTCAGAACCCTAGTCTAATCCACTATTTCCTCACTGAATTAGTAATCTCTTCTAAAAGATAATTCCCAAATCTCTATTTAGCAGTTTTTCCTCTTGGAATACCACTTCGGCACTCAGGAAATGTAACATTCTTGATAACAATATGTGGTTGTAATACACAGAGATACAGGTCTATTTTCCCTAATTATAATAAGTCAGAGCTTTCCTCTTGGTCATTTGGTATCTTCTTTAGGAAAACAAAAACAAAAACAGAGACTGTAACTCCACTTTGTTCTTCTCTGTGAGAGGTAAAAATTCCAATCATTCTAATGTGTAGCCTATGAGGCCAAAACTCATATTCAGGTGATTGACTGAAATTTTCACTTATCATTCATGTGTTTTTGTGCAGGTAGATAGAGCTGGAATTATTCATGTTAGAATGACTCTCTAAGCAGCCCTGCTGTCATTGTGTGAAAAAAGACTGAGGAACAATTTAAAATGTGCATGTATATGTAACAGTGATGCGAAGGGTTATTTCTCCCAATTCACTTAATTTTGGTTGGGTGGATTATGGGAAAAAGATAGAAAAAGACCATTTTCTGCTAGGATCCCTGTTTGTTCAGGGAATGAGCAGGTGGTTGTTAAAAGATTACTGATGACAGCACCCACTGGGACACAGACTACGGCAGAGGGTTCCACAGATGCACCTGGGAACTGCCTCATACTTTTTAATTCCACAGACTCTGAGTCATAGAGGTGTGTGCAACTAGTGAGAGAGAAATTTTATAAGACTGCCTGGATACAAACTTTGTGGAAGGAACACTCGTTATATATTCTTGTATTAGTGAAATCATTGACTTGAGGTGGTAGGTAAGGCTGCCTGTGAATATTTGATTTTTTCACAGGTTTGGAGAGTGTAAGTCACATGAAGGCTGTGGTCTGAAACCAGTGACCTCTCTGGAAGGATGAGGCTCACCAAACATTGCTTATTTCATCTGCCTAGTCTCTCGCTTTGGAAACATCATAGAACCTAATAGAGGGTTAAATTGAGTATAAAACGAGTCCTCCAAATGAGAGGTAGATAGTCCAAATGAGAAGAGTCATGTGTAGCCTAGAAAAATTAGAAAGGGATTCATGGGAGAATTAGGTTTTAAATGGAAATTTGGATGCTTAGAGCCAAGAACAGCATGGAAGAGCACTATGCTGAGTGTAATGAAAACTGAAAAAAAAAGGAGGAAGCAGTTCAAGGAAGAAGATGTAGAGGGAAGTTTTCCTTTAGTGAGTTTTTGGAACAATGTGAAAGGAACAAGAAAATAAGGGAGGACAGGAGAATGAGGGAGGTAAATCATTGGGGAAGAGACCCGGATGGCCACAGCCCACCCAACTTCTCCCTATACTTCTTTGTTAATGCTCCAACTAATTGTCCCACCATACCGAAACTTGAGAAAAATCAGAAAATCAATTCAAATAAAAACTTTAATGAATAATATCAAGAATGTGTATGCATTGCTGTGAGTATGTAAATAGGTACAATCACCTGCAAAGCATCTGGCAGTACTTAGTGCAGTGAGGTTCCCAATATGTGCTGTGACATCAATTCCACATATATAAATATGATGCATATTATATATGTATATAATTCCTTACTGTCCATAACCGGAGGAATAGATAAATAAATGTGAAGAATGCATACTATGGAATAATATGCTGCAGTTTGAAGCATTGAATTAGATACACATTTAGTGACATGGTCGGATATTAAAAACATAGTTTTTGTTTTTAAAAAGTATGGAAGATAATGAGATGTAAGCAAAATGACATGTAAATTTAAAACACACACACACACAAAACCATATACACACAAAAACAATCATTTAAAAGAATTCATGGAGGAAAGGAATGAAAGTAGAGATTGGGAGAAGAAATTAATTCTTTAGTCAAGCGAGGAATCTTCATATGCTGGTAATAATGGCATGTGCTATGAACTTACCACTCTGTAACTACAGTTGCCTCCAGTTTCTCCCCACAAAATGAACCATTAGGAAAAGGACATAATTTTAGACCTCCAAATTTTTAAATGTGTGACTAGCATAGAGCATATATTTCTCTCATGTGTAAAATTGTGAAAATGAGAAGAATCTCACTGGGTTGTGAGAAAATTAAAGAAAATTATATATTAGATGCCAAATGGAGCCATACTCAGATAGTAGATGGTCAGCTGGGCTCTCTAACTGGGGATGGGACCCACTGTGGACTTAATACGTCTCATAGTGCTTGTGTTCAATTCCTGCCTCAGCAAAATGATAAATCGTTATATCATGAACTTACAGAGTCAAGCAAATAGTCAAAACCATGTATAATACATCAAATGCAGGGTATACAGTCCTGCTCCCTGTTGGCTTCAGCCCTAAAAAAAAAATATATAGCTGTTGATTTAGGCTTAAGTAAACTCATTAACAGCAATATTCTCTCTACAGTCAGTTTTAGCCCAACTCAGTGCTTCTTCTGACCATTACTCACCAGAAAAGGCAGTCCTGCCAAATTCAGTGATTACCAGGCAGCATGAGCTGGTGGCGAGGACTAATGTAGCCAATTGACACTGTGGGAGGAAAAGACTGGCCAAAGTATAATAACTAAACTGGCATTCGATCAGATGATAGGGATTTTGCTGGCCTTTGGTCAACAGTCTGGCACTGTACCCTTTGGTGTTTTGAAGAGCAATGTCATGCCACAGTATAATAAGAAAAACTAATTTAGAGCAGTCTGTTGTGGATAATGTATTGTTTGTAGGCAAGTTGACAAAGATTAGAGGGCTGAGAAGCATTATAGTGTTTTTTTACTACAAATAATATAAGCAATTCTGAACATAGTTTAAGGCCTCTTAAAATTGAAGTGAAATGTAACCCATATATTCTTTGCTACAAAAACTTCTGTCCATGCAAAAGAAAAAATTTTTATCTTTCTACTCTATTAAGGAACTTGTTAGATATTCCTGTCTATCCTGCTACTGTACATTATTCATCAAACCTGTGAATCATCTACTCCTTAGCCTCGAAAGGTGGGACACCTTAAAGGACTTGGTAAACTAAAAAAAATTTACCTATCTACTATAGATGAAGTTTGGCTAAAGCCCGGGATTCCACCAGAGAATCTCTCAAGATCTCTTGCAGACTGAAGTTAAAAGCTTATTTAGTATATGAACAGGGAAAAAATTTAGAGTTGTAAGGGATCTTAGAGGTCTCTCAGTCCAGTTTCTTCACTTTGTATTTGTAGAAATTATGTCTCAGCTAGCTCATTTTTATTTAACATATGTTTATTGAATACCTATTACATTCTAAACACCCTGCTAAATACCAGGGATACAGCCAGGGTGAGTAATAAATAAAACATGGCATATGAGCTAAGCATGCATGTTAGAACCAGACTCCCTGGGTCCCATTTAGTTTTACTGTTTATTAGTTCTTGATCTTAGACGAGTCACTTAACCTCTCTATGCTTCAGTTCTATCTGTAAAATAAGTAATAAGAGAATATAACTCATGAGATTGTTATAATATTCAAAAGAAGCAACACACTTAATACACTTAGAACAGAACAGTGCCTGGCACATAGTAAAGGCTCCATTAAGTGTTCGTTAATTAAAAATACTAGGTCTCTGCTCTCTAGAAGCTCTCTATCCTTTTTTTAGACAGATAGTCCAGCACATGCGGGCAAGTGCAACACTAGCCAATCTAATTTGTGTTATACATGATTTGAGGGCACACATTTATCTAGTTTACCAGTGAGTCTTTCCATCCTATTCCTATTATAGTGACGGCATGTGACAGATTCAGTATTTGCTAAATGGGATGAATAAATGTACCACAAAGCTAAAGAGTCAAGAAACAGGCGTCCCAAGAGGCAAATATTTGAATAGCACCTTAAAGAATGAGAAAGCAGACCAGCATTTCTTCATGTGGAGAAGGTATGAGGGATTCTAGGCAGTTGAAGCAACAAGAGCAAAGGCACAGGAGTGTGATGGTGACTGGCTTACTTCCTATATATATATAATATATATATAATATATATAATTATATATAGCCTATTCTGCTCACTTTCTTTATTTGAAGGGATTGGGAAATTGGACCTAGGTGTGCCATGGAATCTATAGCCTCAGCTCCTGCTGTACTGGATAGCACCGTTCTGGTGAAACCAGGTGCTAATGAAGATGCTCAGGGGGCTAACAGTTGTTCTTTCCTTTAGCACATGTTCATTTGGAAGGAGTTGGCTGATTTCAGAAATCCAGCAGGGATTAAAGCACTGAATGTGTATTTACTTAGACCATCTGTTCATTTAGAGAGTTTAATTACATTTTATTGTTGTTATTGTATTTTCCCTTTGTTGGATCCTCCTCCATGAGGTACTGATATGGTTTTATAGTTACATTCAACTAAACTACCTATATTTGGATTATTTACCTTTGAAAAATTTTGACATTATTAATCACCTAGTGGTTCCTACAGCAGAGATATCTGGTTGCCCCCAATATCCATCCTCCCTTCTTCTACGGCAGTAGCATACTACTCAATTTTTATCTGTGTACATGGACACTGAAAATGATGACTACATTTCCCAGCCCATTTTTTTAAAAGTAGCATTTTCTTCACCTTCCTTCATATCCTCTCCTCTAGATGGAATGTGGCTGTGATGGCTAGAGTTAAAGCAACCATTTGACCTTTTGAGATGAGCTGGGGAATGGAAAATTCTGAGGAGAACCAGAAGTCTGGGTCTTTGATACTCCATGGAGTGCCATATAGGCATGCCTACCTCCAACCTTTCATATGAGAGTGAAATAAACTTCTGCTTGGCTAAGCTACAGTTAGTTTGTTATTGTTTTTCTTTCTTGCAGTCACAACTAATCTTAACTTAAACAGCTTCTATTCGCTACTCATCCTGAAATCTCCTTTGCCCCCCCAAGTCCATTGTTATAAATCAGAGAATAAAAATTAAGATTTCCCAAGCAAATAATAATAATAATAATAACAACAATAGTAATAATTAAAAGGATGAATACCCTGTAAAAACTTTGCTCTTTTTCCCCATCCAAAAACATCACCTTGTGAATTTTATGGACATTTTAATTACTTTCGGACTGTCTCATTTGCATTCTATGATCATAGATGATTAATAGTCAGTCTGTGAGTGGAAGAGAAGTAAAGGATAATACATAGAAAAAAGAGTAGAAATGTAACTGAAGTGATTTAGGCAGAGGAAGATAGTAAACTCCAACAGTATAGAGTTTATGATACAGATATAATGTAATGCTATGTAATGCTTAAAGATTTTGTTCTAAAAAATATTTATTGCTTTGTAAAAATGTATAGGATATTTTGTCAGATAAAAAAGTAGATCCAAGGAAATATAATAATAATATTTATCTATATATACTTAGATAAAACATGACATATAGACACCAAAATGTTAACAGTACTCACCTCTGGCTAATACGATTATAGACGATTTTTACTTTCTTCTTTTTTTTTTTAATTTACATTTTAACTTTCCATAATAAACGTCTATGATTTGTATAAATTTTTAGGTTTTTAAAAAGCGATTCTTCGGTGGTGGCAGAAGCAGGAATAAACAAAATTAAGATTTCTATATTGCATTAGCCAGAGTAATGTTAAGCTCTGCTATGATGAAAAACAAACCCTAAAAACCTCACCAATTAACACACCAAAGGTGTATTTATATAAAATCCAATGTGGGTCAGCAAGGACACTTCTCGACTGAATGGCACAGAGCTCCATCTCAACATGTAGCTATCGAGGTCAACGTAGGGGAAAAGAGGGATAGAGAAGACACTTCCATTCATAGTGTATTGGTCAGAACTTGCACATGGCTCTCACTTAACTGAAAGGGAAGCTGGGAAGTGTGGGGAAGTATATGGGGTGTCTAATGAGCACTGTCTCATATAGTGGTTATGTTTTCTCATCCAAAAATCAAAATTGAGAGTATGGCAAGTATATAATCAACTTTAGGACTAATTTAAAAAAAAAAACATACACAGAATAGAATATATGGTTGCATACTTGCTACAGTTTTTAAAATAGTCAACAATGGACTTGGCTGTGAGGAAGGGGGAGGAAACTGGGAAAAGATGTGGCCAAGACTGAAAGTGTCCAGGCTATTCCATGCGTAAAGTTGGTCTCACCTATAGCTGGAGTGGAGAGAGAAGCCGCAAACTGAGCCATGAAATGACTGGCTGGAAGAAGGAGTGAGGGACTAAGAGTAAAACAATGACTGTCCCTGAAGACAACGGGAACACCAGGCAGAAGGGTGAGCTGACTAGAAATCAAGGAGGAGGGCCAAGGTCCCAAAAGGATGGAAAAGGTTAGGAAAATTGCCAGATTTGGGCAGTGCCAAAGGCAGAAATTCAAGTCAGAGTAGAAAGCCTAGAATATGGGGTGGGGATGAAAGTGGGATTTGAGCAATTTGCTTCAAATATGCATCACCATTCGAGAAGCTTGCTCTCAAGAAATAGCAGGTTGTGATATGTAGTTTGTTTGATTTAAATGGCCCTGAGAAAGACAGACAACAGAAAGCAACTTAGCAGTCATGGCCCACAATAAGAGCCTAAATTAAGAGTCAGGGCTGCACAGAAAACTTAAGGCTAAAGCGAGCATTGTTCCAGACATAGACTGGGGCAGGCTGTGGAGACGCGGCGGGGATGGATGGTTGACATCAGGAAGGCAACAGTTGTTTCAGATGACCTGAATGGTTAGATCAGGACCTTAGCAAGTAGCTGGGAAGAGTGAATGTAGAATCCAGCTCCTCAAGAGGTTCTAGCAGGGAGATACTGTGACCAGGGTCCTCTTAAGGGACAGGCCTTCACAACAAGTGCAAACCCCAGAAGTAGAACTAGGATACAAGTGGGAGAAACAAGGAAACTAATACATGAAACAAAGGAAAAGGAGGAAGAGAGGCTGCAGCTTTGAGAATATATGGTTGCCTCAGGCCTCACTTCTGATAAAATGAATACTAGGACTAAGACAGGAAAGATGAGGCAGTTTCTCTCTTGCTGACCTTGGTTTGCATTGGCTTGGGAATGCAGCAGAGTTGGGCTGGTGAATAGAAAGAATCAGTGCCTGAAGCAAAGCTGGTTTGTGAGGTCGGACTACTAACAGAACTTGAATAGCAGTTTTAAAAGCTTTTCCAAGATAGACTTGTACAAAGCTACATGGTTCTACCGCCCAGCCTTTCTTACTATGACTAGCGGTGTTCCGGTTGGATGAGTGTCTTCAGTTACTGAGACAGAGGACGGTACGTAAGATGGGAGAAAACTCCTAGACTGGCCAAGCTGATATTATTTACCAAGCTGCTGTCACTGGTTTATTGAGATCTTGAGTGGAAATCTAAAAATCCCATGTTTTATCTCTTTACAAATATATTTTAAAACATAGAGAACTTTTTTTTAAGTTTGAAGTTTTTACCACTTTAGTTAAGTGTATCTCTTGTGAATGAATGCCTAAGTTTGAGTGTTCGGAGATAGCCTGGTAGAAAGGGAAAGCTCTGAACTAAGAATTAGAAATTCTAAATGTTAATATGGTTCAGGTGAGGACCAAATAAAGCAATGATTAGGGATCCATTTAAATGTACCAAAGTAATTAAAAAATAAGAAGAGTGTGCATCTACTCATCTAGCAACTTTGCAGAGCTGATATCAGGTGACACAGATGAGGTGCCCAGGGTGTAAAATTTAAAGGGGTGCTCACTCTCAGAGTCATGCAAGTACCCCACTGGCAAGAATGAGAACAATGTACAATAAGACCAGGAAGTCTTTTAGAACAGGTATCCTTGTCGGACACTCAGTATATAAGAGGATGGAGCAGGCTCTTATGGGTTTCTGAAATCCTTCCAGAAGCTGCTGAAAGGTGAGGTAATGAGAGGTTGAGAAGAAGCCCAGTAGAAAGAATCTGTGTGCTTTGGCCTCCTGGCAGTAGAGTGAGAGATTGAGAGATGCCAGTAAGGACTGGCAGGATCAGGATTAGGAGGCAAGCTCTCACCTACTCTTCCTCCACATCTGGGCTATCACACCATCACAGCTGTAGGGGTGATCAGCACCTCCCACTGACTCTTTGGACTGCAAAGGGTTTCTATGTTTTAGAAGCTGCTTTGCTGCTGTGATAGGCGGGCTGAGTTCTTAATCTTTATCAGTTAATGCCTTATTAGTCATGCCTTATCCATTAAAACATCCATTGGAATTAGTTGAATGTCAGCTGAAAGCAAGAACAGATCAGAAAGAGTAAAAGGAAATAGTTAGAGAAATCTCCTTTATAGTGACCAGGAAGAGCATCACAATGTGCTTATTGCAATTTTGCTTGCATTGGCCCTGAATGAGCCACTGAAAGAGTTTACTCTCTCCATGGGATGCATATACTCAATTATCAAATGGTATTATCTTATTATCTTCTTGTTATTGTAATTTGTTGATACCCAAAATTACCCATTTGCTGACCCCAAAACATCCTAAAAATCAAGGCATGTCAGTTGGCATTCATTAAATGTCCCTGTCTACAGAGGCACTGAGATAAAAAGAAAAGTATACATAGGAGAAAGGCAATGCCTAAAGAGTTTGCAATCCAAGATTCAAAATTCAACTGATATTTGTCAAACTCCTACAATGTACCAAGTAGATCTCATTTACTCTTACAAAAATCACTTCACTATAAATATTATTATTATATAATGTATGTAATTATTATTCCCAGGGTATTCAAGTCCAAGCCAAATGCTGTTTCTACTATGTTATAAGGGAGAGAAAAGTAAATTATAGTTAGTACACACAAGCCCGAAGAGCTGAAATATATAAACATATTCATGAGTCGCACAGTTTGAGACAGCCATAATTAAGTGTCACATATTGGGAAGAGGGGTGGCAAAGATAAAAGCTGCGAGAAAGGAACTGACTAAAGTGTTGGAGGGACTGAAGCAAGGTGGAGCTCCTGTGAGGTTTCCTGACCGAGGTAAGGGTGGAGCAGATCATCCAGAGGGAAAGCTGTTGGTGTGGTGGAGAGGTGGTGGGGGCAGGGTAGGGGCAGGAACTGCCTGCTGTCTGAAATAACAAAGCATGAATCAGTCAATGGCATCTTTTACTATGCGGTTAAGGGTGGGTGCTCTCAGCCTCCTGGATGCAGGTAACCAAGGGACACAACTGTAGCTAAACTGTACCAGCAGCAGCCTTAGCAGCAGGGGCTTGCACAGACACGGCATGCTAATTCTACCTCAAACTGGCAGACAGCGGGGGCTCTGTCTGGGGAAGGAAGGGCACTAGAGCTGGGACAACACATTCGAAAAGAGAGGAATAAGCTCTGAGCTATTTTTAGTGCTGCATCTCTGTGCAGAGCGGACTCAAGGCATGTGCGTGCCTGTGAATTCGTTAGATGGAAATATAAGCCTGCATAGCCTGCTCCCTAACATCCTTTCTACAACCTGACCAGTGGTGGCATCATGCCCTATCCACTGTTGTGTACTGATGCTCTGCTGGTCAGCTGCCAAAGGTCCCTGTCGAAGATATGTACAGCAAAAGAGTGGACGTTGAAGAAATAGCAGCTTTTGACATCAGAGGAAAAGAGTTTCTTGATTTCCAATTTTTAGTGCGTGCCAAATATAAGCTCAGCTTGGTTGGAAATATCAGCACAATGGAATTCAGTAGAACCTTAAACCAAGCCACAGACAATTTTCCCTGAACTGCAGGGAAACTTACACCCTCACAACACCTAAGAGCTTTCCCACCAATAAAACTTCTTTGCAGAGCATTACATCATCAGCAAGAAATCTGATTGGCTAAGTGTATCCTCAAGGAATGTACCATTTCTGGCAAAGAAACTTTTCCAAAAGGATTTTTGGGCATCAGACACCATATTTAGTTTTCTTCTTTTAGTGCAATAGTTTGGTACTCCTGCTAGAACTTCTGGAAAAATTCTGAAGTCGCTATTCCCTGAGTACTTTAGTGCCAGCCCTTATACAGGCAGTATCCTACCTGGGTAGGTGGGTACTGCAAAATGATTTATGAGGAAACTTGCTACTTAGCTTCCAGATTGGACATGCCAATAGTGATTTCGAGCATCAGCCAAGGAATGTCATAACAGAGGCTACTGTGAAAACAAATCAAAGGAGCCCAGGAAGCAAGGGAAAGTCTTCGAAACAAAAATGCTTATTACATGCTTGTATGCTATGTATTAAACTAGGCAGGTGGGCCCTTGCCTTCAAGGAAAACACAAACATTCATTCAGGCTGTCTTTCCCACGATGTACTGACATCACATGAAAAAATGTAAAGAGGAAACTGAAACACTAAGACTGCCGAACAAGTCATTCACACTTCCTATAATACATAAAAAGACCAGTTGGTCTTTGGCTGGGAATAAGTAAAAGGAAGTATAACCCCACTGTATCCACCACGTCTCTCACCCCTGCTCCGTGCTTTTCTTCTGCCCTCATTAGTTTCCATTTATTTGTAACTGTCTCTTAGTTGAAAGCTGTAGCTTGAAAAAATAGATGTTATAATCATGTGGCACTGCCACTATCATTGCTTATTATTCTGTATCCTTTCTCATTTCCCCTTTCTCCCTCCCTCCCTCTTTTCCCCCTTCCTTCCTTTCTACCTCCATCCTTCCCTTCTTCTCCTCTCTCCTCTCTCTCTCTCTCTTTTCTGTCTCTGTCTCTGTTAGAGAACTTTCCTCTTTCCTCCAGATAGATTCCCACTTGACTCTGTGGTCAAAAAGGGCTTTGTTAGAGGAGATATGAGTTGTCATTCCTGAATTAGAATAACCTTGGGTGGGGTTGGGGTGGGGATAGTTTCCCAGGAGACTAGTCAGTCCCATTTTGCTCTGATGGCACATTTCCTACAGGTCTGTTTCTAGGTAACCACAGCACTCTTCTCAGTGGGCCCTTAATCCAGGTAATAGTTTTCCAACACTCAGCAGCTAAAGGGAAAGGGAGAAGGAGGCCATAGATTCTTCCCACAGGAAGTAGGCGATGGATTACATCACTATGGGTAAAATAAGGGGACAGTGTAGATTTTCATGTGATGAAATCTTTCTGTCTTCACAGTTTGGGTTTCAGAGGAGTGAAGATAATAATAGAATAATGCAAGTTTCCCGTGATAGAGGAGAATAAACACTTGAGAACTGGGTAAAAAATGGAAGGAATCACAGGGACAAACTGAGCAGAGTGGCTGCAGGCAGCATGAGAATTCCAGGGCATGAAAAAGCAGTGGATGTATGACAAAGTCAGCCTCCAAAATCTAGGGAAAGGCAGCTAGGTTTTCTGTCAGGTCTTGATCTTTTAAACTGAACAATCTAAGATGACCCCTGGCAGCCAGACTTTGGTGAGAATAACCTGTCACTATCCCCAGTCTCCATCCTGGAACATTTGACTGATTTCCCATCTCCTGACCCATTCCTGCTCCCACAGGCCCCTGCCCTCTGCTTTCAGTTTCTGTAATGAACTTCAGTTTATTGCCATCATCTCTTCCTCCAGGATGACCTCTTCTTTCTTCTGTTAGTCTAGCACTGGCCCTTTAAATGAGGCCAACTCAGCAGGCCCAGGCTGGCACAGAAAAGCCCATGGCAGACAATAGTATTTATTCTAGGCAATTGTCCCGGACTGGTTTACTCCCTGCTTACTCCCCACCTGCTGCTGTGTGCTGTCTTCTTTCCCAGTCTTTGAATTCATCCTCCCCAAGCATTGGCCAAGAGGCTCCCTCTCCCAGAGTGCTCTGAATTACCTAAGCCCCTCTGTTGAGGGAAGGACCGTAAACAGATGTGACTTAGAATTACACTCTGGCCGTTCCAGGTAACAACTGCCCTGGGTCAGGGCAGTCTCAGAGCTCCGCCCCAGCGCTAACCTGCTCAGCCGGCCAGGTTTCCCTCAGCTGCCTCGCCTCGCCTCGGAGCAGACAAAGGGCAAGGCTTCAAAGCATCCTGGGCCCAAACACTGTATTTCTAGTTACTGCGTGGAGGGGAAGAGAGCAGGGGAGGTGGCCCCACTATTCAGCTCAGAGGTCCTTGCCATCCTCTCACCCTTCCTGCCCCCTAACTGCAAAGTTTCCAGCCTTGGAGAAGGCATCTGCCAGTGCACATCCCCAGCACGAGCTCTGGAAACCACACTGCAGTTTGCTCACAGAGCATCTTCTGTGGCCTCGCTCTGCCTAGGTTAGACTTCTCAGGAAATGAGGCCTCTGAGCTCTACCCTTGGGGTCTCACTCTGCCCAGCCGCCCTTCTCCTTCTGTACTGAGATCCCTTCCTTTCCCAGAGATGATTATTTTTAATCACTTGGAGATAATGGATAAGTAAGGACAGAGGATGGCTGAGGGTCGGGATGAAGGGGCAGGGGTCAAAACGGTGGTGTGTGACAAGTGACAGACTGAAATATCAGAGTCATTAAACTTGCAGGACTGACGCACTGGAACGTCAGAGTCATTAAACCTCCAGCACTTTGGGTGGTGGATGGGGAGAGGGTCTTCTTTGAAATTTTTCCGGAAGTCTGATTATTTCCATCCTACCCATAGCAAGATGGGAACTACAGTCCTATGAGGTGGTGGTAATGGGAAAGGAAAGGAAGGATAGGTCCTATTAAATTCTTGCTACACTTTTATGGCACTTGTATCTGTCTTATATGGTGTGATTCCCCATCATCTCAGCTAAGCTTCCTGAGGGTAGAGAGCGAGTCTTGGAGGCCCAGGAAGTAGTGCAATATGGTAAATCAAGTCATTCAATCTTTCATCAACTTCAGTTTTTTTATCTGTAAAGTACAAATAATCTGAGGACTCTGTTTAAGACACATCAAAACCCTGCCACATTGTAGGTATTTAATAAACATAGCTATTATGATCAGGCTTCAGTTTCTCCGCTATAAAATGGAAATAATAATAAAAAATCTTATTGAATTGTTTTGAAAATTAACTAAATTAATATTTATAAAGTTTTTAGGAAGGTACTTAGCACATGGTAAGTTTCTGTCCTGGTGTTACTGCATACAATTAATCATCCTGTCATTTTTTTCATAATACCTGGATGCTGCCTCGCCCAGGTAGATGCTTTTGTAATACTGCTGACATCAGTCTAATGTGCACGCAAGGTTCAGGAAAGAGACAAGGGCAGACACTCACAGAGGCAGCTGTGGATTAGACTGAGTAGCATATTTCTGTTTTTTTTCTTCTCCTTGTTTCTCCTCCTATTACTTATGCCTCAGTCTGGATCATCTCCATCAGCCTTATCCTCTATTTCCTCTGCCCATGATTTCTTTCAAGAAAGGAACAGCAACTAATTCCAGAACTCCCTACATTTAGTACAAAAGCATGTGAGCAGACCTCACAGCTCTCTGCACCTTCTCTCTCTCCGTGTCCACCTTCCATCTGAATTACCTTTTGTGACCTCCAAGGAAAGACCCAGATATTCCACTGAATGCAGTGTCTTAATCGTAATTAAGTACATATTTATTAAATTTATGTGAGGAATTCAAATGCATATTCAGGGTATAAAGAAAATATATCCACCAAAAACAATGTGAGAATAGCAAAATTCATCCAGCGCCCTATTCATCTGTAAGATAATATTTACTATTCACTATGTAGCAGGCACTCTCTAAGTTCTTACATGCTTCCCGCATTCCCATTTCATCTTCAGATCACCTCTGTAGATAGCTAGTATGATGTCTATTTACAGATGAAGAAGTTAAATAACTCATTCCAGGTACACAACTATCGGTGGCAGAGCCTCTATTTAAACCTGCCTCCAAAGGTCAAGTTCACTACACTATATTAAAAGGCAAAAGCAAATTCCTATAGAAGTTAGACTTGACTATTCTCTGGCCTCCTCCTCCTCCTCCTCCTCCTCCTCCTCTTCCTCCTCCTCCTCCTTCTCCTCCTCATCCTCCTCCTCCTCCTCCTTCTTCTTCATCTTCTTCTTCTTTTTCACAGTAGAAAAGTTTTATTGGAAAGGAAAGTACACTTCCAGAAGTGGAAGCAGGCCTGAGTAAGAGAAGCGTGGCCTCTTTGAAAATGGCTCTCTGGCTTTTTAAAATCTGATCCTTAAAGTATATAGGCGTCTTTGCTGGGCATTTGGTTGGCAAGGAAAATGTGTGCATAACTTTTTTCTGCACAAAGGGTCTTTGGCATCACCCTTCTTACTTCAGAAAGCATCTTTCCAGCTCTATGCCCTTAGCAATGTCAGCCCCCTCCTACCCTCGGATCCACAACCTCTCACCGACTCTAAAAAGAGTTTTAACAAAAGAACTGGAACAGAAAGGGTTTTTAAATAGGCTGTCCTTTTCTTTAAATAATTAAAGAAGATGCTATCAGGGAGATCAGGTTTTTATCAGCTCTTCTCAAGTTCGCTGTCATTCGCTTTCATCCAAGGCAAGATTGAAGTTGGGGTGGATGGTGGACATAGAAAAGTGCCCTAATTTGGACAGAGTGTTGGGGAACACATTACAGAGTCTGGCCATTCACTTCCCTTCTTGATTCCTTGCCAGCAGAGTAGAGGGTGGGTTTGAATGGCAGGTTACGGTTCTTTGGAAACAAATTTAGAGGAAATGAATGAATGAAGTAATGAATGAAATAATTGTTGAAACTTGACAACAGCGGATGTATCATGGGCAGTGAAGCTTTGAGAACACTAGCTCCAGGGCCTTGGAGAGTGCAAAGCAACTAGACTGATGGAAAATAAGCATCAGGGAAACATTTCTAAACCAGGGACTTGGGAACACAAACCCTATTCAAACGTGTCTTCTAAATCTCAGTCTCAGAGACATGTTTTCTGCATTTTCATTCTCTTGGTGAAATGAGCAGGTCGGGAGCCACCCCACACAGCGGGGTGTCTCACAGCAGCTTGTAGGACAATAAGGAGGAAATTGGTTTTCCGGGAAGCAATTTCTCTATCAGCAGAGTAGTTCTGTATTTGCATAGAGGAGAGGTTTAGGCTGACAGTTGGAAGGATTCCATCTGCTACTTGGAGTCCTAATTTGGATAGCTGCAGTGTTAATCGGACGCTATGAAATGCATTTCTGAATGTGGGAAGGAGTGTTGATCCAGAGATTGGGGACCAAAGGAACTGCCTGGAAATGGACTCGTCCTGAGACCTTGAGTTGATTCTTTACTCTCTCTCTCCTTTTCTCTTACTAAATATAAAATGAGGTCAAGCAGTACATGAAGCAGGAGTTAAGGGCAAATTGAAGATTTAATAATAAATATTTATAGTGCTTAACTCGTTACAGGGCTTATGCAGATCCTTATTAAATACTTGTCAGTTTTGACTTGTTTCCTTGATTTATACTAGAATTTAGAAGGCTAGAGGAATTATTAGCTTATATCTTGTCATTTTAATGTCCTGTTTCAGAGAGAAAAGGAAACTCTAGAAAAATATCATCTGCTATCCCAGGAATGTTTACCCTCCTGAAGGAAATCTTTTAGTTTTCAAGATTCTTTTGGCCTAGCTGTCCCAGTCTACAAGAGCTCAAGACCCTGAGATTCATCTAGCTTCTTATCTTATATTTTTCTGGTGTTTAGGGGACAGCCTCACCCATTCTGAATTAAAGCAGGCACTGTAGGGTTAGGTCAGTCCACTCAAGGAAAAGCAGCCTGGAACAATGACCTTCTTGTCCTCCCCCACCACCACCCTGTTGACTCAACCTTCAGAGTTGAGAAAACAGAGAACATTTCTGCCTACGACCTCTGGCAAGTCATTTAGCTTCTCTGCGCTTTCGCTTCTTCAATTATAAAATGAGGGAGATTGGACTGCGTGATCTCTAAGAACCACAGCCACGAATCCTCTTTTCTGGAACAGCACCAGTTCAAATAATCTGTTTGCTGTCCCAGTAGGTGCGCTTGGGTATGTCAGGCTAAGTGTCCTAGTTTTGGGTTATGGTCACTGTATTATAAGATCACTTCAGCACCGACATTCTGTGCCTCTAGGATTCTAAGTAGGTAATAGCATTGTGACTTTTCTCATTACTAGTGATATACCTTAGGCAAGTTGGTTAACCTCTCAGGAATTCAGACTCTTTTCTGCAAAATTAGTGATAATAAAATCCTATTTCAAGGCAGAGAGCTGGACTGGATAGAGATTTATGATTCAATGACTTAGGGCCCATTTGCTGGGACAAAAGCATAGCTAGACCCCTGGATGTTTAAAAGAGGTCTGCAGATTGCCCTCCAAATATTTGAGCGAGGCACCAATGTTGTCTCTCTCTTAAGAAATTCCCCTTGCAACTTGGAAAAAAATCAGGAGCACCAAGCTGTTTATTATAGAGAAAGGAATTTTTATGGTGAGGTATCAGTGGTTTCTGAAGCAAAGCTTCTTATGCATTCCTTCTTTTGGGAACATCGGAAAGCCTTTCAGGAATTCACTCCAAAGTCCTAGGAATTTCAAAGTATTGCTTCTCCTTCCCTTCAGTATTTCCATTATCAGAGAAGATGGGAGAGAGACATCAGAGGAATTCAGAGACTCTAAACATGGCTTCAGTAACAGGCTGTATGCTGCTGTACAAAGCACATACTTTCTCTGGGCCCAGTTTCCTCATATGAAAAATTGGAATGTTTGATTACATACATGAGTTCCAAGATCTGTTTAGAGGTTCTATGGACTTTCAAATGGTGGATTTCAGGCATCAACATGGGTTATTCGAGGACAGAGAAAATTCCTTTCCCCCTTCAAATCATAGGTAGGCAACCATGTCTTCCATTGCCTTTCTAGTTATCAATGGAATGGGCTTTTTTTGAGAGCAAATTTGGATGTTCGTACCTTTATTCATGTCTCCCATCCATCATGTCTAACCCTAGTCCTGTGTCTGGCACACAGCATATATCTCCTGGTAATTTAGGTTTCTGTTAAGGAAAAGTAATAATGGGATGCTTTGTAAATATTCCAGGTTGGTTCTTCATTAGTAAAGGCAGGCTGTTATAGTTTGTGGAGTAGAATTTAGGTTGAAGAACTAAGAGCCAGGCAGTACAGGAGGCGACTGTACTAGTCCCTGCGCAAGGTAATGAGAGACCTGGGAGTAGCACCCTGTCTTCCAAACGAAACACTGGGTTGACTCTTTGTTCTTCTCCCTTATTCCTCACACTTCCTTCAACACCAGTCCCTGTGGAAATCTTCATCACGGATGATTTTAAATCTGCCCACATGTCTGCATCTTCCCTGCTTCTGCCTGAGTTTAGGACATCATGAGGCCTCCCTCAGGTGCAATAGCCTTCTTACAGTTTTGTTGCATCCAGTATACCCCTTCCAGGTGCATTTAAAAACAATTATGGACTACTTTTAGCATGGAGAAAAGTTAAGAGAACAGTATTAAAACGCTCAAGAGAGGCAGTAAAGTTCATTTTACAAGTAAACAATTTTAGCTCAATCCTGATTCTACCATTTTCTGTCTGGACAATATTGGCAAGTTCCTTGATCTTTCTGTACCTTGGGTTCCTTATCTATAAATTGGGGGTGACGACAGAAGTGCACTGACTTCACAGAATTGTAAGAATTAACTTACTTATTTACGTGCTATTGTGTTAGCCTTATTCTCTACCCTTCTATCCTTCTCTGATTTTGTGAAACTTAACCCAAACTATTTTGTACTCTTTTTCTAGAGAGAGTACAAATCAATAGCACAATCTAATACTGTCACACACTTTCCTAATCCTCTAATGGCTGTCTGTTGCCATGAGGACTTAGACTACACTCCTTTGTAGAGTTTACTGGAGCCTGGGAGGTCTGAACCAGTCTCATCCCACATTTGCATTGGAATGAGGCAGTGGGGAGAGGGCATTCCAGGCTGGGAACACTTCATGAGAAAGTAAAAATTAGGTAGGTGGATTGCAGAGGCCTGCAGAATGTTGGCTATGATCAAGCCTTGGTCTGCAGCTGGACTACCGAAGTTCATACTGCCAACAAAAGTTCACTGCCACCAATGTAATGTCAACAAATGCCCCAAACCAGGGTGTGAAAAGGAGAAACTTTACTCAGTTAAACAGTTTACAAACTGGGGAAACAGTCTCTTGTGGAAACTGTAAGGTTGCTTCATGGAGCCAAACTGGAGGCCTGCTTTTATAGAAAAAGTTCCCACCCGAGTTCCTGATTGGTCCATTTCTATGCAAACAGGAATCCAAATTGGACAGTCTGATTGGTTCCAAATACCCTGTCCTGATTGGTCAGAATCACACATTTTGATTGTCTTATGGAGTTGCTCTGATTGGTCAGCAAAGATGTAAATGAAGATAGCTGTGTAGTTCTAATTAGATGCGGCAGGTCTCAGCTCATTGGGTATAAGGGTCAGCTCAGATGGTAGGAACATAGTGCAGGAGGCTGGTAGTTCAGTCTGTGGCTTTCCCCTGAAATGCAGAGTGTGAGGGAGGCCCCTGTCAATCATGGCCGCTAGACTCTGGTTATAAATTTGAGCCTAATTAACCACAAGGAGTCCTCCTTGTGAGGTACATTACTTACTGGGGTCAAACATACTGTGGCTTTGCTGCTTATTAGCTACGTGACCTTGGCTAGTTATTGAACTTCTATCTTGGTTTTCCCATTTGCCAATTTATTTTTTCTAGTTAAACAATGATTTATTGCTTGAGTACATAGACATGCAAGCAACTAGAACAGAGGCTGTGGATGACTTGTATTTCTAATTGGAGGACTCATTTGGTCTTATAATATCCAGCCAACTGGTGAATATATTTCTTGATCAGAATCAGATAGAATTTAGCATTCTTTTCCTCTCAAGATGCTTTTGAACATCAACAGCTTTTCTTAATTAAATGATAGAGACCCTCAGGAGGATCAGGAGCAGGTCCTTTGGACTTAAGAATGCTCAAGATTTTTATAGTCTCTCACAAAAACATACTTGTGTAAGACCATGTGAGTCTCTCAGAATCACACCGACTTGTGAGGGAATCAGCCCCTTCTTGGCCAGGTTATAGATTTGCTCCTTCATGTCATCAGAGGCCAACTTCAGCCAGGTGAAGACACTGTGGCAGAGGGCAGAGCAGACAGGGACAGGCCCTTTCCCGGAGCATTCATGTGACCCATGACTGTGGTGGACAGACAGCAAAAAAGAAAGCACAATTTGTCATTTTTAAAAGAGTGCACTTGCTTCAAGAGGTTGTGGGATGATTGAATGAGTGAATATGTAAAGAGCTTACAAATGTTCATTCTTATTTGGGGTAAGAATCAAGGTATAATAGTGCAGATTTTGTAGGATCTCAAAGGCAGATAAAGGAATTAGACTGGGCTTGGTAAGAATAAGGTGGGTAGTAGTGTGCAGAGTAGAATTCAGGTTAAAGAACCTGACCTGCGCAGCCTAGCCAGAAGGTCGCTGCTGGGTTTAGGGTAGTGGGTTTGCAGGGGAAGGAAAAGACTCATCTGAGGCAATCTCAGAACTGAATGCCAGATCAGATACAGGGGTAAAAGATAGCTTTTGAAATGTTCCAAGGCAGCATTTTCTAGAATACTAGGTCCATCACCCAAATTTGAGAAATGTCACTTATTTCTCAATTTGGAAAGTTACAATATACATTAACAGGTTAAAGCAGTCTAGAAACCCTGAAGTAAACAAGCATTTAAAATTTTGATGAATCTACTCTTTCCAAAATAGTTTGGTCATAGGACATCCGTCTCTCTCATGCCCCCAGGAATAACATAGAAAACGGGTGTTGGGCGGGACACCCTCTGGAATATACTGCCCTGAGATAACACCAGAGAACTGGATAAATAGTGCTGGATGGAGGAGAACACACACATTCACAGCCACACAATGTTACTATTTTCCTTTCCTCTGTTTCTGGTGGACTCAGGCAGTGGGAGCCCAGGAGGACAGTTTAAAATTAAATGCAGATTTCCCTTTCCTTGCCTGGTGTGAATGTTTTTGCCTTTCTCACCCTCCCTCCTACCCACTTCCTTCTCCAATAGCATTTGCCTGCCCTAGAGAGAGCCATCTGGATATTAATGTTGCAATATTGACTGTTTCAAGGGACCTCCTTTGGCATTCATTCTAGTTCTCAGTGTTTTACTTTAGTTTCTCTGTGTTAGAAAATCATCTGATTTTTCTAAGTGGTTTTCTTTGGGGTAGTATCATTATCACAATTTCACCTTTTCTCTGGGAGAAAGGCAAGCTATTTTTCCCCCTCAAGGACTTCTTGGCATTTCCTTGAGGTTTATTATTCTGTTGTGCTTGAAGTATGTGGCATCCTGTTTGCACTGCAAACAGTAAAATAAAATTCCACCTCCGGATCACTAAGCCTCAGGGACACTTCTGAAGGAAACCCATCTGTCCTGGGTCAGCATCTGAACCCAGGAGACACGCTGAGATTGGAAAGGGAAATCAGACTAGCAGAGGCAATGCTGACTTTAGGCTCATGTTTGGGTTGTGAATGTGGGTAAATGCCAGAAAGAATAGTGCAGATAGGGCCAAGAGGTAATGAGGTTGTGGTAACCAGAGTTTCATGAACTTGGAATGAACAGCATGAGCTGGTCCCACTTCTCTGTAAGTCTCATCAAGTCATTCTCATGCATAAAGAATTCTCCTGAAAATCCTGTTTGTTAACTCATATACTGAGGCAGCCAGGAACAACCTAAAATGGCAGGCTTTATGACCTGGTCTCTGGTAGGTTCTGCTTTGGTAGGAATTTGGTCCTGATTAATCTTGGACCATAAGACATGGTCTATTCCCTTTGTCTCCTGTAACAACCTTTGGCAGAATGGCATCCTCAGTATACTTCTGTTAAGAAGAGCACAAAAACGAGGGGAATTTCAGGTTGTACAGAAAGATCGGTGATTTTCCCTGGCTTTGGAAGCAGCTTATAGACAGCTATACACAGCTTACCGTATACAGGTACCTTTCTCATTTCCAAACTTCTCCCTGGTAATGTCAACATCCTTGGCCTAGTTTCCTGGGTAAACCAGGCCTTTTAAGGTTGTGATTCAGAATAACATCCCAGTTCCAGGTCAAAACTGCATCTATCCATACAATAACTTCTGAAATGTTTTCCTGCCCTCCAAGTCTCCTGATGAGTCTTATCCAGGAGTATCTAATCCCACACGAAGCTCCAAAACAGGTTTCTCCTTCCAACTGCGATTGTAATTTTGTCGTTTGCTCTGTAGTGATTGCCATGGTTTTCTGTCCTTAAGCTCATCCTTTTCCTTCTTGGCCTGATAAGGTTTTTATCCTAGGAAACTGAGAAATAACTGGAGAGACTTTAAAGGAGGCTAATTTCTGAAATGTAGGCAGGTTGGGGTTGATGCTAAAATAATTTAAGTTTTTTAAGAAGTAAGATGTCTTATTTTGTTGTCATATGTGGGTAAGGCCAGTGGCCTCTGAGCTATTCCTAGTGTTATTCCTTGTTAATGTCTTTTATCTGTCCGATAGAGACCATAACTGATTCAGATTTATATCCCAGAAGCTATCTCGGTGCTTGACAATAGACAGTTTTCCATGTATGATCAATTGAATGAATTTCCCTCTTCAAAAATTCCTTAGTGTGACTGGGTAGTCTGCACTTGATTTTCTTAAGCAAAGGGCAAACTTCTGACCTCACAGACTATCCCATCCCACTTCTAACTTTTTAGGACATTTAATTACATGAAGTTGAAACCTGCCTTTCTATAACTTTCACTACTGTTCCTACTTCATCCTCTGAGGTCACAACTATAAGTCCAATACCTCTTTCTTTATGATATTTGGTTTCCTAAGTCTTTTCTAATTCCTTGAATTTTCTTTTAGATGACAAGTTTTTCTTAATGTTCATTGCCCTGGCGACTAAATAAATATTGGTTCATATTAGCAAGCACATGTCAGAAAACTCTCCTATGAAGCCACGATTGTTCATTAAAACCCTTGTAAGGTGGACTTCAGGAATTGTCCTCTAGTCTTTCCAGGATAGAGTAGGCCTATGTATCCTTCCTTTGCCATCTGCTGTCTTTTTCTATTGGCACACCAGCATGGCACTTAGAGTTTCTGAAGGCTAGGATCTGCCACAATAGACTGCAGATTTTCAGAAATGTAGCCCTCGGGGAGAAAGACAGGGCACCCTTTGATGAAAGTTTGATGAAAGTAGGATGGAGAAATATCTGGGGAATTGTGGTTTGAGAAAAAGGCCAAGCCGTTTTGGGAGTTATAGTAGATGGAAAAATGAGTAAAGGGGAGAGATCCTGAGAAGCCAGAAGACAGAGATCCTGAGCAGGGATGCTGGAGAGGTCTATAAAGTGAGGTTGTTGAGAGGAAATGCGTGGCACTGTCAGGGGGAGAAGATAAACTCTCAGCTCACAATTCTTTCTCAGTTGACCCATAGTCAAGCACTGAAGTTTTTTGTTTTTTGTTTTTGTTTTTTGTTAAATGGCAGCATTTGAACTGAATCTATCAAGGCAAAATTACTCTATTTAAATTTCATTTTAATATGCTTCTGTTCTATGAATCTTACATCAAATGTGTTTTACATTTGTACTCACGCAAAATGTATGATTAAATTCAGAATAAAAAGTGATATATTAGAGAGATAATGTTAGTTTTATTCGAATGCAGGCTATTAAGCAAACTTAGATTCAATTTAAAATAGACAAGAATTTTCACTAGTAAAAAGCTGAAATATAAGTAACTATTTTCACATCTATATTTATGTTCCTAATCACTTGGTAGGATGATGCGCTGGGAATTTGATCTCTTTTCTTTTAGAGAAAGCTATTAGGCTGTTGTCCCTACATAACATTCTTCCTTCTTATTCTTCCTCCTCTTCCCTCCTTCTCCTTCCTCCATCTCCTCCTTCTTCTCCTTTTTCCCCTAGTAGTAAACAAGCCTTCTTTATTGAGATCAGTGAGTGCAAAACAAAACAAAGCAAACAACAACAATAATAAAGGTGTGAGGCGGTGATGCTCCCCCATTTCCTATCTCCCATGCTGACTCACAAAGCTGCAAGTACGTACAAAAGCTGCTCATGGTGCATACAAAAGGCAGGTTATATAGTGTCGAAAGGTTCCTAAAATCATTTGCTAGGCACTTAGGAGGAGGAAAGAAAGGTGGGGAGGAAGCATGGGTCTTGTTCAGCCTGGAGAAGTCCACGTGGGGAGGACTTACTGGCTGTAACACTTTTCTTCTTTCTCTTGAAATGTTTCTTTTTTCAGGAAAAACTCCCTGGGATGGATTAGAGAATCAGGCTTCCATAACTAAATGAGCATCTTGGTAATCAAAAAGTTCAACACATCATTTTGCAGATGAGAGGACCAAGAGGTTGCTAATTTGCTTGTAATCTTACAGCTAGTTGCTGGCTGTTGTTAGGCCTTTAGAAATGTTCTACTGCCAGATCTCAGACTTCTGGCATTTGAGTTTGGATAATTTGTTTTCTGTGCCAGAACTTGCAGTCCTTCATCTCTCCTCCAGAGCTCCAGCATTGCCTTTTCTGATGATAACAAATGGGCACACTTTGAATGAACAGCAGCTCTGCCTCTTCCTGGAGAAATGTGAAGACCACACAGAGCCTGGATTTAGGGCCTAATTCTAACATATCATTTAAATCAGGTGGGGAATATTGGTGTGGAGGATGCTTGAGAGAAAAATACAAGATGAGTGTAGAGACCCTGGTTTACATCTGCTTAGACTTTATGTCTCTGGTTATTCTCTAGATATGTCTGTCTGATGTGCCCATGGGGATAGGGGAGAGTCAGAAGAGGGTGGAATGAGATCATTTGTTTCTAATTTGATCCCCTGGATGGCTGGTAATGAATGTAGTGTTGGTTCCATACACACCCGCGTTCTCTAGAGAAGGTGCATTTGGGAGTATTGCCCTACCTTTGAAGTAACCTGCTTGGTACATTCTGACATAGAACAAGGCTGGGCCCTGGGACAGAATGGAAGCGTGCAACTTTGGCTGAACAGTTAATAGTTCTTTGTTATTGAGTCCAGGTCCTGACTGGATCCACTGTGTTGGCCTAAACATTCTGAGGCTTGGTATAGTGGCTGCCAGGTCCCTGCTAAGTGAACAAATGCAAAAGATTAAGGAAGAATGACATGCTGGTCAATATTTCACTTTGGTACTCTGAGAGACTAGGGTCTTTCACCTCTCCACAGGGTATGTTTGGCTAATCTAGGACACAATCTCACAGAGTGCATTTGTAGAATTTTGTTCTTAAACAAACAGAAAATGATTCCCCACTGGTTTTATACTTGACATTGAACTTTACTAAAATATAGGGTGCAGCCATAGCCAATTTCAGCACCCATTTTTGGTTTCCTCTTTTTCCTCCATGTCTTCTCCCCTATCTCCCATTCTTTCCCTTCCATCTTAACCTGCTTTGATTCCTATTCCTTCTGTCTATTACTCTTTCCCCATGTTTCTCTCTCTTTTAGATGAGAGACAGGCAAAAAATTAGGAACAAATTGAGAGTGACCCAGGAGGCCATAGAGGGGAGTGTTAAGCACTTCAGCTCTACACTGAGGTTCAAACCCTGATTTTGACCTTTCTTAGTTTGTGGAATCCTAGCAAATTATTTAAACTGTCTGAGCTGTGGTTTTTTCACCAGTAAAATCAAACTAAAAGAGAGCCTAGCTCATCAGTTTTTGTGAAAATTAGAAAAAGATAATGCAGTTCAAGGCCTTATATAGTGGTTGGACATTAGTTATGGTAGCTACTTTTTAATATTAAGAGAAAGAAAATATGTATTGTCAAAGCCATTCTGATGTGTATGCTCTGTGTTTAAGCATAGGATATTAATTCTATAACAAAAGCACATGTTCCAAATGTATACTTTTAGGGCTATGAATGGCCCTTGGGATAAGTGTCCCACTTAACTACCTGCTCCCCTCCTTTATTCTGTGAAACTCAGTGGACTAAGGACCAAGAGAACAGGGGAGGAAGCTGAGATATACATGTTAGTTATTGCAAGTATTACAAGTCATTTGAAACAATCTCTTATCCTATGCAGAATCCCAGAGACAGCCTGACTGGTATAAAGATGCATTTGGTAGTTTATTTAGATTTGAACACTACAGGCTGCAGCTGGGAGTATATTGGTGATGAGAGAAATGAGAATGGGGAGACACAGTTAGAAGGGGAGGTGCTAGGGACTACATGCTCAATAAATGATAGAGTGATTGAATGACAAATGCATTTACCTATCTACCATGGGCCAGGTCCTGTGCTAGGCTGCAAGAAATAAGGTGAAAGACAGAAATATAAACAAATATTAATTACAAAACAATGTAGTTAGAATTTACTGCTTAATGGCTTGCTCAACCTCTGTAGTTGGACATGTGGCTTTGAAACTCATTTCTATCACTTTCTGAGTAAACTTAGTCGTGTTAACTAACCTCTTTGGGCCTCAAAGTAAGTGCTACGACTTGTTGGCAACTATTATTAAAATCAACAGATAAGGTCACCATGTGTTATATGGGGCACAGAGGAAAGAGCAGGCAACTCTCTCTGGAGAAGTCTAGGAGGTCTATGGAAGAGGTAACAGTTGAGTTGAGCCTTGATCTAGTTGTTTGCAAGGTAGAAGTAGGGCAGGGTAGGTGCCTAAGAGGAGAACCCACGCAGAAACAGTGTCACATGCATGGACAAGGATTCTTGAAAGAAGATGGGTTATTGGAAAACTGTCAGTAAACTGATTACTTGTGGGGTCCTTAAATATACTTTTTTTTTTCTTTCAGAGTTGCAAGAAAGGGAAATTACCCATGCACATGAAGAAGATATATTCTCATGTGTTTGGTTCTGATAATACCTGAAAGCTCTGAGTGCACGTGTGTAGGTGGAAGGTGGCCTCTGTAAGTTGAAGAAGGCTGTTTTTATGTATACAAGAGTATATAGAAGCATGTACATGATATACAGGTTGATTTCCATGCATTGAGACAATTGTCCTTTGTGGCTGGTTTGGAAACCATCTTGCTTCTGATCTTGCAAAATTCAGACTTGTACTGAGTATAGTGATCATAGACTTTTTAGACCACAGAGATACATAATCCACAACCTTCTTTTTATAGCCAATAAGCCTGAGGCCCAGAGGATGACTTGCTTGGAATTACTGCATTGCCCAGACAATTACTGGGAGAACCAGGACGAGAATTTGGGTGTGTTATAGGCTGAATTTTGTATCCCAAAATTCACATGTTGAAAAGAAAAATTTGTATGTTGAAATACCTTGAATGTGACTATATTTGGAGATAGGATCTTTAAAGAGGTAATTAGTTAAAATGACCCCTAGTCCAGTCTGACTATGTCTTTATAAGAAAAGGAGATTCTATAAAGAAAGGAGATTGGGCATAGGACACCTTCCGTGGGAATACCATATGATGACATAGGGAGAAGGTAGCCAACTATAAACAACCAGAGAGGTCTCGGAAGAAATCAACCTGCTGACACGTTGATCTTAGACTTTCTATCCTCTGGAATCATGAGAAAATAAATTTCTGTTGTTTGTATCACCCAGTTTTCTGTGATAGGGTATTATAGTAGCCCTAGCAAACAAATACAAGTATCCTCACAAACACATTGCTCTTGTCACCACCTCCACAGGTTAGTAGGACGAGGCTGTGAGGCAGGCAGGATTCCCTGCAGTCTCAGACTTGTGAAGGAAGCCTGGGGCTTTGCATGCTCAAAGGAGGCCTCTAACACCATGGCACTTCTCCAGCTCTGGACTACTCTTGGAATGAATATCAATCCCAGACTGTGCTAAGTAATTTACAAGCCTTGCCCAATGAATTAATTTCCATCCATAAAACTCAGCTAAGTTTCACCAATGTCGACTCAATGAAAGTTGATACTGATGATATTTCGTAATTGATGATGATGATGATGGTGATGACTTACTTGTGTACAGAGACGATCAATAAATATCACTGTCTTATTTGCATGTCTTTATCTTGATTGTAGTCTTATTGTGGGTAAACACTTTAATAAAGTATTCACTTTTGTATTCTTTGCTCTTAAAAACAAATCTTCGTTAGATAATGAGAAGAAAAATTATCTGCAATAATCCAAACAAACCATGCTCCTGTTCTGGAAACAGAACAAGGTCATTAATTGTCAGCTCACCATTGACATACTGCCATCTGGTGGAGCAAGACCTGTGGCTCCCATTTTCTCAGTCTTGATGCTGCCTGTGTCTTGACATATGTTTGTTTCCATTTCCTGCTGATTTTCTTGACAGCTGTCCAAACCCAGGGCGAGAAACACTCAGGTCCAAGTCTTTGCAAAATACAGCAGGAGGTAAAAATTGTCTTCAATTTTCTCCTGCTTTGCCTTTTCAATGATACTAGTAGCCTGTTGGTCCCCCTCCTTGGAGGAAATTCTGAATTCCAGTCACCAAATTAACATCTTTCACCCTCCGTAAATTCCATTTATTTTTGTACCACAGTTTAGAAATTGTTTCCGAAACTACTCTAATTTGGTTCTCAAACAACTTTGAGAGTAGGCTAGTCTAGAATATTAACCTCCATTCAACAAAAGTTTATTGAATTTTGTCTGTGCTCATACTGGAGTCTAGGAATACAAAGAAGGAAAGACCAGGACCGACTTAATCCATTGGTATAGAAGGGCCCAGTGCCTGGAGTCCATGATATTTTTAGGGACCATCAAAAATTCAAAAATAACAAAAGTAAAACCAATGAATCACTCAAGTAATAATTAGTACAAGTTTGTTGTGCACACACCAGAAAAGACAGTTTGTAAACCAGGAGCACTCAAATCAAAACGTGGAATGAGGCTCAGGGGTACATTGTTATAAAGTAGCTTATATAGTGAGAAAGCAGTGACTCTTTATTCTTCACAGTGATTGGTTATGATATTAGAATTCTCTTAAATGTTAGGAAATTGGTTAGTGCTTACCTCATATCAACCCTGGGAAACAGTTTAAGTTTGGCTTATCATTTTCAGAAGCACAAACAAGAAATGACCCAAGTCAAGTTAACCTTGCAAAATAAGTGAAATTAAATTTTTGCTTATATGACTAAACTGGCTTTTTCTGCTCAGGGAATTTTTAAGTTGGTCTTTGTTTTTATTTTAACAAGACCCATGAAAATGTAATTTCTTTTTAAACTCAAGAAAGAAACAAACTTTTAGATGGAAGAACAGTTTTACTCCATGAATATTAATATATTCATCCTCATGCCAATGCAAATTTTCAATACAATTTCAATATATATTTTTTATTCTTCCTTATTGTCTTTTTAGAAATTAAGTTTATTGGGGTAATAATGATTAATACAATTATATAATTGTCCAGGTGCACTTATAATTTGACATCCGTATATTCTTTGTGTGTTTACCACCTAAAGTCCAGTTTCCTTCAGTTACCATATATTTGATCCCCTTTACCCACTTCACCACCCCTATCCCCCAATATTTGACCTTCTTTAAACCGTCTACCTACCCCCTCCTCCCCAACCCCCTACCCTCTGGTAACCACTAATCTGTAGTCCATGTCAATGAGTCTCTGTTTGTTTGTCCTGTTCATTTGTTGCTTTTATATCCCACATATAAGTGATATCACGTGATTTTCAGCTGTTTTCTCTCTGGCTTATTAAGCTTAGCATGATTATCTCGAGGTCCGTCCATGTTGTCACAAATGACAGTATTTCATCTCTTCTTATGGCTGAGTAATATTCCACTGTACATATGTACCGCAGCTTCTTTAGCCAATCATCTAACATAGAACACTTCGGTTGCTTCCATGTCTTGGCCACGTGGAATGTTGCTATGAACATCGATGTGCAAATCTTTCGGATATGGGTTTCAGGTCTTTGCTGGATCATATGGTATATCAATTCTTAGTTTTTTGAGGAACCTTCATACTGTTTTCCATAGTGGCTTGCACCAATTTGCACTCCCACCAGAGTGTATGAGGGTTCCTTTTTCTCTGTATCCTCTCCAACATTTTGCTATTACTTGTCCTGTTGATTATAGCTATTCTAACAGGTGTGAGATGGTATCTCATTGTGATTTTGATTTGCATTTCCCTAATAGCTAGCGATGTTGAACATCTTTTCAAATATTTGTTGGCCATTTGTATGTCCTATAGGAGAGATGTCTGTTCAGGTCCTTGCCCATTTTGGATTGGATTGTTTTTTGTTTGTTTTGTTTTTTTTTAAATTGTTGTTGTGAGTTGTATGAATTCTTTGTATATTTTGGATATTAGGCTCTTATATGAGGCGTTGCTTGCAAATATATTTTCCCATTCGGATGGTTGTCTCTATCTTGTTGATGGTCTTTTTGCTGAGTAGAAACTTTTTACTTTGATGTAGTCCCATTCATTTATTTTAGCTTTACTTCCCTTGATTTTGAAGGCAAATTCATAAAATCCTCTTTAAGTCTAAGGTCTTTGAGTTTAGTTCTTATGTGTTCTTCTATGCATTTTATTGTTTCAGGCCTATTATATTCAGGTCCTTAATCCATTTCTAGTTAATTTTGTTGTGTGGTGATAGACAACAGTCTAATTTCATTGTTTTGCAGGTGGCTTTTCAGTTTCCCAGCACTATTTATTGAAGAGGCTTTCCTTCTCTCCATTTTATGTTTTTGGCTTTTTTTGCTGTAAATTATTTGCCCATATAAATATGGGTTTACTTGTGGACTCTTGATTCTGTTTCCACTGATTCGTGTGTCTGTTTTGCTGCCAATACCATGCTGTTTTGATTTCTGTCGTTTTGTAGTATCATTTGAAGTCAGGCAGAGTGATGCTTCCAGCCTTGTTTTTTCTCTCAGGCTGGCTTTGGCAGTTTGGACTCTTTTTTGCTTCCATACATCGGATGAGTTTTTTGTTCTATTTCTTTATAAATGCCAGTGGATTTTGATGGGGATTGCATTAAATCTGTATAATGCTTTAGGTAATATGGTCATTTTAACTATGTTGATTCTTCCAATCCAAGAACAGGGAATATCTTTCCATTTCTTTGTATCTTCTTTGATTTCTTTTAACAGGTCTTGTAGTTTTCATTATATAGGTCCTTCACATGTTTTGTTAGATTTATTCATAAGTATTTTATTCTTTTCGGTACAATTGCAAAAGGAATTATTTCTCCTACTTTTTTAAGACATTTCATTATTAGAATATAGAACGTTATAGATATTTGAATGTTGATTTTGTATCCAGAAACTTTACTGTATTTGTTTATCGTTTCTGGTAGTGTTCTTGTGGAGTCTTTAGGGTGTTCTATATAGAGAATCATGTCATCTGCAAATAGTAAGAGTGTGACTCTTCATTTCCTATTTGGATGCATTTTATATCTTTCTCTTGTCTGATTGCACTCACTAGAACCTCTAATGTTATTTTGAATAACAGTGGTGATAGTGGACAGCCTTACCTTGTTCCCTATCTTAGAGGGAAGGTTTTTAGTTTTTACCATTAAGTATAATCTTGGCTGAGGGTTTGTCAAATGTGGCCTTTATTATGTTAAGGTATTTTTCTTCCATACCAATTTTGTTAATTTTTTTTTTATCATAAATGGATGCTGTATCTTGTGGAAGGTTTTTTCTGCATCTATTGTTATGATCATATGTTACATACTTCTGTTCTGAATCTTCTGTGTCTGGTTACCATTACGAATATGTAAAGGATAGTTATATATATATGTACAGTCATCCATTTTCTTCTGTGTGTGCCTTAAGTCCATTTCCTTTTACCAGTCTGGATCTTTGTTATCACAATTTGTCCCTATGTATGCTGAATGTTCATTACTATCTTGTTATGACAATTCTCTTGTTATTATTTAAGCTTATAATGCCTTGTTTCTTAGTAAAGTTTGCACTCCTCTGCTTCTATTTGCCTGATAGTCACTTTACTCTTAATTATTTATTTATTTTTTTTGGTGTTAATTTGTTTTAGGTGAGCTGCCCCTTTCAGTACTTCCTGTAGTGCAGGCCTTATAGTGGAGAATTCCTCAATTTTTATGTCTGGAAAGTTCTTAATTTCTCCTTCATATCCAAAGGACAGCTTAGCTGGATACATTATTCTACACTGGTAGTTCCTTTCACTTAATAGTTTAAATATTTAATTCCATTCCTTTCTGGCTTGTAAGTTTGTGCTGAGAAGTCCAAGGATAATTAATGGGTTTTCCTTATAAGTTATCATTTTCTTCTCCCTAGCTACCCTGAGAATTCTGTCTATGTTGTTGATTTTTGATAATTTTAATACAATGGTCTCGGTGAAGGCCTTTTTGGGTTGAGATAATTGGGAGTTCTGTTGACTTCTTGAATTCCAAACTCCAGCTTATTCCTTTGATTTGGAAATTCTCACCTACTATTTTTTTGAAAATGCTTTCTAGTCCCTGCTCATTTTCCTCACTTTGATAATTCCCATTATTCTTATATTTCCTCTCCTGATGATATCAACTAGTTCTTAATTTCTCTTTCATTATTTCCATTCTTTGGTTTCTCTCTTCTTCCTTCGATTTATTTCTAGATTTCTGTCTTCGATATCACTGATCCTTTCCTCCATTTGGTCTACTCTATTTCTCAAGCTTGCTATTTCATTTTTCAACTCTTACAGTGTATTTTTTATCTCCAGAAGTTCTATTTTGGTCCTCTTGAGGGTTTTAATCTTCTTGCTCTGCTTATCTAGTTTGTTTTCGTAATTTCCGAAATTTTTGATGTGACTCTTTTTGGAATTCACTGAGTTTTTTCAGAAGTACCATTGTGAATTCTCTGTCATTTAAGTTGCTCTTTCTATGTCTGTAGGCTTCTTTTCTGGAGATTTTTCTTCTTTATTTCTGAAATGACTTGTCACTTGGTTGTTCATGCTGTTTAATGAACTATTTCTCTGCTGGGCATTAATGGAAGTGTATTCTGTTGTTTTTCCAGAAAGAAGATTTCTTATATGAAGGTCTTCTTTAACCTGCTGTAAAGAAGTTGCTTTTCTTTTGGTTTCCAGTAGGTGGAGTCTAAACCTCTTGGATCTTTGCTTTATATAAAGCCTTAAAAATGCCTTTTTATTTTCTGATAGATATTTAATCATACTCACTACCCTTAGTTTCAGTCCCTGTCAGTGTTAGAAACAGTTTTGGTAGTGTTTGCTCAGATTCCCCTGAGGCTCTTTGGTGATAGGTCTCAGAGGGTATGGGGGGAGGGGCCCTCTGGGTTGGGAGTTAGGGGCTGTGGCTCAGCCTCGGTTTTGCAACTGCAGCCAGTAATAATCAAGTGCTGTTTTTCTGCCATCCTGCTTCTCTGCCTTCTGCCTGCTGTCGGCCGCAAGGAGCTCACAACTCTCCCAGGCAGGGCTGTTCAGGGAAGTCACCACACCTTCTCCCCTCTTTCTCCTCCTCCTCCTCCGCCTCTTCCTCCTCCTCTCCTCCAGGGAGCTCTGGAGGCTGCAAGAGACAGCTTTTTTATTTCTCCCAGTTCACCACCCAACACCTGGGATTCTGATCTGTGGTGGCTCTTATGTGCAGATTTCATGCTCAGATGTGCTAATGTGCAGTTTGGATGTTTTTGTTGAGTTTTAGATGTTCAGCTTATTGTTGTTTCAAGGGGAGAGATCTGGGGATGTCTCTCACTCCACCGTGTTTCCAAAGTTTGCTCCTGATTGTTTTTTTTTTTTTTTTAACTACTCTAGCTGTCAGTAGAGACAAACCAACTCTTCAAAACCACCACAAGGTAATAATGGACATTTTTAGCAAAAGCTCAGAATATACATTGTGGTGATTTGCATATATTTGTACACATATGTCTGCATCTGAATTTCCACATGCCTTTTTCTTTAGAAAATCTATAGGCCCTTTGTTAGTCCTCAATATTTTTAAAATAGAAAATTTAGCATTTTTTTTATAGAGGAAGAAGTCCACAAAGGCAAATTTGCCTAGGACCCACACCAATCATACTGCAGCCCTAGAAAAGATAGTAATAAAATTAGTCACTTATACAAGTAAAAGTAATATACGTAAGGGGATTTTAGTTTGTGTCTAAATGGGACTGTAACATGTTTGATTGGATACGTCAGGAGAGCCAAAAAGTAACTTGTACATGAGCTTAGGAAACTTCTAGGAGAGAACCAGAGCTACCACCAGTGCTGAGAATACCTGATGAACTGGTTGTAAGGCCCAAGAGAAATTCAGTCCTCTTGGGATAGCATGTAGGAAAGTTGTAAGGCGTTTCCTGGAAGAGAAATCATCCTAAGAGAGAAGAAAACAGCTTGACTGCACAAGAAAGTTGCACTCACCCTCCTAAGAAATGATTTATAGGATACTTGTCACATGAATTTATTAGCTGTCCAGTTCTATGGAGAATATTAAAGTGACCGGTTTATTTGTGAGCACCTGCAAGACCCTGTTAGAACTCTCAGAAGTACTCTAGAGAGGGAGACCTTGTAGGGCAGGGCTGCCATCCTCCTGGGTGTAAAGTGGTATCTCATTGTGGTTTTAATTTCCATTTCCCTGATGACTAATGATGTTGAACATCTTTCTATGTGCTTATTTGTATCTTCCTTAGAAATATGTCTAGTAATATTCTTTGCCTATATTTTTTAATTTTCAATTTTTATTTCAGTTTTATTGGAGGTATACCTGACATTTAAAATTGTAAGATATTTAAAGTATACATTGTGGTGATTTAATATACATATACATTGTGAAAGGATTCTCCTCATCTAGTTAATTAACACATCTATCACCTCATATATGTATATGGTGAGAACATTTTAGTTCTATTTTCTTAGCAAATTGTATTTACACAATATAGTGTTGTCAACCATGTAATGTATTAAGATCCTCACACATTATTCTTCTTATAGCTGAAAATTTGTACCTTTTTACCAATATCTCTGTATTTCCCCCACACACCAGATCCTGGCACACAATTTTCTACTCTTTCGATGTGTTTAAGTTTTTTCTTATAAAAAAAGATTCCACATATAAGTGATATTGTGCAGTATTTGTTTTTCTCTGTTTGGTTTATTTCATTAGTATAATGCCCTCAAGTTCCATCCATGTTGCCATAAACAACAGGATTTTCTTCTTTCTCATGGAAGAATAATAGTCCATTATTGTATTTCACATCTTCTTTATCAATTCATCCATTGATGGACATTTCAGTTGTTTCCATATTTTCGCTACTGAGAATAATGCTACAATGTGCATGAGAGTGCAGATATTGTTTCAAAATTCTGTTTTCATTTCTTTTGGGAATATGCCAAGAAGTAAGATCAACAGATCATAAGATTGCTGGATCATATGTCTGATCAAAATATAGATTTTTTTTGAGGAAACTCAATACTGTATTCATAGTGACTGCATCAATTTATATTTATAGTGTATAATGGTTTCCTTTTCTCCACATCCTTGCCAATTCTTGCTATTCCTGTCTTTTTGATGATAGCCATTTTAACAATTGTGAGATGATATCTCATTCTTGTTTGCCTAACGCATTTTGATTTGCATTTCCCTGATGATTAGCAATGTTAAGCACCTTTTCATGTACCTATAAGCCATTTGTATGACTTTTTGGAAAAAAAAATTTATTTGGTTCCTCTGCCCATTTTTAAATCAGATTTTTTGTTATTTTGTTATTAAGTTGTATATATTTTATATACTTTGAATATTAACCCCTTATTAGATGTGATTTCAAATATTTTCTACCATTCTATGTGTTGCCTGTTTATTTTGTTGATGATTTCCTTTGTTGTGCAGAAGCATTTAGTTTAAAGAAATCCCACTTGTTTCTTTTTGTGCTTGTTGCCTTTGCTTTTGGTGTCCAATCCAAAAATTGTTGTCAAGACCGATGTCACAGAACTTACAACCTATGTCTTTGTCTAGGAGTTTTACAGTTTCAGGTCTTATGTGCAAGTCTTTAATCCATTTTGAGTTTACTTTTGTGTATGGTGCAAGATAGGGGTCCAGTTTCATTCTTTTGCATGAAGCCATTCAGCTTTCCCAACAGCATTTATTGAAGAGATTATTCTTCCCCCACTGTATATTCTTGGCTCTCTTTTCATGAATTAATTGACTTATACATGGACTTATTTTTGGGTTCTCTATGCTATTCCATTGATCTATGTGTCTGTTTTTATGCCAATACCATATTGTTTTTGTTACTATATTGTTTTTGTTACTATAGCTTTGTGATACAGTTTGAAATCAGGGAGCATAATGCCTCCAGCTTTGTTTTTTTCTCAAGATGGTTTTGGCTATTTGGGATCTTTTTTGGTTCCATACAAGTTTTAGGATTATTTGTTCTATATCTGTAACAACAGACATTGGAATTTTTGTAGGGATTGCACTGAATTTATAGATTGCTTTGTGTAATATGGACATTTTAACAACATTGATTCTTCCTACCATGAGCTTAGAATAGCTTTCCATTTATTTGTATCTTCTTCATTTTTTAATTAATGTCTTATAGTTTTCAATATATAGGTCTTTTACATCTTTAGTTAAATCTATTCCTATATGTTTCTTTCTTTTTGATGCAATTGTAAATGGGATATTTTTAGATTCCTTTTTCTGATAGTTTATTTTTAGTGTATAGAAACACAACAGGTTTTTTTTGTATGCTACAACTTTATTGAATTCATTTATTACTTTTAACAGTTTTCTGATGGTGTGTATGGTTTTCCATATATAATTCAACAAGAGGATATTTACATTTATAAATATTTATGTACTCCAAACCAGAGTGCAAATATCAACACATTTGAAAAGAGAAATAGATAAAAATACAATAATAGCAGAGAACTTTAATATCTCACATCAGTGGATAGATCAATAAGGAAACATTGACTTTAAAAGACATATCAGACCAAAGGTATTTAACAGTTACATACAGAACAAAAGCAACAGAATACACATTCTTCTCAAGTGCACATGGAACATTTTTCAGGGTAGATCACATATTAGTTTACAAGTCTTAATAAACTTAAGGGGACTGAAATCATATCAATCATCCTTTTTCAGTTACAATGGTATAAAACTAGAAATGAGAAGAAAACTGGAAAATTCACAAATGTGAGAAGATTAAATAACATGCCACTGAATGACCAATGGGTCAAAGAAGAAATCAATAGAGAAATTAAAAAAAATACTTTGAGACTAACGAAATTGAAAATACAACATAGCAAAATTTGTGGAGTGCAGCAAAGGCAATTCTAAGAGGAAAGTTTATAGCAGTAACTGCGCACCTCAAGAAACAAGAAAAGCCTCAAATAAATGATTTAACTTTACATCTGAAGGAACTATAAAAATAACAAAACCAGGTTAGTAAAAGGAAGGAAAAATAAAGATTAGAGCAGGAATAAAGGAAATAGAGACTAAAAAGACAGCAGAGAAGATCAGTGAAACTAAGAACTAGTTCTTTGAAAAGATAAACAGAATTGACTGCCTTTAGCTAGATTCACCAAGAAGAAAAGAGGGAGGACTCAAATAATATTAGAACTAAAAGAGGAGACGTAACAACTGATACCACAGAAATACAAAGGATCATAATACTATTATGAACAATTATATGCAAACAAATTGGACAAATTAGAAGAAATAAACTCATAGAAATACACAGCCTATGAAGACAGAATCATAATGAAATAAAAAATTTGAACAGACTGATTACTAATAAGGAGATTGAATCAGGTAATCATAAACCTCCCAACAAAGTCCAGGACCAGATGGCTTCATTGGTAAATGTTACCAAATATTTGAGGAAGAATTAATACCAATCTTTCTCAAACTCTTCCAAAATATAGTAAAAGAGGGATAATTTCCGAACTCATTTTTTGCGGCCAGAATGCTGATACCAAACCAGACAAGAATGCCACAAAAAAGAAAATTAGGCCATTATCTCTGATAAACATAGGTGCAAAAATCCTCAATAAAAAATTAGCAAACCTAATTTAATAATACATTAAAATGGTCATACACCATGATCAAGTGGGATTTATTCCAGGAATAAAAGAATGGTTTAACATCTACAAATCAGCCAATGTGATGCACTACATTAATGAAGTTAAGGACAGAAATTATAAGATTGTCTCAATAGATGCAGAAAAAACATTTGAAAAAATTCAACATCTGTTTGTGATAAAAACTCTCGGCAAAGTGGGTATAGAGGGAACATACCTCAATATAATAAAGGCCACCTATGACAAGCTTACAGCTAACATACTCAATGGTTAAAAGCTGAAACCTTTCCTCTAAGATCAGGAACAAGACAAGGATGCTCACTCTTGCCATTCATTTCAACAAAACATTAAAAGTCCTGGGCAGAGCAATTAGGCAAGGAAAAAAAAGGCATTCAAATTGGAAAGGAAGAAGTAAAACTGTCACTATTCACAGATGACATGTATATATATATATATATATATATATATATATATATATATATATATATATATATATATCGAGAGAGAGAGAGAGAGAGAGAGAGAGAGAGAGAGAGAGAGAAATTGTAGTAAAATACATGCAATGTAAAATTTGCCATTTAATCATTTTAAGTGTACACTTCAGTGTCATCTGAATGTCATCCCAATGTTGTACAACCATATCCATAATCTATTTTCAAAATCTTTATTACCCAAAACAGAAACTCTGCAGTCATTAAGCAATAATGTCCATTCTTCACTCCCCACCCCGCACCCAGTCTCTTGTAACCTCTAATCTACTTTCTGTCACTATGAATTTGCCTATTCTAGGTGTTTCATAGAATTAGAATTGTACAATATTTGTCCTTTTGTGTCTGGCTTACTTTACTTATATTTTCAAGGTTCATGCATGTTGTAGCATATATCAGAACTTTATTCAAGTCTATGGCTAGTTAATATTTGAATTGTATGTATATACCACTTTTGTTTATCCAGTTTTCTGTTGATGGACATTTTGGTTGCTTTCATCTTTTGGCTAGTGTATATAATGCTGCAATAAACATTTGCATCCAAATAGCTGTTTGAGTCCCTGTTTTGAATTATTTTGGGCATATTCCTAGGAACTGAATTGCTGGGCCATATGGTAACTCTATGTTTAGCTTGTTGAGGAAATGTTTTCCAGAGCAGCTGTACCAATTTACATTCCCACCAGTAATGTACAAAGAGCCCAGTTTCCCCACATCCTTGCCCAAACTTGTTATTTTCCATGTTTTTCTTTGATTATAGTCATCATAGTAGGTATGAAATGATATGTCATTGTTTTTTTGATTTGCATTTTCTTCATGACCAAAGATATTAGGCATAGTTTCATGTGCTTATTAGACATTTGTATATCTTCTTTGAAGAAATATCTATTTAAGTCCTTTGTTCATTTTCAAAAACTAAGTCAATTGTTTTTCAGCTCTTATGGGAGTTCTTTTAATTCTGGATATTAAATGGTAGATGTTAAACATCATATCAAAATAATTTGAGTTTCATGGATTCAATTTTCTTAAAAGCATTTCAATCTCTCCTTTTAAAAGATCTCCATTACACAGATGCCCATTACCTCTCACTTGGGTTAATACAGTAACATCTTAACTGGTTTTCCTGTATCTATTCCTGCTCTCCTTTAATTTATATTCTATACACATTGTGGTCAGGGCTCTCAGGAATACAAATCTAATTATGTCATTCTCCTGCTATAAATCTTACAGTTCTTCTCACCGTTTAGAATAAAGTATAAATCAATGACACAACTTTAAAAATGCTTTATGATTTGGCCTTACTTTTCTTCTCTGACTCTTCCCTGACACCCTCCCCTCTAGCCACACTCAATTACTGCAGGACTCAGGACAGAAGACACTTTCACTTGGCTCTAGGCTTTGGATGTTTTTCCCACTTGCTTTGGATACTCTTCCTTTACCCCTTGTTAACTCATATTCTTCCTTCAGGTATTAGCTTAAATAACAGTTTCTTCTGACATCCTTCCTGATCCCTCTTAAGACTGAGTTAGGTGCCTCTCCTTTGTGCTCCCATAGTTCCCAGTACATAATCTTGGTATAGCTGCCTGTTGACTCGTCTACATTCACTAAGGAGGACAGAAAGTGTGTTGTGTACCAGTATATTTCCTTGAATCAGCACAGTGTTTGGGACAAAGTGGATGCTCAATAAATATTAGAGAACTTATCTCTATATTCAATTTGTATACATTTATCTCTACCACAGAATTGCAATGCATGGCCTCAATTAGGCCAATGGAATGCAATGCTTAGAAGAAAATGGTACCATTCAAGAATGCGGTATTAAATGCCCTGAAATCTAATCGTATCCTGCCCCCAAACTCAGTTATCTGATTGGCTAAATAGTCATTAGGAATGCATCACCTCTGCCAGCCTCTTAATTATTGTCCATAGTTTTGTAGTAGTTTCAGCAAGTCACATGAATTAGAATTTTGTTTAGAAAATTTTTTTGTGTGGGGAAAGGTTGCTGCAGTCACATACAAACTTGATTTTCAGACCTGGCAAGATTGATTTGCTCTGGTTGATCCCTTGCAAGAAGAGAGAGAATGAGGAAATAGGTTTTTTATGGGACAATAGCAAAGTTGCTGACATTTTAAAATTTGCAATTTATAGGTTCAGGACTTTCTCTCTTGATAGGAAAAAAGTGAGTTCTTTCCTTTTCTCTTCTTTTATGTTATGTTCATCTTGTTATTAATATTTTATCTCTTACATTTTCCTTTTTTAAACTCAGACCCTCAATGTTCTGTTTTTCAGACCCTCAACTTTAACCTAAGTTGAAGGAGACCAGATATCTATAAATTCACAATACCATAAGTGCACCTAATTTATAAAAACTGGGTATATTAAAATACAGTCTAAAGTAGAAAGACATATATAATTAAAATGTAAATGTATGTACATGTTGCTGAACATATGAGAGATTTTGCACCATAAATAAATTAGATCTCAGAGACAGACTAACTTGGGAAAGTAGGCCTTTTACTTATGGCTGAGATCCACAAACCTAGGCTGGACTAAAGATGCATCTCTTCAGCCATGGTGTGTGGGCACACTCCTGAATATTGTAATTGTGTGCTGCAGACTTTCTACTTGTATTATGTGCTGATTTCATATCCTCCCCTGTTAAATACCCGTGTTCGATAGAAGTAGAATTAAGTTGAATAAAACTATTTTAGATGGAGAATTTAAATCGGTGACAGTGAGGATATTAAGACCAAAACTAGATTCTAGGACCAGCAAATAGCCTCCCTTGTGAAATCTAGAGTGTCCCTAGATCTGCTTCACTATTTCAGGAAAGACTAACAACTGGTGACTCTTCTGACACAGAATTGAGATTAAGGAGCCCCTAAGAGGCTCCTTCGCTGTTGGTAGAGTGACTTAAGTTTCTGCGTTGAAGACCCATCAAATGGTATTTATTGAAGACCATGTGAGCTTGTCAGTGCCAGGATAATGTTCTAAGACCAGCTGACAAGTAACGAGCGCTGACTCTTCCGAAAGCCTGTTTTTGAGGATGTGATTTTTGTCTGCCAATAGAGGGAGGTATGGTTCCACAGAACAAATGCCCAACTGCCTTTTAATCCAGTAGAGGGTGGTGATGACCACACTTGTAATTCTGAGACTTTGCTGAGTCCTTAGAATCCTCTCCTGATTCCAGGCGTGGCCAAAAGCCACATCTGTTTGGCCCTAAGGCTCCTCGGGGCTTGATTGCTAAAAGGCGAAAAACTTGTCAGAACTCAGGAAACCCTGTTGAAAGTTTACTCATATTCCTTGCTCATGAAATTTGTTAACTTTTAACAGATGATTGGATGTGTATATTTGGATTAACTAGTAACCAAAGCTGCAGGACACCATTAGAGACCCAACTTTGATATTTCTAGACTTCAATATGTTTTCATATCAGCCTTTTTAATATTCAGTTTATCTCAATTTTATCAAGTGCTTAGCATTTTTTTTTTAATGGAGAGGATTAAGTGAAAAATAGATATTTGTAAAACTGGAATGGAATCTCTCTCTCTCTCTCTCTCTCTCTCTCTCTCTCTCTCTCTCTCTCTCTCTCTCTCTTTTAATATAACTGGGATCAGTGAGGAAGCATTGTCCGACATAAGTTTTGGTGAACTTGGACTCAAAAGACCAGTGTGCCACTTCAGCTGTGTGTGGACGTCCTCAAGTGGATCACTTATCCTGTTTCCTCATCTGTAAAACAGAAACGATAAGATACTTTCTTTTTTCATTCACAGGACTGTGTAAGGCTCACATAAAGTAAGGTATTTGAGAAATTTCTATAAAGTGTTCTGAAGTGTTATGCAAATAGAAGTACCCTTTATATTTTAAAATTTAAATTAAAAACGTTGGGAGGAGGATATGATAACGTTAATTGTAAAACAATTCAAACATACTCAAAACTATAGAAAGGAAAGTTAAGCCCCTCAAAATTCCACTACCAAGCAATTACCACCATTAATATTTGAAAATGCTTTGGACATCTCTGAATGCACATATATACTTAGTATATAAATAATTTTTCAAAAATTAAACTGTATTATACACTGTATTATTTAAATTTGCCTTTCCCCCTACTCAACATTGCAGTAATAATAGCTAACAATTATTGATCTTTAACAATGTCTCAGCCATTGTCTAAACCATTTATGTGAATTCTCATTTAATCTCACAACAATGGTGTTTAGTGTGTACATTTATTGTAACAGAGGTTCAGAGAGGTGAAATAACAGATTTTCCAGGTTTGAAAATTTAAAGAATCTTACAATTAATCTATTTCTTCTGCTTACAGTTTTTTTTTTATTGTTTTGTTTTGTTTTTACTTTTATTATCTCTTTGGCACCCTGTTTGTTAAACAGTAGCCAAATCAAAAGGGCTGCTTATTTAAAAGTTTCAATTCTTATTTAAAATTTTCAAAATTACTCTGGGAAAAGAAATTTAGGAATTGGGAGCTTTTAAAGACGCTCTCTTATAAGATAATGTGTACAATCATGTTGGAGAACCACAATTTTGGTTTAAATTCCTTCACTGAGATTGCTGGGTTGATTTTGAATTTGAGACATAATGCTAAACTACCCTCCGGAAATGTCATACCAGTTTACATTCCCACACACAGCGGGTGACTAATTTAGGATCTTTTCTTCGGGTCTCTGTATTCTACAGTATTACCTTGTAAATTATTTCATAGTTTAGCATCAGGACAGTAACATACTTGCAGCCTATTTAACGTGTGTGTATATTCTGAAGGTTGATTTTGAAGTCGTGCAATTTTCTTCAAGATCCTTAACCATTTTGAGGTTCTCAGAAAAATATCTGCATATTCTGTTCACTGACACCCTCCCTTTCCCTCTCATCTCTTCAACACACTTCCTCATGCCCTGCTCCCTTTCTGTTCTCCAAGGCATTGTCTTCAGGACTGTAAGATCTACTTTTCTAAAATATTGGATAAATGAAGGCATGATCTCTGCATAATGAGTTCTTGCAGATAAAAAAAAAAAATTCTAGTTCTTTTCACAATAAGTCAGCTATGATCTAACCCGCTTTGATCTCCCTAGTTTATCCTATTCTTGGTCCAGATTCCTTCTGCCTTATCTCAGAAAAGTCGTGATCCTCTCAACCTCCAGTCTCAAAACGAAAATCAAAAATCATCAAAATGAAAATCGTCAAAATAAAAATCCTACCTCCCTCCTGGCTGTATGAATGTCATTCCTTTGCTGGACTCCAGATTTTACCCTTTAGGTTGTTTGAGTTATTGGCTGTAATTTCCAGTTTTTCAGAAAGTAAGGTTCTCCTCATACTGAGGTCCTAAATAAAACTCCTTTTCTATTTCTCAAAAATCACCTTCTTACTATCGAGAAAACTGGATTTATTTTAATTTCTTCATCCTTGAGATAAAGAGCTATTTTTCTTTCTAAAGGAGGCAGCCTTTTTTTTTTAAACGAATTCACTTAACAATTAAGCTGTAGACATTTCACAACTGATACACAGACATCAGCCTAAGAGATCATGTACTCTGTAATAGTCAGTAGGAGGGTGAGTCATCTCAGACCTTAATATAAAGTTTACATTATTTAGTTACAACAATAATTATTTCTATGGCTTTAAAAGAAACGTTAAATCTATGCACAGAGAACAGATCCATAAAAAAATTAGATGGGGGCAGGTTATCTATACTTAATGTTGCCCCCAAATGGATATACAAATGTTTTCTTCCAGTGCGTTCATTCAAGTGAGAGCTAACATTCTAATACAGATTTCTGAACCAAATTATTTTACAGAAAGTTTCAATCTGAGGGCTTTTAGTCCATGAGTGAGAAAGTTAATGCGAAAAGAAAATGAGGTAACGTAAGCAGAATGTTGGGCGGGGCTTGAAAAACTCTCCCTCTCCTTCTTTGAGCATTTGTTTCACTTTGAGGCTGTTTCTATGTCATCCATAAAAATAATGATTTGAAATTCCAAATATTCATAGACAGTGTCATAGAGGCTTATGACAAAATGGATTGTATCATTTTGATTTTATAGAGAAGCAATTTTTTTTTTTTTTGCAACGGCAAGTCAGATGAAAAGCTGTGTACACTGATATTTGGTAATTCAAATCATGTGTCAGATTTCTTTAAAGCGAGGGCACATGTGCACAGGAATGCCGGAAAGTTAAGTGGAAGAAACACTATTCTGTGATTCCTAGCACAGCTACTTTTATTTTTCAACATTTAGCAAACACCAGTCCATCTTGATTCTGGCGTAGTCCCAACTTTGAGAACATAGAATTCAAATGAGCACAGAAATGTCTCAGAGACATGGCTAAGTCATCTTCATATCCATGACATTTTATACTGAAGATCTGTCAGAACACCTTCCAAACATTAACTGATAAAAACCACAACCTCCTTCAAGAACTATGGACTGCGTTCTGGTTTCAGAAGAGAAAACCAAAACCTTTTGAGCTATATCCACTTACTGTCTACCCTGAGAAAACAACCCATTGTTCTGCCTATACAAATGACTAATTGGACTAATTTTCCCTCCTGACTTGGCAGAATCTTTTATTGAACTGATTGAAATGACCAGATGTTTTGGCAGCCTATGTAGACATAATCCAAGAGACTCAATAATTGACTTAAGTAAACGTATCAGATGTGAACTGGCAATAGAATTGGGGATTCTCTGTTCTGTGATGACTTCAAATCCCATTTAAAAGGGCAGACTTCTTGTGTAATTGAAGTGCATAGAGATTGGCAGCATCTCATTCATTTACTTTAGTAATTTATAGCATATTTAGATCTGAGCATCCCTGTAACTTGTGAACGTAAGCAAGAAAAAGCTTCAGCATTAGAGATCTATAAACATTGTCTTTGAGGCTGTCTGCTCAAAGTGAAATGAAATATTTCTTCTGCACAAAAATCCTCAGGTGAAAAAATTTAAGTGAAATTTAATTCAACTCAGATTATCTAGAAAATGATATGTTTGCATTTTTCTTAAGTTTTTGAGTGTATTATATGAGAATGTTTCATATCAGAATTTTCCATATTATTTTTGATTCTTCATTTTGTTTTGAGCATATTTGTTGTGTTGTAAGCTCTATTGATGATAAAAAATATTCATCATAAATAGCTCATATAGGTAAAATTTTTCTTAAAAGTTTATCACTATAAGAAATATTTCAAATTTGGTTTATTTCTTAGAAAAAGAAATAGTCTATTTATTCTTCTGCAATCTAGCTGCTAACTTAGGTTGAGAATTGGAGCTAGACAATTCACTCAGCTCTATTTTCTTTTTCTCCCTTCTAAGGTTAAGGATTTCTCTTGATTTGTTTAGTAAACATATTTTCAAATCTCCCTCTTTTTCTCTGTTCCATTCCTCTTCTTCCTATGCCTCTCTTCATTCCAAAAAAAAAAAAAAAGGAACACAGATCATGAGCACAGACACCTGTACACACACACACACACACACACACACACACACACACACATCTTCTACATTTATACCTAAGTAGGGGATTAACATCTGTGTCCAGAAGTTTGTACAAATGTCCTCCTCAGGACCTGGAGGACAGATACCATTACATTCTTGATTGGTACACTGTGCCCAGATTTTTTTTCCTGAAATATTGTTCTGAATTAGCATAACAGCCATACCATCAAATTTCTTTAATCATTCAAAGATCTCTGTGAGTATTGTTTTTTCCTTCATGTATTTAGAAGGCAGACTGACTCCACAAGTCTATCCTTCTGCTGGATGACGCAGAACCCTTCTTGTCCTTGGTAACAAGCAATGCAAATGATGGACCCAACAACAGCTTATTCTCGTTGAAATCCTGCCTCACTGGTTGCTGACGGGCCCCGTATTAGGGAAGACTGCAGAAAATTCACATGAAACCTTGAGGCAAAGGAGAGAATAAAAAATATTTTAAGAAATGATTTGGCTGCGATGTCACCCGTGGGTGCAAGATCATGGCTTTTTTTTTTTTTTTTTTTGCACACAACAAAAGTAACGACTCTAAATGAGCCAATCTCTTGTGAAGTGCTGGTTAGAATGATTGACACCTGCATATGTGCTGAGTTTGTGGCTGTAGGTGCCAGTGATAAGTAGCACTTAGGGACTCTTGGTGGCTAGGGCCATTTCCTTCAGTTAAGGACAGTCCCCACTCCTATGCTTTCTCCTCCCACTTGTTATTTCTTGATTAATTCTGGATTTTGAACATTAAACAAAAACTAACTCCAAACACATCTGAAACAGCAGAGGTTCTGATGCTTTTCAAAAGTCAGTTTTACTTTGGTGATAGATTTTGGTAGTGAGTTGCTTATTTTATTGAACTCAAAAAAGTAGGGAGACTGGTATTTCATGCACACAATCTTCCATGGAATCCTCCAGCAAACCTCTGAGTTGGCTATCATCACACACATGTAAAAGTCAGGGAAATTAGTAAGTGGGCTAGGAATTGAACCAGATTTGCCTAACTGAAAAGTCCTTTCCACCTACCCACTGCGTATTTAAGAGTGCTTTCTCTCTTGTTGCAGCTTTCTCATTAGCGAAGGGATATCATATGAAAAAAATAATAAAACTCATCAAAACCAAAGTTACTCCAAACTTCCATATCTGTTTTCACAACATTATGACGAAGATAGAAGTAATTAAATTTTATTTTCCTGGCTATATCTTTGGGATGATTGAGGCACACAGGCTCTTAGCAGAATTAGGGCTGTTTGATGTCAGGATAGCACAGTTAAAAAGGGAAAATAATTAGCAAAATAATTTTAAACTGCACACCAAGCTTCTAAAACTTTGGAAACATTTGGATAATTTATTGCATTTGCACTCTTAATATAAATATTTGGTGCTCTTATATATAGCTATTGTCTTATTTTTTTTCCAGTTTACACTTTTTCTCCAGAATGATGTGAGAAAGAAGGGCCTATTCGAACTTTCCAAGCCCATTTGTCAAGTGGACTGCACTTGCGCCCTCTCTTAAAAAGATACTTTGCAATGTATGAGAGCAGTTTTTGTAAATTAATATCATCATCAAAAATAAGCCGGCCTCTGTGTACACCTCCTTTAACTTCTTGTTATGCAAGGCTGCCGTGCCGGACTCCGCAGACAGCAGTTTTGGCATGGGCCCTGGGGCTCAGGGAATATTAACTTACAAGGCTTCCCCTATTTTGCTTTTACATGTCTGAAACTATTTTAAAACTCAGCAACTGAAATACAAGTTATTAAGTACACTTTACTAGAATGTAAGGGGTGCTTTTGTTTCCCCCACCCTCCCCTTTTGGAGAAAAGATGGCTGGGAATATATTAGTGTATTAAGATTACGTCTTGGTTGCCTCTGAATATCTACATGGACAAAAAGCCCAAGATTATAAAAAGATAGATAAACTAAAAATCAGATACCAGCTGCAATTTAAATACCACCCTAGGATTTAAAAAACCATTTTGTACATATAAATAAATACAAATAAAATAAAAACCCATTTTGTTTTAGTAGATTTCATGTTCTGGTTGAGTGAGGATACTGGGTGTGAGCTGAAATGGGAAACAGGGATTCTTTGGTTTCTAGTCATCGGAGTTTCCTAAACTTGCAAAGGTGTTCTTGCCCTCTTCTTTTTGGCTGGGCTTTCTCTCCAGAAATCAGGTGCCAGATTGGGGAAGGAGGACCTGATCTCTTGAAGCGTCCTGGAGGGGTATGAATTTTATCCCCTTCCATGCACACCTAAAGGGCTGAGTGCAGACTAGACTGTGCATCTCTGTGTGTGTTCTTCCCCATAGAGCGGTAGACACTGCCTGAGTAGTCACAAGAGTCTGGGAAGTGTCTGTGGGCCTCCAGCAGCTGGAAAGGTTTGAGTCTCTTTGGCAGATGTTTGCTGTTTCAGCCACTTCATTAATGTTGGAAACTAAACCCCTGACTCTTTGGGACCAAAGGCTCCCCACCCCCAAGTTGTGATTGACAGCTGGGGTGTGCTTCCTCCCACAGAAGCCCTTTGCAGTCTGAGAACAGAAGGCAGGGAGTGAAAAGAGGGAGATGAGAACAAAATGGGAATTGGGCTGGATACTATTGCCAAAAACCCAAAAATTTCAAGGAAGGAGAGGGGAGACTTGTTTAAGGAGAAAGACAAATTCAGTACAACTAGTTAAGATTTGAAATTCCATTGTGTGCTTGGGTCTTTCACACATATAATATAATTATCCCAGCTATCATGCATTCATTAACTTATGACACATTTCCTAACAATTCACTTTGTGCCAGGTATATGTTGGTATTGGTGATACAAGATGAATAACACACAAGGAATTAGCCAGCCAGTTCATTGTCCAGTGGGTGAAATAAACATGCGCAAGACAACGAGACAGTAATAGAACTACCAAGATAGAGGTAGGAATCACACCTTAGGGGAGTGGGAAACCTTTCACAGAGGAGGTGACATTCCAGATGGGTCTTGAACTAGTTTTTCAGGCGGAGAAGGAGGGAGGAGCTGGGGTGCCGAGGGCATTCCCATAAAGTTTGTGTAAAGGCATAGATTATGAAAGACCAACCTTGTGAAGTAGGTGTTATTATTACATTTACAAATGAAAAACTGAGGCTCAGCTTTGGTTATAAATGACTGAAAGCTGGAGACTTTAGACTCTTCCCACTACACCTGGGAACTTGTGCCCTTAGACCCCCTCTGAGATATTTTGCCTTTGTAGTATAAAATAGAAAAGATGGGAAAATCCAAGGATTTATTGAAATGTTTTACTTCTTTCGCTATGTAAAACATTGCAGGTTTCAAATCAAAGGACCAGTCTACAGGAGATTCTGGGAACATTTTGTGCCTATAGTCGAGTGGAAGCAGGGAGGAGGGAGACCCGTCCGTGCTCCGCCCGCGCCTCGCTCCGGCAGAGATGAGGTTGATTTACGCGCAGCGGGAAGGCAGAGGCTCCAGCGCTGTTCTTCCCAGTGAGCTGCCTGCAGCCTTCGGTGTGGGAGCGTTGCGGCGCAGGGGCGCATGAACGCGGCTCCAGATCCGGGTTCGAAGAGAGGGAAGGAGGAGGGAAGGGGAGAAAGAGAGAAAAAAAAAAGACGAAGAAGAAGAAGAAGAAGAGGAAAAGAAGGAAAGAAAGAAAAAGAGAAACGGGGGTGGAAGATGGGTAGAAGAAGAGCAACGATGGCAGGTTGACAAGACGGAGGAGAGTTGTGCAGAGGAGGGTGAAAGTGCTGCGCACAGTGGGAGAAAGGGAGAAATGGGGAAGAGAAGAGGAAAGGAGTTAGTGGCGGTGGGAGGAATGGGAAGAGCCAGAGGATCTAAAATAGTCTGGAGGATGTGGAAAGAGGTTGAGGAAAAGGACAGTGGAAAGACAGGACCCCATAGAGTAACTCGGACCGCTCTCATTCCGTGAACTCACCGCAGGGTCTGACAAGGAATCCTAAAGGGTAATACTCAATCCCTCGCCAGAGTCCCTGGAGGCATGGAAAGGCTGTCGCCTAGGTGCTGGGCTGCAGGCGCTCGAGCACGTCGCGTAGACCGCTCTGCTCGTGGGGTTGCTCCCCGCCACGCGGCGCTCAGATCCCGCCAAACACTCATTTCTCGGCGGTTGCCGAGAGTCCGGAACTTTTCAAGGGGGCAAATATAACTTTCCACCCTAGACTGTCTCCCGCGAGAACGCCGCGCCCCTGGGACCCTCTCTGGCTCTTGGCGCAGCGGGTCCCTGTTCTGTCCGCGCCGGGAGAACCCCTCGGTCTTGGGGCGGAGGAGCGAGGCTCAGGCTGAGCTGTGAGCAGTACTCGGTCCGGCGCCGGATAGCGGACAGGCAGTGGGGACCGGTCACCAGAGCCTGGGGCGCACCGGGCCCAGATCGGCGACCTCTGGGTCATGCGGCCGGACGCGCGCCGCCGCCAAGACCTCTAGCTGCAGTTCTTGCGGGCCCTCGAGCCGCCTCTGCGTGGATTAGGAGAGTAAAGGAAAATGAATGGAAATGGAAGGAGGGAACGGTGGGGCCGACAGGGCACAGACAGGACACTTCGGGCATGAAGTTTCTCAAAGGCTTCTTGTGGCCGTGTCTGATGCTCAGCTCTGACTTGGTTTGTTACTATTTTCTCTAGGACATAATGATTATTTCCCCAGCTGTGTCCCTTCCCTCTGAGTCGAAGCCACCAGCCGAGACGCACAGGTCGACTTGCTTCCGCGGCGACTCGGGCTCCCGGGCAAGCAGCTCCTGGGCGGCCCGGCCGCGATTCCGATCATTTCCAGGTTTCGAGCGAGGAAATGTCATCCCGTCCCAAAGTCGGTCTCGGAGGCCATCCTCGACTTTAATTCTAATTTTATCTATCGCGCGTTTTCCTCTCGGCCCGGCCGGGGAGCAGCTCCTGCGCTGTGGTCCCCTCGCCCAGCAATTACAACTGAAAACAAAAGTTTCAACAGATATGGATTGGAACGGACTCCGTTGGTGGGAGCACAGGAGGAAGAAAGGCAACCGCCTAACAGACACAGGTCTTCGCGGCTCCCCGAACCCTGCGCGTGGCTAGGGGCTGCCTGCGAAAGCTGCATTGCGAGGAGGTGCCGCGCTCCGAGATGCTGGGAGTGCAATGCCTGCGAAGGGCAGGCCGGCGCCCGGGAATCGCGACGTTTATAAGTAGAGTTTAAAAATAAAAAAAGAACACATGCTTTTTGTTGTTTACTTTAAAAAAAAAAGTTTATTACTGCATAACTGACAGGGCAAGGGTCATGTATGGTTTGGGAGATCCGTGGGGTAGTCAAGTTTGCTTTCGGCGCAAATGCAGTGTTCTTGGCGCGCGCGGGCTAGGCGCAGGCTGCGAGCTTAGAGGACGGGAGGAGGTGGACGCAGTCCTCGGGAAACAGCCTAGGAGGGTACACGCAGGAAAGGAGAAAGGCACACTGGTCGCCGGGGACGCTGGTCCTGTGACCCGCGGCCTTGGAAGCCTCGGCGAAGACTTAGCTTCTTTCTACTAAGAGACTTAGACATTCCCGCCCACCCGGCTGCCGGCGTTAGGAGCCCGGCCGGGGGGCTGGTGGCGAGTAGCGCGCGAAGGAGATGCACCGGGACCCGCTGAGGCCAGGCCGGCGGGCGGGGCGGGGCGCGCTCCCCACACAGCGCGTACACCCGAGCGCGCACTCTACACACACACCTGGAGCTTGTCCCAGGAGGGGGCGGGGAGGAGAGACGAAACCAGTGTCTTAAAATAGAGGAAGGCAGAGGAGCGCTAGACGCTGACAGGCGGGAGGAGATCAGAGCGGCGGGCACGCGGCGCGCAGGCCCGCGCCGGGGTGGCACAGGCGGGCAGGGCGGGCTGGGAGCCGACGCCCCTCCGCGGGACTCTGCACCGGGTCCCGCGGGAAGCGCACGCTGATTGACAGCTGCGCTGCCCCAAAAAGGCGCGGCGAAGATGCTGATCCGCGGGTGGGTGTAGACGCGCGGCCGGCGCGCCGGGTGCCCGCTCCCCTCCGCGCCCTCCAGGGCTCCGCTGCCTCCCCCGCTGCAGAGGCGCGGGGCAGAGACCCCGCCAGCGCGCCAGTTCCCGCGGCCCGGGCTCACCATGCACTGCCACGCGGAGCTGAGACTGAGCTCGCCCGGCCAGCTCAAAGCAGCCAGGCGGCGCTACAAGACTTTCATGATCGACGAGATCCTCTCCAAGGAAACCTGCGACTACTTTGAGAAACTTTCCCTCTACTCCGTGTGCCCGTCGCTGATCGTACGACCCAAGCCCCTGCATTCCTGTACCGGTAAGACGCGCCGGGGGATTGGTGGGGTGCGGTAGCTCTCACGCAGGAGTCGCGCGCCTTACCGCCTGTGTCTTCCCATCCGAGGGTGAGAGAATGGCCCTGGGAGTCCTCTCCCGTGCCCCTGTATGGGACCAGACTCTTTAGAGGCGATCTTTGCAGAGGCGTCTGCAGCTTGGGAAGGGCCGGTCAAGATGTTGATCGCCAGATTGGAAATGAAGGGAAGGCAGCGCACCCCACATGCGGGCCTCGCGAGCCGGAGGACTCTTCCTTCTTCCCAGCGCCACGGTGGTTCTCAGAAAGTTCAGACCCTTGATCTGGTCCAGCGCCTGAATCATTGTTTCAGGAAATGGGTTGCTTCTCAACTCGAGTTAACTCCAACCTCTTTCCGTCTCCATTGATAATTTTACAAGTAAATCGGTATCCTGAGGTTCTAAAAAAAAAAAAAAAGTCCTCTTTTCGCTGAACTTTACTTAAAAGGCTTTGCCTTTGAGGTAATAGTTCTGGAATATGTCACGTTGTGGTGCAAGCTGAGGAGGTCAACTCCAGTTAGTTTTAAGTAACTAAAATAAAACAACAATGATAATAAAAACATTTCTCAAATCTGATTTCCTTTCTTTACAAGAGCTAAGACGAATAAAGACAGAGCACTTAATAAATATATAGAAAGAGTCGTAGGTTTATGTAGAAAATAAATCCAAAGGTATTTAAAAAATACTTTTAGTGCGTTAAAAGAGAATTTTGGTTATCCAAACGTAAGTATAGCAGAACAACAGAAAACAAATAAAACAAACAAAAAAAGGTGAATCAATTTTTATCAAAGTTATTGACTGCTTTAAACTCAAGGTAAAAATTTAGTATTTCCAAACCAAAAGAAAATTTGTGGTTATGTTTCTTGCATGGGAGGCATGAAATAAATTAATTATACTTACATTGAAAAATAAAGTGAAAAGATAGTGATTTTGAAAGACATTTTTAGAGCATTTGGGCCTAATGCTGTTAGTGCACAGTGCTTGGAATCCTATGTTTTCTGTTGACCATATTGATAGTCCTGTAGGACAATCCATAAATATGTGTGTAAATACATACATTAAAGGTTTTTTTTAAACCAAGTTGTTCTTACATGTATCTAGTTATAAAATGAATACTATATTCATTTATACCTTTGTAAAATAAATTTTGTCTGTAAGGTGGAATTAGGCTTGATAGCTCATAACAAGACTTGTAATACTGAATTTTAAAAATCAAGAAATATTTGAAATGAGAAACGAATATATTTTAGAAACAAGATAGATATCCTTGATGTTGGTATTTTTATATTTGTGTCTGCCATGGGTAAACCCTGGATCATTAGTCTACAAATATGTTGGCTAGATGAAGTAAGCTGAATCTTGTTTTGAGCATAAATAAATCATTTGCTGCAATAAATCAAATCTCTTTGGCGAAAAAGGGAAGATCAGTTTTAATCACAAATATCAATGCACCCTGCCAAGATTACATATCTGGCGATTCCTAGGACAAAACAGAACAACTTCTAAACACCCAGGTAGAGCATAGTGCTGATACTTTTTTTAGTGACTTTGTACCATGCGTTGATTTGAAGATAGCTTTTTCATGGCTTTTAGCAGTCATGGAATTGGAGCATAGAAGAAAACAAGCCAGAAAACGATGAATAAATAAACCTCCAAAAACAATGATCCACTCATCAGTCAAGGTTGAGTAAGTTCTGTTTTTATTGAACCTTGCATGGGAAATAAATCAGAGGAAAAAAAAATGTGATGTTTGTGAGTGTTAAAAGTGAACTCCACATATGTCATGAACTAAAAGTTTTTGCTCAGTCTTGTGCTTTTGAAGTTCATTTGATGGTTTTTTAGGAGAGTGTGATCGTTGGCAGTGGTTTTCTTGCCTTAATATCCCAGTGCTTGCTTTCTTTACATTGTCCTTTTGAAAATGTCTCATGATTTTGCTCTAGCTGAGATTTAAAATACAGAAACTGGGATTTGCCAGTGGAATTAAACCCATAAAAACAAGTTACAGTAGTACACACTTTCAGATCCTAAGCTTTCAGTGGGTTTCTGATTACAGTTAAAGCCTTACATGTATTAGATCATGGGAATCCCATTAGTGACTTTGCAAAGGTTTTGCAAATACCATACTTTCAAAGCATTTTGCTGCTTTTAACAGTTAGGTTCAGGATCAAAATTTTAGATTGGATGAACTAACTGAGTCTTTCTTTTTATTAATTAAAAAAACAGCAATAAATTTCTGGCATTCATCATTCATAATGAAAGCATGATTTTTTTTTTTCTGGGTAGAGATAACTATTTAGCGTTTTTGGTGGAACCAATGAATAAAACGTTTAAATAAAGCTAAAGGAATAAATTGGATTAAAGTTACTGAACTTTCTCCTCCTTTGATTTGCTGTTTTAAGAATTAAATAACTGACAGAAGTGAACTTTGTCAGGTAAAATAATGAAAAGTAAGATTAAAAAGTTACCACCCTGCACAATAAGTACAGAAAGCTGGGGTGGAAAAAAAGCTATAGCATTTAAAAAGCCTCTACATAGTTAAGCAATCCACGTTGTTTAGATTTAGCAATTTAAAGGTCAAGTTGTGATACTGAATCTCCTCAGGCAGGAGAGCATGAATTCAGGTAAACTGAGAAATGGAAACATTTTTCATCAGGCAGATAGCCACCTGACAATAATTTGTTATTTAGACACTCTAACCTTGATGGAATACTCATCTTCAAAATTATTATTTATTTTAACAGGCCCTTTCTTATTATAAATGTGGTCATTTAAGTCTTAGAAAAATGTCTTTAAATTTAAGTTTCCCATAGTTTCCCTAAATCACATAATAAATATTGAAAAAGGGAATCTTTTCCTTTTAGGCTACCTTAAGGAACATTTATTAAATTTAAAATAAAAACAGAAAAACTAAGCCCAAAGAAGGCTTCCCTTTTGAAAACAGGTTTGTTATTCAGACCATCGAGATATGGAATATGTTTAGAATTAATCTAGTATATTACATGTTGGTCTTGTTTTTAAGTCTGATCATAATAATCCCCATTCAGAATGGAAATATATTACCATTTGGAAACAAATGAAGATTGCTCGTAAACATTAAAGCATTGACAGTAATCGAAGGCCAAAAATGAGGTGCAGTTTACAATATCATAAATACTATTTAATTCTTGAGTGCAGTTTGATTTTTCTATGTGTGATATATGTTTCCTGGTGGAAGAGAAGAGTCACCTGAAGAAACCCAGCTTCTTTGGGTGGAATAGATTGCAGGGGTATCTACACAGTAACTTTTGCAGGATCTTTTTTGGTTTGATTTTTAGAAATAGGCAGAGTTTCTAAATTTGAGAGGTGTTTGGAAAAGATGAATACCTTGCTTGCAAAAACAAGGATGTAAGAATTTACCCTAAGAGTTTTGATGAGGATACTGAGAAACCAACCTGTGCTAATTATTTATAATTTATTATAATTACTTATATTATAACCTAGAATTACCCTAGACTTGCACATGTACATTTGGGGAAAATGAATGTAGATATTTGGACATTTTGCAACCTGTGACCAGTAAATGACTTTTAATTATTGCACTAAAACCATAGTCTAATTCCTTTCCCCTTTGCTGGCAGGATGGTTCTGTTGAATCTCTATGACCTTCATTGGCTAGTCTTATGATATAGCTGACTGGAGTTACAGAGCTGAAAGAGATCATAGTCCCGTTTCTCCAAGTAGAAGATACTTTTTTGCAAAGTGCTAGGGTCACATCAGTGCTTAAACATCAGTCTATACTCTTGCTAGGGTACTCAGAAATCAGGAAGACTTTTCCAATTTGGTTACACACCCGAGATAAATCCGCGCAGTCACACCCAGGAAACAGTCAACCGCCAATTAAAAGGGGCATTTGGAGAAGGGTGTTTATCTTAGGAGGTGGCATTGAGAACATTTTATCCTTTGGTGGATCCAAGAGAAACAAGTTCTTTGGGGTGGCGTCCTTGGGTTAATTTTATCACAAAGATTGGGTGTCATTGCAGTGAAAAATGAAATGAGGTGCGGATGTGTATAATGGCTTCTTTTGAAGTTAGGAGCTGGCGGCTTCATGGAGTTAGCTCCAGTTATTCTCCAAATTCAGCTTCGTCTTTTAGTCAGATACCAAAACCCATAGGATCCTGTTAATGGAAAAATGTAAATTTGGGTTTGGGAAAATGATCATTATGAGCAAGCATTTGTATTTCTGCCAGAGGCAAATAGGCTTTTATTAGCAATTAATCATAACTGCCTCTCTTGTTCCCATTGTAAAGGCAAATAAATTGATGGATACGCAGGATACATCCAGGGTCAGAATATATTTGGGGCTGAGTTTTTCTGAGATCCTCAGCTGTTGTCTCATTACTCCTTAAATTTTATAACTCCTTTGTTAAATAGAGATGCTGAGAGGTTTTTTAGGGGTCAGTTTTAACTGGTGGACGGTTCATGAGCAGTTTCTTCTCTGATTCTGCTTTTTCTAATAGCAAATGGGGAAATGATTAGAAATTTAGTTCACAAGTTAAAATGCCTCTCCAAAGGCCTGTAATTTTCAGTACCATTTAAATCAGTAATTTTATTCAATAAATATAGATGTGTGCTTGGCGATGACACTGTTATTGAGTTATTATTTTTAAGTTTTTTTTCTAAATCTTGACTAACAGTTGGGATATTTAAAAATTTTCTCTGAACTACTTGTAGGACCATCGTCAAGCCCTTTTTTGTTGTTATCTCAAGTATATGATCAGCACTTTGGAATTGGGTTAGGGGGATATTATGACAATTTAATACTTTTGCTTACCATATGGAATTTTCTCTTTGAATTCCACCTAAAGGGTGTTATCACCAGCAAAGTTGTCACATTAGCTTTGTTAAATACAACTCAAATGAAATTGTATTTATAATAACTCTTTTATGAAACCAGCTTCCTAAGGGTAGGCTAGTGTGCCTGTTGGTTGTACCTCTGGATAGAAACAGAATTTGTCATGCAGTGTGGACAGGTAAAGTTGCGAGTTTTAACATACTTCAGGAAGCTAAGTAAAAAGATTGTTAGGTTTAATATATCCCAGGAATCTATATGAAAAGCAGCAAGGATTGTAAAAGGTTGTTCAAATTGTAGAGAGATTAAAATGGAAAAAAAATGAATAAGGAAAAAGAAAAATAGTGTTTTTTTATTTTTGAAACTTTTGAGGCCACTGCATTCAGCCTTGTATGTAACAGTGTCCTTCGGAATGGGTGTAGGGGTGAAACAAAGGTGGCTTCTGAAATTCTTCGGTGCACAGATTGTAAATGGCTAAAGTTGATTTTACTTAGGCACTCCTTACGGGAGGAGACCAGAGCCTGGGTCCTGCCCAGCATTTAGCATTCACAGTGGAGGGCCAAATAAATGTTAACTCAGGAGCATTTTTAGGGGTTATTTGCACTTTGTTTTGAGGTCAGGGAGGAAGGGGAACAGGGATGAAAGTTAGGGAGGTCCCTGGCTCTGAGCTCCCTCATTTGTATTAAGCTCATGAACTTCTTTGGGTGTTGTGAGACTGCCCCGCCATGCTTGCCACTCGTCCTGCCCAAGTGAAATTAATCTGGTTCCTATGGCTAAACCTGTTGACGAACTCTCAACTGGAACATGATTAGAGGGCTGCAAGGGTTTGCATGAGATGTATGACGTAAGCCTCCTCACTTTACATTCTCTTTTAGGGAATACTGTGTTCCATTCTGATCTCACAGAATTGGTGTTCTTAGTGTGGTGCTGGAGATAGACCTTCTTCTAATCCAGGACTTCCACAGAACAGTCAAAAACCACTATGCTGCAAGTGGCACACTTCTTCTGGAAGCAGCCTGACAAAGAGGAGGAAAATAAGGGAAAGACTGAGAATATTTGGGTGAAGACTTTTCACAGTGGTGAAGCCCCTCTGTCCCACCTGGCCAATGTCCACTTCCGCTTCTGCTGCCTGTGAAGCTGAAATGGTTCTTTCTTCCTCCATGGCACAGATAACAGGTTTAGAATTGGCATTAGAATTTATTCATAACGGTGTTCAGATCAAGACCTTGTTATAGGCTTGGTGTTATTAGCAAAATAAGTGCTCTGGTTCCAGGAAGAGAGGTTTAAAAAAAAAATTAACCGGAAAAACCTTTGCAAACTCTTAGGATTTAATTTATTTTTATGGCAGCTTAATAACAGTTAGAAAAAGAAATGTCTTGTTAAAATAAATGCTCTAAATAAAAACACGGTTAATTTTCCATTATGGTGTCTAATTACTCATCATCACCGGGGCATTTTTATATGGCAATTTAACTTCTTGAATGTGGAAACTTGGCACACATTTAAGGAAGAAAGCAGTGCACCTAGATAGATATCAGAAGATGGTCTAATTATATTTGGGCTAAGGTTGACTCTTACACATAATCACTGTGAAGAAGACAGGAGGATTGAGGGCGTCTTTCTTTAGTCTCTAGGGAAAGTCTCTGCCTTCTTTAGTGCCAGTTGAAATTGAATATGGAAGGAGATAATTCTGACCATTAGATGATGTACAAGTACATCTGAAAAGGGATCCTGTCAGTCACCAATTGAAGCCAATGTCAGGACTACTTGATAGGCCTAGAGGACAGCTATATATGCTTTCTGACTCCACTGGCAGAGTTTGTAAGGATGAACACAGCCTCTCTCCAAAGAAAGGTCAAGCTGGGACTGAGTAGGAGCCAATCTGGGAGGAGGATCTCAACATCAAACTAAATATGTTAAAGAGTCCAAGCAGAGAAGCTGACGTGATTCCTTTTTATTGCATCTTTCCAGCTCACCAACATGTCCTTAGGAATGTGTTCTGAATATGGGGGATAGATGATTATTTTCAGGGGGTATTGAATAGGATTGACTGCCACTTGGGTGATGTCAGTGTACTTTTTGTCATTATTACGAAACAACTTATGTATGTGATAAGTGATATGATGATTGTCCTTTGGCTTTTCATATCCAAGGATCAGTCATGACATAGAGAAATGGAGTGGGCTTGGGCCTGGTGGAATCTCATGACATTATGGCTGTATTACCATCTTAGGAATACCTGATAGGTCCCTAAAACTGATTTTCCTGCTAGCCTCCATAGTCCATTTCCCTCTTTCCACAATTCTTTTCACTCTTTAACTTAACTAGTTCAGATTCAAGGTCATTTTACAGAGGAGGTTACAACCACTTGTGGATTGAAGGAAGTGTAACTTCCATGTTTAGTTTAAGCAATATCTAGGGGAACCGACTGCACATTTCCCTAGTGGTAACTTACAAACAACCAGGTATCGATATTATGTCTTGGTACCATGGGGAAATAGTCTGGGCAAGAAGAGTTACTGAGACTGCTCTTCCCGAGTCCTGAAGTGTTTATCCAAAAGGAGCTACAAATTTTGGAGAAATACTAGAAATACTTTATATCCTGAATCATAGCAATAATAGAAATAGTGACTGTTTTTTTAAAACCTCTAACGTGTAATATGCACTGGACTAAGCACCTTATGATCAGTTTTAGATCATCTCTGAGAGATAGGTATTTTTACCTCTGCTTTACTAATGAGAAGCTGAGATGTCAAGTGATGTTCCTAAAGTCATAGGATATGTAAAGATCTCTTGCAAGCAATAAGAAAAAAGGCAAGTGAAAACGCGGGCGGGTTCATAGAAACGAAGCTCTAGATGGCTAGTAAACCATGAAAGGATTTCTGCCCACTGGCATTCAGGAAAACACCAATTAAAATGAGATACCATTCTCCATACCAGTTGGGCAAAAAATTAAAGAATATGACATATGTCAGTTGATGACAAGGATGTGACACAAAATAAACATTCTCATACACTGTGTGGGGTTATTATTTGAGAGTTACTTTTGGAAATCGGTAATGGCAAACACCCAGTAAACTGCAAATGCACGCATGCCCCTACAACTCCGCAGTTCCACTTTTGCGTATTGTCTTGAGAAATCATTGTTTGTGTGCAAAAGGAACATGTATCAAGGATGCTCATTTCTACTCATTTATGATATTTTTGAAAAATTAAAAATCTAACTGCTTTCAGGAGGAAAAAGACAAATCTTAAGTGCTATATTTTTTCATTCTGTGAAATTCTGCGTGGTAATGAAAGTGTGAATGAGAATCTACTTGTATTATATAGATCAATTTAGAAATACAATGCTGAAGAAGAAAAACAAGTTGTTGATTGATACTTAATCATTTATGTAATGCTGGAAAATATGCAAACTAATACTATATATTGTTTAGGACGTGGGATTGGGGAAGGCTGTCTCCAGATTTTTATTTTCCTGTGTAATTATTTATTAAGGAAGAGAAAAGCCTAATGTAAATATGGCCAAGCATTAAGATTTGACAAAGATTGGTCATGGGTATACAGATTTCATTACAACATTTTTGTACTTCTTTGTGTGTTTGAAATTTTTATAATATAAATATTGAAAAATAATAGTTTGGGAGACCCCACATATCCATGAAAACTTTTGATTTTGTGGAACATTTGATAGCCCTCTTAATAGCTTTTCTATCCTGAAACAGAAGCTTACGATATAGAGCTTGTTGTACACAGTCTCACAGTGGGGAAATAAGAACACTTTTTAATTAGACATATGTACAACTCATACTAAGGCAGCCACTGTGGCTTCTGAAATTGGCGTTTGGATCTCACTTCTCCTGGGTGGGTGGGGACATTATCGCCTAGATAATTTCTGTTCCCCACTTTCATATGCTTTGGCATATGAATAAATGGTCTCTGAGCTGGGCACCAGGGCTTGAAGGAATTGCTGGGAAGTATTTTTTTCCCCCAAATATGCATTAATCATGCAAGTAAGAGTCATTACATTTTTCCCCCTCTTAATGATGTTTTAAATCATGCTAAATTGCCTTCGATTGCATCTTCCTTTTGTAAGTATTTACTGGTAATATATTACCCTTGGCTTTTGACAGTGGTCCATTGCTAATGAAAATTTAACTTAAAAAATTGTCTAGGAATAGCTATGAATACCAAAGACCTAAAATTTTTAAAATGTAGCTTCTTAGCAGGGAAGAATAATGTCGATATTGGCACATATATAAGTTGGCTGAGTTCTCTTTATATTCTGTAACCACAATTTGATTTTTAAAACTTGGTTTGATGTGTGGTATCAGGGATTATTAGGAAGGGATGGGAACTGTCACCATGGTAATCACATGTTTCGGATAATAAATTGTCGTCCTGTGGTTTGCAGAAGTTAACCTAGACCACATTACAGTGACACCTGTGGTGGCAGATGGTTTGTTCAGCCTATCTTAACAGCTGAGACATTTTTCTCTTCTCTGCAAAATACATAATTCCAATTTAGAAATATTACTTTAAGACATTTTGACTCTTTGAGACTTTTTGAGACATTTTGACTCTTTGAGACATTAAGACTCTTTGAGAGCTCTGTCTTTCTGTGTCCCTTCAGAGGGAAAGTAACTCCTTGGTGCAGATGAAACAGTCCGTACAGTCAAGCGTTTGCCAAAGGGTTTCCCCTTCCGAGCGCAGCCCTCTTTGCGTAAATACATACATAGGCAGAGAAGGAAGTACTAAATCAAAGCACTCAAGGACCTCTCATCAGACCTCTTATAGCCAGTGTCACTGTACTTCGTTTGGCACTTGGCAGTGTACTACGGTCAGCAGGAATTAATGACCACATAGACTGGATTGTGGCCAGATTGGACGTGACTGAAAGGACGGTGGATCTATCATATTTGTTGCCCGTGAACAGACTTTCCTGGGTGGCAGGGGCAAGCAAGGTCAAGCCCGGTGCATTTTGTCTCATCTGATAGATGTGTATGGTAGCTGGGGTTAGTTTAAGGGACTCAAGCTTTCTCTTGCATCGTATACTTGTCGGCCTGAATCCTTTCAGTGAAGTCTTATTTCTTTTTTTTTCCTTCTTTCTTTTTCTTTCTTTCTTCTCTTTCTTTCTTTCTTTCTTTCTTTTTCTTTCTTTCTTTCTTTCTTTCTTCTTCTTTTTTTTAAATGAGGCAACCTTGATTGACCTCACAGATTGCAAGGAGCTTGTCAGTTTACAATCCTTTATTTTTTATTTTATTTTTTGCAACTATAGCACCTGTTTTCCTGGGTGGTCTCATCCAAGTACTAACCAGGCCTAACCCTGCTTAACTTCTGAGATCAGAGGGGATCTGGCTTGTTCAGGGTGGCATGGCTATAGATGCCTTATTTCTTATAAAGCCAGGACATTAGCTAAGCTTAGGGCTGTGAATGGAGGAAACCTTATCAAAACCTTATCAAACCTTATCAAACCTTATCAGGACAGCTTCTAAAGAGCTGTCGTGAGGCTGCATAAGGAAGATAAAACACAGAAGGCCCGCTCCTACAACCCAGGAAGGTTTTCACTGCTGACAATCCTGAGAGATCCACCTTGGATCTTCTCCTTGGAGGTACTTGGGAAAAGACAAGTGAGGATTTAGGATATATATGGTGACTTTTAGCAAGTTTTACTGAGGGGGTATGAGGGGAATATATTTTAACAAGGTTCCAATCCAAGTCCTTTCTTTTTCATGACTGAAAATTTTATTGAAATTGTTGGTAAATCACCCCAGAGGAGATTTTGGGAGGCTGTTGTTAATTTTGTTATCCCTGGATATCATGGTAACTCATTATTTTGTTCTTAGCACATCAGACAACTGTGTGTCTAGAGTGGTTGTGTTTTTAATGGTTTAGAGTACAGTGTAAAGGAACATCCTGTTGGAGTGTTTTTTTGTTTGTTTTAACTGGGTCATTGGTTTTAACCGGCAGTTAGAAAATTAGCTGCATAAACAGAATGTTTTACTTTTTAGGGAACTGAAAAATAGAAATAACAGTAATTATAAATAGTAACTTTGTGTCAGGCACTAGGTGCTTATCTACATTAAGGCATTTAAACTAAATGGAGACCTTGTGTGAAGCAGAATTATTGCTGCTTTCCAGGAGAAGAAAGTGAAACTCAGGGAAGTTAACAAATAGCAACAAGGTCACATGTGTAAGTGGCTGAATTGAGACTGGAACTCAGGTCTGTCTCTTTTAGTATAAAGTTCCATACTATCTATAATCATATGAATGTATGCATATTAGCACTCAAACCTGTCCCTTTCTGTGGAGGCTTCCTACTATAGATAAAACCAGGTGTATTGATGTGCCTGCTCTACAGGAATTATTTTGAACATATTTACTCTTTTATACATATTTATAATTATTTAATGTGTACCAGTCAGTCTTTCATTTTCCGTGATGATTTGGGTTTCTGAGTGATTCCAGAAGAATTTCAAAAAGCAGTGCAGTCTTTGGAGGAAGTGAGGTAGTTGGGAGATTTTAGACTCGATGTTGTCCAGCTGTGTAACATCGAACTAAATCATTGCTTCTGGATATCAGCGTCCTTAACTGTGTGACATTCTCAAAACTCCTTTGGACACAATGTGCTTCCATGAACTGTGGTTCTCTGAGTAAAGCTTTCCTAGGGTAATTGAGGGTAGAATTCCCATTCATTTATTTATTATCATTCATTTATTTATTATTGTAAACCAGAGAAAATATGCTTTACAAATAAATGCCAGACAAATGCCTTGAAAATTAAGATTTGAAATATTTTTTTTATAACACTCATTATTAAGTTCACTGGAAAAAAAAAGTCTGGCCATTAATTTGGCATCGTTTAAAAGAATAAGAGACTAATTTTTCATATTATATCTAGTTGGGCTGGGGTGCTTCTGGGAATCACTATTTTTAAAAAGATTTCTCTATAATTATGTTAAAGTCAAGTTTGGGATTACTATAGTGTAGATGCAGCTTAACCATAGATTGAAGTGGTTTACATGCCATGACTCAAATATACGAAACCATTTAATAGTGGTGACCCCAGTATATGGGTTTTGAGTCAGATGGTTCTGGGTTTGTTTGCATTTTATTGTCTGTGTGACCTTAGGCAAGTCATTTAATCTCTCTGACCCTCAATTTCCTCATCTGCAAAAAGAAGACAATAACAACTACCTAATAGGGTTAGTCATGTAGGTTAAATAAGATAATATATGTAAAGCTTTTAGCAATTACTGTGTAAGTGCTCAGTAATTGATAGCTTCTATTAAGAATAATTATCTAATAATAATAATCTCATCTTGGTTGACTGAAGCAGAGCCCTTCAGGGAAAGATCACTATTCTTGGTGAAATAAACTTAAGAAAAATTAAATACCTTTAGAAAACGACTCCACTGGAGCATTCTTGTGGGTTGTGTCATTGCACTGGCTTCCTTTAAGGCCTCTTGCATCCTGGGTGGCCTGTGAGCTGTTCAAGTTTGAGTCTTCCCCTCCACACCTTTCTGTTTTATAATGTGAGTTTAGAATTTTGTAAATTTGTAAATGAGTGGCATAAACAAGTCAATACTACAGCATCACAAAATGAGTTTTGTTACTTTATTTTTTTTATGAGTGGTGCTTAGGATTAATTACCCCTAGGAAGTGTTTCATCATGAAGCTGTGCATCTCAAGAACTGTTTTGGAAAAGTGTCAGAATTTCTCAACAGGTTTAATTTCTTTTCTTTGAAGAGTGGAGTTAGGGATAGTCTTTTCTTTTAAAAGAGAGTATAGTATGGAAAAAGGTAGCAGTCTGGGGGCTAATCGTGTCGTGTAGTATATTATTGGGTCTGTGATTCAGAGGGTGTTCCAGGTGAAGCCCTTATTTTACAGCTTCGAAGTTGCTCATGGGGTTAGTTTAGGATTGCATTCTAAATGGCAATGATGACCATTGTGTGGAAAGGGCTGCACAGACAAGGATTCTGCATAGATTTTTTTCCCTGACATTATGTTTCTCAACTAGTGATTGGTGTCTTAGGAAGTCAAATACTTTAATGCATGAATCCATTCCACGGTGTGAGAAAATTTTTTGCGAGTTCTCCCTTTTCGTGGAGCGAAGGAAGCCCCTGTGAATAGGGTGTTACATCTGCTCAGCCATTTATAAGGAAGATTCCTGTAAGCAATTTCTATTGACCTCATCCAGGTTCAGTGGTAGTGGAGGCCAGGTGGAAGCAGGTGGGATAGGACATGTGGACGTGGCATCATGGCTGCCATGAAGCAGTATGGATTTGTGTAGAGAAGAATGACTTGGTCCCCCAAGTTTTGCAGAATCATTGTTCAAATAGAACTCAGCTGGAGATGTGGATCTTTGGCAGCTTGTCGAGAATATTCTGTCAAACCTATGAAAGTAGGGAAGCAAAGTGCATATGGAGTAAAGTGAGCAAGAATAGGTGAGGGGTGGGAGGTGGGAGGTAAGAAGGAATAGGGAATTGGCAAATGGGGAAAGAAGAGTTAGGGTGAGGAAACAAGCTGTTCTGCTGAAGCATGAGTCTTTAGATGCTGTTCAGCGTTTGTTGTCCCCAGTAGGAAAACAGATTTTTAAAATGAGAATGGAATATTTCGTTTTGGAAATTGTCCTGTGAGTACGTGCTTATTATCAGAGGCGTTTCTCATAACCGACAGCAGCTGATGACTTCTGATTGGGCAATGGCCTGCTCAGCCACACATGTAGCTTAATTATCTTATATATTAATGATGCATTAAAGAATTTCATCATCCTGGGTCACAAAAGATCATCATTATTATATTGTAATACAGTAATGGTGTTCATGCAGTGCCATGCAGGGAATTGCGTGTACTTGATGTAAGGAGGCAGTGTGGGAGCAGAGGTCCAAATGTAAATCTTGGCAGAAAACTTCTCTTCTTAGGCCCTCCACTCATTTTGTGACATTTCAATATCTCAGTTTCTGCTATTGATAAAGCAGACCTACTTCCCCAGTGTGTTGGGAAGGAATGACTGATTAAGCAGTATTAATTTAATGCTTTGAAAAGATAAACATATGGTGAGCATATGCTGGCAGTCTCAGAAGAATGACATATCTTATTGTGTTTTCCTAGACTATAGACCAGAGGTAGGCCAAATTTGGCCTACCATCTCTTTTTATACTGCCATGAGCTAAGAATGGTTTTTACATTTGTAAATGATTGAAAAGAAATCAAAAGAATGATACTTTGTGACATGAAAAATATAGGAAATCCAAATAACTATGTCCATAAAGTTTTATTGGAACACAGCCATGCCCATCTATTTACATGTATGGCTTTTGTGCTACAACAGCAGAAGTGAGTAGTTTCAAAAAAGACTGTATGGCCCATGAGCCTAAAATACTTACTATCTGGTTCTGTACACAAAAAGTTTGACGACCATTGAACGAAACTATTGGAAGCAGGGTACCTCAGTTGTGAAGTAAAGTTATTACTGATTCACAACAGATAATGTCATCCTAGGCTACAAAAATACCTCCTTTGATTCATCACAGACCAGGGTTCTGTTGTCATATTGTGATGTGTAAAAGACCTGAAAATGGGAGTTTAGTGGGGGATTTTGCAAGAACTCTCTTCAATTGAGATCAGGCTCTTAGCTCTAAGGATAAATTTCTAAGCTTTTCTAGAAATAACATAAGATTTCTTTGCACTGAGAGAGGGGTCAAAAATATTTACAGTAGAGTAGTTGGGATTCTGTTGAATTTGGGGGACTTTTCTTGCCATTCCAACCCTTACTGGTTTTTCCAGAGGGAAACTAAGGATGACAACTTATGAGAGGCCTCGGAGTATCAAAATTACTGATATTTTTCAGTTTAAGGGTTGGGTGGCATTTTATATGCTTCTTATTTAACTGTAATTTGTCACCCATCCTTGGAAATAATAATAATAAATAATAATAATAATAATAGTAATAATAATAATAATAATAATAATAATAATAATAATAATAATAAAGTTATATATATTACCACAGCCCTGCCTGGAAGGGTTTGCATAGCTGAGTAAAGCACTTATTGTTAGCATACATTCTGCTGCAGGAATGCACATTTATATGTGCCTGTTGGAATTTTTAACAATTCAGGGTCAGGGGCTACCAGACCTTTCAGGTACGTCAAAGTACGAATCTCTAGGTGCCTCAGTACACTTATTTTCATTTAGGCACTTGAGTTAGGAAGAGGCTTCAAGCTTCCAAGGCAGCCTTTGAGCTAATGAAACCCATGGGGAAGTGGGAGATGTGAAATTAATCTGATTTAGCTATAACTTCCTATCCATTGTTGGGTTTATACAGACTCTAGGCTGAGAATCCTTTCGATTTAGTCCTTACAACTAAAAAGAACTTGGAATGGGGTATGTTCCAGTGGAAAGGAGACTAACTGCAGAGGAAGAAATTACTGGTATTGCTAGATAAATTTCTACATGCTACAGTGGATTTTCTTACTCCAAATCAAAGATAAAGTTCACAAAATGACAATAACAATAATAAACAAAATAAACATAACGGCAATCACTTATACTTATTATGTACTAGGAACTGCTCTGAATACCTTACATGAATTAACTTATTTAATTCCTACCTAATAATAATGCTGTCATTTAGTACTAATAATTTCATCTCACGATCATATGAGATACTATTCTTATTTAATAGATTAGGAAACAGAAGTAGAGAGATAAACCTCCTCTTGGGTGGGATAGTGTAGAAGAGGAAAGAAGAAGTAAACAACATTCTAGGTTATAGAGATCACCTACATTAAGGAATAATCTCTGATTTCTATAGTGCTAATATAAAAAATACCTCAGAAATATGGGTGGAGGAGCAGTAGAGAAATCCAAAATTTGTCACACATAAGGAATTCTGCTGCCTAATTTGGAGCTTAGACTCCTGAAGAATGTCTTATTTTTAAAAGTGTGGCGATGGGTACAGAGTAGATCTTCAATATATTTTTTAAAATTCTAATTTTCTTTTATTAAGATTCATTAGATTTTTCCTTACTTAGTTCTTTATTTCCAGGCTATCAAACTATCACTAGGATGATTAGTACATGTTCTGTTTTGTTTTCCCCAAAGAATAGTAAAGTTCTAACATAGCTGATGTCCTGGGGAATGTTAGTGTCCATATTGGCAAAGTGAGTTAATGATGGACATAATTCAATATTTTATCCATTATGTTTCACTGCCTTAAGTACTGTTTGAGGATGAATGTGATTTAAATAAGCTTTATCTTATCGTTAATATGTTTAAAAATTGAATGTTGAGTAGATAAAAACATTTACAAAATCTACTTTAGGATATAAGAATAACAATTCAGTGAACACCTGTGCATCCACCACTCAGTTTAAGAAAGAGAACATTTCTTCTGAGGTTGCCCTGGGCCCCTCCTTGATGCTGTCACCCTCTTTGTTCCATCAGAGGTAACCAGAATGGCAGTTCTTTCTGTATTCAGACCCTGCTTTTCCCTGTAGTTTTATCATATGTTTATATCCATACCTCATGTGTTTAGCTTTGCTTGTTTTTGAACTTTATGTAAAAGTTATCATATTATATGTATGTTTTGTGACTTGTTTTTTTTTCACAGAACATTGAGTTTCCAAGAATCATCTATGTTATGTGTACCTGCAGTTCACTCATTTGCATTGCTGTATAGTATCCAGAGTATAAATATATTGCAATATATTTACCCATTCCATTGATGGACTTTTGGGTTGTTTCCAGTTCTTATTATAGATATTGCTACTTTGAACATTCTTGTTAATGTCCTTTTTAAAAAAAATCAGTGATTAAGAGGAGTCATTTATTAATTTTTCTATGAAAAGAATAGCCTTATAGCTGATGAGAAATTATAATATCTACATCTTGCACAGATAAATGTGGTGTTTATTTTGGAACATATACTATATGTTAAATGGGTTTATTTTTAATTGCTTTATTGGTGAATTGTTTTTTAGAGTTGATAATGATTTGTATTTTTTCTGAATTGAAGCATTTATTGTAAAAATTACTGCAAAATAAGGCTGCCCAGTTTTATAGTAAAGGCTTTATAAATGTTTTAATGACATGAAAAAATTTGTAAATACTATATAACTTTAATTAGAATGTGAAGTACTTTCTTCTCTACACATTAAAAAAGCTTTTTTTCATCCAGAATGACAAATAAAAAATATTATATTTTATAAGTAAGGTGGTCTTTGCCCCACTCTTGATTGTTTGTAGACTTAAAACATTTTTTTTTATTTTTAACATTTAAAACTTAAAAAAACAGACCTTAAAAACCTTTTGAAATAATTTATAGAGTTGCACAAAGGCACAGAGGTTTAGAGTAGGTAAGAATCTATAGTCCCTTTGCTTTTTTGACTGGGAAGAAAACCAAAGCCCTAAGTAAATTACTTAACCAAGATCACATCAAGGCCTGCTATGCCTTTTCTATACCCCTCTAAAATAGCTATAAGAATCTATAGTCTTATTTCTAAATTGGAAGCCACAAGCTTCTTTTCATAATAATATTTTTCTTCAGTGCATCTGAAATTATTTAATATCATTTAAGAAGTGAAACCATTGATACAATCTATCAAGACTGTTTGAGGTTTGACTTTGAAAATTGCTCTTCTCCACTGTGTCCCTGTGCTGACCCTGGAGAGATTATATTTAGTTCCTAGAACCTGGTTTCTGACACTAACAATATTTCCATTGTCTTACAAATCAGCTGCTGCCAATGGTTGGAAGAAAGCACTAAGCTGGAAGGATCCTGCTGTAGTGTCAACAAAGAAAAACGCAGGCATTTCTCCACAGCTTATCCACACACTGTCTAGGGGCTTTCTCTCTAAGGAAGCGGCAGCTTTGCAAGAAGGATCTTAATGAGGTCATTTGGATTAGACTGGGTTAGTGGGCAGTGAGTTCCCGTGCACGTTTAGAGTTGGGTGTGAGGTTTTTAAATGTTCTTGGAATCTCCCCTGGTCCTCCGTCACACCCCTGCAGTGCCACATCCAGCCCTCTCGCTCTGTCCCCATCCTGAAATAGCCACGGTTCAGCATGGAAGAAATTTAGTCCCCTAATCCTCAAGAGCTGATGAGCTCTGCATTTGCCAGGGGGTGGATTTTGACTTTCTTTCCCTTAAGGAGAATCTCTGAAAGCTTAAATTCTGTTTTAAAAACCGAATAGGAGCAACAGGACTTGAGTTGCACCATGTAGATTGAGTTTCCAGCTCTGCCACTAGCTTGGTGACTTTGGACAAGCTGCTGTGCTTTTCTGGTCCTCTTTTTCAGTGCTCCTGGGTTTGCTGTAGAGATTGAATGAGTTCAGTCTTCTGAATTTTATGTGGACAAAGTATTTTACCTCTGAAATAAATGGAAGAAAACAATAAATATGTATCCTACATGTTTATGTTTTCACATCAGAAAGCCAAGGGTTTACATCTGCAAGAAGCCAGAGTAATGGTTGCTAGATTCACAGCATGCCCGGCACTGTGTCACACCAGCTGCCCCTGGCCCCATCAGGCTTAGTTAGTATATTATTCGGAAACTTTTTGTTTGACTGTCTCTACGGTGAGACCCTGAGCTTCTATCAGTCAAAGATTCTACCTTATTCTTTTTTGTGCCTCTAATATCTAGCATATTTTTGGCATATAGTAGGTGCTAAAAACACTGTGGGTTAGAAACTTATTAAACTGTGAGAATTGTCTTTGCCCAGTGTTTTCTGACAGTAGTTTTCTTACTGTAGGCAATGTATTTTTCTCTAGCTCAACCCGTCCCCGCTTTCTGCACACAGTCGAAATTTCTCCTGTCTATTCCATTCTATTCCAACACCTGCAGTTTTCAGATGTTGCTGCTCTTCTCTCCATGCACTATTTTGTTTGGTTAAGCGTTTATAATATGTGGCTTGTTACACTTACCTAATGGACTTTATCCGGAATGGTCTGCTCCAGCATTAGGGTCCTTAAATTTAAAGCCTTATTTATCTATGGTAAAGTGTCTGCTGTTTCTTAAACCGTTCAAGTTCATATTGATTGGCACCATGTGGGACAATGGTTCATTTCAAGTTCATCTACAAGATTAAAGTGTGACCTATTTGGGTTGGGGATAGGAGTTAAATGCAGCTGTTAAACAGTGCATAGCAACTCCTTGCAATGGCTTAAACATGAAAAAGGAATAGGAGTAATAGAATATGCTGGAATTTGATGAGGACACTGAGTGCTACAAGACATGGGATTTGAACTCACAGTTGTAGACAATGACTACACCTCCTAAGACCAGAGCCCTTGAATCGTTAGCCCCACAATGTCCAGAAGAAAGACTGGTTGAATTACCAGCAAAGTTCTGTTGTAGCTCGTGAAAACTTGTCCTACGACATTCATCCCTTTCTTAAACTTCCATATAATAGCGAGTTATAGTCTTGCCACCTTCAAGAACCATAAAATTGATGATCAGAATAATTGCAAGACCTTTTAAAACTTTCAAAGATGAAAACTGCTAGGAAACTGAAAGAAGAAAGTCACCTAATACATAATTGGTATTAAATATAATTTCACAAAAATCTGGCCTGTTAGTAGATATTGAAAAATGCCCTAAAAATGTGTATAGTGTCATTTAAGAGTACCAAACCATTGAAAATAAAATTGTTAATGAGCTTGCTAGCCTCTTTTTGTGCACATAAAATGGAACAGATGGCTGTAATTTATTGACTTTTTTTGGATTTTATACAAAATCACATTCTAAACAAGTTTATCAAAAATTTACAATGTCTACATTAAAAACCTTAGTGAATTTAAGGCAATCCTTAAATAATGGAGTGACTCACACTAAACTTTCTGATTAAAACAAAGAAAAGCTAAAAACTAATTTTTGTTTAAACTAGAGTTCGTTAATAAAACAGTTATTGTGCATACCTCCAGGTGTTGTGCTAAGACTAAAGATAGTTCCTGCCCTCATTCTTGTGGGAGATGCATATAAGTAAATGTGAAGTCACCAGTACAACGTCATAGGACAAATTTCATGTTGGAGGAAGGTTGGTGAGCTGAGGGGCACCAACCCCGACTGGAACTTGGGGTAACAGTTGGGGAAGGCAGCTACTAAACTGTGACTGCAGGATGAACAGGCAGGCTGAGAGGAATGTTCTATAGCTGAGGTGGAATCTTGCAACAATGGGTCGCTATAATGAACATAATGGAACTTTTTTTTTCATGGTTGAAGAGCTCATCACCTTCAGGTAATTATTTTTATTGCCAGTCTTTATATAGTGACATGTAATAGAATACTAATGACACTATCTGAAATGCATCTTTAGAAGTTTTGTTTCAAAAGCAAACCTGCCTCAAGTTAGCCTAATAATCATGTAGTAGAAAAACTACAATGCAAACCATTAGAATATATTTTATATTTTCGTATCATGACTTATTGTTACGTCATAAAACCATCCTCTTTTCTCTCCCTTTTATCATTGTTGCCTTCGAGGGTCAGGATATTATCTATGCCTCTTGATGAAAGTAAGGCTTTGTGTTTTACCAGGAATAGAGGCTCATTTGATACTGAGCTTACTTTTAATTTTATTATGAGCCCTTAGATTGACATGCGTAAATTGTTTCATTTCTTTTGAACTTTTTCTTCAGAGTAGAGACATCATGCGCATTGGTGAAGTACGTGGCGGTTCTTAAATATCAAATAGGAAACTTGAGAAAATACAAAATATGATTGTGTACATATAAATGTTTGCCTGTTCCAACCAGATGCTCAATAAATGTTTGCTGAAGTAAATTTAAATGAGAGTTTAACCATTCACAGTTCATTGTAAAGCGATAGAATCCTAGTTGCAATAGTAGGCTCTCCTGTTGTGTCGTTAGCTTATTATTTGGATGACTGGTCTCATGGGAAGACTGTCAGATTGAACTAAAGGGAGATAGTGGGAGGATAAGTGGTTTTGGAGAGCCAAGAGAACAAGTTTGACTGTAAGCCAGCTGCTGGTTTTCTCGAAGCTAGAGAGCTGATTCTTTAATTAGAACCATAGACCTTTAGAGCCACAGGCTACTAGTGACTGCTCCTTTGGTAAGCACCTTCATTTGGCAGAGGAGAAATAGAGGTTTAAGTCAGCTCAGAAAACATCATTGAGCACCTACTCTGCCATGTTGAGGGAGCTGCTACAAAGAGGAATTATCAAAGGGCTTACTGAGTAGTAAAGGGATACAAACATATTATAAGGCAATTTAAATTCTCCATGGAAAGTACTGTGAAAAGTAAGCATGGAGTCAGTTCTTGGGAACACAAAGGAAAAGATTTAGCTCAGTCTGTAGGAGGCAGCAGGAAGAGGCTGGAGAAGGTTTTAGAGATGAGAAAAATCTGAACTGAATCTTAAAGGATGAATAAGAATTAACCATGGGAATGGGAATCCTGGAGGTGAGGCTGAGGACATTCAGGGAAGAGGGGGAAATATGACTAAGGATAAACTGTCTCGAGACAGCATGGTATGTTGGGAACTGCGGGCAGGTCAGTGTTAATAGAACATGAAGTATAAGGAAAAAGTGCTAAGTGGTGAGTTTGGAAAGGGAGAGGGCCTATTGCCATGGAAGTTTTATTCTGTAAGCTCTGGAGAATCACTGCATGCATTTAAGCAAGGGAATAACAATTCAATTTGTGTTTGGGAGAATCATTTTGAAGGCTGACCAGGACAAAGCTGAAGGCAGGAGGACCAGTTAGGAAGCTCTTGCTGTCATCCAGACAAAGGCTGATGGACTAGGACAGTGTTAGGAGTGGCCAACGATGGAGGTATGTGGCATCCCAGCATTTAATGGGTAAGAGAGAATTAGGAGCCTAAGCAAAGCCCCAGTCGGAGTGATAAAAGAAAAATCAGAAAAGAGTGTCAAGAAGATTTCAAAAGGAATAAGTGATCAGCGACATTAAATGCAGCTGAGGGATGCAATTGACTAAAACCTGCAAAGTTGCCTAGAGAAGCACTACTCAGAGTGTGCTCTGTGGGCCAGCAGTACCAGCAGTTATCTGGGAGCTTGTTAGAAACGTGAACTCTGGACCCATGTCTCAGAGATATGGCCTAGATGTGGAAATGGTTGTTGATGACCTGGACATATTTTTATTGGAATGGTTGGGACGGAATCAACATCACAGTAAATTTGAGAGTTAATGTGAAATGAGAAAGTGGAAATAATATAGTCTTGCAAGAAACTTGGCAAAGATAGTAAAGAGGGAAATTGTTAGAGATGGATAAAGGTCCAGAAAACACTTTTTTAGCATGGCAGAGACTTGAGCACCTGTTTTTTGGCCAAAAGAAAAGTAGAAAGATTGAGGTTTATGATAGAGAAGGTGGGTAAAGAAAAAAAAATGTGTAGAAGATATCAATATCCTTACCTAGAAGCGTATGAACAAATGTAGATTATAGTAGTGTGGGTTGAAATGAAATGATTGCTTGGCTTTCAGTTCTGGCTCTGTATTTCAAGGTTTCTTTGAGAGGCTTTATTGTATATGAATAATAGCCTACAGCTTTTTAAGGCACAGATCTAGTTTGAATTCTCAATCCCTCACCAGTAAGGGTAAATTTAGACCACTTATTTAGACACTCTGAGCATTTGTTTTTTCTTTTCTTAAAAAAGGCATAATAATACCCACTACACAGGATTGTAAATGAGAAAGTGTATGTATGTAAACTCCTGGGTGTCCCATACTAGTACAGTTGACCCTTGTACAACATGGGTTTGAACTGCATGAGTCCACTTATATGTGTGTGTTTTTCTTTTTTTCCAATAAATACCTGTACTGTTTTCAATCTGTGTTAGGACTCTGTGGATGTGAAGGACCAACTGTAAGCATTACGCCATTTTATACAGGGAACTTGAGAATCTGCTGATTTTGGTATCTGAGGGGGTCCTGGAACCAATCCCCCGTGGATACCAAGGGACAGCTAATCTTTTGGGGAGTCAAAAATTATACTCAGATTTTTGACTGCACGGGGATTTGTGCCCCTAACTTTGCATGTTCAAGGGTTGACTATATAAACATAATCACTAACAAATGTTTGGATGAATGATTAAGTAAGTTGATGTAAAAATCAGTGCATGACTAGGCAGGCCATTTAATATCAGAATGTTGCAATTTCCCCTGGGAAAAAGGACTAATAATAGTGTCCTATCACTTATAGGATCTTATAAAGTGAAAAATGAGCTATTTATGAAACACTTTCATAAAATTTAATGTTTCATGAGTTAGAGGAGACATTTCATTATGTTCATTAATACTGAGACTTTAGTGGTTAAAGGATTAAGAGGTTAACTCCTTTTGTGACAGGTTCCTAGTAGATCCTTTAGAGGAGAAATCAATTAATTGATCAGGAAACACCTGCTAATTGAATGTCTTAAGTATGTGAGATAATATTCTAGAAACTGAGGGAGATCTAAAACAAACGAACAATAACAACAAAAACTCATGAGGAGCTTAAAGTCTACCCAAAGTTAAGGTGTTCAGGAAGGAAGTGATTCTGGCCAAGTGAGGAACTCAAATAGTACACAGTAAACAAAATTGTTTAGAGGAGGAGGATAACATTTGTAAATCACTTCCTTATGCAAATGCACAACATTTAAGAACTTGGCATATACCAAGACGAGTGGTGGGGTGCTAATGGTATCCTTGGAATGAGGTGTTGCAGTCCTTGAACTGAAATTTCTTCACCTGTGTCTCCACTGCTCTGAGCTCCAGTGGCTTTTTCAGCCTCTAGGTTTCTCAGTCAAGAGTTAGCTGTTTGGAATGCTGGTCACTGTGGGTGATTTACTTTGAAATTGTTTCTTCCTCTCCACTACTTCTTGCCTACACAATCGGCAGTGGAAGAAATAGAAGGAGATATAGCAGGGCAGTGTTGTAAACTTAATTTTTCTCGTGGAAATTGTAGATAGAGCCCTGCATTGTCTTCTTGGAAGGAGCCATATTTAAAAGCTGTGTGGGTTCTGGATCTACCTCTGGATGCTATTTCAAGTTCATCCACAAGGCTGCTACTGGCTTCTCAACCTTCAGCCTTCCAATGGCAGTCTTCATTCTTAGACCACTATTTCCCAGCATGCCCTACTGGTAGTCTTTGGCCCCAGTGCTCACTCAGCACGCATTTTTCCCAGGCCAGTGGTGATTGTGCAAGGTGTATCTCTGCTACTGCACATGACTGCCCATTTTATGTTGACTAGCATTTCCTTCTGTAGATTTCATGTGGAATTGTGGGTGCCTGGATGGGAAAGCAGTAACAGCCCCCACTCCGTTTCTTGTTGAGATAGTTCTTGATTGCTTCCAGTGCAACTGGATTTTGGATCAAATGGCAGCTTGTACTTTTCTGAAGACAGAAAAAAGTCAGTAGGGGTAAGGACAACAGCAGCACAAGGTTTAGGATGCCAAACCAGGAACCCATTCTAAGAAATGATTTTATCAAAGCTTCCATGAGAGAGAATCTAGTATCTGTTTCACCCTGAAAGTCCTAAAAGGAGAACTACTGAGACCTGTAGCCACACATACTGCCATTTTTGTTACAGTTTTGACTGCTAGTGTCACATCCTGAAGTAAATACCAGTCAGATTTGCAAGGGCACTGCGAGAGGCCACAGGCTGACATGGTGAACAATGCTTCATTCACAGGTTACAAGGGCAGGTTTGTCTCATGTGCCAACCAAAATGGTGCTGGGAAAAGATGTTATTCTATTGTCTTGCTTCAGGTGATTAGAACCAATTAAGAGGGTGACACACAGTAGAGACAGGGAAAGAAAACACAGAGGGTGTCATTTTTTTCCTCTTGGCTCAAGAGAGAAAGCGGGTGTTTGCCATCTGCTTCCCAAGTCCACTTATAAATTGCTGGATACTTTAGTTTGTCAGTTGACCTTTCCTGGCTTTTCTCCCCCTTGGTTCATAAAACAACAATGCTATTACCTGCTCTATGAGAGTAATGTTGTCTTAATAAGCCTGGTGGGAAATGCTTTCCTCTTTGCAGAGCCTAGCTGTCATTCCATGTCTCTGTCCCAGGAAAGCACAAAGCCTGTCCATTTGGTGTAAGCAGTGAAAGGAGGATTCCAACAGGTGCCATTGTAAGCTTGCTGGTGGAGGAGCCATTCAGAGGGCACCAGGCTTGTTTTGATCTTTCCTCAGATGGAAGGCTTTAGTGGAATACCCTCTCAGGCTGGGCAGGGGACTCTTTGATCTCCCATTGCCTAATAGGCAGAACCCTCTTCTCTGTTTCCTCTAAGGACAAAAATAAACAGAGAAGCTGAGTTTGGGAACAGCTGCATAAACAATGCAATTTGGAAGTATGCAAAAAATATGTGGGTTATATATACATTCATACATATATCCTCTTGATCCATGTTTTGCATCCTTGTGACCATCATTTGATCTGAGACAGATTTCCATCAATGCAGTGAAATCCAGACCCTTAATGTTCAGAGAGGTTTAATGCCTGGGAGCATTTGGGCAGAAGTATTTCACCCAGACACGGAGCAATATTGAGACATCCCAACTATAGTATAATAAAGCATCCCTCCTTAATAAGCCAAGAGTAGGCTACTCAAGCCCTGGAGGGTAGGTAACTTGAATTGATAGTCTAGTAGAAATGATGGGTTTACACTTAAATGATGGAGTCCGTAAGTCTGAAATCAAATTCATCTTTTTTCCTGTGACCCTCCCTCCCAAGGATGTCTTTCTTTTGACCTCTATTTATTTAATGGGATCACCATTTACCTGTTCACAGGCACAAAGCTCTGGAATACCCTTAGTTTGTCTTTACTCTTTACCTCTGATCAGTGTCTTCACCGACACTCTTAGTTCAGGTCATTATCACCTGGACTAATGTAACAGTGTCCTAATTGACAATATGATTTTAAATTTAAAGATGATAAATAAAAATTGTTGTGGTAATCCAGTTGAAAGTTCAGACATACCCTTTAGGTTCTTGGGAGAACAGAGATGAGACAATGACTTTCGAAAGACAATGACTTTCAAAAGTGTAGAAACATTTTTACAAATGATATGAGTCTCTAGTTATCTTTCAAGACTTTTCTTCCCTAACCTGTCTTACATGTTTTTTGCTTCATACCTCTGTCACAACGTTCCTTCTGCCTAGAATGCTTGCATTCCTTCCTCTGCCAATCAAAATCCTCTGTTATTTAGAATGCAGCTCATTGCCTTCTCTTTCCCTCAACATTCCAGACAGAAGTTTTCACTCCCTCTACTGAATTTCTAGAACCTTTATATTCTTTATTGCGCATTTAATTGAATGCCTTGCTCTATAGGTATCTGTGTATGTTACTTATATAGCTCTTTACTAGATTATGAATCCCTGGACCTAGGGACTTAAAAAAAACATATTTGTTATCTACAGAGTATAGCATAGTGCCTTGCATATGCTAACTCCTAAATAGGTACTTAAAAAAATAAATGGATGGTATAAAATCATGATAATCATACATTCATCTAATAACCCTTGTGCCCATTATTTTTTCCAGTTTTATTGAGGTACCATTGACAAATAAAAAAAGATATTTAAAGTGTACAGTGTGATGATTTGATATATGTATATATTGTGAAAGGATTCCTCACCATCAAGTTAATTAACACAACCATCACCTCACATAACCTCACAGTTACTTACTTTTTTTTGTTTTTTAGCGAGACCGTATTTACCTTTCTTTTGTGTGTGTTTGATACTATGACAGTCTGTTAACTGAGAGGGATGCTAAGTGACTAACAGGCAGGTAGCATGTACATAATGGGCGGGTAGATACATTGGACAGAAGGACGATTCACACATTCCAGGCAAGATGGAGTGGGACAGTGCGAGATTTCATTATGCTACTCAGAACAGCACACAATTTAAAAGATGGGTTGTTTATTTCTGCAGTTTCTCATTTAATATTTTCAGACCATGGTTGATGGTGCATAACTGAAACCAAGGAAAGAGAAACCATAGATAAGGGAGGGCTGCCATATTTATATAGGTTGATTTTAACCCATTCAAAGCTTTAAAAATCCTCTATTACTGTGTCATGCAACATATTACTTTTTTTGTGACATAAGAGGATTTGATAAGAATACCTTTTCTATTTCTAAACAGATTTTGGGTATAGATATTGAAAAAGGAATAATAAAACAAAGACTGAGGTTTCCAAAATGCACTGGGAGGTAGCTGTTAAACAACACTGGATATGGATGACATGCAAAGCCTGCTTTGCCCTGCCTTGCTCTCCAAAGTCCTGTTGTTCATTCACATCCTCTTTTGTTCTTCTTGGAACATGCTAAGCTTTTACCTTTGCATATACTGTTCTATTACCTGGAACACTCTTTCTATGGCTGGTTTTTCTCAACCTTCAGATTTCTTCTAAAAGGTCTCCTCTTTAAAGACTCTATCTGTCTCAGCCTCCTCACCCCTCAGACCTCACCCAGATATCCTCCTTCACTCAATCTACTTCTTTCATAGTACTCATGTATTTGTGATTATGTATTTGTTTACTTATTTATTGTATTATTTTCTCTGTCTCTCCATTGTAAGCACTCTAAGTGGCACTCAGTAAATATTTCAGTGCTATTAAAATCAGAAGGTTTCTATGTAAATACCCACGCAATATGGTTAAACATGGGTTCTAAGGGATGGGCAGTGACCTTTATTGTCCTCGGACTAATCAAAGAGGATCTAATCACTATCCAGAATCCAAAGTGATGGTCTCATTACAGACAAGCCTGCGTTATAACAAGCTTCTATCCAAGTACATTCTTGAAATAGGTCTGTAATACAGAAGATTTCACAGTGCTCTGGTTTTGCAGTGGTGGCCCTCCATGTTGAGATGGAGTCTGTAAAGAATTGCAGAGAGTGGAGATAAAAGAAAGTAATATGGACATGATGAGGTTATGCTCAGCAAATAGTCCTTTACATCTTTGGGGAACTGTGCTTATATGGGAAATCTGTAACTGAATTGTGGCGAGGTGGAATCAGGATAAGAACAGTAAGAATGGGATGAGGATCATATAAGGCAAAGTTCAGAGAAAATGGTTTATTCATTTAGAAACAGGAACACTTCAGGCTTCATTATGGTCCATACACATGTCAATCAGTAAATCAACAAGAGTTTGGTGACTTGCAGTTTGTACTTGGTGATGAGATACATCTCAACTCTGGTTGCACTGCAGAATCACCAGGCCCCACCACAGGCCAGTTAAATCAAAGCCTCTTTGGGTGGGGCCTGGGAATTAATATATCTTAAGAGCTTCCACGGTTGTTTTACAACTGAGATTGAGACTCATAGGGATGGAGTCGCTGTGGAAGATAATCATATATAAAACAGGACTCCTTAAGATGCTTGATATAGCTGGAAATGTAATGCTGAAAATGTAAGTGATAATATAAGGTGTGACATAAGTAGTTTATAAAATACATGTAGACAAGCTTAGAATAGGGAGATGTTTTTGTGCTTGGGATAGTTAAGGACTATTAACTGAGTGTTAATTATGCACCCCACCCTGAAATAAGTTCTGAAGGAGGCACCGAGGACAAGACATTTTTAAGAGGAAAACAAAATGACAAGCTTGAAAAGAAAAACAGTTATGTACTGCTAAATTATGATTGGAAATTTAAGTGTATTAAGACTTTGAAAAGGTAGCCTTAGAAATATTTGGAAAAGGTTTCTAGTTACAAGTGGAATTTGAATTTTGCCTTAAAGAATTGAAAAGATTAATTTAATTTTATAATTTAAAAAGCAACCAGTGAGGACATACTTCTTCCAAGGCATCATGCTAAGCACTTCACACGAATTATCTCATTTAGTTCTCACAGTATACTTATGTATAAGCTAAGTGTTATTATTATCTGTTTTGCAGGTGGCAAAACCAAGAGTTAGCGAGGTTAAAGAAATTTGTGAGAGGTCACACAGGTTATTAAGTGGTGGAGTTAAACGCAAAACCAGGGCTGTGTGGCTCTTGAGCTGGGCTTGTAACCACCATCAATAGGACCAGGGTGAGCTGAGGAGGGAGGCCCAGGTGTGCAAACTGCATTTCTTATACACTGAGTAAGTAGCAGGTTAAGTTGAGAAATACTTAATTGGAAAAGCCTGGTTCAATTTATTAGGGTTTTTGATTGCCATTTCATGGAATTTAACTTTATCTTCTAGACACCTGGGAACTCCTTGACGGTTTTTGAGGTAGGGAGTGCAAGGATGAAAAGTACTTTTTGGGAAGACCATAAAGCTTGAAGTCATACTGACTAGTTAGAAGGGTGTCTCCGAGGTCAAGGCAGGAAGGCTGAAGGGCCTGAACAAGGTTGGTGATAGTGAAACAGGAAAGCATGTGACAGATGTAGGGCACTGTGAAGAATGACTTTTTTATGTCCAGAGATAGCAGGGCATGTAAGAATGGACAGCATATAACTCAGGGGTTATTTTGTTTTGATATTAATTTGAATTTCCTCACATTATAGTAAGGTAGGGAAGTATTAGAGTTGAGAGGGTATGTTCTTTTAAGAAAGAAGCACATGGCAATTTTTCTGAAATTGTTTAAGTTTCAAATTAGCTGTTGTCTTGTAAAGATTCTATGACCTTTAATTCAGTTTAGTTCTGCATATTATTTAATTTAGGTCCTGTGACTAAGCTATTTTATATGGCTTATCTAAGTACTTCTGAGATAAAGGAATTACATAGTGCAATCTTTGATTCTAATGTAGGACTCTGGTAATATTTCTCAGCATGCCATAAACCTTTTTCTCATTCCTCTGCTTTCTATCTGTAGTGTTAATTACAGCTACCCGCTTGGGTACAGATCTTTCTATAACAATCTGAGCTCTTTTCTCTCCTGAAGATCTTCTCTAAGTCTTGGGTGGGGAACTTTCACACTCCTTTTCCTAGGCTTCTATAATACACTGTGCTGACCCCTGTGCCCTCAAGTCATTTGAGCACTATATAGAGATGACTGCAGTGGGGAGAAGCAGGGAATGAATCAGAGTCTGCTTGTAACTACCGTGATTGTTATCATGTGGTGTCTTAAGAAAGACCCTGTGCCTTGATTACAGGTATCCTAGGTATGTGGAAAAACTACCTGAGCTAGGTGTGAGAAATTCAATTGCATTATTAGTAATGATTTTCATAATGGCTAAAGAGTTTAGGCCAAAAATAATTAGAGTGAACAATAGAGCTCTCAATGTAGTTTCCAAATAATGAGATAGCAATTAAAGAATGGGCTTATTGTTATTTTCGATATTAAACATTTCAATTGAAAGGATGATCATTAGGACAATGTTGTTTATTTATACCTTTATTTAACTCTGTAATTTTAAATTTAATTCATAAAGATAATTCATAAAGTGAAATAAAGTAAAATTATAATTTAAATATATAAATTATAAATTTAAAATATAATTATAAATTTGATAAAAAGTTAAATATACATGTATTTTCAATTTACTGTTAAATCTTTTATTTTAATTTAAAAATTAGATGATTTACCCTCCCTGCACCATTATAAACCTTTTGAGCAAGAATGGTTTTGGTGCTTCTTAAGTTTCTCAGTTCATTCCCTATGAGAGGCCCCATAATGAGGCTCTTAATAAATGTTTAATAGTGTTAATGATGATAATGACATGTTTTAAGTGTGCTAGTATTGCCTAATAAGCCAGACTCTGATTTTTCCATGACTTCATTGTGTAGGGCCAAACTTGTCACATCCCTTTTCCCCTTTTAGACCCAGCAGCATCAGGAGAAGCCTTTCACCTTCTCTCTTTTTTTTTTTTTTTAAAGCAAATCCTACAGGATGTCATTGGAAATACTCTCTTAGAACTATTCCAGGCAGCAAACTTTCCTTCCTACAGCTGTCCAGAGATTTCAAATAAGCAATATTGGTTGCTCTGTTGGTCCCATTTGTTTTAACTTGGATATTAAATGCATCTCCCATAACCTTCAGCACCTTTTCCTTCTCTTCAAGAAAGACCAGATGCTTACAAACCATTTTCCAGATCATAGAACACTGGGTATAGCAACCTTTTGGCTCCTTCTTATAAGTGGTTCAGTCATAAGCTGAAAAATGAACATAGCCTTCATTGCACAAGATATGTTTAGACAAAATATTTATCAAGACTTGGTTTAATAAATTCCTCTTCCCTTACCCCAACTTTCTTTTGCACCCCTGCCTCTGAAGAAAAGATGCCAACATACCATTTTAAGTTTTCCCTGAAGCCATAGATGATCCCAATGTTTTTAAAGTAAATCGATGGCTTAAGTTTCACTAATTTGCCTGAATCTTTCAATGATATTGTTTCTTAAGACTACTTACTATGGGGCTGACATCACCTGGAGTTTTTAGCTCCCATTTTAGGCTTCTCAGAGTCCATACCCGGGAATAGCCATCCAGTTTCAGAGATGTGGACTTTCTTAGCACCTCCTGCTCTTTTTTTTTTTTTTTAATCTTTGTCTTTTGTAGGTTGCATTTGATGGGCTGGCTCTTCCCCCTGTGGACACTTGAAATGCAAGGCCTTCCATTTGGTCTGCAAGGTGGTTTCAGGGCCAGGAGTTGGTGTGATGGATTAGGCCAAATGTGCTTTTTAAATCTTTACACTGTGATTCTGTGGGTTTTGCCACTTAGCCTGTGTTTGGGAATCATGCCCGTGTCTGTGTCCTGGATTGTTTACCCAGCCTCAACAGATGGGTGCTGCTTAACAGTGATTGTTGTGGAGAGAGTAGGGTGTGGATAGAAATGGAGGTGGGAATGTTGGTTAAGAAAGATGAACAAATGTTAGTGTGTCGAGAAGTAGGAGGAATGGTACTGGGGATGGAGGAAATTGGTGAGATGGTCTCTTCTTACAGAATCTTTTTTTAGAAATTACTCGGGAAAAATAAGTTGGTTGTGTTTCTGATTGATCATCTTTGGCTATAATGCCCAAAGAATTTTGAAACTAAGGATTTGTAGATCCTTGCTAGTTAACAATAAGAAATTATAGAATCTATCAATTATACTTGAAGTTGATAAGTTGAGGCTGATTATTTCCTCCTAGAACTCTGATCATGTAGAAGCCCTAATCAGTAATGAGTGAATTAACAAGTTGTCACCATTAGTTTATATTTAATTACACTACCTTAGAAAAGTGACAATCTGAACCTGACTTTAATAACTTCATTATAGGCCTAAAAATATAAAAAAAACAACTGTAGTTCTTCCCTTCCTGTGTGAATGGTTGGTTTCCACTTAGATTTTGGTATGGTACAATTTGGCTGCTGCTTGAGGCTATTTTTGGAGGCTTTTGGAATGTCTTAGGAGTATATTTATCCAATGTCTTTATCTGCATTTTAGAAGACATTAGAACAGTCCTGCTTTCTGCTTGTCCTTTGCTGCATCGTGAGATAATAATGTGGACACAGCTGGATCAGAGAGAGAGACTGCTGTGCCCTGACTCACTCTTAGCTCCGTTCCCCAGGATGGGGAAGGCGCTTCCCCTGGAACAGCCCCATCTCACCCTCTCACACATGTAATGACAGGGAAGGCACATCTGGCCTGAAGAGACATAAGTGGGCAGTGGGATGGAGAGCCTGCAAATTTGGGCCACAAGAAGAATCTATGGCCCGATTGAAAGAGCCAGTGCTTACAGGGCTAAAGTGTATGTTTTAGCTCTTCTCTTTTGGGGCCTAAAATGTTGATCTTGTCAAATATCCTCTTTTGTGTGCTAAACCCAGTTTGCAGAGATGAATACAGATTGCAGTTGCCAGAGGAATGTGGGCCTATGGCAGAATCACACTGAGGCTCTGCTGGTAGGTACACTTGGAATTGGGTTCTGTAATATTGACGGCAAGAAGAGAGGTGCTCTAGGAAGGACTGTGCTGGTCTAGAGGGCCCCTGTCAGATATTAATAGCACCTAAATTTATCTTGCCCTTTTTTATTTTATATTAGTATATATAAAGTGGAATATGTTGATTAGCACATGGACATTTTCATCATTTTCCATTTTCTGATTAAATTTCAAAACCTTGTTCTGATAGCCATCTTAGTAAGTAGGCAGAAGAGATTCTAAATTTTAAAAATACATATTTATTTTAAAAATCCATACTTTGAAGTAATCTTGGTAATATTATATACTGCAATTTATTGACCTTATTTTTTATTTTCTGTTGATAGAATGACAATTTTTGTGCCTATAATCCTGAGCTCAGAATCTCCTAATGAAAAGGAATATTTATTTGTTTCACATTTACTTTTCTACAGCATTTGCCAACTTGTTTACTAGCTAGGGAAATAAAGTTGACTACTTAAGGGAAACCTAAAGTAATATTGGTATATATTTCTAGGAATAATGGCTGCAAGTGTTATAAAAATTCCTCTCAACTTCACACGTGGCCAATGGGGGAATGGCTTATGGAAACTGAGAAAATACCTGGGCATCTGGCTACAAATTGGAGTTTTTGCCCCGGTGTGTAGCTTGTCAGCTCAGTTCTATGGTCTTGGTAATACAGCCATTATTTCTGTGTTAGATGGATTTCAGAATGTCATATGTTGTTTCAACCTAAGCTGTTCCCCAGGAAACACACTATTTGCCATTTTTTCTTGCCTGAGCTAAAACCATGGTGTGCCATCTTTCTTCCAGGCAGAGCAGAACCTTTCCAAATAGCACCTCCTTCATCTTTCAGAAAGCCATGACCTTCATTGTTTTTTCTGTATGTGGGACTATATATAAATTTTTTTGATTTCCATATTTCTGTAGATTTAAATCCTCTACATTGAAACATTATTTCCAATTGGGAAATATTAATGTGATTTAAGAAGAAGCAAATATATGTCCTTTACCTGCCTTTTTCTTTTGGGAATTAGGTGCTGTGTCATGAATATTATGGGAGCTTTGAGGTAAGTATTAATTCTTCTTATGCAATATGAGCCAATACCAGTGTATAAGCACACCCTGGCAGAAGCAGAGGGTTCTAATGAGGTATGAATGTACCTCGACTGTCTGGAACACTGGAACATCAGATAGGAAAGTCCCTGGTAATTGTGTTTTAACGTTTTAGAAGATAAGATGATGTAATCAAAGAGCATGGCCAAGAAACAAACAATTTCTGTTCAGAGCTCAGGTATGAGCCCTAGTCATCGGATACCTTTGTGAGAGTAGAAGAGGTGTGTTGTGTGCATGTGTGTGCATATGTGCATGTGTAAAGTCTAGCCCATGGTGGTGCTCAAAGGTTTCCTTCTTTTGTCCCCTCATCTGTCCATTACCTTGAGATTATGGGTAGAATTTTAGAGACATGAGATTTATTTAGTGGCTTGGTGAGCCTCTTGTGATGCTTCATAAAGCCCTTACCACAGGGTGAGTTATTATTAATTTAACAAATAAATCATTACCAATAGGCCAGGTTGTAATATAATCAAAGATTTGCCTTATTTTCCTCTTCTCTCCTCTCTTCCAAAATATATATTAACCCTATTTAGGAGAAATTTCCAAGCAGAAGTCTTTCGAATTAGCTGGTAATATATCACATTATTAGCTGTGCATCTCTTATACATTCAAGCTTCCTAAAAAAAATGATTATAGCCATTATGGAAGACAGTATAGAGGTTCCTCAGAAAATTAAAAATATAATCACCATATAACCCAGTAGTCCCACTTCTGGATTTATATCTAAAGAAATAAAAAGAGATATCTGCACCACCATGTTCATTACAACATTATTCACAGTAATCAAGACATGGAAACAACCTAAGTGTCCATTGAAAGATGAGTGAGTAAAGAAAATGTGATAAAGATATCACATATATACATGCCTTATATTATTCAGTTGCCATTTGTGACAACGTGGATGGGCTTGGAGGACATTATATTAAGTGAATCTCAGAAAGATAAATACTGCAACTTTTATATGTACAGCCTAAAAACATTGAATTCATAGAAACAGAGTAGAAAAGTGGTTAATGGGGAGCCAAGGGGTGGAGGAAATGAGGAAATGTTGGTTAAAGGGTACACACTTTCAGTTACAAGATAAATAAGTTCTGGAAACCTAATGTACAGCATGGTGACTATAGTTAACAATAATGTACTGTTTATCTCAAATTCACTAAGAGAGTAGATCTTAAGGGTTCTCATTACAAAAAAAGGCAATTATATGAGATGATGGCTATGTTAATTAGCTTGATTGTGGTAATCATTTTACAATGTATACACAAATCATCATGTTTTGTACCTTAAATATATACATTTTTTTAAAAAAAATTATGCTTCAGTAAAGTTGAAAAAAAAAAAAAAGAAATTGCAAAAGCCCAGAAACTTCCAAGGTAATATTTACCTTATCTTCTCAGAGTAAACGAGTTAACTGTAAAAAAATAGGCTATATGAAGGACAAAAATAAGTGTCCAGGGCCAAACAGTCCTCAGCATTTTGGTGGCTCTTGCCTAGAAAGACAAGACAGTGACTTGAACAGAATATTTGATGTTACCTGTTGAGGTTGAGCTCTGGTTCTAGTTCAGATATTGGTTTTCTCTGTGTGTGTGACTTTGTTTAATGCCATCTACCTCGTCCACTAAAGGCTGAGTTAGAAAAAAAATCTCTGTGTTCTGTTATTCAATGTGTCTGTCATTCTCTATAAATCACAAACCCCCAAATCTTATTTTTGCTTGCTGATTTATGCAAAGATAGTCTTGCCTTTTGTAGTTATGATCTGAATCATCTATGGGGATATCAGATGAGTAAATAGTTTATCACTCCACTTCCTTGTGAACTGAGAAGATTTAGTAGTGCTGAGCAAGTTCGCATGCATGCATTAATATTCTTGTTCTTAGCACACTCTGATTCAGCTAACGTTGACATCATGTGCAAAGTATGGGAAATACACTGTGGGAGATATAATGCAAAGACTTCACAACTGAGTTGAGAAACGTAAGAGACACGCACAGTCTTTTGTATGATAATGCTCATATCATTGCGTCTTGGTACCAAAAAGGGACCATTAAAAACCATCTAACTTCACCATTTACAGAGGAGGAAAATTTAGAGAATGAGAGACTTCCTGTGGACTGAGGGCTAAGCAGACTTAATGTCATTAAAGGTAGAGCGGATCTTATTAGACATTTGGCTCAGTGCAGGGAAGGGGAATGTCTTCTAGCTGTGGGGAGCAAATGCCTTTGGTTCTGCTTGGCCATTGGGGTACCATGGTCCTGTGATTCACATTCATTGTGTTGCAGAATCCTATTGCTGTTATTCCTACTGTTATCTCTTATTACTGTTATCCCTTATCATCTACAAAAGCAAGACTCAAACATGAGTAGATGTTGATGTCTGCTGTATCCTTTTCCCAATACTGTTTAGGATACACTGGCTGCCATTTGATCTTAATGCTGAGAAAAGAAAAGGGAGAGGAGCCTTTCATTCTATCCAACAAGGTTCTTCCAACAATACAGAGCTTCTCTTTTCTTCCTCTTTTTCATGGGTAGATTCCCCAAAGTTTGAGTCTTACGGCAACATAGTTCTGCGTCTCCTGACAGCATCAGCTGCATAACTTTTAAGGGCAAACTTTTGTCAGAGAACAACAGGATATCAAGAAGAAACTGTAGAAATCAAATGACTGCATGGTTCTGAGAAATTCTGAGGAAAATGCTTGGATTATGCCAATTATCACAACAAATTAAATATTCTGATCATTGTCCATATTTTGGGGGGCTTTAGCAGACACTGGTTTGGTTGTGGGTGCTCTTGATTAATGACTTGCCTTTCTTTTGCAGCAGAGAACTCTTCTCATTTGACCCCACTCAGCAGAACCAATTTTAATATCAGAAGTTCTTTAGGTATTCTTCAGGAAAGCTGAAATGCCTTTTCATCTATTTTCTCTACTTCTGTGATTTTTGTTTATTTTTATTTTTATTTTTTTGCATTTAATATTGGGCAAATTCATATACTTTTACCTGTTCCTCTTTATTCTCTATTTGTTTCTGATTGGAATCTCAATTAACCTCATCCTTCAAATCTGAGTTTAAATGACACCCTTTCAGGAGAATTTGGACCACCTATCCTCTTGCTGTATGCTCTTTTTAGTACCCTGAACTACTTTCTTAACTGTCTGCCATCCTGGCCAGACCATATGCCAGGCAAGGATCTGGTCTGTTGTGTGCACTGTTTTATCCCCAGTTCTTGGCACAATGTCTACACTAGATATTCCATAATTTGTTAAATTGAATTGAATTTTTATTCTCTTTTATCTGACTTTGTAATACTTTCCAACTACTAAAGGCAAGATAGAGAATATATTTCAGCTGGGATTAGAATGTATAGAGAGAAAAAAGGAAATTAAATTGGATTTAGAAAATTACATTTTGGCCTAAGATGTTCTGAGTTTGGCTCATGAGTCTCTTTCTGGGTAATCAAGAGCTTGCCTGTGGACTCGCAGGGCCACTTGCAGAAAGGTAATCTCTTATGGTTTTTTTCTAAAAACTTTGCCCAGTGCCCTGATGTTATACTCATTTTCCCAGCCTGCCTGGTGGAGATTCCTATACCAGGAAGACAGGTCTAGAAATGTCAGAGAAGGGGAGAAGTTTCCAAAGTTACATCAAAGGATTTGCTAGTGAGTAACCTTTGAAAGTTTATCATTCCTGAAATTTTCTTTGGCCGTATTGATTGATCCTGTATTCCTTTGCTTGTGCTACAATCTCTGTCTTGTTTATAGGTTCTATTTCCTTTTCCATCCCCATGATGAAGATGTACACCAAGGCTCAGCCCTTCATTCTCTGTTGTTCTTAAGTCTTTTCTTCTTGGGAGATGAATTCTACTCTTAATCTCTTAATCCTGGTTCTTAAAATCTCATCTCTGGTTCTTTGAAAATCTACATCCCCATCTCAGAGCCCTTCTGGGGGGCATCAATTTGTGACTCCCCCTGCCTGTTAGGTGTCATCACTTAGGTGTCTGATTGTTATCTCAAACTAGTACACCTCTCTAAGCCTTATTTTTTTTCTCCCAAAACATTCTCATACAGCAGAGGTGCCTTGATTTCAGCAGTTACCACTAGAGTCTTTGAGTCTTCCTATGCCTTCTATATATGCCCCTCCTCTCTCGCCCTGATGTAGTGGTTTTTCAGAGCCTGTTGGTTCTTCCTTGTTAGCGCCTCTGGAATATATTCCTTCTTTTCCCTATATAACCCAGATCCTCCTCTTTTCACAGCTAGACACTGTACTCTCTAGAGCACAGTAATCTGTCCTAAATTTCTATGGTTTGTGTGTCACTCAGAATTTGCTACATGCTCCTTTGTTTTCTTATTGACCTTTTAATTATTTTATGTTTTTCCCATTAGATAATTAGCTTCTGAGGGCAGAGATGAAAAATTATTTCTCTTCCTGTCTTTAGTAGTTAGCACTGTGCTAAGTAGTGTTGACTGAGGATGGTGACATTGAAGTAGAGGATTCTTCCTGGTCACTTTGTGCAGACTCTGTCACTGTGATAGGACGTTAACTCAAAATCGAGAAGGACAAGAATGAGGCAAAGGGGTGAATTAGTATAACACAAGAAAGCAGTGTTGTAACTTCTTAGTGAATAGAGGCATCTCTAAAATATGGAATATTAGTGCTTTTTGAGTGGAAAAATTAGTGCCTTTATGGTGTAGTTCTTTATTGTTTGAAAATATTTTTTTCATAATTATTATTCAATGTTATCCTTCAACAAGCTTATGGAAAGGTATTATTATTGCCATTTTACAGAAGAGAAAACAGAAGCTTGAGAGTAGAGTTTGAACAGAGCCACAGAGGGCAAAAGTGTCAGAACCACAGGTCCAGCCCTGATCTTCTGATTCCAGGTAAAATCAGTTCAAGCAGGGCATGGAGTTAAACACTAGGAAGAGGCACTTTTTGATTTGGTCCTAAAGGAGTTGGCAGTCTACTGAGCAATAGATAGGTAAACAAATTATAGGATTTGGATTAAGTAAGGGTGAGTAAGTACACAAACAAAATGGTGTGGGTGCATGAAGGTAGGAGTGATTAATTCGATCTTTGTACTGAACAACAGCTGCTCTGGGAAGCTTTCTGTCAGTGAGTGATTATGAGGTGTGGAGGAAAGCAGGTGTGGGTGTATATAGAAAGCAGAATGGCCAGGAAGAGAAAGACAGTGCCATTTCCAGGGTGTTCTTAGCTGAGCAAGATGTGGAGTGGTGATGGCTAGAGGGTGGTGATGACCACATTGGGGTGGTATGGCATTTTAGGCAGGATGGGAGGTCCATAAACCTATCTGCCAGGCTAGCTTATTTGATTTCACTTAACTCCCAGTGTAGTCTGGTCTTTTTGTGGGTGTCTGCAGTTTTGATGTCATTGCAGGTTGAATGTGATAAGAATGAGCTTGTCTCTGCAAAATCAAAACTCTGAAAAGATGCTGTGATGATGCAATTAGTTTGCCAGGGTTGCCCTGATGTCCTCTGCTTCTTTTCCAAACTTTATTCCCCAAACTTTATTCATTTTTCCAAATCCTCAAAATATTATCTTCCTGGTCCATCCCTTTATTTTCAACCTTCTTAAGTTGTTATTATTATTATTATTATTATTATATTATTATTATTATTATTTATTTAATTAGATGCTTATTCCAGTCTACATATGGCAGTCTTATGTGATTTTGGAATAAATTTATTCCATATGTTTCTAGCTCATTTATAGTGAATTTATCAAAATATTCTCCCCTTTAATAATAGTAATGGCTAAGACTTTTTGTAAGCCCTGAGTTGGCCTCTTAAAAAGCTTCTCTTTCTTTAGTCATACAGAGCCATAACTGTAAAGACTGCATCTATTTCATTAACTCTTGCTGGGCTAGAAACTGAGTGTATCACAAAGTCGAAAGGCCACTCAGAGCCTCTTTTATATTTCCTTTCCTCCGTTTGTTCCCTTCTTTTCCCTGCTTACAGATGATCCATATAGACAATAATGACTGAACTTTCATGTCTGATCACCACTTACTCATAGCTCGGCCTTTCCTTAGTCCCCTTCAGCATAAGCGACAAATTAATTTTACCCCATATATTTTCCTGCCATTTAAAAACATTGACTGGTCCATCTTGTTCCCACCAGCCTCATCTCCTTTGCTGAAGCTTAACCGTGGACAGGGCTTCAGGACTCCTATGCCATTTGTGTTGTTTTTCATACAGATCTGCAAAACCAAAGCAGTTATTTCTGGAGTCCTGTAGTTGTAGAGGGAAGTCTGGCCAGACTGACTCTCCCACTGATTTTTTCTTCTCTTATTGCTGTCAGTCTCAGTATATAGCTGTCAGGGCATTTGAAAGGCCTCTATTTGTCACAGAAGAACTTGCAGATTCTGGTGTTGTTGAATCTTTCCTTGCACATGAATACATAGATATAAGAAGATGCCGTGCATAGTTCACAGTAGGTCTGCTTTCTTGGTGAGACAATTCATCTATTCTAATTTGGCACCCCTCACAGAGTATCAGGCAACAAAAGTGAAAGGAGGAAAGGAAAGGGAACTAAATGCACAGTGGCCACTTGACATACCTTACAATAACCTACGAGGGAGAACTATTATCAGCCCTACTTTTAGAGGAGATAACTGACACTAAGAAAGTTTTGGTAACCCGCTTAAAGTCACCCCATGAGTCACTGGTAGAGTTGATTCTTCCCACTACCCAAAATTACCAGGTGATTTACAAATGTGAGCCTATGGGAATAATTTGGTGTGAATGATTTTATGACTTTTTCACAGGAAGCAGCCAGAGCTACCCATTTGTTCCACTGAGTCTTACTTTCAGGTTGCTGAATACATCTGCGCCAATGTCTTTGTGTGTGTGTGTGTGTGTGTGTGTGTGTTGCTTGTATCCCTCTGATGCTTTCTGCAGATACATAGGTCACAGATTCCTTGAACATAGATCAGGCAAGCATGCAGCTTAGAGATTCTTATCCACTCAGACCTTTAGCCCTGCTGTGTCAACTGGAAATGTGAGCACAGAGAATCCATTTGAGGACTGGTATGTAGGAGGAATGAGAGAAGCCCACAGGAGGTTATAGGAGGCAAAAACCATTCTTCAGGATTCTGCTTTGAAGTTGAAGTACAGCTGTAGCTGGAGGGGACTGGTTTCTGCAGTGAAGGACTTAAAGTGAGGAGATGTGCCTGCACTTGGTCCACGCATGTTCACATCCAGGAACTTACAGACAGTTTCAGAATCAGTGCAATGGAAAATGCTCTACTTATCCTACCAAATGACCCACATCTCACCAAACTCCCTGGCGTGCCCCTTTGCATCAGTCTACCCCTAATGTTCTTAGGTTTTCTAATCCAAAAATGGATTCTCAAGAAGGCCAGACAGGGATGTGGTTCCATAGTGTAGCAGTTAGCACGTCTGCTTTACACACAGAAGGTCCTGGGTTCATGCCACAGTGGACCCATGTCCATGGTCTATGGCCACGCCACCTGAACAAGCCTGATCCCATCTGATCTCGGAAGCTAAGCAGGGTCAGGCCTGGTTAGTACTTGGATAGGAGACCACCTAGGAAGACCAGGTGCTGTAGGCATTAAAAAAAAAAAAAAGCCAGATATTTGGCAGGGAGCTATTCTAGGTATACAATACACATAGTTATGTGATAGTCATCCTACAGGAAAACACTGGTTAGGGGGATTGGTTGCAGGAAAAAACAACTATTAGAAAATGTATTAATTGTGATTATGTTTACACTCCTTTTGTCAACCAAAAATATGTTTGTTTAAATAATGTCTTGGGTTTATTACAGTCATTACTCCCTCTCAGTAGCAAATAATGCTCAGATGTCACAAGTATACATACATGATCCAGGAGTAACAGGCAGCTGTCTTCAGTGAACATTTTCACATAGTGACAATTCTCAGGAAAAGAAAAGATATAATTATTGCAGTGTTATCCATTACCTGCCACCTCAGTAACCAAAGTACCCCCTAATGCATACACTAATTTATAAACTTTTGCCTATTTTTAATTTCACCAAAACATAAATACATGGTTGGACTATCTTGTAATATTTTTACGTAAATATGAAATGGGGTGTGCAAGTGCTTTGTGAAATTAAAGCTTTGCCTCAATGCTGGTTTGTTTGAAGTCAAATCATAAATTAAAACAAGAAAAGACAGCAATCAGCTGGCTAAAGTATATTTTGCCTCACTTTTCTGTGCCCCATTGGTTTGCCTTTCAGGAGACTTGGTGCTTTGCAAGTACACGTGACCCAGCCTGACTCCCATTCCAGCCATGCTTGTTCCTCCCTGACCTTGCGTATGCATATCACATACCCCAAATTCACAATTACTGCAATTACATTTATTTATGGTTGTCGCCCGAACACCAATTAGCATCATAGTAGTCTTGTGTGTGTACCTCCAGCATCAGAAGGTACTCTCAGGTGGTAGGAGAAAATGCAGTTTAGTCACTGAATTTGCATCAAGACATTGGGTCATGGGTCCTGAAACTTTAGACTTTCGTGAAGGATGTTGCCTTCAACCACTATCATTCATCAGACGTTTGTTTGTTTGTTTGTTTGTTTTAAATGAAGGTTTAATTAGGTTTTATCTTTATGGGACCAAATTGAATAAATATCCAAAAGCCATTTAAAAATAACAGTAATTGCTTTCACCCCACAAGAGAACAGGGTCATCAAAAGAAGCGTCTGAATTAAACTATAAGGTTAGTGTAACCCTAATTACATTTTAAATGGAATTTGCTTTTTCTCAGAGACTAACAAGTTGATTCTAAAATTCAACTGGAAAAATAAATGAATGAGAATGGCCAGAAAAATTTTGTAAAAAGAAAAAAAAGGGGGGGGGAAGACTTGTTCTACCCAGTAACAAAACTCCCTAAAAAATCCACAATAATGAAGTAGAGTGATCCTATAATAGGTTCATATATTAGTTCTGTAGAACAAAACACAGTCCAGAAACAGACACACGTATATATAATATAATATAACCCAACTATTTCTAGCCCCATATGGCCCAGTATCTGTACAGAATTATATTCAAAGAACAGAAATCTGACCAAGGAATCTTGAACATGAAGATCTTTAGTTTTTCTTAAGGGAGGATATTCATGGATTTTATACAGTATACCCCTAAAATGATTTTCAGAAATCCTTTTTAAGTAGCTTTCACTCTCCCCAGTGTTGCAGACTCATGGCAGCCTCTAAAACTCCTACTGCTCTCTGATCCATGTGGGTTCCTAGCTCTCACTCCCCCAACCCCTCACACCCACACTTTCATGTGGCAGCACCACAGTTGCCTTCCCTAGTTGTGACCACCCCCTCAGAGGCAGCCTTTGAGAAGGGTAGTACTTTTCCAAGTTCGGCTGCCTTTCTATAGAGAGGGAGATTCTTGGAATTCTGGTGACTAAAATTCCCCAGCAGACCCCCAGAATTCTGATGAACAAAAATTTTCCAACTTCATTTCTCTGGGAAGTTACTGTATCTTAAAACTGGCATTTTAAATTACTGGACTAGTCAATAGGTGGTTTTGTGATCGTTTGCTATCTATTTAGAAAAAAAAAACAAAGTGATATTTATATTTTACAAAATGAACACTTTATAACTCTGTATGTCAATAGATTAGCATATATGTTACTATATTTGGAACATAGGTACATTTGTGTGTACATAGGAACAGTTACGAAGTTTATCACTAAGATTTGAGATTGAAAGCAGTGAGAGGAGACTTTTACTTTATATATATCTGAATTGTTTTAAATTTCTTTAATAATAAATTGTTTTACTTTGGTAATAAAAACAAAATTGTGGTTAAAACATTTGACATTTTTGTTTTTGTTAAATAAATTTATTTTAAATTTATATTTGGTAAAAATATACTATTTTAGTGTACAATTATGAGTTTTGACAGACGCATAAAGTTGTATAATCACTACTACAATCCAGATACAGAACAGTTTCATCACTTCACCCACCCCCTCCATGTTTCATTGTGTTACTGCTTTGTAGTCAAATTCTTCCCCTACCCTTAAATCTGGTAGCTGCTGCTCTCTTCTTCATCTCTGGTGTTGCCTTTTTCAGAATGTTAGATAAATGGACTTATACAACCCTTTGAGTCTGGCTTCTTTTATTTAGCACAGTATATTTGAGATTCATCCATGATGTTGCATGTATCAGTAGTTTATTTCCTTTTTATTACTGAATTGTATTCTACTGTATATATGTACTACAGTTTATCCATCCATCCCAAGCTGAGGGATATTTGAATCGTATATAGTTTTTGGTAATTACTACTAATAATATTATAAACATTTGTGTGTAGGTTATTGCATTTCCTTTTCACTTGGTTTAATACCTAGGAGAAAGGATTGCTTGGTTATATGGTAAAATACAGTTTAACTTTATAAGAAACTACCAAGCTGCTTTCCAAAAAGGCTATATATCCTTTTGCATTCCCATCGGCAATGTATGAGAGTTCTAGTTGCTCTGCATCCTTGTCAGCACTTGATATTGTCAACTATAAAAAATGTTCCCACCTAATCTTGTTCTTAGATCAGTCTTTTCCATCATTTCTTTAGGCCAAAAACCCAGGCGTCACATGGTCACTGTCTCTCATTCAGTCCTTCAACAAGTTCTTTCAACGCTAAATGTAAAGTATACCCTGAATCTGCCCACCTCTTACTGCACCTGCTACCTCTCTGGCCCACATGATAGTCGCCTCTGGTCTATCATATTGCCTTGCCTCCTAACTTACTTCTCTGCTTCTGCATTTTTCCCTGTAGTCTTCCACACATTAGCCATAGGTATCTTAAAGACATAAATCAGACCACATCCTTCCTCAGCTAAGATCTCATCAATGGTTTTGTCATATTCTGAATAAAATTCAAATTATCTGCTCTAGCCTACAAGACCCTATATGATCTGACTGGAGCAGAGTTCTCCAAATTTTTGTTTCCTATGAGTTCTAACCCTTGCTCACTTTGCCTTTTTGCTATTCTTTGATCACAAGCTTGTTCCTACTTCAGGGCTTTGCATGAGTTTTTCTGTGCCTGGTGTGCTTATTCTTCCTTGTATCTTCACAAGGCTCTCCTCTCCTTACCTGCCAAAATGTCACCTTTTTAATAGAGGTTTTCCCTTGACTCCCCTATCGAAAATACCTGCCCATCTTCACAGTCTGCTATCTTTGTCTTCATATAATTTATCACTACCCACCATTACATATTTATTTCTTTGTTTGTTGTTGTCTACCTCCCTGACTGAAATGTAAGCCCTGTGAAGGTTGGACTTTATTCACTGCTATATCTCCAGCTTCTAAATCAGAGTACAGCCTATAGTAGATCCTCACTAAATATTTATGGCAAGATCAAATACAGGATTAGATTAATACATGCAGATTCCCTTTCACCTGCTTTGAACCAACTCCTTCTCTAGAGGTAATCACTGTTAATAGTTTGATGACTAACTTCCTGATTTCTTCTAAAAATGCATTCATAAAGGCAGACACACATGCAGATTTAAAAAAAAATAATGCAAATTGTTCTATACCTTAATTTTCTCTCAATAATGTAATTTAGATATTTTCTTATGTTAGTTTATGTGTAGTTCCTATTGATTGCTCCTTTTAACAGTTACATTGTAGCCTATACTATAGATTCACCACAATTTACTTTACCATTTTGCTGTTGATATGTGGGGGTTTTTCCCCCTTTCCACTATTGTGAACAAGTCTGCAGTGAATATGCTTGTACATAAATCTTTGTGCACCTAGCAAATAGATCTCAAATTGTGGAATTGCCACGTCAATAATTTGCTTAATTTGTCCTTCTCAAAGATAATGCTGTTCTACACACTCATCAACAATATGAGTACCCATTTCCTTATATTCTGGCTAACATTAAATATTACCACAGTTCCAAAATATTTTTCAATGTTAGGCAAAAAATTATTTAACTCAAGACGAAGTTGAAATTTTGGTGATTAGCATCTTATTTACAAGTAGGTAACTAGCTACTTCCTATATTGATAGGCTCTTAGGTTTCCAGATTATAAATTAGCTTGCTTAATAAAGAAAGTTATTTTTGAAAGACATGGTGGGATTAAAGGAGCAAAGTGATGATTTGAGATGGAAAGCATCTTATGCCTGTATAAGAAACTTTCAGATACTTTTTTTAAGAAGTGGTATTTCATAATGTGTACTGGTAGATCCAAAACCACTGGCTCAGATATCCTTATTTTCTTGCTTTACAATATCATTCCCAGATTTTTTTTTTTCTTTCTTAAAGAGAATTCACAGCACAAAACCTCAAGTGTTAACATTGGCTGGAGAATTACTGGAAGTCATAGCTCTTAGTGATTTATTATTTAACAACTTTGTGGTTTCTACTAAGACATACTAGAACTATAGTCAAAGAACAAAAGAAGTCTTCTGTTTTAATAACTATGACAGAGTCCAAAACAGGAGCATAGGCATGAATAAGAAGAGAAACGCCAGCTCAGAGAGTGAACACAAGTAGCACCTGGTGCTCTGTGATGTTGGTCGGTTTTTAATTCCAGAACCATTGTGAGTCTCATTGGATCTCATGGTCTTGCCTTGCCCGTTTTGTAGTGAGTTGTCAGGGCTAGGCTGAATCCCAGAGGGCAGCCCCTGAGTCTGATCTCAATTTTCTAATAGATATCAAGATGGTTTGGAATGAGAAGGTGCTTTATATGGCATCAGTTGTTAGAGTTTGAAGGATTCTTTGAAATGATCTACTTTTACTCAGTATACAAATGACAAAACTGAGACCCAGAGAGATAAAATGATTTTATATAGGTAATGGTCAGGACATTTTAAACTTGGTACTGTTGAATCATGAGAGGGAAGAGCTCTTTTACTTAAACCTTAAAGACGTAACAGAGTCTTGGACAGAAAAAGTACTCTTTGCCTTGAAATTCCTAAAGCAGGATTGGCACATAACTAGTATGTCTGCTACCATACTCCCCTTCCCTGCATGCCCATGGCAGACAGTGTTAATCAACCTCAGTCATCTTCCCTCAGCCAAGCTCTGACCCAGTCTGAGAATCCTCCTTTAACACAGTGCTGGAGGCAGCTAGTAATGATGCGTTTGAGTTTTCATATAAATTAAAATCATTTGTTCCTTCTCATCTCAACGATGTAGCCAAGTGATTTGACATGTGGTGATAAGAGCACTGGACTTCAAGCCAGAAGAACTTGGTTTGACTCCTGAATCTGCTTGTTCCAAGATCTTAGCAAATCACTCAGCTTTTATGGGACATGTGTCTGAAATGAGAGATTTGAATTAAATAGCCTTTAAGCATCCTTCCAGCTCTGAATTAAATAGCCTTTAATCATCCTTATGATTCAAGGTATAGACCTCTCAGGAGGCATTCGTAGTTACAACCATGTAGTTTTATAAAGACCACAGGTGGCTTTCAGGTAGTTCATATATTACAGGCCTATTTTGAATTTCTTAAGTATGTGTTTTCTAGCCTCTTCTTACTACTCCTTTTCATATGATCAGTCCCATATTTTGGAAACCAGAATTTAAGGATTGAAAGGGAGGAAAAGGGAAAAGATTCACTTAAAACCAGAGGAATTGCAGGAACATCTTCTTGGCCATGTGGGGCTGGAATGTTCTCACACACAAGCTGAGCAAATCAGTATTTCCTGCCCATCCAGCCATTATAGGTCTTGAGTTGCTTCTTCTTTCATTTCCTTAATTTATACCTCTTTATGATCTGGAGGCCCCATCAATCTGTCAGTCTCAGCAAGTGGTCTTCTGAGGGGCCTCTGGCCTCTTTCCACCCCATTCCCTGTGTGACCTGCCTCCCTGTTTGTCTTTCAGGCCCTGCTTCCCTCCGGGCTTATCCTCTCCTGTCAGTGATCACCCGTCAGCCCACAGTCATCTCCCACTTGGTCCCTGCCACCCCAGGAATCTCCCAGGCACTGTCCCACCACCCGGCTGCTGAGGCTGCCTCTGCTGCCTCTGCTGAGGCCCCAGGTTGTGAGGCTCTAGGCAGCAGCGAGTCGGAGACGGAGCAGCCCACACCCCGGCAAAAGAAGCCCCGTCGGAGTCGCACCATCTTCACCGAGCTTCAGCTCATGGGCCTGGAGAAGAAATTCCAGAAGCAGAAGTACTTGTCTACTCCAGACAGGTGAGGACATAGGGATGGGGCTGTCTGCAGTTAAGGCCCTCGAGACTTCTTTTGCTTTCAGTGAAGGACATATATGCAGGACACTATGGCAGGAATCTCTTCCTTGGCTCACATCTGTCATCTTAGCCTTGGTTTAATAGAACCCAGCCTGCACGAATTCATCACACTTGGCCTCATAAGAGACTGACTGTTGATGAATTTGTACTCCTCACTCTCTCTCCATATTTTACCTATCCAATATAGAAAACAAGGTCAAGTTTAGTAAATAGTTGCCCAGGCTCTCAGTGGGGGTGCAGGCTTGGTTTTAAAAGCCACTTACACTTATGAGCAAATGCAATGAGACTAGATCTGGCATTTGAATCCATGATTTCAGTCTACTCTTCACTCTCCAGCACCTAGCTGGCCTGGTCTGCTGCCTGGCGTTTGATGCATAGGCTGGATCATGTTGAGGCACTGTCAGATGTCCTGGTTAATTTGATGGATATCAAGTCAGAACCACTTGGCTGAGACTGAGGAGGACCTGGATGAGATCACCTTCTTTAAACCATTTTGAGATCCAGATGAGGGTGACCCCTTCTTTACTCAGTCTTCAGTACCTCGCCCCCTTTCTTGAATTTAGTATCTTAACTGTAAAATATGCAGGAGTGTGTGTCTATTTTGTTCCTCAGACTCACTCTGGAAATGGCTAAGTTCATTATGATCCTATTTCTATTGGGAGGGTTTTTCAGGTCCCTTTTCTCTTCTTTGCTCACTGCCTTGTCTATATCAGTTTTGACCCCAGGGCTGTTAAAGAGAAAGGGAAGGAAACTTAAATGCATTTCTTAAGCTATTTAGTACCTATTCAATAAAAATTTAAGTGAGAGAGGAGTCTGCAAATCACTGACTAGAAGAGAATTTGTTAATTGATTCAATTAAGTGCCTATCAACTGTTAGCTGAGGGTCTTCTGTGCCAGGCACTGTGGCAGGAATTATGGCCCATAAAGTAGTAGACAGGAGTCTTATTCTCTGTGAAATCATGGGTAAGGAAGTGACTGCAATACTACAGCATGGTGAACTGAGTGCTGGTGCCGATATGTGACTGAGGACAGTAGGAGCACAGAGATATTGCTGAGTCTGTTGGTGGAGCTAGGGAAGGCATCTCAGCAGAGGAAACATTTAAGAAGAGCTTTGATTCCAAGATGGAGAGGAATGCCATCCAAAGCTCAGAAGCATGCTCACTAGGAATGTTGAGGGAACTGCAAGTGGTCGGGACATCTCCAGTTTAAGGTGTGAGTTGGGGCCTGGTGGGAGATGAGGCTGTAGAGGTGGGAAGACCTCATATGCCTGGCCAAAGGATGTGCCCTTTGTTTAGGCTGTCCATCAGCAGCCATTAAAAGCTGGAAGTGACATGATTTTAGGTCTTGAGTTGCTTCTTCTTTCCCTTTCTTCATTTATATCTCTTTATGATCTGCAACAGATTTACATTTTAGAATCCTTGCATTGGTGGCACCATAAATGATTGATTATAGAGGGAAGAGATGGAGCAGGGACACCAGGGAGTCCAGGAACAGTCACTGAACACCTGAATGAAGATGATGACAGTGGGAATGGAGAGGAGAGAATAGACCGGAGAGCAATTTTGAAGATGAAATAGATAGGATTAATATTGCCATGTGGAAGAGAAACAGGAGTTGAGATTTTTGTGGTTCCTGGATTGAACTGCTAGGTAAATAGGGTTACTTTTAGCTGAAGTTGGAAGGCTGAGGACAGAGTGGATTTTGCAGATAAAGAGTGAATTCTTTTTTGGACATGGGCATTTGGGGTGCCTGTGTGTGGGGGTCAATGGAGACAAGTTTGTGAATTGGGGATCTCTAGGTTTCATATAGCTATTTTGATACCCCCAGCATATGATGGAGAGCCTTATGTACTTTGCCAGTTGGGTGGAGTTTATTTATGAATTGTGCAGTCGTATGTTGAAAGGGCTTCAGTGTGCATGGGTAAAATTTGGGGGCTTATTTTCTAGAAATCAGAAATTTTTAAAGAGAAATATTAGTTTCTAATAAACCTCCTGGGGCTTCCTGATACCTGCCCAGGCACCTCTCAGGTGACCTAGACAGGATTGATTCATTTGCCTAGGGAGGAGGACACCTTTTGGCTGGCATCGAAGCTGCCGCCTTAACCTGCCTTCTCCGATGTTCCTCACCTCTGTACGTGACCAGGGCCATGAGCACTCCCTCCTCCCACAGCTCTCTCCTTCTTCCTCATTGTTTGTTTCTGCAGTTTCCTAGGAGACCCCATTTAAGCGAATAGGCAGGGAAGTGAGAATTTGTAACGGTGGCAGGTAATTAGAGAAAGCTGATGACAGTGAAGTGTGTTTCTGTAGCCAGAGTGAGTCAAGGGTGCATTTTTCCCAACTGAGATAACACCATTTGGTAACAGTGGCAGAGCTGTGAACTGAACCTTCCATTGACAAATGCACCTGATGGCCTCAGGTGAACTGGGTTGGGTGAAGGCACAGTGAGATCCCAGGGAGGACCTGTCTCCAGGGAGGCCTGAGAGATAGGAAGTGGGGGGATTGCCCCCGGGTTCTTGGTTCTTAATGAATGGCTGCTTGGGAAGCAGTGCTTTTAGTGGGGAGAGCTGAGTGCTGTTGGCACTGGGAATTTATTAGCTTGTCTGTTAATTGCCTTCAATAAAACTGTCAGCTTCCAGTAGCTCTTTTACTGGGACAACCATATATATGTGAATGCAGATTTAAGACAGGTTGTGAAGTCCCTTGAAGGAAGACTGTTTTTATTACTGGAGATTTAAAATCGTGTACTGGGAGTGCCAAGAGTTAGCACCTGGCAACTTCATTGCCTATACCTGTTGGTCTTCCTAATGGTAGGTGTTGATGAGTAACCCTCAAGTAGAGAGTTGCAGCTGAGAACTCACACCTGAGAGGCCCCATGGTTCAAGCTTCTGGCTGTGAAAGTCTGTGTGAGATAATAGATCTTAGATCCACAAATTGCAACCTTCAGAAACCTGGGGACCTTCACAAGTGGTGGTCACTACTCAAACTATATTAAAGGTGCTTGGCCCGAGTTGCTGCTTTAGAAGTCCACATTGCTTCAATGATCAGGGTTGGAACCACAGGGAGGCAGCTAATGTTGGCTCAGGAGATGGTCCTTCCAGTTGGCGCTTGGGTAGACCTGGGGTTCTTATCCAGATAGGTCAACAGTTATAGTATTAAGTGCAGAGGTTGGAAGACTAGTTCCCGTTCTCATTTTGTATGCTCCACTCGGGTTGTTTGCTACACCTTGTGATGTAGCATCCCTGCATTTTCTCCATTAAAGCCTGAGCAAAAGCTTCCCTTTGACAGATCTAACTTGTACAAAAATGTAGCAAGTGGAGGTGAGCCCCTATACCGGAGGAAATATACAAGTCAGACATAAGTAGATTTGGAAGCTTCACCTTTTACTCTAGGATCATCTACCAGGGTCAGCAAACTTCTTCTATACAGGGCCAGAGAGTAAATATTTTAAGCTTTGTGAGCCATGTGGTCTCTGCCACAGCTACTTAACTTGGAGTTTGTAGTATGAAAGCCCCCACAGACAATAGTATGTGAATGAATGAGTGTATCTGTGTTCCAATAAAACTTTATGTACAAAAACAGGTAGCTGATAGGATTTGACCATGGTTACTGAGAGGTTCTACTCTCTCTGAGCCTCAGATCTCTCATTTATAAAATGGGAATAATTATACTTACTTTACAGTGTTGTGAAAGGAATAAATAAGATAGCATATCAGGGGTTTAGCATGTAGTCTGGATGCTGTGGTACTCAGAAATAGTTACTGTGTGGTTGGAATTTGCGCCAATTGCACTCTTCGCAGGGATGGCTTGAGATTCAGGACTTTTCAGACGGCTACAGAGAAATGCAGAATCAAGGTTAGCAGTAGACTGGGAAGAAGGAAAGGCTATGATTTAGTTTCTTTTGGAATCTGGCATCATAACAACTTAGGGCAGCTACAATGAATGAGTCAACCCATTGAAAAGTATTTTTGAGCCCTAGTTCTGGATTTAGAATGTGATAGCACTTTTGTGATTATAAAAGAAGCAGGAGGCATACTCTGCTCTTGCAGTTGAGTTAGGCAGAAATAACTGATGTGACACAATTAGAGACCAGTTGAGAGCTTTGAGCCTCCTGAGTGGTAGCTGACTGTGGGAGAGTGTAGAGGAGACAACCTGTGTGAGCTGAGGGGTGTCCAGGAGGTTCATCTGCAGGATGTGGAATTTGAACTGGATTTGGAGTGATGAGTAGGATTCTGATAAGGAAAACATGGCTTTACATTTCCTTCCCAGTTTCCATTCTGAGTCAGTCTTCATTTTGTGTGGAATCAGAGTAAAGACTGTCAGATCAGGAAAGAAACTTTGCAATGAAGGCTCAGAAATTCTTTGCAGATCTAATATAAACAGTCCTTGTACATGGGTATCTGTTTCTAGCTTCCCAGAGTTTCTTCCATAAGATTCTTGGAAGGAAAGAAAAGCTCTATGGGGAACAATTAGTTAAATGAGGAAGGTCCAAGTTTTGGTGACAGTGCCTGGAACCAATCAACAGGACCCATTTCTACTGCCCTCATCTCTTCTTCTTCATTTTTCTTATCTCTTGTACCTTCTAGATTGGATTTGGCCCAGTCTCTGGGACTCACTCAACTGCAGGTGAAGACTTGGTATCAGAACCGCAGGATGAAATGGAAGAAAATGGTAAGAAAGAAGACAGTGAGTCTAACCACGTGCCCATCATGATAGGACAGATTCTTCCTACAGGACTGAGAAGGCAGGAAGGACCACTTGGTGGTTTGGGCTCCAGAGACTGGAAGATGTTTTATGGTGCTGGCTGGGAGGGAGGCTGTGTGAACAGAAGGATAAACTATTCCTCTTGACCTGGATTTCTTGACCAGAAGAATATTCTTTCTTCAATTTCCTTAGAAATAAAAGAAAATTAAAGCCCACAAGCTTCTCAGTTGCTAAATTTAAGCCCACCTGCTAGCCTTTTCAAAGTACTTCCTTCCCCTCCCACTAATAGCTGAGAATAGAAGTCAGTTCTCTGTTTATAATGACATATAGGGTACATCTGTTCTTATAGCTGTGTGTCATCTAATGCGGTGATTCTCAAACTTTAGTGAGCATCAAAATAACCTGGGTAGCAGGTAAAAATGCAGAACTCTAGGCCCCTCCCAGGATACTGATTCTCTGTCCTAGGACAGGGGTGGGAATGTGCATGTTAACAAGCACTTGGGCTCCTCCAAGGCACACAGTAGAATGACTGTGGTTTCCCTAATATTGTTCTAGTGCCTAACTGGTGAATTGTTCCATTTTGGTTTTTAAATGAATTCTATAGAATAAATATCTTTTTAAAAAAGCATAAATATCTCTACATTTTGCGGAACTCAATTTTATAGCAGTCTAACCACTCCCCTCTTTTAGAAGCACTGTTAAATCAAAATTTTCCAAAGTAGTCAAATGTTTCATTTTAATTTTTGTAAATCACAAGGGGTAAGATCAAAGCCCAGAGAAAAAAGGCAGGGAGGGGTGAAGGTGGGAGGAAACTCTATTCTTTAGAGGCCAGGTACATTAAGGTCTCTAATCTGGGCCTTTTTTGTGTCCTCACTAAATCTTACTGGCCCTTCCTCCTCTCACATGGACCAAGCTGTCCAGGCCTGCGTGGATGACGTTCTAATTTGCTAACTTATGTAGTCACAAGCCATGTTTTCTGGTGATTCAAGGGCTGGAACATGGAGTTTTTCACAATCACCAATAACTAATATCCTTCCCACCTAGTTTTCTAAAAAAAAAGTTAATAGATATTTTGTAATAGATAATAGATATTGAGACATTTTCTCAATTTTGTGTTTTTGTCTAATAGTTTTTTCTTAAAACTTTAGTTCTTGCTTTGCCTGCTAACAGTGTGAAAAATAAATAAATCACAAATGAATATTAATGGAAAAGTAGAAAAAATCCAACAAGGCAGCATTAAACATTCCCAGAGAGGAATTTCTGGGCAAATCTCATAATTTCCTCTGGGGGAACCTGACACTGAAGATGGAAGGATTTTCAGATGGAACCGACTTGACTCATGAAGTGCTCCTGCAGTGAGGTGGAGATGCCAGTTGCATGTACAAACATATATTGTGTGAATCAACAAATATGCAGTTAATGTCTCTTGTGAACCATGCTTTGTTCTAGACACCATCCATTGTAATGAAATGAAATATAACCCTGCCTTCATGGAATTTATGATCTAGTTGGAAAACCAAGGTCCAGGAGGCAACCAGGGAGCACCTTATAATTGAGTTCGGTTGTTTATTTAAATATTCAGAACCCCATAAGTTCAGATGAGAGGTACTGAGGACTGTTGCAGGGAGAAATTGACATTGAAGGATGAATGGGATTCGATTAAATATATAGTCACTCTAAAACTTCTAGAATGCTAAGACACCCATGAGACTTATGGCGGAAACCTTTTGGGGCATTGATCTCTAAAAGAATCAGATTTGGGAGTTAGAAACACTGGGCTGTGTTCCTAGGCTTGCCCCTCCCTGGCTGATTTTGGGCAAGTCCCTTCACTGCTTTCTGTGCAAGTTCAGCCTCCCACCTCCTTCCTCGTCAATCATCATCATCAGACAGGAGAAATCAATGTCTCCCCAGTGGCAGAGGCATTGTTTAAATTGGTTATCAGCAATCTTTTAATGAGTCAGATGATTAATGAACCAACAGCCTGCCATCTCTGCCAGCACCGCCCAGTGTTAGTGGGACGACGTGTGTGCCCGGGCCTCTGACGTCACTTGTTTTTCACCAGCCACTGTACTGCTGACACAATTGTGGGTCGGTTATTGATGGTTATCAGTGTCATATAGAACAAGATGGAAGGAACTTAGTAGATTTAACCTCAAGAGAGCATTTCACAGGCCAACCAAATTCAGGTTACTTGAGAAAATAAAGAGTGCCAAGTTTTCAGTTAACTTTAGCAGTCATTTTTGAAAATGTTTTTTATTGAGCACTTATTTTCACAAGGCAGTAGAGGTACAAAGATAAGACATGAACCTATCCATTAACATATAAAATTAGAAAAATGTTTCAGTAAAGTGAGGGAGACAGACCTGTAAAACTAGTAATTATGCAGAGTGATCAGGGCAACAGCAGAAGGATTTACAGGGTTCAGAGTCAGTATAGAGAAGGGAGGGCTCCACAGAAGAGGTTCCCCCTAACTTGGTTTTAGTGGATGAATAGTAATGTGCCAATTCAAGGTGAGAAGAGTGGCACAGGCAGAAGGAAGGGGCAGAAGGATTTCGGGACACTCAGAGTACTTCAGAATGGCCGGAGCCAAAACGTGAGGAATGTGGTTCAGTTGTGGGTGTGGGTTCCTCCTCTCCCAGAACAGCAAGGCATTGTTGGGATCCTGATTGCTTCATGTATTTTCCTGGTAAAAATTTTTCAAGGCTATCTCCTCGGGTACTGGGGAAGAATAGAAAAAGATAATTGGGTAATAAAGATGTCTCAAGGCTAGTAACCTAATTGGAACTGGAAAAAGATTAGCACTTGATTCTCAGAGTTATTCACACATGCCTGCCAACGACAGTGCTGCCAAAACCAAGATAGCATCTCTGACTAGTTTTTACCAGGCAGCATTGGTAACCTATAGCAGGTTGGGTAAATTTAATCTTGCACATGAGATGAGATACTCACCCTCTATTACATTTGTTTGGCTTTAGTTCCAGTAGAACTCAGTGTTTTGCAACGGGCTTAAAATGCCTCATTATTCAGTGGTCTTTTTCAACTCTGAAATACAATACAAATAGAATTCTGCTTTGCGAGGGGATCCAGATAGATACAACCTTCCACTCTCAGTCACAGAGTTGGGTGGGCTACATACTATGTGCCATCATCATCTTTTGTACTTACAGTCTTTAGATAATCAACAATTTCGTGAAACTGCTAGTGGTTGCTATCTGTGTAATCTTGAGCAGGCTACTTAACCTCTATGTGTGTAATCCCTGTAAAACTAGAACAGTACCTTCTGCATAGTATATAGCCAAGAAATATTAGCTGCTGTCCTTATTATTATAAAAATTAATTATTTAACCATAAAATTCACATCTCCAGAGAATCCAGACTTTTGGAGGCCAGGAGAAAATAAGCCAGATTCTTGGAATTCTTGTTAAGAGCAGTCCTGGGTGTTTGTCCTTTCTCATTATGCCAGTCTTCCCTCTGTCAGGGCCTCACCATCTGGGCTTATGGTATGGTGGAACATCCCATCTTCAAGAGGGGAAAGTCTGCTACACAGTGTGCTGGAAAAAGATTCATGCTAAAGAATCTTGCTTCTCAGCTCTATGGAAACACTCATCAGTAATATGGCTCTCACTTTCCTATAGAGCTGCAGGTAAAGATCGAGGAAAAGGAGCACAAAGCATCCTAGGTAATAAGTCTATGGCCCAGAGTCTGCTGGGAGATTGGATAACTGCAGATAAATATTGGAGCAAGATATAACAGTGGCATGTTTTATGTATCCCACATACATTATACACAATGAAATACAGGTGAGAGTGTTAGAATCAAATAGTCAGGGATTTTGTGTTGAAATAATCCTGGCCCTGCCTCAGCTCACTCTCTGACCGTATCCACTGCTTGCTCAAATCTAATGGGGGAGGTAGATGGCCCTCCTTGCACTGACGTTCAAGGCTCTCTAGTCAACTGCCTGTTCCCTACCTAAGCACCTTAGGAAGGAATCAAAGGCCTTGTCCTGACATCCGTAGCAACAGGACATTGGGATACGTAGGTTTAAAGTTCAGAAGAGAGCTGTCAGCAGGCATGGTTAATAAAAGTAGATGATGTATTAGGCGTTTTTCTGAGAGATGTGTGACCTTGTGTGTGTGTGTGCAATGGGTTGTCTGGCCTCTCAGGAACAAGGGTATTAAATTGGCTCTAGGGAACAATTGGGGAGCAGGAGGTCCTGGGGGAAGGGCTACAGAGTGCATGAGAATGTGCAGCTTCTGGTGTGGGGTGGTAGTAAGATAATTGCATGTCTCAGGAGTGCTGGAAGGCAGGGGGCAGAGGTCGAGTGCAGAAAGTAGCCAAGAGGGTAGTTATCTCCTAATTATTGCTTGCACTGGAATATTTTATTCTATTAAGAAAATGGTCTGATTGTTTTGATTTTTGTGTGTGTGTGCTATAGGAAAGCAGCCAGGTGAGGTCAATCCAAGCTGTGTGGGTGGCGATCTCTCTTGCCAATTAGGTGACTTTCTTAGACCTGCCGTTTTATAACTTGATTACTACATGGGGCAACTTAATTTTGTATAACATCTTTCATACCGAGTGGAGCTGCTTTCAACATGTGAATGCCATCTTGGCACATTCAGGTGCTTTCAACAGCCTGCAATGAAATCAAAATCAGATAATGACTTCTGTGAAAAGGAATATAGGGACTTCTCTCCAAAGGTGGATTCTGTCAGCATCTATACCTTGTTAGAGATCTCTTTCAGATCTCTGTGTTTGTGTGGAAAGTACACTGATTGATCAGATTCCCAGCTAAAAGGAGGTGTTTATGGTTTTCCTCATACCATACCAGAAATTAACTCAATATGAATCATAGACCTAATTGCATAAGCTAAAACTATACAACTCTTAGAAGAAAATATAAGTAAATATTCACGACCTTGGATTAGGCAGAATCTTCTTAGATATAACACCACAAGCACAAATAACAAAAGAAAAAAATAAATTGGACATATAAAGGACATCAAGAAAGTAAAAAGATAACACACAGAATGGGAGAGTATATTTGCAAATCTTGTATATAATGAGAGACTTGTTTCCAAAATATACAAAGAACTCTTAAAACCCAATAATAAGACAACCCAGTTAAAAAATTAACAAAGGATTTGAATAGGCATATCTCCAAAGAAGATATATAGTGAGCTCATAAGCACTTGAAAAGATGTTCAACTTCATTGGTCATGAAGGAGATGCAAATCAAAATCACAATGACATCCACTGGGATGGCTATAATCGAAAAGACTTAATAACAAGTATTGACGAGGATGTGGAGAACTGGAATCCTCCCATATGCAGATTGGACTAAAACATGGTGCAACTTCTTTGGAAAATAGTATGGAAGCTCCTCAAAATGTTAAACATAGAGTTACTACGTGAACCAGCAATTCCACTTCTGGGCATATACCCAAAAGAAGTGAAAGCAGGGACTTGAGCAGATATTTGCACTCCCGTGTCCATAGCAGCATTATTCACAATAGCCAAAAGGTGGAAGCAACCCAAGTGTGCAAGTGTTCATCAACTGATGAATGGGTAAAGAGGTGATATATCCATACAATGGATATTATTTGGCCACAAAAGGGAACAAAATACTGGTACATGCTATAACATTGATGAACCTTGAAAATATTATGCTAAGTAAAAGAAGCCAGTCACAAAAGATGACATATTATGTGATGTCATTCATATGGAATGTCCAGAATAGGCAAATCTATAGAGACAGAAAGCAGATTTGTGGTTGCCTAGGGTTGGAGGACAGGGGTGGAGAAATGGGGAATGGCTGCTCATGGGTATGAGGTTTCTTTTTGGGGGCGACGAAATGTTCTAAAATTGGATTTGGGTAATAATTGCACAATTCTGTGACTATACTAAAAATCAATAAATTGTACACTATTAATGGATGAAATGTATGGTATACAAATTATTCAATAAAGCTTTTTTTTTTTTTTTAAAGAACTATGGTTTATCAAGTTACTGCATTCATTATTATAATTCAGCACCTGGAAGTCCTCTGCTGTTGTTACTGGAATGAAATGTAGTCAATAAATATTTGGTGACTGCATAGAAGGTTAGTTGAAAGTTAGATTCTTGGAGTGCAAAGCAAAGGATAGATGCCAAATTTACTTTCAGGGAGTTTCTGTTCAAATGGGGAAGATGAGAGGAAGCTAGGTATATAAGCAGCAAAAATATATCCATCCCACCCCTAATTATCTGTGCTAACCCAGGCCCTCCTGAAGCCTTTCCCACTACTTGCTCAGAAAATCAGAAACTCCACAAGCCACGGTTCAGCATCAATGGAAGGAATGTCTATTATATTTCAAAGTAATAAAAATATTTTTAAAATTATTCCTGCACATCTTCCTGGGATTCTTGTGTAAGTTACAAATTGGGATAATAATGTGTAAGTCCTTTGAAATCAGCAAAGGCCATTTGGGGTACTGTTATTTTGTTTGCTTTATATCTTTCTTCAACTCTATGAAAGGCCTGTAGAGAATGGTTAGTTTACTCAGTAACTGTTGATGCCTGTTATGTGCAGGGACTGAGTAGGAGGAACAGACAAATATGCATGCAGTGACTGTCCTTTATGAAAAGTGCTCTGATGGAGAGAGTATAGGGTGCTCATAGGGCATATTGTAGAGGGCATTTAACTTAGACTTAGGAGCTTACGGGAAGCACTGTCTAAGCTGAGTAACCAGGTGTGCAGGGTGCAAAGCATATTCTTCCACTCAGAAGAGTTCTGACTCTTTATATACATACCTGTCAGTCACTCTCACCGTCACCCTATGAGATAAGATATTAATATCTCCATTTTAAAGATTAGAAAACTGAGGCTCAGAGTCTTTAAAGGACAAAACTAATAATTAGAATTTAATCTAGTTATTTTACTTTCAAAACTCTAGAATACTTTCTACTAGGCTCTACTACTTCTTTGAACAATATAAAATTGTTTTATAACATCTTTGGATTACAGAAATATTTACACATGATCATTGTTGAAAAATAAGAAAATAAGAAAATCATAAATTAAAAAAATTAAAAATTATTTATGATCCTGACAGGATAAGCAGGGTAGTGTATAGTCACCTAGCCTCCAAATTGGAATATGTTGGTTTATAACCTGTTTTTCACAAAAAATGAATAATATTTCCCATGTCATTAAGCATTCTCCTACATAATAATTGTAATGGTCATCAAATATTCTCAGATTGCCCTTTGAAAAGGTTGTGCTAATTACAATTTGACACTGGAATATGAGTGTTTATTGTCCTGCTTGCTACAAATACTGTCTTCTTTTAACTTGTAAACTTCATTGATACCATATTAATATTTTAATTTTCATTTCTTTCCCTATTGAAGTTGGATTTTTATGTGTTTGTGATCATTTTATTTAATGCTAAAATATGTGATATTGACTAAAAGCTCATGTAAAGGGTGAAGGGGTCTTTGGACTGCCTGATGGGTTGAAATACTTTTTAGCAAACTCTGTCATGCTGGGAAGGAATGGTATAGATGTTGTTGAGTGGTAAAGTAATTAGATTTAATTACCATTTCTCTCCCATGTAGGTTCTTAAAGGTGGTCAGGAAGCACCCACAAAACCCAAAGGTCGTCCCAAGAAGAACTCCATCCCCACCTCAGAAGAGATAGAAGCTGAAGAGAAGATGAACAGCCAAGCCCAGAGCCAGGAACACCTTGTGCCCTCCCAGAGACGGGAAGAGCTCTGTGACACACAGGAACCTAAAGCATGCAATGTCCCCTTAGAGGTGGCAGAGCTCCCAAGCCAGCCCCAGGAGTTGCCAGTAACCTCTTCGGAATCCCCACCATCAAGCTAAAATAAAAACTCTTTGAGGGGAGGGGGATACTGGGAAGAAGGGAAAGAGAGAAGGCAGGGAGAATAGGGAGAGTAAAACTTCCCAAAGCCTGGTAAACTGGGGGAGAGGAGATCCAGTTGTGTTTTCGCCACAAGCACTTGAGGAGGACTTGCTTGCCTTTGGCCTTTCTCTTCCTGAAAGGATGCTTTAGCCACAGGATGCTCTTGATGAAGGGAAACAGTGCCTTGGAACTGCCTGCCCCAGTTGGGGTGATGGCTGTGGGGCTGGGTATAAGCCCCACTTGGCGAGTAGTGGAGGAGGGCTGTGGCTCTCTCCCTGCCAGCCTCTGGGTGCCAGTCATCAAAGCAGAGAGATATGGAGGGCTTGGGCAGCTTGCCCACGTTCCTTGCTGACTCAGCACTTATTTCTGTAGTTTTAAAAGAGCATTTAATGTTTTGGTTGTTTTTTTTGGTGGGGGGGGGGCGCGGTTGGCGAGGGTGGGAAAAAAGAGTTAGGGGAAGGGAGTTCTGAGTTATAGAATTGTTCCTGAATAAAGTTAGTTTGAAGATGTGTGCCTTTGTACCCAATATAAGATGGTCAGGTGACTCAAGAACTGACAAGCCTTGTTTTTCTTGCTTCATTAAGTTGCCATTCCTGAAGCTGCAATTCAGATATGTTAAGATAACTTTTATTTTTTAATTAAAAAATAAATCTTTCAAAAGGATTGGTTGGGTGTATTTTTTCTTCTGGGGAGTGCCTTTAGCCCTTCCTGAATATGGCCTATGGAAAGAGAAACCCCGAGGGAGAGCCTAGCTCCCTGGGCTTTAGCTTCCCAGCTAGAAAATAAAATATTGGGTCAGGCCAGTGGTGTCCCAGTGCAGAAAAGACACGCCAAGACTCCTTGGGTGAGGAAGTGGCGGGCTCTGCCCATCAACCCCACCACCACCTTCTGCTAGAGCAGCTCCACTGTCAGCTGTTATACATTATGTTCTTCCAACTTCAAAAGTTGTTTTACTTTTTCTGAAGAGATACTCTATGTGTTTCAAAAGTCAAACTATATAAAAAGGTTTGCTTTTCCTCCTGCTCCCTCCATCCTTTGCCCCCAATCCCATGTAGGTAACCACTTTTATTGGTTTCTTGTTTATCTTTATTAAGTATTCATTTGGATAATGGGCTCTGCAACTTGTAACAAAATATTGTCCGATTGTCCTGCATGCTGGCTGATCCCACAGGAGTTGTCATGTTCATATTCTCTAGCGTGTTCAATTGTGATGTCCTGCAGGGCAGAGTGTCCATCTTGTGGACTGTTCATTATTAATTACACAGTAACTCTGTGCAGCGTGGGCTTGGGTACTATAAACTGACTTTCGTAATGATCTCAACTAGGAAGCAAAACCTGTTACTAGTTCTGTAAATCAAGTCATATAATTCTTTTCAAAGTAAAACAGGAATAATTTGCTTGTTTTCAATATTCTGCCTACCTGCTTCCTTCCATGAACGTGGATAATCAAAAAATGGCTGCCATTTTGACTTTGCTAAGGCAGTGCCTTTGCTGTTAAGATCAACAAAGAGAAAGCAGTCTTTTTCTTAACTCTTATGAATAGACAAGAGAAGTAAAGATTTGGCCTTGAGAACCAGTTTGTTCAGACCACACCCAGCTGTTTGTCTGTTCAAGGTTTTTTTAATCTTTTTTTTTTTTTGTACCCTTAAACACCTTCACTCGTATCCTCCCCACCCCCATCTCCTGGAAACCACCATTTTACTGTTTTTTAAATGTTTAACTTTATTAGATTCCTTGAATAAGTGATATCATACAGTACTTGTCTTTCTCTGATTTGTCTCACTTAAATAATATGGCCAAGGTCCAGCCATGTTGTTGCTGATGGGACGATATCTTTCTTATAGCTGAAACATTATGAAATATGCACCATATCTTTATCTAATCATCCGTTGATGGGCATTTGGGTTGTTTCCATATTGGCTATTATGAATAATGCAGCGATAAACATAGGAGTACATATACCTCATCAAAATCCTGTTTTCATTTCCTTTGGGTATATACCCAGAAATAGAATTGCTGGATCACATGGTAGATTTATTTTCAATGTTTTGAGGAACCTCCATACTGTTTTCCATAGTGGTTGGACAAGTTTACATTTCCAAGAAAATGCGTAAGTGTTGTGCGTGGTACGTGCAGAAGACTATCTTCTTCACCTTTAGCCCACCCCATGTACAGTTTTATGATCTGCCTACCGGGTGATGTCTCAATGGGCCAAAGAGTATGCACAATGGCCAAAGTAAGCAGAAATTTGTGCCTATTTAGTCTCACTCTTGAGAAACTGTTCTGTCCTATTCAACTTCCTCCTCCCCCAAAAGGCCTTTCATTTGGATGCCATTTTCCTATGATGGTTTTTGTTCTTTTGTCCTGGGCTCTCATATTGTCCTTGTTTGAGGTATACAGTAGTGACTGTCATCACACAGGTATTTGTGTGTGCTCACATCTCTCCTCATCTTGAGTTCTGGGCCCTGTTTCTGATGTCCATCCCTGAGTCCTTGGCCTCAGTCATCTTGGTGTTGTTTCCTTTCCCTACAAGTTGAAAGAATTTCAGTAGAGGGTTTAAGACCTCGGATTACCTTTCTTTCTATTTTAGAAGCCCTGAGCCCAAGGTCATGTGTACTTACAAGCCCTGGGCCTGTCCTCTGGCCTCAACTCTGCATAGCTTTGCCCTATGACTTACGATGGGTCAGGTTGGGCCTTTTGAATATGAGTGGACATTGATTAGGCGATAAGCCCTGCTCTCTCCACTTCTCTCTCTCCCTTTTCTCTAGTTCTCAAGACTTGAGACAGGCCTCCAGAAACCAATTCCACAAGTTTTTTTATGGATTGGGGTGAATAGGAGGTCATTCTGTGCAGCCTTGAATGGAGGTATCTTGTGACGTCTGACACCCAGGAGTTCCCTCCATGGAATGCAGTTTTCTTACTTTCTTGGCTTCTTTCTCAGTTCTCCTGGAGTCATCTACCCTCCTGAGCTTTGCTAAACAAAAACCCTCCCTCTTTTCTCTGGCATCCAGGATGGTGACCCCTGATGGTTCAGGGTCTTCTTTTAGGTCTGGTCAGCTGCTGCTTTTTGAAGTTTTCCAGAGGAAGGGAAAGGATTGTGGCAAACTGACCATATAACAAAGCTGGCCACATGGAAGCCTCAGCCCTACTCTCTCCCAGCCTGTCCTCTGTGAGGACTGGAGAGCGCCTTCACAGCCATTTTTAGCTGATACTGCCTTCTTGGCCTATGAACTGGGCTGTTTCTTCCAGATTTACAGGAAATCCATTAATCAGAGAGAGAGGTTAAGATCTTTTCCTGGATTGTAGCTGATCAGAAGCCAATCCGAGAACCAAACCCAGTACTAGATCCCTGTAGAAGGCCTTTGTCGTTCACATCCTTCTCTCTTCCCATGCAAACAAGTCTGCACCTTTTCAAGGGGTGGTAGTGGTGGAAAGGCTTTCATTAGCAGTCTGCTCACCGTACTTCAGTTTTGTTTTAATGCAGGGATGGAAGGGAGTAGGGGACTTTTCCGGAGACACAAGGTGAGGCAGCTAGGAGCAGCCCCTCTGCTTCCACTGTTGAATATTTTTTTGGTAGAAAATAAAGGGCTCCTGTAAGTAGGTCCTGAACTTTCAGTAGGTATCCAAGGGTGCTTGCTCAACAGTGAATTCATGTTCTTGGTCATTGTGCCCTCTGATTTGCTTCTGTATAGTCCACAAATATTTGCTGAGACTCAGACCATTACTAGGTGGGTCTAACGCTATGAGATTTGTGTCCTCAAATTAGTGTGAACAGATCTATCAGAAACCAACCTTAACCAGGCTGGTTTCAAATTTTTCTGAGACTGCACAGTTCTAGAACTGTCTTAGAGAGGGTGTTTGGGAACCTCTGTGACCCTCTCTTACCCTTCACAGTTGTTTTGTGTTCCTCTGCCCTCTTACCACATTTGAACCTCATTCCACCCTGCAGTACTTTATGCCTGCCCTGGGCCTGGGCTGGAGTTGGACTGCAGGGTAGGAAGCTCTTTCCTCAATACATTGTGGCTTTGCAAGCCTAATTGCTTATTGTCCACTCAGCAAAAAATGAGCTGGGACTTTGCAAAACCAGACTAAAGACCGTCCCAGGGGATTCTCCCCAATATATCTCCTGCCTGGGTCAGCCACTAGGCGATTTCTTGATCCTCTGGTAATTTTCTGTAGTGCTGCCTAGATCTTACCTCCCCCTCTCCCCACCATCATACTTGAAAGATCCTTTGAAGGTGGAAAGTACTGGAGTGAGAGAGATGAAATGTGCTTTTCACAAAAAGCAAGCTTGTTCCTCAGGATTTCTGTGCACGGAATTGCCTGTTTTCCTGAAGCCCTGAGGAGCCACTGCTGCTTTGTCTGTGCAATGTCCCTCCATTTACTACTCGCTTTCGGTTGGCCTTGCCAAGTGCTGCACCTTGCAGGCACTGAGGTTTCTCCCTCCTCTTTAATTCTTTCAGTCCTTCTCTGCAAGGCTGTGCCCCAGGCTGCACTGTGTCCAGGAGACAATGTCCTTTTTTCTACCTGCCTTGGCTCTCCTCTCCCTTACCTTTCTCAGCATAAGTGTTTGAGGTCGCCTCATCCCCTTCCTTAATTAATCTCACCTCTTCTCCGGTCTAACCTGTTCATTCTTCTCTCAGCTCTTCCTCTTAATGCACCTTTTGTCATTGTCACTGTGGTCCTGCCACATGTCCAAATAGAACATGGATTTGTTTTATCTCCCTGTTAGAGTATAAATTCCTTGAGGCTGTTTTTCAGTTTATATGTCTTGAGTTGCTTTGTCTTTGCTGAGGGCTCTAAAGGCAAGTAAAGGCTCTGGAGGTTACTGGTCTCCTGCTGACATCTTTCTTGGACATCCAGAGGTTTTGTGTTCTCAAAAGTCTTGTGAGTAAAGTTCAATGTTGTGAAGCTTTGAGGCCACAAATCACAAAGAAACTCTCTGGATGTTGACCACTGTTAGAGCCACAAGCACTGGCTACAGGGCTGGGATTGTCAGCACCTTTCAGAGGCAAGCGGGAGGGCAGAGTAAAGTCTTGCCGTCTACAGAAACATTCCCATCACCCAAGGACAGTAATGTTGAGCCTGTTTCCCCAGGGATAAGACGGTAAAGAGTGATGGGGAGCCCATACTTAAAGGTCCCCTTGGCCAAGGGTCAGTTTCCCCATTTTGCTAATTCTCTTCGGGAAGAGAGATTGTCAGGGCTCTGAAGAAGATGCCCTCAGAAGGTTGTCCTTCAAGGAGACCATAGGCAGTGTTGAGCAGACAGCCTAGGAGCAAGACAACACCCACTGGAGCATTTGTCTAATGCAAAAATTTGAGTCCTGTTTAGGCCAAAGCCCTCTTTGGTAGCTGGTGGTGGGTTGGTGAGTCATGAGGTAATATTAGGAGTGACTGAAGGAAGATGAGTTCATCCTAGAGAATGGCTGGGATGACAATGGCAGGAAGGTGGTAACTGGACCAAATCTAAAGCTGAGATGGGCAGTAGCCAGAAGGATCCTTTCTGCTCATAGAGAGGGAAACTTGGAGAGATGACAGTGACTTTAGAGAGGGCCGCAAGCCAACTGAGGCCAGCAGCCTCTGCCCTTAGAAAGCAGAGTGCTTGGGCTTTTACCACCAAAAGCAGCATGAGCCACAATTCAATTTAAGCCAACAGGTATTTCCTCAACAACTGTCTTATGAGGAGCCCTGTGCTAGTGCCAATGGGGGAAGGGAGGAGAAGAAGGGGCTGCAGTAATATGTCCCCACCTTCAAATAAGCTAGAGTCTTAGAGAAACTAACATTTTTCTGAGTTTGAGCAAGAGCAGGGATTCCAGCTTGATTTGTGTGGTATTTACACCTGTTCTCACCTTTGAGCTGGTGTTCTTCAGGGCAAGGGAGATGATTCATGGAAAATACTTTCCTAAACATGTCCTCACCAGGCTAGGCCCACTAAGAGAGGGTTAATGTCTTAGGTACCTTGTGCACCTGGAAGGGTGATTAACACTGAAACAACAGGTGTTTACTACATTCACCAGAATATGCCTCTAATCCCAAATTGTCACCCAAATCCTGGGTGGAGGGTGGTTTGGGGTGGGCAGAAAGATCCTGGTAATACCATTTGCAATCTGGGTGTGGATTCTGAAGGGAAGGTGGTTGGGCACTGGCCTCCATGTGTTTTGAAATTGCCTCATCAATGGGCAGTGGATGTAGTGGCCTGCCCTGCCTCTTCTCCTGCCATCCGTTTGATCATCCAGTTCTGCTCTGAAGTGGCCTCTACCTGGCTGCTCTGCTGTCAGCCTCTGGTAAATCCAGGTCAGCAGTGGCCAGGAGGGGACAGGGCGAATGCTGCCTGTTGAGGGGCTGTGTTAAATTACCATGACAAGTTCCTTTCATACCTGACTGCCTTTCTTTCCCAAACTCTCTTCTCTCCTGTTTATTTTTGTTGCAGATTTACTAGATACACAGTTAAGTGCCCATTTAGCTCTGCAAACTGTCATTACACCTGCTTTATGAATAAGTTCATTCACTGACAAAATCCTTTAAACATTTTTTTAAAGAAAGTGGGGAGGAATGGGGGAGGAGAGGAGGAGGAAATAGTGCCCCAGGTCAGTGAGGAGGCCAAGAACAACTGAAACCCAAGCGCTAGCCTCTCCTATAGCTAAGAATGTAACAAGGGCCCTCAGAGTTGCCTTGAATCACACTGCTCCTCAAGACATGTGTCATCTCTCCTGTGGGGTGCTGGGGTCTAGAGTTCATTCTTTTGTCTTGGTATCCTGGGAGCATACTGCTTAGGGCAGGCTGAGCAGGCGCTGTGCACCTGCTCAAAATGGTCGCCAAGACATGTTGGGCAAGCCCTTGCCCCTTGAGAGCCCTTCTGCTTCTTCCAGGGCTTCCCTTCTTCAGGCGATATTCCTTCACAAGCATATGGCTCCTTAAAGCACACATATGACTCTGCTGAAAGTAGTAAGACCTTGGTGTGGTGTCTTTTTATGCCTTGCCTATACAACCAGTCCTGTAATAAGGACTATTTATATCATCACATTTATTCACCCCAGCAGCCCTCTGAAGCAGGCACAATTATCACCCCCACTCAGAGGTGGAGAAGCTGAGACAATGTGGTGGAACAACTCGCACAGTTACCTAACAGCTGGGAGTATATATTTCTCATCCCCAAATTGGGCCTGTGCCTACTTGTAAGAAGGCTGAGTTGACCAAACCTGATCTTAGAGCAAAGCGCTGAGGTAGGCAGACCCCTCATCCCACAGCTTCTCCAGCAGGTTCCCTTGTCTCTGCTTTCACACCACTGCCACTGGGGTATCTCTCACAGCATGCCCTCACAGTGGTGTGTGTCATCTTTTTTGCAGTGACCTTAGAAATCAGTGTAAGCATCTGGTATAAGGTCAGAGGGAGGGATCATATCTGAAGCACAGTAACAGAACAGTGTCCTCACTATGGAGTGGCAAACAGTGCTAGGGGACATTGGCTTTTACCCCAGAGTGGGGGGGACACAAATAGAAGTTTGTAGAACCTAGGCAGAAGCTGCCTAGAATGCTGAGTCCTCTGATAGAGCTCTGAACATGGATGCTGCTCTTTCTCAGCAGTTCTTATAGTGACTTCTGAGGTCTAAGCCAGCCTTAGAGTCCTGGCTCTGAACCCAGAGCCTCATGCTTCTGTCCCTCAGAGGTCCTGGATCTAGTCTCCCTTTTCCTGGTCGTCCCCCTCCACCTCTTCTTCCTCTCAGTTTCTCTTTAAGTCACTTATCTATTTTTATTTACACTTTGTATTCAATGCAAATAAATGCCACAATGTGAGAAATTCTCTATGAATCAAAACATAGTTACATAGGTATAATGTACAGTCAACAGATATTCAACAGGCCAATGTGAAGCAAGAAGGAGAATTCATTCATACATGCAAAAGCTTGAAGTGTGTTGGAGCTGGGTATTTGTATTGCTTTCTAAAGATGACAAACATTTTCTTTTGTTATCAAGGCTACTGTGCCCATCTGGTCCCTGGACACCACTGCGGTCATGGCAATCAAAAAATTCAATGTGCATATTTCTAAAAGAGGCTTCTGCATACGGAGACAGCAGTACAAGGCTTACTTTTCAGAATCAAGCCAGTTTTAGACTGTGAAGTTTTAACTATTTAAAACACTGGCTGATACCCAGTATGCTCTAAAGGCACACTAGTTTTATTCATAAAGGTGAACACAAAATATTTCTTTTCTTTTTTTATATTTATTTATTTTATTTTTTAAATCATTAAAGTTTTCGATTATAGTTGGCATACAATAGTATATTAATTTCAAGTGTACAACATAGTGATTAGACATGTATATAGCTATGAAGTGATCATCCTGATAAATCAGTACTCATCTGACACCATATATACTTATTACAATATTATTGGCTATATTACTTATACTATACTTTGCATACTCATGACTATTTTGTAACTATCAATTTGTACTTCTTAATCCCTTCCCCTTTTTCACCCACTACCCTCATCTGCCTCCCATCTGGCAACCCTCAAAATGTTCTCCGTATCTATGAGTTTGTTTGTTTACTTTTTTTTTTTTTTTAGATTCCACATGTAAGTGAAATCATATGGCATTTGTCTTTCTCTGACTTGCTCCACTCAGCACAATACTCTCAGGTCCATCCATGTTGTTGCAGATGGCAAGATTTCATTCTTTTTATTTTTATTTTTTTTTATGGCTGAGTAATATTCTGTTGTATTCATGTACCACCTCTTATTTATCTTTATCTACTCATCCATTGACAGACACCCAGGTTGTCTCCCTATCTTGGCTATTGTAAATAAAGCTGCAATGAACATATAAATGCCTATGTCCCTTCAAAGTAGTATTTTAGTTTACTTCAAATAAATACCCAGAAGTGGGATTATTGGGCCCTTTTTTGTGCCTTGTCGTAGACTTTGTTTTAAAGTCTATTTTGTCTGGTATAAGTATTGCTACCTCAGACTTTTTTTTAAAATTTTTATTTTCATGAAGCATTTTTTTTCCCAACCCTTTACTTTCAATCTGTGTGTGTTGTTCTATTTGAAAAGTCTCTTGTAGGCAGCATGTGTGAGGGTCTTATTTACTTATCTATTCAGCCACCCTATGTTTTTTGATTGGAGCATTTAATTCTTTTTCATTTGAAATACTTGTTGATAAATATGTAGTTATTACCATTTTATTATTTATACTTTTGATCTTCTGTTTCCTTCTTCTTCTTAAATAATTCCCTCTAATATTTCCTGTAATACTGGTTTGGTGGTGATGAACTCCTTTAGCTTTTACTTGTCTGGGAAGCTCTTTATCTGTCCTTCTCTTCTAGATGATAATTTTGCTGGGTAACTAACTGCTTTGTTCTTGCTGCTTTTAAAATTCTCTCTTTGTCTTTAAACTTTGATATTTTAATCATGATGTGTCTTGGTGTGGGCCTCTTTGGGTTCATCTTCTTTGAGAATCTACACTTTTAGGGCTTGTATGTCTATTTCTTTCACCAGGTTAGGAAAGCTTTCTATTTTTATTTATTTAAATAGGTCTTCAGTCTCTTAGTTTCTTTCTTCCTCTTTGGGTACCCCTACGATGTGAATATTGCTATACTTGATGTTGTCCCAGAGGCCTTTTAAACAATTCTCCTTTTTTTGGATTCTTTTTTCTTGTTGCTGTTCTGATTGGATGTTTTTTGCTACCTTATCTTCTGAATCAGTGATTCATCTTCTGCTTCAGGTAATCTGTTCATTCCCTCTAATGTTTCTTCATTTCAATTATTTTATTCTTTACTTCTGACTGCTTTTTTAAAAAATGTTTTCTATCTCTGTTTTTATATTTTCTATCTCTTTGTTAAAGTTCCTCACTGAGTTCATCTACTCTTCCCCTAAGTTTCATTGAGCATCCTTATAACCAGTGTTTTGAACTTTGCATCTGGTAGATTGCTTGTCTTTATTTTTTAGTTCTTTTTCTGGAGCTTTGCTCTGTTCTTTCATTTTGGACATGTTTCTTCATCACCCCATTTTGGCTGCTTCCCTGTGTCAGTTTCTATGTATTAAGTAGGGCTGTTATGTATCCTGCTCTTTGTAGAGTGGTCTTAGGTAGTAGGTAGGGCACAGTGGCATAGTCTTCTCTGGTCACCTGAGATGGGTGTTTTAGGTGTGTCCCTTATATGAGTTGTATGTGCCCTCCTGTTGCAATTGAGCCTTGGTTGCTGTTTGCACATTAGTGGGAGGAATTGACCCTCAGGCTGATTCTTGTGAGGAATGGCTCGTGAGGGGCTGACCCTATAGAGTAAGATTAACTTTAGTAGGGCCCTGATGCCAGTCCAGGCTGCCCTTTGGGTATGTCTTCCTCCAGTGCAGCCCCAGGTTTTGCTCCAGCTCCCATGAAGCTGGCCACCAATTGTGCTAGTCCCAGGGCCCTTTGGGAGGGGCCCACCATAGGCCAAGTTCTGTCATAGCCTGTGCCCTTGCCAGGTCCAGCTGGCAAGAGTAACAAATCAATCCTCAAATGGCTGCCACCTGTGCGGGCTTAGAGGCGCTGTAAGAGGCTAAGCTAGGAACTGAGACTAGTAGTCTCTAGTTCTGGGCTTGGGGTTGCTCAGCAAGAGGTACAGGGCATGCTGAGGCCAGATGCTGATGTTCTGAGTTTTGTGAATCTTTGAGAGATTTTAGGAAAGTCCTCAGCATGATCCAAGACAAGCCATTTGTATGGAAAAGTCACTGGAGTTGGGCCCGCAAGTTGAGTAGGATGAGGTCTCAGGGAATTACCAGATGGGAAGCCAGTGTTAGCCCACTTAATGGAGATTCAGATATGGTGGCCACCTGCATCTGCATGCTGGGTATGGGGAGGGCTCAACAAAGAAATGATGGATTCTGCGCGCACCTTTCTATCTGGGAGAAAGCTGCCTCTCCAGCCTTTGCCCTGAAGTCAGACAATTCAGTTCCTCCCTGCATGTCGCTGGCACTTTCTGGACAGCTAGCTGCCCATGTGCTAGAGCTCAGAGCAAGTGAGTTCATCACTAAGTATGTCTGTGTGTTGGCCCTTTAAGAGAAATGACTGGGACTCCAGCTACCCTCCGTCTCTGCCACAATCTTAACAAGTTTTTCACACCCAGAGGTTGTGAGGAATACCTTTTCCTGCACTGGAACCCTGGGTTGAGTTGTCTGGTGTGAGGCCAGGACCTCTGGCTCTCTGGAGTGACCTCTGCAGCCAAGATATCCCTCCCAATTCTCAACCACCACAGGTGTGTGTGGGCTGGCAGTTGTGGGACCAGCTCGTTTTGAATTTCCACCCCTCTTACCAATCTCCAGGTGGCCTTTTATGTATGTCCCCAGTTTTAGTACTTCTGTTTAGCCAGATCTCAGATGACTTCCAATGATGGTTGTTCTTCAGTTTAGTTGTAATTTTGATGTGGTTGTAAGAGGATGCGAGCATAGCGTCTACCTTCTGCCCATCTGACTGGAAGTCTGATCAAAAAAATATTTACAGAAGTAAGAGAATTTTTGTGAGCTCAATTCAAGTGGGCTTCCAATGTTCAATTTACTTTATTTTTTAACTTTTTTAAGATTTACAAATATATGCCACTGGGTAGGGTAGAGGGAGGAGGGAAGTAGACTGGGTGAAAGGAGTCAAATATGTGGTGACAAAAAGAAATCTAACTATGGGAGATGAACACACAGTATAAATATACATATGCCTTACTGTTAAAGTGTACAGCTGACATTTACTGGATTTTGTTAACTAATGTCACCATTAAAAAATTAATTAATTAATTTTAAAAAGACTTACAAACATATGTTCAAAATGGGTCTATTAATTTTTTACATACTATCTTATACATGTTAAAATAAAAGCCACTAATTTAAAGTTATTTGGGATCATGTTTTTGTAGCTAAAAGAGTCTGACTCTCTTTTGATGAATCAGAATATGTGATGGGAAATGCCCAGCTTTTAACCTTTTTAGAATGCAAGCAAGGTTTGATAATTATCTTTGGATTTGGGGTAGTTTCCAATCCATCATTGCCCTGGCACATGTCAAGTACTTTCAACAAGTCAAGTGCAGAACTCTGGAGAAAACAATTTAGTTCCTGAATGAACAGTGGGGACTTAGCAATGGAAAACTTTAGAGTCCATCAGCACCAAATTAATGCCAATGAAACAGTGCACAGAGGATTACAGTAGAACCTGGATTGTTCTTCCACTATATACATAAATAGAAAAATGGATGCTTTTCATCCTCCTAGTAATTTTATAGCCATATTGATCTAAAGAGCCAAAGTGAAATCTGAGTCTCTATTCCACATTCTATTCTTTTACTTTCAGTCTAGGTGAAATCTTTTACTTTTATTTCCAAGGTAGAGTTTTAGGTGTCCACATTTTCTCAGCCATGTTTAATAAATTTACATCTCTCTTCTGTCTTTTGCAACAAATTCCATTCACCAGATTTGGCATTGGCATTTACAATCTAGTTAAATCTTTCAGATGTTCTTTAAACCAGTCACATTTAGGATTCTCAATATTTTCTGAATCATATTTGTGTCAATAAATTGAAAAGTGGTATTTAGTAGATTTGGCAAGGATATTTTGATTCTTGATTTCTTTTATAGACAGTCTGGACTTCAAGAAGCAGCCATCTCAATGCTGGAAGATGGAGTAGGAAAGTGTAGTTATTTTCAGCCAGAGCCATGGCCTGAGTGTAAGAGCTGACAGGTCTCTTAAGTCTCATTTGATCTGTAGGTTTCCTTTCCATTTCTCTATTTCCACCTAAAATTCCCTTTAAATTGGATGTATTGTGTCTATGAATGTTTAAGAGACTGACATCAGTATAAATCCACCATGTGTTTTATATTTTTAAAAAAGCCTTGACTTTAGAAAATATCTAGAAATAATGGTTAAACCAATGACAATGAAAATGCCTGGTACCTAGACAATAGTGTCTAAATTCTGTTTCCCACTAAAAGAAATAAAGACTCCTTGGAAATGGTTTATTCCAGGTCTGGGGCAGGAATTGTAAATGTTTGGCTTGGAATATCTTGTGCTAGGAAGCACTGAAGCTATCAAACACCACTAGGACATGTAAAAAGGATGTAGGAGACATAGAAGCTGGCTTGAAGAAGCTGCTACTAACTAAAGCTGTCAGTAAGAATAGTAATTACAATAGGTCAAAGTACATCAAATATTTTTAAATCCATGTGTTCAGAATTTGAAAAACAAAACTAGCATCACCTTTGGAGGGATATAGAAAACCAACTTATAAATTTGAAAACTGATAAAGAGAAAATAAGTATTTACATAATAGGAACTGTGCATTCAGGTAACTACGTAATTGATGAAGGGTTTCTCTTTATAGACGATAGTAAGGGAACACAGAATAATTGACTTAGAATATCACCATTCAGAACCTCATTGAATTAATGAATCTGGGCGAAGATTTCCAATATGTGCTAGCATCACAGAAAGAGACACAACCAGACATTACATGTGTTGTGATAAAAGTACACACCTATGAAGGATACTTGCAAAAGAAAAAATCAAACTTGAACCTGATCAAGCTTCTACATCAACATGTCAATTTACAGGAAATAAGAGGACAGAGAACATGTTTAAATGATGCTCTAGTGATGCAATCAGCAAAATCCCAACAATTTTCCCAGTATCACATCTATATGGACTTTCTTAACTTCACCCCCAAATCATCCTAAGTGTCCTACCTTAACAGTCACACAGTGAATCTTGTCACCATCCAAAACTTATCGACTTTGAAAATGATTAAATGAATTTGCTCTCTGTTCAATGATCACAGCTTTTAATTCTTCTTATTTTTATTTCAACTATTTCCACTACAGCTATTCTTAGATGCCATCAGAATCTCCATTCCACAAAATATTAACTTTCTCTTTTCTTCATTCGCTTTGATTCACCTTAGATTTTATGCTCCATTAAAAACCTGAACTTTCTTCCTATTTATCTTTTTGTAATCACTGTCTAGCAAAGTACCCAACCCCGTGTTAACTGAACTATATATTTCCTTGATGTCTTCACAAAGGCATCAGGTTGCTGTTGGAGGAAGTCCTGTGGAAGGTCAGAGGGGTACCACTGCCCATTTATGCTGAGTCACCTTGGTGCTGCTGCAACACTTTCTGGAAAATATTCTTTCTTTTTCTAGACACATTATGTTCCACCTGCCATGGTTATTTCAAACTTTCTCCACCTTACTCTCAGCAGGTTGTTCTGTCTCCAATTTTCCATTAAAAAAGAAGCCATTAAGTGAAATTTCCTCAACTCTCTGCTGCCAAACCTACCGAAGTACACATATGTCCCCAGTTGCTCCTTTATCCTTATTGCTAAAAAGGTATTCCTACCCCCATACAAAACTATTTCCTTGACCTGTGTTTTGGATGCCCCCACCTCCATCTTTTGAAAACTTACCATATAGATTATACCTTCTCATTCCCTCCTCTTCAATCTCTGCATCTATTGCATAAATGTTATTTTAAATAGCTTTATTGAGGTATCATTGACATACAATAAGTTTCAAATATTTAAAGTGTATAATCTGACAAGTTTGACATATATATGTAAAACTATTACCATAATCAAAATAATAAATATATTTATCGTCTCCAAAAGTTTCTTCTAGCCCCTTCTAATCCTCTCCTCCTGCCTCTCCTTGCCCCTCTTTCCTGGGCAATGATTTGGCTTCTGTCACTATAGATTAATTTGTATTTTCTAAAGATTTGTATAAATGGTATAATACAGTATGTTCTTTGCTTTTGTCTTCCTTCTTTCACTCCGCATAATTATTTTGAGATTTATATAAGTTGTATATACATAATTCATTCTTAAAATTTTTTCAATTACAATTGACAGTCAATATTATTTTATATTAGTTTCAAGTGTATAGGTGTACAGCATAATGGTTAGACATTTATAAAATTTACAAAATGGTCCCGCTGATTAGTCTAGTAATTATTTCTTCTTCTTCTTCTTCTTCTTCTTCTTCTTCTTCTTCTTCTTCTTCTTCTTCTTCTTCTTCTTCTTCTCTTCTTCTTCTTCTTCTTCTTCTTCTTCTTCTTCTTCTTCTTCTTCTTCTTCTTCTTCTTCTTCTTCTTCTTCTTCTTCTTCTTCTTCTTCTCCTTCTCCTCCTCCTCCTCCTCCTCCTCTCCTCCTCTCCTCCTCCTCCTCCTCCTCCTCTCCTCCCCTCCTCCTTCTTCTCCTTCTCCTTCTCCTTCTCCTTCTCCTCCTCCTCCTCCTCTCCTCCTCCTCCTCCTCCTCCTCCTCCTCCTCCTCCTTCTCCTTCTCCTCTTCCTCCTCCTCCTCCTTCTCCTCCTCTCCTTCTTCTCCTCTTTCTTCTCCTTCTTCTCATTGCTGAACAGTATTCTAACATATGTAAAAACTAAAACTTGTTTATAAATTCACTGACTGATGGACATTTGAGCTGTTTCCAGTTTTAGGTTATTACAAATAAAACTGATAAGAATGTTAATGCACAAGTCTTTGTGTGGATATCTGCTTTCTTTTCTTATGGGCAAATACCTAGGAATGACTGGATCATAGGGTGGGTAGGCTTACGTTTAATTTTTAAAGAAACTGCCCAACTGTTTTCCAAAGTGGTTGTACCATTTCACATTCCTACCAGCAGTGTGTGAGGGTTCTAGTTCCTTCACATTCTCATTAACACTCAGGATAGTCACTTTTTTTTTTTTTTGACTTAGCCATTCTAATAGCCATGTCATGGTTTCTCACTGTGGTTTTAATATGCATTTCCTTAGTGACTAATGATGCTGAGTATCTTTTCATACGCTTATTTGCTATACATATATTTTATTTTGTGGAATGTCTTTTCAAACATTTTGCCCATCTTGAATTATGTTTTTTGTTTTCTTATTGAGTTTTTTTAAAGTTCTTTTAATATTCTATACACAAGTGCACTATCAGTTTTATTCTTTGCAAATATTTCCTCTCTCTGTTTCTCATCTTTTTATTCTCTGTGCCTTTAGGATTTTAATTTTGATGATGTCAAATTTATCAATTTGTTCTTTTATAGAGTGTACTTTTTGTGTCTTATCTAAGAATATTTTGACTAACCCAGGGTCTCCTATGTTTTCTTCTAGAAATTTTAGTTTTAAAATTTATATTTAGGTTTATGATCTCTTTTCAAGTTAATTTTTATATAAAGTGAAGAAATAATTCAATTTTTTATCATTCTCACCATGTTTTTATTAATCTACATAAGTTGTGCATAAATGAAAATTGTTTATATCTGTTTAAACATTACATAAATGGAATCATACTACATGTATTACACTGAAATATTTTTTCTGGCGTTATTATAACATAATAGACAATTAGTTGCTCACATTTACATTACACATTTCAATGAGTTTTTTTTTTTTTGCAATTCTAGCTGGCATAAATGATATATTTATTTTAGTTTTACAGAATAGCTTTGCTAGATAAAGTATTCTTGGTTGTAGATACTGGGTTTTCATCACATCAAATATTTTATGCCAAGCCTTCTGTCCTGCATGGTTTCTTTGGAGAAATCAACTATCAGTCTTATGGGTCCTTATAAGTAATTATCTGTCTTTCTCTTGCTGCTCTTAAAATTCTTTCTTTGTATTTAAACTTTGGCATTTTAATTATGATGTGCCTTGGTGTGGGCCTCTTTGGATCCCTGATTTTTGGAATTCTCTGAGCTTCTTGGGGTTTTATGTCTATTTCCTTCACCAGGTTAGGGAAGTTTTCCATCATTATTTCTTCAAACAGCTGTTCGACATCTTGATTTTCTTCAGTTACACTGATCAGATGGATATTTGGACCCTTAATAGTGTCCCATATGCTCCTTAAATTATTTTTAGACTCTTGGCATCTTATCTCTTGCCATTCTGATTGTGTGTCCTTGGCTTTCCCCTACTCTAGATAGGGCATATGATCCTTTTCTTTATTTACTTTGTTTATTCCTTTGTTTATTCCATTTAATATACTTCTCATCTCAGATAATGTGTTCTTTATTTCAGACTGGTTCCCTTTTATAATTTCCATTTCCATTTTTATGCTTTTTATCTCTTTGTTGAAGTTCTCACTGAATTTATGAAGTTCATTGAGCATCTTTATAACCAGTGTTTTGAAGTCTGCATATGTTAGATTACTTGACTCCATTATATCTGGATCTCTGTTCTGTTCTCTCATATGGTTTCTGCTTCTCTGTGTTCTCATTTTGGCTGCCTTTCCATGTCTGTTTCTATGTACTAAGCAAAGCTCCTAAGTCTCCTGGTCTTATTGGTGTGAATTTGTGACATAGGTGTCCTGTGGCACAGTCCTGAGGGGTTCAGCTGCAGGCCAAATTTAGCCTAAGCCTCTACCCCTCTGGGGCCACATATTAAGGTTCAGCAAGCAATCCTGTGCTTATAGTTGCCTCAAAAGGCCAAACCAGAAACTAAGGCCAGCTGCCTCCAGTGTTAGTCTAGGCACTGCTCAGCAAGGAGCATCTGACTCGCTGAGGATACACACCTGGATGTGGCTTGGGTGGGGCTGCAAGTTCAGGGAAGTGGGGTTTCAGGGAATCCTCTGGGCTGAGCAGCCTCAGTTATCTAGTTTGACAACATCATGGCTATGGAGGGGCTGTGTCCCGTGCACTGGTATGGGGGAGGGCTCAACAGGGAACAATGGATAATGCTGGCAACTCTCTACAGAGCAAGTCTCGCCTCAGCCCTCACTCTGACAATGTCTTCCTGTAAGTCCCTGGTGCCCCCTGCATGCAGTTGAATTGGCTCTGGTGCCCAGAGCAAGTAGGTCCATCACTACAAAAATCTGCTCAGGATGAGGCCTCTTTAAGAGGCTTCTGTCACTGCTACAGCCTCTGTCTCACTCAGCTGCTCGAAACTGTCAGCCTCGCTTCCTTGCCCTGTCCTACCGTCTTCCGTTGCAGGGTGATTTCTTATTTCTCTCCTTAGTTGTAGGGATTATTCATCTATCCCAGGTTATTTTTCTTGCTGCTGCTCTTTGCTTCTGTCACAACTTTGACTTGATCACCAGAGGGATAAACAGAGAGCCTCTGTCATCTATGCTATATTTTTTCCTCCTGGATTTTCTATTTTTTTTTCATAGCCATTTATTGAAGTTTATCCCTATTCCACTGAAATGCATTTCCTTTTTTTTTTTGTCAAAAATCAGTTGTCCATATGTGTTTAGACTCACTCATACATGTCTGTTTTATTGATCTGTTTTCTATCTTTATGCCAATATCAGACCATTTTAATTACTGTAGTGTTATAATTAATCTTGAAAACAGATAGCATTCATCCTTTCAAATATTTTCTTCTTCTGTAAAATTTATTTTGCTATTTTATGTCCTTTGAATTTCCATATGAATTTTAGAATCACTTTAACTAATTTCTAAAGAAAAGCCTGAGATTTTGATAGGAAAAGCATTTAACCTATAAGGTAGAACGGACTTTTTAACAAAACTGAGTGTTCCAACCAATATTAACAAGATATATCTCTCCATTTATTTAGGTGTTCTTTAATTTCTTTCAATAATGTTTTGTAATTTTTACTGTACCAGATTCTTATTATTGATTAGATTGTCACTAAGTACTTCATAATTCTGATACAGTTATAAATAATCAGTACTCTGCTGAATACTCAAGGGGCAATCTGCAGCTTTCCAGGGATCTCCCTCTGGGAAGTGTTCTCCTTTTGGATAATCTTTTCTGCAAACTCTTATTGCCTTGGCTTCCCAGAACCCTTGGCTGTGTCTTCAACTTAGGGAGTCTGCCAGGTGTTGCCTGAATTCCACGTCCCTGAACCTCAGCCCAGAAACTCTCTCAATAAAGTGAACTGGATCAATCATGTGGCTCACCTCATTTGTTTCCTATCTCTAAGGACTCCCTGGCCTTGTTTCCTATATTTTGTTCCACATATTTTATCTGGTCGTTGTTGTTTCAGGAAGGAGGGTAAATCTGGTTATTGTTACTCTATCTTGTGCAGAAGCAGTAATCTATCTCAAATATTTAAATATTAATCCTCCCATTTTAAGAAACAAACACCCTTATTGAATATACCTTCATCTCTAGGTATTGACCTAATTCCTTTTCCAGTTACGTTTCCTGGAAGAGTTGTCTATATTCAGTTTTCATTTTCTTAGTTCCCACTCCCTGTTCAATCTGGCTAAATTGTTTTTTTGTTTGTTTTGTTTTATATTTAAACAATTAAATTAATAAACACTTATGGTTAACCTAAAAAGTCAGAAGTAAGAGGAAGAGTAATGGGGCATCTCAGATCTATAAAATCTCTTAAGGAACCAGACCCTTTCCATGTTGTTGCTGTTACCCACTAGGGGATGGTATAAAGGGAACAGGGCCATCACAATGCGCAAATATAGGGCTAAAATTTTATGTAGCCCTGGGGTAGGGGGGAAGAGAAGAAAGTAAGTGGAAGGAAAAAAATTTTTTGTCCAAATGACTCATTAATTGTGCATATCACTTTCACTTACATTTGACTAGTGTGAATTTAGCCATATGGCCACACCTAGCTGCAAGGGAGACTGGAACTGTGATCACTGTTTGAGAGGCTATGCGCTCAACCAAAACTCTCTTAGTGTGAAAGAAGTGGGGAAATGATTTGTAAAGACAACTAGCACTCTGAACTTCCTGACACCAAAGGCTTTGCTCTACCTATATGTACTATAGTTTTCTGACTATTCGGAGCACCTAAAAACAAGAATTGTGTGTATTTGTTGGTTGTTTGATTGCAAAAGAATAAATTCAAGCTTCAGCAGGGCATCTTAGAGGGGTAACATAATTCTATTTGTACAAAGCTTGTCTGCTCTTTTGTCCAAACGCTATCAGTTTATGCTTCGGTTTTTCTATACGAATGTCTGTTAACCCATGAGTATTTTTTTCCCCAAATGAAAATAGACAGGGTAAAATCATAAAACACTCTTTTAGGAAGAGATTTTTCTCAACCAAAATTTTCCTGGAGCCAATATTTTAGCCAGCCTTGAGGAATCTGTTCTCATATTTACAGTGGGAAGGCAAATTTATAACTTGAGGAATAAAGAAAAACCTGATCAAAAAAATCTTGGATATTTTGCTTGGAAAAGAAAGGCAATGGGGGTATGACAGTTGTCTTCCAATGTTAAAAGAGCTGCCAAGTTAAGGATTTGGATGTTTTCTGTGCCATTTTAGAGAGCAGAACAGAGCTTGGTGGATGAAAGGGAAATAGATGCTGGTGTGATTGGAGAGAGTAAAATAGGGTAGATCAACCAGTGTACAAACTCTTAAATTTTGATAGCTTTGTTATAAATAAAAGTTTTATTTCTTGTTATTGCAGCAGTTCAATGGGAATGTTCCTGGTTGGATCGCTATTGTAGCTTTCCTCCGGTGGAAGTGCAGGGACCAAGATTCCTTCTAAATAGACTATGTCTCTTAGGGCTCCATGGTCCCCGCTTCTGTGCCCTCTGTTTGGGGAAAGAACCAGGAAGAAAGATAGCTGTGGAAGTTCACGTTTAATGTTATCAAACTTAGAAGTGGTGTATGTCGTTCTAACCACATTTAGTGGGCTAGAACGCTATCATAAAGCCAAACCTGACATAAGGAATATTGCAAAATGTGGTCCAGCTGTGTTCCCAGGAATAAGAGAAAATATGTTCATTCAGTATCAACTCAACTTCTGCCATGGACTGCCCTTATAGTCACTAAATACTTTTCATTCTTCTTCCCATGTATAAAATAACTCCCACCTCCTCAAAGAAAACAGCCCAAAGTCTAATTCAGCTATTGCATCCTGATCTAATCCATTGTATCTAAATATTGCACAGACATCTCTATCAGATCCAGCTGAAGCTTCTTGTGGTACAGACATCTTTGAACTAAAAAGATGAGTTGTTTGCCTGCTTCCAACCTCCCAACATCCACATACTCCTAATAAACTATGATAGAAGATGATCAGATAACCTTAGTAAGTTATCCTATCTACAAAAGGAGGAATAGAAGACACAGCAATCACTGGCCTATAATAATTGTAAAAGCACACTACTCCTCTCCCTTAATAGGGAAGGCACTATGAAATTTCCCTATTAAGGGAGAGGAGTAGAGAGGAAGGAATAGTCCTTGATTAGACTTGATTGTGCTTTGGGAGGAACTGCCTTGTTCAGTGTCTTCTGTAGTCCCTGAATCCACCACTTAGCATTAAGGTTGTTCCATGTCCACTTAACTAGAACCGAAGTGGATATTTTGGAGGATTCCTCCTTTGAGGTTATACAGTCTTAGCACCTCATTCATATTTATATAGATTTGGGGGCCCCAGGATTGTTTTGATGCTTGAACAGTTAAAGAATTTTTGGTATGGGTTGTGATTTCTTTGGTAAAATAACAGCCTTAAAAATTTATTTGGCTCCTGCTCTATTTGCTTCTAGTTAGTTTTATGTGCCAGTAACTACACCTAAATTTCTTTTCAAGCATAATTCTCAACCTTGATTTCTTTCTTTCTTCCTCACAAAGCTTATTTTTTCTCTGAAGCTAGCTGAGCCAATAGGCTTGGGTGAAAAGGCCACAACCCTTAATCTCATCTTTGCTGAAAGGTCAATTTTTTTCCTAAGCTCACCTTTTTCTTAGAGTACTTACTCAGCACAGCCAAGAGTAGCCAATATATACTAACACTTGGACTCTTTCTAACCCTTACCCTGGGAGCTATACACTCAGTATCCATGGGCCAGCCTTCCAAGTTATTACAGGCACTATTTTTATCAAATATTTTGCCATTGCAAATACATTGCTTAGCCTGAGATATCAGGTTTTTTTTGCTATTATCTCACTGCTAAGTCAATGTCACATATTTATTTCATTTATCTGTCTATTTATTTATTTATTTATTTGTTTGTTTGTTTGATTGTTTATTTATTTATTTATGAGATGGCAGGACTCAGGACTCTATTTCTAGGCACCAAGTTTTGTACAAGTCAAGGCATACTAACTACTCTAAGAGACAACCCTTCAATTTTTGTCACTTAGCACAATTAAATTTTTTGCTCATGCAATGGTTCGATATGTACATTTCTAGCCAGGTGGTTCTCCTCTGTGGCCTAGCTGAGGCTCAGGGACTTCATTCTAGGGTCTCTGATATCTCCTAATACATCTCTGAACCCTCTGCACCCAGCTAGCAGATGAGGTGCTGAGCACACAGTAGAGGTTCCAGGCCTGGAAACAGGATATGTTCCCCTGCCTAGAATGGCTAGAACTTAGTCACATGCTGTATTGAACTGAAGGAAACCCAAGAAACGTAGTCTAGTTGTGTTCCCAAGAAGAAGAAGTGAGTTTGTTGAGCATCTAGCTGGTCTCTGTCAAATCAGGGGTGGCTTTTAAAAAATGATTTCAGCTATTTGAAAATGAAACTATTCTGTCACTGAAAGTCCTTAGGGGCCAGATAACTGTCCATCTGATAGAATAAAGGTGATTGTGTATTGGGTACAAAGTTGAACTAGATTATCTTTGAGGCCTCAGCTTCATGGTCAAAGAAGACTTAAAAGTCATCTACTAGCTACAGCAAGAAAAGATAATTAGCAAGTTCACAAATCACGGTCCCATTTGTCCCTTCTATTCTTCAGGCCAATTATGTGTGTTTAAGGCAGGCTCTCACTGTGATTAGAAGTGGTAACAAATGTCTGGTGACCTGGCTAGATTTGTGCATTTCAGATATAATTGAGGAAATGTGAGTACAGTTTTTTTTTAAAAAATTATCTATAATCAGGAAAATATTTACTTATGTGAATAATTGGCTCTGGGAAGGAAAATATAAACTAAAGAACAGTAAGTATATTAACTAATTACCAGCCTTTGTCAAACCCTTAGCCATGGTACCTAACATCACCCTGTGAGCGAGAGCAGGTCTTTGTACTAACCCATAATTACAAATGTCAGGAGTCTCCAAAAAAGGTTATTTTTTGTCACTCCAAAGATTCAAGGGGCTGTTTTTTGTTTTTTTTTGTTTTGTATTTTTTTTTTTAAGGGAGGCTTTATTGTTACAGTTCTCACCCTGGATTCTCTTTTGGCAAACTTTCGTTGTCATGTTAAAACTTAGTCAGTATACATTCAGCCATTAGGGACACAAGAAAATACAGCAAAAGGGAAAAGTTTTAGAAAGAATGGAAATAGTTGCTAACATTTTTATAGTGTTTTACACTATATATAAGTATATATAAACATCTTATATTTATAGGTACATTATATATTTATACATTATAAAGCACATTCATCCTTTCTGTTATTCAACAGATTTATTGAGTTTTTAGTTGTATCAGGCAGTGCATTAGGCACTGGAATTTAACATAAGATATAGTTTTTTTCTCAAGGAGCTCTTAGCTTGGCAGAGGGTTATAAGCATGTAAAAATATGTGTTAGAAATCTCTACAAAGCACAATAGGGCACAAAGGACAAAGTGATTATTTCCAATGAGAGGATCAGGAGGCTGAGAATAGAGAAGTTTCCTAAAAAGGATAATAGTTGAGAGGAGTCATTCATCTTTTAATTATGACAACATCTCTGAGAGGCATATAATATTCCCATAATTCAGACGAAGAAACTAAGGCTCAGTGAAGTCACCTGACTCATTTAAGCAGAGTTGAGAGTTGAATCTGGACTCCTGCTCTTTCTGCTCTTCTACACTTATACACACTATACGCAGGTTGCTAAGTTATACCTACACAGTGGTCTTACAGAGCCTGATTTTATAGCTCAGTTGATGATGCTGATATTTACCTTTAGTTCCCTCCTCATTGGGTTAGTTAAGTTGTCTCTTGAGGAGACAAGGTTCTTTGGGGCTGATTATGCTTATCCAGGCCACCTTCTTACTAACACTAGGCTCCCTCTCCTTCCCTTCTTTGGGTTCGCATCCATGGGACTCAGCCAGGATTCCACCTTCTCTGTGAAGTCCTCCCCCATGTCCCTGGCCCTGCAGAGCCAGCTTTTGCTCTAACTTACCCTAGCACTGACTGAAATGGGCTTGAATTGTTCTTCAGTCTATAACTCTTACTCTGTGTCCCCCTCTTCTCATAGGTTGTAGACTCCTTAGGAAAAGACCATCTTATAGTGTCCCCCATTGCCCAGTAACTGGGTCAGGGCTGATTCCCATGCCCAAGTGCTACCAAAGGCTTATGGGGTGAAGGTTTTATCCAGGAGACATAAAGGACAATGTCCTTTTCTCCTGATGCTTTATGATATCTTCATTGAGCAAAATATGAAATTTGTAGCCTACACTGAATCCTTCAATTGTGTGTGCACATGCATGTGTAAATCTTGTGTGTGTGTACATGCATGGGTTAAATCTTTTTGGTTTGTGAAATCTAAAAGTCTAAGATCTACAGCTCTGGTGAATGGTTCCTAAGTCTGAGGGACATAAGAATCATTTGGGGCAATAAAAAGATTCCTGGGTTTTGTCCCAGAACTAAGGAGCTAGAAAATGAGGGCCCATGTAATTGTGTGTTTAAAAAAGACCTGCAGATCATTCTGATAGTGGATGGCATTTAAATTATGCCTCAAACAACCGGGAGGACTTGGATAGATGTTGATGGAGGGAGGGAGGGGCAGGAAAAGGCCTTTAGAGCAAGAAAAATGTGAGCAGTGTCAAAGAGGAGAAACAAGCTTTTGGAATGATGGATGGACCAAATGGGATAAATGACTCATAGAAGGGTAGTGGGCTTCTGATCAGAAAAGGAGGTGGTGGTTAAAGTGTAACAGATTTGAACCTTAACCCAAAATATTATAACCCTCCAAGGGAGGATGAGCAAGAAAAGAAGAATTACTGGTATCCTAATAATTTTTGTCTTTGGGTGAACAACTAATGTCTACTTAAGTATGTTTTGTTTAGAATGGATGTAGATGCTATTTGGATTAGTACAATGTAACTTAATATAAAAGATTTTTGAATTATTAAGTAGGTTTTGGTCATTTTTAGCAGATCATATAGTACAATTTTCATGATGTAGGAAGCTATGATTTTTTTTAACCAAAAGATTGAGAGGGGTTTATGGAAAGGTAGGGAATCCCTGGAAGTGTTTGAGAAGAGTAACAGTATTCTGGGTAAACCAAGGAAGGGAGTAGTTGAAGGTAGACACACTAGTGAGGAGGCTGCTCACATAGCTCCATGATGAGGTAGTGAGGACCTTCATGGAGATGAACAGCAGTGGGTTTAATGTCAGCACTATATTTTTTGGTCTGGCTATTAGTCAGCTGCTCCCTGCTCTTCTTCATCACATATCTGTTCTTTACAGACCCATCCAAGCCCCCATGACTGCACTGAGTTATACCCCTGAGACAGAGGATGTGCCTCCTGGTTCACTCCATGCAGAGTCCTGGCAGAGAAGCTAGTAATAAGGCTTTTGATGAATGTGTCTAGCTAATAATGATCTTCCCTTTCAGCTTGAAAAAATCCTCCTGAACTCAGAGATCTATTTCTCTGGATCAAATTATAGTCCTGAATGTACGATGGTAAAAAAAAAATGAGCCAAAGAACAGCCTACTAATAACTCTGAGAGAGATCAGATTTAAAGAAGCCGCAATCCTTTAATCCCAGGTGATATTGCTTCTGTTGCAAATCCTGGAATCCACATCACCATACAGAAGAGCCCAGGCTGTAGTACCCAGCCACCTGATCCCCAAAAGAGGCAGGGAACATTAGCTGTTCCAAAAGTGGGCATGATGGGTGGCTACTGGGTCAGGTGGGGCTGGACACTGTAATTTTAGTCATAGTCTGCCTCTATCTCTTCTGGGAGCAAGATGCAGAGAACCCTAATCCTATCTTGGCACAAAGGAAGCCTGACATTTGCCAAGGCTTTCTACCCAGAAATTCTGCTTTATAAATAGAGGAACTAGTATGCAAGATTGTCACTGAGCAAGGGTCACTGAGGCACATGGTATGGTGACAGAATGAGGGAATTTTCAGAGGGAGGGGCATCCTTAGCACTAGATCTAGCCTTCCTGTCTCAGGCAGAACTGTATTTCAGGCTAATTAGAGTTTTTTTCTATATCACCTGTACTTACATTTCAGTGGAGAAGGTAAAGTACTATAAAATCTAAACTGAGGCTTTTATGGATCCCTAAAGCTCAGGGATCTTTGGGCAATTGAAATTGTGTGTCTGCGTGTATTAACTCATAAATGTGCATTGTTGGCAATGGTGTCATAAATGGATGTTTAATATAAATTACGCTGCAGTGTAGTAAACATTAATTATTTGTGGTCATGCTACAACTTTCAACTCTTCCTTAGATTTTGATAACTTACCATATTATGAATCCTCTCTTCCCAAAGAAGAAGTCAGAAAATTCACAACTACAGACCTCTCCCAGCTATGGTGCAGTCATACTGGCAATCAGACATTTCCATGAGACTTGGATTCAGAAGTAATAAATATGGGGAAATAGCCACACATGAGCAATCAATCTTCAAGCAGATATGGTAGCAGAAGTATCCAGATCTGGGAGTGGTAGTGGTGAAGTTTCTGACTGTAAACTGTCATGAGACCAACTGGTTGGACATTTTTTCTGGCTGCTTACCTTCAGGGACTGGCTCTCTTGGCCTCCAGGAGAGTTAATAAGTTCCTAATATTCTTAGCCTGTTTTTTAGCTTAAAGTGCCAGACTAGCTTCTGCTATTTGCATCTAAAAACTTAATAGATATACTGATTGGTACTTGGAATAGTTACCATAAATAGACCCTCAAGAAAACATGGACTTGGTTGTTGGTTATCTGAAGAGGCTGGATTTAAAGGCAAGACAGTGATTATTTAGCTAGTATTAAATGATGAGATTCCTGGTAACTCAGGAATGATAGTGATGAAACAATTACTTAAATTATCACCTGAATCAACCTATGTGTCCATCAATGGAGAAATGGATAAAAAAGAGGTGGTACACACATGTAATGGAACATTACTAAGCCATACAGAAGAATAAAATCTGCAAAAACACGGATAGACCTAGAGGGTATTGTGCTGAGTGGAGTAAGTCAGACAGGGAAAGACAAATGCCATATGAATTCATTATATGTGGAGTCTAAAGAACAAGATAAACAAAGTGGAAACAAATTCAATTACAGAGAACATTTTGATGGTTGCTAGATGGGAGGGGCGTTGGGGGATTGGGTAAAAAAGGGGAAGAGATCAAGAAGTACAAATTGGTAGTTACAAAATAGCCATTGGGGAAAAAATATCATGGGGTTGTAAAATATAGCATAAGAAATATAGTCAGTAATGTAGTAACTATGTATGGTGTCAGATGGACACAAGATTTATCAGGGTAATCACTTCATAAGTTATATAAATGTCTAATCAATATGTTGTACACCTGAAACTAATACTGTAACTAATATAGTATTATATGTGAATGGTAACATAAAAGGTAAAAATTTTAGCTCATGAGACTATCCTGCAATCATATAGCTTTATATTTCTTGCAACTACAGGGCTGATGTAGATGAAAATCAAACTCAGAGTGAGATACTGAATTATAAAATAGAATGAATTCATAGCTTTCAGAGGATTCTTATGTGGAAGTTAGGACTCACTGGGAAAGAGTGAGATGTGGTATGAGAACATGTGAGAGAGAGAGCATTTCAATTCCCAAAACCTTATCAAGAGAAGCCTTTCCCCCCTTCTTCATTGATGTTGTTTCTGCCTTGATTAAATACCTGTAATAAACATGAACAAGAACATTACCTTAGAGGTGACATTTTTCCTCATGAACTATGCTAACCATCTCTCTTGCCTTTAGACTTGTAATTAAAATCAGATTCTAAGATATGCCAGGGGTAATTACAAAGTCAATCTGGGGAAATTAAGTCTTACATGACAAAAATGATAAGATTTTGCTCACTTATATGGTTAAAACTGGAAAATATATATAGTAATGGATGATAAGGGGCTGAAAGTGGGTGTGTGTAGAAATAGAGCTTTAGATAGGGCCAAATTAATTAATATGAATTCACTTAGAGGAGATTTTGGGTTGAATGTTTGAGCTGAAGTAATTGGGAATAATTTTAATGGTTTTTCATTTGGCTGGTTAAAACTTCACCTCGACAAGGATCTATATCAAATGGAATCTGAGATGCTAGACATTGTTAGGGAAAATGTAGAGAAATAAATCGCAAGACTTCAGGAAGAAAAAGAATGTTGGGGTAGATGTCTCAGATATAGCACTCACCAACTCAGTAATGTCCTTGAAAGAGCTCAGAGATATTCTATTCTCTAAGGCCCTGAGATATAACATTAATGAAGGGAGCACCAACGAGTTGATGTTGTATTTTAGCTGCTGTTTTTCTGTAGGCTGGAGATACATATGGAAGATGTTGCTATTAAAATAATCTCTCTGACTGAATGAAAATGATGGAGATACTATGGTTGCAGAGGTCAGTAGTAGAATTTAGCTGACATGAGTCAAGGCAATGTTGGTATATGCATGTCAAGGTTGAAGGTAGAAAACAAAGACTTTAGCTTCTAGAGAAGGTGGAAGAGCAGAAACCAGATTTGCCTCCCACTTGAAATAAAGGAAAGTTATCCCTGAGAAATGAGAAACAAATAAGGGGACCTGCATCAAGGTACCAATTTACATCTTGAAGAGAGTTTTCTTTGGAACTCTCCCTTGGTGCAGAAAGGAAGATCCAGGCAGAATATGGTAGTTCCCTGAGTGGAAAGGACAAAACTGGAAGTGTAGGGAGGACAAGATAATTAGAATTGCAGAGCAATACCAAGAAGAAAGACTTGTATGGCAAGAAGCTCTGCAGATCTTCAGAAGATCCTCCTTAGTCTAAACTAAAGATAAAGATTGTGAATTTGTGAGGAAACTACTGGAGGCCAAGGAAAGAACCATATTATAGAATTAGAGCAAAGAATTTTGGATATCAAACAGAATTGAGAATAGTTCCTGTTCTCACTGGAAAATTTCATTATTCATGTGATGTCAGATAGAGTATTCAAAGGTTTTGCTTTAGTAGTAGGGGGAAGATTTAGTTCTAAATGCTGCTCTAATACCAATAAATTAAACAGAAAAGCAAGATTTGAGAGGATCAGACTATTTCCAAGTAATTTAACTGAATTTCAGAACAAAGCTACAGAATATTTATAGAAATATAAACATATTTTGCACCAAATATCATAAAATATACGTTGTCTCTCAGCCAATAAAAACTTACCAGACATACAAAGAAAAAAAAAAGTGACCTGTAATGAGGGAAACAAAATTAATTAAATGAAACTGACTTAGAAGTGACACAGATGAAGGACTTAGAAAACAACTTTTTAAAACAGTTGTTATAACAATTACCATGTCTGAGCTGAAAAATTCACTGGATCTGATTAACAACAGATTAGATACTGCATAATAAAATATTAGTAAACTTATAAAAACGACAATAGAAAACACCCCCAAAAATATTTAGAGAAAAAAGTCAGAAAAAAAACCCCTCAAAGAGTATCAGAAAACTGTAGGAAAATTTCAAGCAAGATAATTAGAGCCTCAGAAGGAAAAGGGTTGACAGCAGAAAAAATATTTGAAGAAATAATGGCTGGAGAAATTTTAAACTTATGAAAACTTGAAGTCCACAGTTCCAAAAAGTTCAATAAATCCCAAACACAAGAAACATGAAGAAAGCTACACCAAGGTTTATTATAGTTAATTACTTAACATGTGACAAATAGAAACTTTTAAAAGAAACCAGAAAAAAAAATAAGTGTGTATAGAAGAACAAAAATCACAAAGATTGAAAATTTCCTTTTGTAAATAATGCAAGCCAAAGAGAGTTGGCAATATTATTGAAATACTGTAAGAAAAAAAAAAAAAGAAAAACCTTTTCAACCTAGAATTGTACACACAGGAAAAGTATCTTTCAAAATGAAGATGAAATAGACTTTTTCAAACATCCAAAAGTTGAAAGACTTTATCACCAAGAGACCTACCCTACAATAAATGTTAAAAAAAATTCTCCAAGCAGAAGGAAGATGAAACCTATTGGAAATCAGGATCTACAGAAAAGAATGAAGAGTACTAGAAATGGTAACTATATGGATCAATAAAAAATATTTTTCTTATTTTTAAACTTCTTTAAAAGATAATGACAGTGCACCCAAAAATAACAGCAATATATTATGGAGTTTATAATACATATATAAATAAAAGTATGGAACCCAGATAAAATGTGAATCTTTACCAAAGATTAAAGAGGACTGGAAATTGTAATTATGTAGATAATATAAAAAACTTTTTCTTATTTTTTAAAACCTATTTAAGCAAACATAATAGTAATACATTGTGAAACATATATACATGAAAAATATATGACAACAATAGCATCAAGGCTGAGAGAAGAGAAATGTAAGTATATTGTAGTAAAATTCTTATGCTTTTTGTAAAGTAGTATAATATCATTTGAAGGTAGACTGTGGTAAGTTAAGATGTATACTATAAAACTTAAAGCAACCTCTAAAATAGCTAATAAATTATTATATATAGATATGCTATATATAAATTATGTACATATATCTACATATATCTATTTTTCTATCTCTATATCTATCTACCTATTGAGATTAGCTACGTTATTAGGCATGTGAATGTGTAGAATTGTCATGTTCTCTGATGAATTGATCTCTTTATCATTATGAGGTGACTCTCAAAGAGAATTATAAAAATACTTAATACAAAAGAGGCATCAAAAGAGAAAAATTGAACCAAAGAACTGGTGGAACAGTAGAAACAAATAATGAGATGAAAGATTCAGTTAAATATAAATGGTCCCAACACTCCAATTAAAAAGAGATCATAAGAAAGGATAAAAAAGCAAGATTCAACTATATGAGGCCTACAAGAAACCCACTTCAAATATAAAGACATGACTAGGTTAAAAGTAAAAGTATGGATAAAGATATACCATGATAACACTAGTTAAAAGAAAGCTAGAGTGTCTAGTTTAATATCAAAGTAGATTTCAGAGCAAGGAATATTACCATAGATTAAAAAAAAAAGAATATGCCTATAATGATAAAGGGGTCAGTTCATCAGAGGAATTGATAATCTTCAATGTTCATGCACCTAAAAAGATAGCTTTAAAATATATGAAACAAAAACTGATAAAATTTCAAGGACAAATAGACAAATCCACAATTACAGTTGGAAAATTTTAAATGCCTCTTTCAACAATTGATAGAACAAGTAGAACAAAAATCAGTAAGGGTATAGAACACTTAGGTGACACTATCTAGCAACCCAACATATTATCATTTATAGAACAAGTCACCAAACAATAGATTGCATCTTATTTTCAAGGGTTAATAGAACATTTACCAAATTAAAGCACATTCTAGCCACAAAACAAGTCCCAATACAAAAGGATTCAAATTTTAAAAAGTTTGTTTTCTCTTTACAACTGAATTAAATTAGATAGCAATAAGAAAAAAAATACTAAGGTATTTCCAAATATTTGGAAACTAAATAACCCATGGGTTACAAAAGAAATTACAAGGAGAGTAGAAAGTATTTTGAACTGAATAAAAATACAACATATCAAACTTTGTGGTATGTTGCTAAAGATGTACTGAAATGGAAATTTATAGCACCTAGGGTAGAAATGTATCCAATGTCTATACTAGAAAGGTTCAATGACAAATAACAGAAACCACTCTAGCAGAAAGGGATTAAATACAGGGATTGGGTGTTTATGTAAATCCTTGGTAGGGCTGAACTGTTGACTGTTAGAATGATACTGCCACTCAGTTGAGTGTCTACCTTTTCAAGAATCAGGAAGACAGGTAATCAGAAGTCAACCACTATAAATGATAACTCTAGACATATACCACCTTATCTACCATCCATGGATCAGTAAGCCATGTTTATGTATCAGCTGACTCTAGAATCAAATGATGCCCACTAGACTCATACTAGCAACACATGGCCCCTCAGTCCTGCATTTTAACAACCATAACGTTAAGGATTGGATACTGGGAATCCTATGAATGCTGACAAAGAAAAACTCAATACATCTATGACTATACTTCAACAGAAGCAGCACAAGCATGGTTTCGCCCTTAATTCTGCCTTACAAATATTATGCAAGAGCATTAAATTGCTGAAACCTAAATGACATCCAGAGTCATAACTGCAAATATGTCTGAGGAATATTGTTTTTAGTTTTCCAACCTGTTGCATAAGAATGAGGGTGAAATAAATAACCACCATAATAACTAGCATGATTTAGCAGGGCTAAAGTGATAACTAGAATGATAATTAACAGTGATTAATTGATCTTAGATTCTCACAGGCTTAAATTAATGTTCTATTTGAACTTCAGAAGAGAAAAGAAATCCTAGGTCAGATGAGCAGAGATACGTCTATAGCAACTACAGAAGAGCATCATGGACCCTCACCAAATTCCTAGCTCTCACAGTCTAAAACAGAAGTAATTCTACAACCTGAAGGAAATCACAGATTTGTATAACTATAAATAGTTAAAAACTATAGGTGTAGTTATTCCCATTATTTCATTTCCCCATTTAACACATCTGTTTGGTTTGTGTAGAGAAGACATTGTCTTGGGAGCCAGCATTTTTTTGAATATCTTTCCAATATTATGCCAATTTCCTATATTTTAAGATTTACTATTCTAAGGAAGATGTGAACTAAGGTGTAGGAATGTAATCTAGACTCTACCAATAAGATCCACTTTACAGTAAGGATTTGAATTCAGAAGTAAACCATCTGAGAAGGTGGTTACATGTGGAGAAACATTACCTGGAAAGGATGCTTGGTGAAGATAGCTGATTCTTCACAGGTAGTAGTAATAGAATTTCTGTTATCTGCTTCCAGGCATTATAGGGCCAAGCAACATTTGTAGAGATGTTTTTGCTAGAGAAGCCCTTGAATGTGGTTGTTGCTTAGTTTCAGAGTCTGTCTTATTCTCACATTCCTTTTTTTTTTTTTTCGTATGAACTAGACAAGGCAGATTCTGTTGTTTATAAGCACAAACCCTGACTGATACAACAAATCCTCTGGTATGTATTTTAAACAGGCCCCTTCATGGAACTAGAGTTTTATGGCTCCAAGAGTAAGGAAAAAAATTCTTAGAAAACACATACATAGTAGGAGTTTCAGAATATATTCAGGGTTCAATAGACACAACACAATCGATGTAAATTGGGCTTATAGTGAGAACAGACATTCACAAAAGCTCTGCAAGATCATTCACCACTAAAGAGAGATTCTGTATGTAATTCTTTAGTAAGATATGTGTCTTTCAAACATTTTCTCCTACCCTGTGGCTTGTTTATTCGTTCTCTAGAAGGTATCTTTTGTTGAGTAGGCATTTTTAATTTTGATTGAGTCTAATTTTTCAAATATTTCCTTATGGTGTTTGCTTTCTAAATCTTGCTGAAGATATTTTAGCCTATCTTTTGGTTTCAAAGATATTCTCTTAAGTTTTCTTCCGCAAACTTTACAGTTTTAGATTTTTTTGTTTAGGTTTATGATCTATTCTGAATTAATCATTGCATGTAATATAGAGTAGTAGTACATTGCTTTCCATATAGCTATACAGTTGTTCCATCATCATTTTTTGAAAAGACTTTCCTTTCTCATTGGGTTGGTTTGCAACTTTTTGAAAATCAAGTTACCAGAAGGCTTCCCTGTAGGCCACTGTTGCTGATACCAAGCAGTCTAGGGAGCTGGCCCTCAAGGATGCTAAAGCCAAGGTAATTGAGCTGGAGACTACTCTGAGAAGCGTCAAGCAGGACATGGCCCAACAACTGCACAAATACCAGGAGCTCATGAACATCAAGCTGGCCCTGGATGTGGAGATTGCTGCCTACCGCAAACTGTTGGAGGACAAAGAGAGCTGGCTAGAGCCTGGATATAAAACATGAGCATACCAAGACCACCAGTGGCTACTCAGGTCGGCTGAGCCTGGCCTATGGGAACCCCATGAGCTCTGGCCTCAACTATGGTCTGAGCTTCTAGTCCAACTTTGGCTTTGGTGGGGGCTCTGGCTCCTTCAGCTGCACCAGCAGCACCAGTTCCACTAAAAACGCAGTTATGAAGAAGATTGAGACTCATGATTGGAAGCTGGTGTCTGAATCATCTGATGTCCTGCTCAAGTAAACGGCTGCAGTTATCTCTCCTGGCCTCCAAGCCTGTGGGAAAGGAGCTGTGCCGGGGAACCTTGGGCACAGGAGACCCTCTTGAGGCTCAGCTTCAGTCCTCAGCCCAACCCTGGATGGAAAGTCTACTGCATGGGAGAACACCACTTACCCATGTCTTCAACCAAAAGTCAAGTCAACTGTTTTTTTCCAAAATAAAGTCTCAGCTGGCTCTGCCAACCCTAAAAAAAAAAAAAATTAAGTCACCATATAAATGTGGGTCTATATTAGGGCTCTGTATATAATTTTATTTATCTATTTGTTTATCCTTATGCCAATAGAACATGGTTTTGGTTATTATAACTTATAATAATTTGTGAAGTCAGATAGTTTGTTTTTCAACTTTATTCCTCTTTTTTAAATTTGATTTTTAAAATTGACATAGAGTAAAAGTAGCTTCTTAATATTATACAATTCTATTAATTTTAATGCATATGTAAATTTTTATAATCATTAACACTCAGAATACAGAACAGTTGCACCCTTTCCCTACTCCTAATCCCTGGAAACCACAAATCTGTTCTTTGTTATTACAGATTTGTTTTTCAGAAAATGTCATATAAATGGAAGCACACAGTATGTAAACTTTTGAGCCTGGCTTCTTTTACTCAGTAAAATGCCTTTGAGATTTAAGCAAGTTGTTGCATGTATCAATATCATTCCTTTCATTTCCTGGGTAATATTTCATTTTATGAATGTACTGCAGTTTGTTTATCCATTCACTCATTGAATAACATTTGGATTCTTAACCCCTTTTTTTTTCTGGCAATTATGAATACAGCTGTTATAAATATTCATGCATGAGTTTCTGTGTAAAACATTTTTTTTCCTATGGTCATTCTTTAATATAATTGTTTTGGATATCCTAGGTCTATTGCATTATCACATTAATTTTATAAGCTGTTCATCAGTGCAGTGGAGCAACCTGATTCCATCAGGCCAATGCAGATTGCTGCCGGTCCTGAGCCTGCAGGCTCCTGCAAAAGTACAGGTCACGGACAGGCTAGCCATCATCTGCCTTGTGCCCACAGACCTCAGTGATCCACCCAGAGACACTGGAGTTTAGGCTGGCACCAGGGGACTGCCACCAAAAATCTCCCTCATAAAGTGCAAGCTGTGATCTGAGGGCTACTGCCTGCCCACAATGGGTGGCCTAGGAAAGGTACAGGGAGGAGTTGGCTGCCTGGCAACAAACCCTCCATGGGCAATTTGTGGGATGGGTGGGGTGGAATTTCAGGGGACACAGGGTGGGGCTGGCCAATCTCACCAGGGCAGTGCAGCTGCAGAATTGGCCATGCGGAAGAGGGGTCAGTACAGGCAAGTTGGTGTCAGTCTATAGACTTCCCGAAGGGGAGCCTGACCAAGGAGCAATGATGGCAGTCCCTCCAGGCCTCACTCTGGTGCCACACAACTCATTTCCTCCTGTATGTCTCTTGTGCCTCCTGAGCTGCTGACCCTTTACTGGGGTCCAGGGTGAGTGTCTGTGTGCAAGCCCTTTAAGGGAGAAGTCTGGATTTTCAAATGCCTTCTGTCTCACCCAGTCAGAATCCCCATTGCTTTTTACAGCCAGATTTTGATGGGACTTTTCTTCCTGGTACTGGAACCGTGGGCTGGGGTGCCCCGGTGTGGGAATGGGACCCCTTGCTCCTCCTGGGGGACCTCCACAGCCGAGATATCCTTCCCGATGCTCAGTTGCCACATGCAGGTGCAGAGCTAGCCCATTTTCTGTCTTTGCCCCTCCTACCATCCTCGATGTGGCCTCCTCTTTATATACCCCTGTTAAATTTATTTTCAAGTACTTATTTTTTTAATATTATTGTAAATGGTATTTAAAAAAATTGTTGTCCAATTTTGCTAGCAATATGTAAAAACAACCATTTATTTTTTGTATTTTTTTCATATACTATTTACTTAGGACATTTACTTATTATTTCTAGTATTTTTCTTTGTAGATTCCTTACAATTTTCTATGTAAACAATTACCATTTGCAAATAGAGACCACTCTATTTCTTATTTTCTAATCTTTATGCCTGTTTTTTCTTGTGCTATTATAGTGGATAAGATTTCCAGTATAATGTTGAATAGAAGTCGAAATCAAGGGCAACGTGTTCAATATTTTGCTGCTAAGTATGATATTAATGGTAGGTTGTTCATTGTGTTTTTTTGTCAGATTGAGTAAGCTAAGTAGCCTTTTATTCCTACATTGCTAGGAGGTTTTGTCATGAACAGGTGTTGACTATTTTTAAAAGACTTTTTCTGCAACAATGAAAATTCTCAAAGGGTTTTTCCTCCTTTGTTATGTTAATGTGGTGAATTGCTTGATTGACTTGTGAATATTAACCTTTCTTAAGTGGTTGATAAAATTCTCTTGTGAAACTATGTAAACATGGAGTTTTCCTAGTGGGAAAGTTTTCGTAACGAATTCAATTTCATCAAAAAGAGATTCAATTCCAATACAATATTTATTAGGGCAGAAAAGGATAGTCATACAGTAATATCATAATCACATGATCTTTGAGAATTTTTTTTTAAATTAACTGTTCTTTTAAAAAATGTAAAGCAGTTTGATACTCCTGGGAAACAGAATTAGCCCAAGTAATCAGGCCTACGGTCAGGGTTCCCATTATGCTGCAAAACTCCCACTTTTTTCAGGTTCTCTGAGCATTGCAGATCTCTCAATCATTCTTGCTGGATCTAAATAGAGAAATGGATATCATGATAAGTGTCAACTGACTTAATAACTGCTTATACATTAATATGTTAGAGTTTGGGAGAAAATAATAATAGGTACCCTTGGATCAGCACCAATCATGTGCCAGATGTTTTAACAACCCTATGAGGAATATTAATATTTCCCTTTACAGAAGAGGAAACTAAGGCTCAGTTAAATTAAATAACTCGGTAAGACATTGGCATATTGGACACAGTCAAGATTTGAACTCAGGCATGGTTAGCTTAAAACTCCATATTCTTTCTACTACACTACATTTTTCTCTGCCCTTTTCCCCCACAAAGATGAAGACAAAGGAGATGTAAAATGATCTGGATTCAGGAAATGTTCTGAGGAACACTTCAAGCCTGACACTAAAAGTAAAACTAATTCGCGAATTTTGTTTTTGTTTTTTAACTTGACTGATATATTTTTTGTGATATGTTGAAAGAAAAAGTCCATTAATGTCCCCACCTCCGCCTGCAAGAAGGGCCTTGTGCAAAGTTTGTTAGGCTGTCTTGAGACTCATTCAGACAAAATGAACTTTCAAGGATCTTTCCACATCCTGGCACCTGATTGAGCTCTCTTCACATTCCTGTAGGATGAGCATATGTACAAGGATCAGTGCCTGTCACTCTCACCAGCATGTGAGTTCCTTGAGGGCGGGGAATGCATCTTTCTATATCTTTGGATGCCCAGTACCTAACTCAGTACCTAACACAGAGCTTAAAGACTTAAGAACAATGATTTGGCTTTACAGTTCTATTCTTCAAGGTGTATGAATGTTGTTATAAAAGTCAGAATTTACCATAGAGTATAATGTTAGATGTTGGTTTGTCATACTACATGTGTTGTATTATGGAGGCACATTCCTTCTATACTCTATTTATTGAGAATTCTTATCATGAAAGAGTGTTGAGTTTTGTTAAATGCTTTTACTACATCTATTGAAATTTTATAATTTTTTCATTTATTCTATTAGTGTGTTGTATTGTATTTATTAATTTTCATATGTTGATCCATCCTTGCATTTCACTTTATCATGGCATATAATCCCTTTAAATGCTGTTAAATTTAATGTGCTAGTATTTATTGAGAATTTTTGCATTCATATTCATCAGGTACATTGATCTGTAGTTGTCTTTTCTTGTAGTATCCTCTTCTGGAATTGATATGAGGGTAATAATGACCTCATAAAATAATTTTAGGAGCATTCACTCCTCTTCAATTTTTTGGAAGAGGTTGAGAAGGGTTGGTGTTAATTCTTTAAATGTTTAGTAGAATTCTCCTGTGAAACAATCAGGTTCTGGGTTTTGTTGTTGTTGTTGTTGTTGAGAGTTTTTTTTTTTAATTACTATTTCAATCTCCTTATTCATTATTTCATATTTTCTATTTCTTCATGATTCAGTCTTGGTAGATGGTACGTTTTCTAGGAATTTATTATCCATTTCCTCTAGGTTACCTAATTTGTTGGCATATAATTTTTTATAGTAGTCTCTTATGATCTTTTGTATTTGTGTGGTGTCAATTATAATGTCTCCTCTTTCATTTCTGATTCTATTTGTTTGAGTATTCTCTTTTTTTTCTTAATTAGTCTAGCTAAAGGCCAATTTTGTTTACCTCTCAAAAACCCAGCTCTTAGTTTTGTTTATTTTTTCTTGTCTTTCTGGGTTAATTTCATTTATTTTTCCTCTGAACTTGGTTATTTCCTTCCTTCTGCTAACGTTGGGCTTAGTTTGTTCTACTTTTTCAAATTCCTTGAGGTTTAAAATAAATTTTTGTTCATGATCTTTTTTTTTCCTTAATGTAGGTGTTTATCTCTATAAACTTTCCCTCTTAGAGCTACTTTTTTTGGTGCATCCCATATGTTTTGACATGTTATGTTTTCATTTTCATTTGTTTGAAGATTTTTTTTTATTTCCCTTTTGATTTCTTTGCCCATTTGTTGTTCAGAAGTATGTTGTTTAATTTCCACATGTTTGTGAATTTACCAGTTTTCCTGTTGATTTCTAGTTTCAAACCACTGTGGTCAGAAAAGATACTTGGTGTAATTTTAATCTTTTTATATTTGCTAAGGCTTGTTTTGTGACCTAACATATGATTTATCCTGGATAATAATCCATGTTTGCTTGAGAAGGTTATGTATTCTGCTCTTGGGTGAAATTTTCTGTTTATCTCTGATAGGTCCATTTGGTCTAAAATATAGTTCAAGACCAGTGTTTCCTTACTGGTTTTCTGTCTATATGATCCATCCATTGTTGAAAGGGGAATCCAGTCCCTTACTATTATTGTATGTTGTCTATTTCTCTCTTCAGCTCTGTTAATATTTGCTTGATATGTTTATGTACTCCAATGTTGGCTGCATAGATATTTACAACTATTATATATTTTTGATGAATTAACCCCTTTTACATTGTTATAAGTATAGCTACCCCTGATCTCTTTTGGTTTCCATTCATATAGCATACCTTTTTACATTCACTTGTTGCCTATGTTTTTCCTTAAAGCTGAAATGAATCTCTTGTAGGTAGCATGTAGTTGGGTCTTGTTTTTTTTTTTTTTTAATCTATTCAGCCATTCTACGCCTTTCAGTTGGAGAATTTCACGCATTTACATTTAAAACAATTATTGATAGGTAAGGACTTACTAATGCCATTTTATTAATTGTTTTCTGGCTGGTTTTAGTTCCCTTATTCCTTTCTTCCTCTTTTGCCATTTTTTTTTCTCTGTGAATTGATGATTTTTCATGATAGTATGCTTTGATTCCCTTCTCTTTATATCTTGTGTGTCTACTATAGATTTTTGCTTTGTGGTTATCATGAGGCTTACATAAAACATCATATATATATAAAACACTTCACAAATTTGCATGTCAACCTTGCAAAGGGTCATGCTAATCTTCTCAGTATCATTTCAATTTTAGTATATGTGTGGCTGAAGTGAGCAACATGTTTAGTTTTTTTTTAAGAAACTGTTTTTTACACTATTTCTCTAGAGTGACTATATCATTTACATTCTCAGCAGCAATGTATGAATAATACAGTTTTCCTGCATCCTTGCCAGTATTTGATGTGACTGTTTTTCATTTTAGTCATTATTGTAGGTATATGGCAGTATCTTATTGTGACTTTAATTTGCTTTTCCCTAAAGGCCAATTAAGTTGAATGTCTTTTTCATGTGCTTATTTGCCATCTGTATATCTTCTTTGTTGAAATGCCTCTTGCCTAGGTTCTAAGGTTCTAATTGGATTGTTTGCTTCTTTTTTTTTTTACTATTGTGAGTTTAAAACTAATCCTTTGTGAGTTATGTATTTTGCAAATATTTTCTCACACTGTAGCTTGTTTTCTCATCTTAATAGGACCTTTTGTGGGGCAAAAGTTTTTAAATTTGATAAAGCCCTAGCTATCTATTTCTTCTTTTATGAGTCATGCTTTTGTTCTTGAGTCTAACTCTGTCTAGTACTTGATCCTATGTTTGTTTCTAAAAGTTTCATACTTTTACACTTTATATTTAAATTCATTATCCATTTTGAGTTGTTCAAATAACATGCTAGACTTTTTTTTTTTCATATGTAAATGTTCAATTTCTCCAGCACCATTTGTTGCTTGTATTGAATTGCTTTTGCACCTTTGAAAAAAATTAGTTGGGCATATTTGTGTATGTTTATTTCTTGGTTCTTTATTCCATCGATCTAGGGGTCTTTCTCTCTGCCAATAACACATAGTCTTGAGCTACACAGTAGTTACACAGTAAGTCTTGAAAATGCGTAGACTACTTCTTCCCACTTTCTTTTTCAAAATCGTTTATGCTATTCTAGTTCCTTTGCCTTTCCATAGATTTTTTAGGATAATATTGCCTATATCTACAAAGAGAGTTTTTAGAATTTTGGTAGAAATTGTATTAAATCTTTGTATCAAGTTGAGAAGAATATACATTTTACTATATTTAGACTTCCAATCCACAAACATGGTATGTCTCTCTACTTATTTAGATTTCTTTGATTTCTTTCTTTAGCATTGCATAGTTTCAGCAAACAAATTCTGTACATGTTTTATTATTAGATTTACACTTAAATACTTCATTTTTTGAGTGATTGTAAATGTTATTGTGGTTTTAATTTTGGTGTCCATGTAGTCATTGTTAGTATATAGAAATACAGTTTATTCTTTAATACAATCTATTTTTATATGTTTATCTTGTATCCTATAATTTTGCTGAACACACTTAATATTTTTAGAAGATTTGTAAGTTCTTTGGAATTTTCTTTATAGAGAATAGTGTCATCTGTAAATAGTAACAGTTTTATTTCTTCTTTTCTGATCTCTCTGTGTGCATCTATCTATCATCTATCATCTTTCTATCATTTATTTTATTTTATTTTATTTTATTTTATTTTATTTTATTTTATTTTATTTTATTTTATTTTATTTTATTATTTTATCTTATTTTGCATTATTGCACTGGCCAGAACATGCAGTGCTGTGTTGAATAGCAGTGATAAGAGCATGTCTTATTCTCAATTTTAAATGGAAACCATTCAGTCTTTCACCATTATATATAATATTACTCTTAGGGTTTTTATAGATACTCTTTATCAGGATAAGGAAGTTCTGCACTACTTGTCTTTTTCCAAATGATTTTATCATGAATGATTGAGTACTTTCCTGCATAATATCATGTGATTTTTTTCTTTAGCTTGTCAATGTGGTGAATAATCTTGTTTGATTTCTGAATAATGAACTAACTTAGCATCTCTGGGGTAAACTCCACTTGATCATGGTGTATATTTTAAAAATATATATTTCTGAGTTCTATTTGCTAATATTTTGTTAAGGATTTTTGTGTCTCTATTTATGAAGAATATTAGTCTTTAGTTTTCTTTTTTTGTATTGTTTCTGTATGGTTTTGGTATTAGGGTAACACTAAATAACTAAATTGGGACGTGTTTCCCCTTCTTCAATTTTATAGAAAAAATTGTTTAGAGTTGGTGTTAGTTTTTCTTTGAATGTTTAGAACAATTCTCCAATGGGGCCTGAAGACTTCTTTTGGGGGGAATATTTTTATTAGAAATTTAATTTTCTTAATAGTTATAGGGGTATTCAAATTACCTTTTCCATATCAGATGAGTTATGGTAGTTTCCATTTTTTTATGGAATTGGTCCATTTCATCTAAGTTATTAAATTTACATCTATAGAATTATTTTATAGTATCTTTTATTAATCTTTTATTTCTGCAGAGTTTGATAGCATTCCTGATATTGGTAAACTGTGTCTTTTCTCCTTTTTCTTTTATTCTTACTAGAGAATTTCCAATTTTATTAATCTTCATTGATCTGTTAAAAGAACCACCTTTTTGTTTTACTGATTTTCTCCACATATTTTTTTCAATTTCATTGATTTTTTGTACTTAATTATTTCCTTTCTTCTTGCTTTCAAATTTGTTCTCTTCTTTTTCTAGGTTCTTGAGGTGAGAATTTTGATTATTAATCTGAGATTTTTCTCTTTTCTTATATAAACATTTAGTGCTATAAAGTTTTCTCTCAGCATTGCTTATCTCTGTCTCATTATTTTGATATTTTTGTAATTGCACTTTCATTAAATTTAATGTACTTTTAATATTTCCTTCACAAATTTCTCTTTAACCTATAGGTTATTTAGAAATGGATTGTTTAGTTTTCAATTGTTTGGAGACTTTCTTGTTATCTTTCTGTAATTGACTTCTAGTTTTATTCCATTGTAGTCAGAGCACACACTGTATGATTTAACTTCTTTTACACTTTTTTGAGGTTTACTTTATGGCCCAGGGTATGGTATATGGTATATCTTGGTATATGTCCTCTGGGCACTTTGAATAATATGTGTTCTGCTGTTGTTGGGTGGCGTGTTCTGTCAATATTAATTCAATTCTCTTGGTTAATAGTGATGTTGAGTTTTTATATATCCTTGCTAATTGTCTAGTTGTTCTATTAATTGTGAGGCAGGTATCAATTGTGAAACTCTAGCTAAACTTATGGATTTGTACTTTCTTCTTTTGTTTCTATCAGATTTTGCTTAACTTTTTTCACCGCTCTGTTGTTTATGGATAGGATTGCTATGTCTTCTTGGCAGATTTACCTTTTTAATCATTTTATAATTTCCCTCTTTGTCTCTGGTAATTTTTATTGCCCTGAAGTTTACTTTACCTAATATAAATATAGTCACTTCTGCCTTCCCTTGGTTAATATTTACATGATGTATCTTTTTCCATCCTTTTACTTTTATCTTTCTTATATGGTATTTGAAATGAATTTCTTATAGAAATGATTGGGTCATGTTTTCTAGTCCATCTGCCAGTCTGCCTTTAAGTTGGTGTTTTTAGATCATTTATATTTAAAGCTCATTTTATTTATATTATTAAAGATCATTTTATTTATATTATTGGTATATTGGGGTTTAAGTCTGCCATTTTTTTGGATTCTATTTTTTTCTCCTTGTTTGTCATTTCTTTTTCTCCCTGATTTGCTGTAAATTACTTGAAAGTTTTTATAATTCCCTTTTGATTTGTTTATTTTTTTAGTGTATTTCTTTGTATAGCTTTTTTTTTAGTGGTTGCTCTGGTTGTTATGTGGAACATTATATATTCATAACATCATAGTCTATTGGTATTATCACTTATCAGTTTGAGTAAAATATAGAAACCTTGCCTCCCTTTACATCCCTTTAATCTCCCCCATTTATGATGCAATTATCTCAGATATTTCCTCCAGACAGCATTGTGATTTTTGTATCAACTCTCAAACATAATTTAGAAAATTCAAGAGAAGGAAAGTTATTGTATTTACTTGTGATTTTGGTTATCATTTTCTTTCTCACTTTATAATGTTCCAAGATTCTTTTTTATTGTTTCCTTTCTTTATAGAAATTCATTGTAGTCATTCTTTTAGGGAATAACTGATGGCAACAGATTATCTTAATTTTCTATTATCTGAGAATATCTTGATTTTCTCTTCATTCTCAAAGAATATTTTCTTTGGGTATAGGATTCTGGGTTGACAGTTCTTTACTTTCAACAATAGAATAATACTGTGCCACTTCCTTATGGCTTCCATGGTTTCTGATGAGAAATTTGCTATAATTTAAATGTTCCTTCCCCACCCCATCCCCCCTTACAGGTAATGTATCCTTTCTCTCTCTCACTGCATTCAATATTTTTTTCTTTCATTTTCAGAAATAATTATAATATGTCTTAATTGTATGTATTTGGATTTATCCTATTTAAAATTTGCTCTGCTTCTTAAATCTACAGGCTTAAGTTTTTCCAAATTTGTGACCTTTTTAGTCATTATTTTCTTGAGTACTTATTTGGTCTTATTCTCTTTCTACTCTCCTTTCAGGACTCTGATGAGATGAATGTTAGATTTTTGGTTATCATTCCATATGTTTGTGAGACTCTGCTCTTCCCCTCACTCCAGCCCACTTTTTCTCTGTTGTTCAATTGGGTAGTTTCTATTGTTGCATCTTTCAGTTCACTGATTCACTTCTCTGTTCTCTCTATTCTGCTGTTGAACTTTTTAGTTAGTTATTATATTTTTTGGTTCAAAATTTTCACTTAGTTCTTAATTATATCTTCTATTTCTTTAATGAAATTTTCTGTCTTTGCAGAAGCTTTCTATTTTTTAATTTATTTAAAGCATATTTGTAATTTTTTACTGAAGCATTAAAAATCTTTTGCTATATTATATTTTCTTCATAAACTTTAATAGTACTTTTGTACACTGGGGTTTGATGTCAATACAATTATATATATATATATATATATATATATATATATATATTTGAATATATATATAGTGTAACTAATTGTATATTCAAGTATAATTGTATATTTAAGTATATTCAAATCTATATCATTAGTTACACAAATGATATAGATTTGAATATACTTAAAATTTTTTTAAGGGAATAGAGTTAATATTTCTCATATCGACCTGCAGAATTTAGTTTCTAGGCTAGTAGATAGGCTGGTTTAAATATGAAGGTTTTAAAAAATAACAGTTATATAGCAGTTGTCAATTTGAAGTTGAATAATTACTTTTGAAGAAATAATTGACAATTGATTTCCTGGTTGACAATCAGTAGTTGAAGCATTTTTATCATGACTATTTTATAATCTTTGTCAGATAATTCTAACACATCTGTAATCTCAACATTGGCATCTACTAAAGTTTGAGATTTTCTTGGTTTTTGGTGTGACAAATAATTTTCAATGGAAAATTAGACATTTTCATATTATATTCTGACTCTCTGGATCTCATGTAAACCATCTGTTTTAGATGGCTCTTGCAGGGGAAGGGGGTGGGGTACAACCTTGTTATTACCAGGTAGAGATAATCTCCAGGTTCTTTACTCAATCTCCAATTGACATTTGACATCTGAGAGGAGGGGTACTTCTCATTACTTCTGGACAGGAATGAAGTTTCATTTTCCAGTGTGGTCTCCACCAACAACATGGTAGGGAGGCCTCATTATCACTGGGTGATGGTGAAAATCCTGACTTTCTATGAGGCCTCTTTTGACAATACCCCAATGGAGAGAAAGTAGCAGTGCCCTGTTGCTTCCAGGTGACAATGGACGTTCAAACTCCTTATGTAGTGTCAATGATCCCATGATAAAGGAGCTTGTTTCCAGCTAGCTGGTGGAGATAAATATCTTGGCTCTCCACTTAGCCTTTTCTGATACCACCCTAGCAAGGGTATTGAAGTGTCTCATTACAGAGTTGCAAGGGTGAACATCTGGCTCCCCACTCTACTTTGCTGGCATGGATGTGCCAATGTTTTTTGTGTGTGGGCTCTTATTGTAGTATAGTTCTTGTCTCAAGGTTTTCTGTTTTGCTAGGCTACCATCCAACCCCATCACTTTCTTGGTCCTTTGGCCAGAGAGTGAGGCTTTTGTTTGGGCTTTTTTTTTTTTTTTTTGATTCATACTTATTGACATCAAGTTGCTGGCTTCTTCAGCTCCAAATCTGGGATATATGAGACAAAACAAAATAATGAGGAACCCATTTCTCTGGTCCCAAGGTCCCTACTGATTTGCCTTCTGTCCAACTTTAAGCCCTCTTGTGATTGTTTTATATATGATGTCCATGGGTTTTAGTTGTACTTATCAGTAAGAATAGGGAAAAAAGAACCTACTCTATCTTCCAAGAAGCAGAAACCTACACTTACTTTTTGTACTCTTTTTATTTTTTTTTGGGGGGGGTCACATGGTATAAGGAAATGCCTGATTCAAATAGATGAAATAGGGTAAATGTTTTAATAGCATTACGTTTAGTATAAAGATTTTTTGTGCTTAATCACTTTTTCTTTCTTAAATGAATAAAAGAAAAACACTTTCCCAAGGCAACCAAGTAAGTATTTTATTTAGCCTAGAACACTACCATTGTTTAGATAGGCAAGTTTTTATTATGATATTTTTATGCCCTTGGTGCTTTCTTTATACTCTTGATTTTTCCCCCCTGCCTCTCTCTCCCAGTGCACCCATTCCATGCTGCATCTTCTTTTGAACAGGATAGTTTATATATTTCAGAAACAATATCAACATTAACGTTTGAAACATTTGTTTGTTATATCTTTAGCAGAAATTCATATAACAAAGTTGCAAGTTTCTTTATGCATTCCAGTGATTTGAATATTATATGTTGTATCATCTGATCCCTTAATAATTGTGGTTTATAAAGACTGTTAATATGCACTATATTTAATATATTTATTTGATAAAAATGATATACTTTTCCGTATATATCATGTCATCTGCAAATAGAGACAACTTTGCCTCTCTTGAATTTATGGTCTTCAATATGTATTTGTATCTTCAATGTCTGGCATATAGCAAGTTCTAAATAGATATTCACCATCACTGGTATCACCTTTATAAATGCAAGGCAAAGTATAAAACATGCTGATTATAGCTGATAATTCTGTATTATGTAATTGAATTTTTTTCAAGAGTAGAATTTAAATGTTATTATAAAAAGGATAAATATGTGAGGTGATGGATTAAATGTGTTAAATAGATGGTGCAAATCCTTTCACAATATATACATATATCAAATCACCATTATGTACACTTTAAACATCTAACAATTTTATTTATCAATGATACTTGAGTAGAAATGAAAAGAAAAGGAAGAGAGGCAGAAGATATAGAGAAGGTGGAAACAGTGGCACCATAGTTTGAATATCTTCTAATCTGCCCCCAAAATAGACAAAGTATGGAATACGAATTAAAAACTCATGGACAATACTTACTTCATAATTAAACATACATCATCCAACAAACCACAAAAACACAAACAGGTAAGGATAAGCCATCTCTAAGTACAAGCCCCAGATGGTATCATCATTTGTGTGGAATTAAGCAGAGAATCGTCAGCAAAGGGTCATGTGATGATCCTGAGAAGAGGAGAACCCAAAATCACCAACAGGTACACACCGGAAATTTCACTAGTCTTATCTGAGAATAGCAGCCCAAACTGGGAGAAGGTTGTGTAGACTCCAATTCATTTTACAGTATGCAGAATAATGGTCTCCAGAGATGTTCATGCTCTAATCCTTAGAATTTGTGAATTTGTTACTTTATGTTGCAAAACGAACTTTACAGATTTAGTGTATGGATTTTGAGGTGGGGAGATTATCCTGGATTATACAGATGGGCCTAATATAATAACATGAACCCTTAAAAGTGGGAAACCTTTCCTGGTTGGATGAGAGAGATGCAAAGATGAGTTAGAGACATACTCAGGAATCAAACTGAGGATAAATCTTTTCTGGTTAAGCCAACAGAAATAGTCCAGCTAAAGCACCAACGTCTGGAAATATGAGAGGGATGAATTGTAAATTCAATAGATGTGAATTTGGAAGAGTTTCTATTTTTTTATTTGTTTGTTTCAAAAAAAAAAAAAGGATCAGTTGCTTTTTTCCTCAGCGGTAGCTATCCCTTTGGACCTTTTACTTCTTAATTTCCAGGACTTGAATTCACTGCCATGTCCTCTGAATAAGGGTAGGTCTTCATTGGTGGGCTTGACTTTAACACTGATGAACAGACTCTGGGAGATCACTTCAGAAGCTTCAGGCCTATTTCTGAGGTGGTTGTTCAAGGACTGGAAGACTCAGTGCTCCTGGGGTTTTGGCATCATCACCTTCACCAATCTAGACTATGTCTCAGATGCCATGAGTCAGGTATGTAGAATCTCTAGATGGTTGCCAGATTCATGTAGGCCATGTGGAAAAATTAGCTTGGGGAACCAAAGGGCATGACTTTAGTGCCCATGGGCATGATTGTAGCTACTCTAGAGTTGGTAGGGATCAGGATATGAAAGTGGCAAGTATGACTGTTGACACGGAGGACGTGGATAGGAATATGAATGGCCCAGAGACTATGGCAGCAGAAGCCAAGGTGGTTATGACCACTAATCAGGAGAAAATACAGACAATTATGACAACTGAGATGAAGTGTGCACACCTAATGTAGATATACAAGGAATAAAATTTCTGATCCAGAATTGTCTTTCCAAATATTTATAAAAATTTTGATGACTGCCCGAACCATCTGACTTAATACATCGACTTCTATTTTTGAAGTGAATTCTCAAGGTAGTTTGTTAAAGAACTTTTAGAAATCTTTAGGTGTTTTTAAATTCTTTCCTCCCATTAAAGATAAATTCTGGGATATTTATAGAGTCTGGGTATTTTTCCTTTTTACTCATTTTTAGTTTGGGCTCTCTATATTGGCTCTGGCAAAAAATGTTTGGCCAGACTGATTTTTTTTTCAGAAACAATATTATCTCTGGGGCATTTTAAGAACCCATGGTTTGTCATGGTTAGGAAGCAATTTTCAAATGTAACTACAAAAAAATCAACATTACTTAGAGGTGTTTTGTTGTTGTTGTTCATTTGTTTATTTTGTTTTTTTGCTGAAGATCACCATCCTGAGTATAAAGAAATTTCTTAAAAAATACGTGTGTGTCATTTTTTGTTTAATACTAGAAGAAAAATATTCTATTGTGTCTCATATAATGTTTAGGGTGTCCTTCACAGAGCTGATTAAAATGGTGAAACCTGAAAACTAATAAATAAAAGAACTGAGATGAGGGCATAGAATGAGTATTTAGGTAATTTGTGCCACCCAGATGGTAAAGTAACCTAGTTTAAAGATTTGTCATGCTTAGTTCTATCTGGAAAGAAAAGGAAGGAGGTAGCAGAGCTTCATGCACTTCAGCATAATATGGGCTGTTGTTCCTCCATTCTGTTTGGGTTCAGACCCAATTAGAATGGGGCTGCCAGATATTAAATCACCAGCTCTCACTCAGCTTTTCTGTAGCATGTCTGATGATTTAACTTTCCAGAATGTCTGTGGCATCTAAGGTCAGGGCAGCGAATGAAGCTCCCTTGGCTGATCCAAGCTTACACTGTGGGTCATCAAGCACCAAGAAAGATAATCCCAGCTCCAAAACTAAGGTTTTTCCTACTGGAAAAAAAATATCCACTAAGTTTTGGTTTTGTCTTTGGCTCAAGGGTTATAAGCAAAATAGTCCCTGCCCTTGAGAGGCTTATAAATCTTTGGGAGTCAGACATAGAGATGAGTCAGGTGGGCACATAAAACTAAAGGATTTTATAGTTGGGAAGGAACCTGGATATCTTCAGTCCAAACCCTCACTAAGGAAGAGAAAACTAAGACCTGAAGAGGTTAAGTGACTTTCTCAAGTTCACAGAGCCAAGAAACAGAATTCAGACTTAATCCTGGGCTGTTCAGTGCAGAATGCTTTCATTATATCAGCTACTGCATGTTGAAGAAGTACCATGTGCTAAGTTCTTTACAGTTATATTACTTTGTTTAATCCTTATGGCAGCTTCCTTAGGTAGCTATTGTAAATTCCACTTTATGGATGAAGATATATAGTTTAGAGAGAGGTAAGTAAACTTTGAATAAGTAAACTCAATGAATAAAGGACAATACCAGAATTTGAACCCCCTTGGGCCATCTGATTTTAAAATCTATGCTCTGAAACACTCCTCTGTGTAGCCCGTCTACTCTAGCTGCCTCTTGACAATGAGAACTTATAAGTGATGGAGAACATAGTACAAGCTCTGTGGGTTTCATGTCCTATTTCCTTTCTTAGGGCTGGTTGTTTTGTATTCTAATCTGAATGTCACTATGTCAGAAGTTCTTGACAGCACTTGCTTTGAAGAGGGGAATATTATGGCCTGGAGCAGTGAAGACCTCCCTTTAGATGCTTCTAAAATATTGCAGGCTTCCAAAAAAGACAAAGTCCACTATATTTTCTTGACTTTAGGCCTTGAGTGTTTTTCATCCTGAGCATTGCAAGGGAGCAGTATAAGGCTTGAAAATGGACTTGACCTCTTCACTGGGCACCTGAAACTAAAGAAATTGATTCCAGAATATTGTGTGAACAAGAATACTTGGTATAGCAGAAAGAGCACATGATTTCGATTGAATCATTGTTTGAATTTGTCTTTGACTCAAATACTTGCCAGTTTTTGTGTTTGTACTTTCAATGGTTTATGCAATGCCTCAGGAATAGAGGCATTAAATGTATGCCAGCCTGAGAGAATGCTCAATGAAGGCATGATCAGAACACGAATAGGAATAATCATGAGAGCTTCCTTCAGGAGGTGAGTCTTATAAGGACTTTAAAAATGTTAGAGCACTCTTACCCTGAAAAAACACATAGATGCCAACATTAACCCGAGGCCACCAGCAGGCCCCCATATATCTGGCACCCCTCAGGGAAGCATCCTCCCCATATGATCTCAGTCTCCCTGGCTGCCATTATAGGCCTTTGGGGAGAGGTTGACATTAACTAACAAAGGGATTCTTTGAGAAGCCTGGGAGCCCAGAAAAAAAGCATAAGCTGGAGTCTCCATCTGCCTGCTTGGCTATTGTATAAGAGTTGGAAGGGAAGAGGAGTGGCAGGGGCAAGGTGGCTCACAGTGGCCACAGTCAGTTTCCAATTGTGAAGGAGCCAACTCGGCTGATAGGCTGGACCTCTCCCACAGGTTTTCCTTGGGACCAGAAAAAAGGAATAGAGAGCAGGAAAGGGGTGGAGGCCTCAAATAAAATTTTTTCTTTCTTTTTCTAAAGGTAATCTCTTAATCCTAAGAAGTGGGATTCATGCATGACCTTTGGTCTATAACCAAAAACGGAAGTCAGGAGGAATCCATCATGTTCAAGGTCTCACCTATTAGATTTCCTTTTCTTAATGGCTCTTTGTAACAACCTCCTGTGAAATGAAGTAGGCCTTCTAGGCTCTGAATAAGATGAGGCAACCATGGTCAAGGTTAGCCATTACCAGGAATACTTTGATGTGAAGTGATTAAGAACTGCATGAAAAGTGGTATTTCAGGACTTGAGTTATCAAGGGGAAAGGAAGGACAGAAATTGTTTCTTGACTGCTATCCAAGTCATTCTTTATCCCATCAATATATTTTTCTCTATATCACAATATGCTCCACATTCCTCTGCTTCCACCCAGTCACCATTTGAGGTACTAAGAAATCAGAGGTCTTGAAATTAGAAGATTCTTTTTTAGAGTCTTTTAGTCTAGACTGCTACACAATGAAGACAAAAAATGCTTTGAAATACTGGGCTTCATCTTTTGGAAGTGGAGACATTTGGAATGTGAAGAATGAGGATTGCCTCTAGATGGAGAAGATGAAAAGGAAGAATGGTGATTGAGGATGGGAGACAACTGAGTTAGTTGGCACAGGTGATTTAGTAGAGTGAATTAAAATTTAAATATTTAACCTAAGTGTTAATCTAGGCTGAATAGTTAGGAAATGGATGAAATTTTACTTTAGAGAGGTTAATGATCCCGAAGTTATACAACTGCTAAAGTAACAGAGCTCTGATTTGAACTGCAGCCTGCATGACTCTAAAGTCCACGCTCACCAATCATCTGGTCTAATCCTTTCTTATAACAGATGAGGACAATGAGGCATTGAGAAATAAAATGACTCGCCCAGAGATACCAAAAATATTCCAGTAAAATCAATGCTAAAACCACAAAAACCTAGTCAAATACCTTTTCCAGGCCATTCATTGCTTCTCATCATAATGAGACTGAAAGGGTGGAGTTACTAAAGAAAGAAACTCTTCCTTCATCTGTGCCCCTGTCATCTCCTTTGTAACCTAGGGAGAATATTGACAAGGTGTCACTGGAGTGTGAGACACTTGGGAAATACAAATCCTTCTATTAAGAGAATCCAAGCAATTATTTACTTGTCAACTCAAGAGGGTGGGGCAGGACTAATTTGAGCTCAAAGGATCAGGATAAAAATAAAGGTATAATAATTATTATAATAGTGATAATCATTTATAATCTGCAGATTCTATACAGATATTACTCCACCTTCAAGTAGTTTACCTGCTATAATAAGGTATAATCCAGTGGTGAAGGTGGGGATGGGTAGGAGAGAGGTAACTGACACATTGATAAACAAAAGGTTGAAAAAAAAAGACTGAAGAAAGAAAGCATGCTGATTTGCTAGTGATGAAATGTTCAAGATAGTCTGACAGGTAAGAAATTTTATAGTAAGTCATAACTATTTGTATTAGGGAAGATCTTTCGATGGAGCCCAAATTTCTTTTATTAGGAACTAAAGAAAAGAATGTTAAGTGGACTACACAAGATCACATAGCTTATTGTTGGCAGAACTTAGACTACAATTTGGGTCTTTTTACACTTAGTTCTGTTCTAGTCTAATAAAAGCCCACAAGGGTGCTGGCTAATGCACCAAATTAGAGAAGAGAAAGACCAGAAAAAGAAGATGTTGGGATATAGGTCAAAGGGGCTAGTCCAGCAGGGTCAAATACCCATCTCTGTTTTCCATCCACACCCTCCCATCAACACAGTTTTTAAAAAATATGAGGATCCAAGTGTGAGGAATAGCCTTTAAACCTTCATATCAAGTGCTTTTCCAAATCAAATTGGCTTATGAAAGTGGTAGAGAAATTGTTGGTTCATGACAAATTTTCTTTCATTATTTTCAGAAGTGAGAATTCCTATAAATGGAGAAGAAAGTAAAATATACCATGAACAAATGTCTTCTAGCAATTGTGCACCAATTGTGTACCTATTAATTTCTAAATCTCATAACAACTCCATCCATTCCACAAACATTTATTTATTACCTATTATGTGTCAGGCACTGTGTGGGGCCCTGAAGGTTTACTGCTAAGCAAAATGGACATGATACTTGCCATGATGGAACTTCTGATACAGTGGGTAACAACATAAACACTAAATAAAAATTATGTGATTAATTAATTAATTACAATAGAGTTGGGGCTGTTAAAGGGAAATTCTCACCAAAGTATAGCAAACATCCTTTTAAATACATAGCTGAGCTTGCATAGAAATAGAGAAATCTCCAGCAAAGAATAATGTAAAACAAGATTAGAAAGTATAAACTGACGTGGCCTGGGCTATGGGGTGAGAGTCAGGTAAAGAGGGTAGAAAAAACACAAGATATCGTCTCAATAACCATGGAGCTTCAATTGAAATACCCATACTGGTTCAAGAAACAGGACCTTTGACACTTTACCAAAGGAGAGGAGTCAAACAGAGACCCTCATGTAATGCAGAATACTCACTGGTTTATACTATTAGTGAAAGGATAAACTAAAAAAATCTGTCATAAGATAAAAGGAAAATATGAACACTTATTTGGCTCAGACTGGGTTCTGGTGGAGGGGAATAAGGCACCTGAAACTTCATAATTACAGAGCTTCAGAGAATTTGGAATTTAAGAATACATGTCTTTGGGGGAAGAAATTAATAAGGGATAAACCAGTGGTGAAGGTAGGGATGGGAAGACTGATATCTTTGGCAAAAGCAAAAGCAGAAATTCTCTCGAAGGTTGAAGACTCTCCTTTCTTTCACATCTACATAAATATAGATGTAATGCAGCTTTCCACAAATTTCCATAAATAAAGCCACAAATAAATCACTATTGAAATGAGCTCACAATCCAAAGTTATCAAACACACAAAGAAGCAAGTTATTGAGAGCATTAAAAACAACAACAACAACAAAAAACTTAACCAACAAGATTGGACTCCTAAGAACTTCACTAAAAGAACAAGCTGAAAAAGCCCATAAGATAAATACATTTAAGATTATTGAAGAAACAAAATGAGGATTAAAAACATGGGACAAAAAAAAAAAAGATGCTTTAAAGAACTAGGAAAATTTGAAAAAAAAACTAAAACCTTTAGAAGTCAAAAATACAGTCATTGGGATTTAAATTACTTAAGTAAATTAGAGGCAGCTGAAGAAAGAATTAGTAAACTGGAATTTAAAAGCAAGAAAATTAAAGAAAATGAAGTTCAGAAAGGTAAATAAATTAAAATAAAAAAATAAGGCAGATATGGAAAATAGACTAAGAATGCCAAGTTATACCTATCATATATTTTAGAATGAAAAAATTGAGAAAAAGGGAAGAGAATGTTCAAAGACAATTTATTAGACTAGACAAAGATATGAATTCTCAGAGATAGGGAGCATAATGAGTACTTAACATAATAAAGAAAATCCACACCCAGACATCAAGTAACAAAACTACAGAACACAAAGACAAAGAATATTTGAAGACAGAGAAATATTTTTAACCAGAGAGGAAGACGCAAAAATGTTTTTAAACAGAAAGAAGAATGGGGTGCCTTCAGAGGAATGGCACATGAACTTAGAACATTAACTATTGGCAATGGAATGATAAGAGAAAATCATCATAAACCTAGAATCCTATACTCAAAGTATCATGCAATAATGAGGGTGAAATTACATTTTTAAATAAATGAAAACTGAGAAATTATGAACAGAATCTCAGTGAAAAACTATTAAACTATGAAAAAAGGAACTAAAAAAAGTATGAGCAGGAATGTTGAGCAAAGAAATTGGTAAGCTTATAGGAGGAAAAATAATAATGATTTTATTATTATAAAAAATAATAATGATTCACTGGGTGGGGTATAAAAATAGTGAAACTAAAATATGGGGAAATAATAAATCATATAATATGAGAAGGTACAGATAGTAGCTAAACATTATATTCACATAAAATAATAATAGAACAAGAACATGTAATTTATAAATCAGTAGAATGATAGGAAGGAAATAAAGAAAATTGAATCAATCTAATATATGGCAGAAAATGAGGAAACAAATCTAAAGGATAAACAGGTGGAGTCAGTTTGGGGTGTGGGGGTACAGGGAAGAGAGATGAGGTGAGGCTGGAGAGACAAGCCTGGGCTAGACCTTGTAAAGTAGATTAAGAGTTTTGAATTTGATTTAAAAAAATAGGTATTCTTTTTTTAAATATGTGAAAATAGAAACTCTGAAGTTAACTAATGCATTTAAGTACACACTGCTAAATCAGAGACAGCTCTAAGGCATGTACAATCCCAAAGTCTTTCCTCATTCCACTATGCCATGCTGTTAATTGCTCTGAAGACATCTGAAGACCAGAGCATCTGACTCAGGGCACTGGCGGAGCTAACAAAAACAATAATAACCAGTAACATTTACTATGTGCCATGTGCCACAGACCATAAGGGCATGCTTCATCTCATTTAATCCTCACAATTATGAAGGAATAATTATTATCCCCATTTTACATAATTAGAAAACCAAGACTTAGATGGTTAAATGACTAACTGGACAAGTGGCAAAGCAAGATGCATACTCAGATTCATCTGTCTTCATATTATATGGCTAGAATTTCTGGCCTTAGGCAAAAAATGCAAATGGACTCATTCATCTTTTTCAAATAACATTTTTTTATTATTAAATATTTGTACAATAATAAAAACCTAAATTTAAAAAGAGAATGCTAAGCTTTAATCCTGCTTCACTGACATAAGAACTTTCTAGTTTTCTCTCTTGCTATGCAAACTTTATGTATAGGGACACATTATTTACGTAGTTATAATTGTGTAATATAACAATTTTGTGTGTATACTTTTTGTATATGTAAAATACCCTGCTAAGTTGAAGTCCATTATTGTTTCATTACTCCATTCTTGTTGAACATTTAGTTGCAATCATTTCATTTTTATTTCCACCATCATCACCCCAGTTTGACCGCTCCCTATTTGTTAGCCCTTTCCGCTCAGCATATAAACACATGCTCATCTCTCCTATCTTACAGTTAAAGAACCTGAAACTTTCACACTGTGTTTACTATCCTATCTTTCTCCTCTTTTCTATCAAGTTTTCTGAATAACTATTCTCTGGTTAGAGTGTCCACTTCACTAGTCATTCATGCCTCAATCTGCTGCATTCTAATCTCTTCAATCTTGTTCCCCGCTCTCCTTGGGCAACCTCATCCATGTGCATATCACAACTACCATCTTCGCGGGTGACCCACAAACAGACTTTTCTACAGAATAGGCCAGGGAATGAGGACTAAGCATGGCAACCATTCTACACAGCCCAATAACTTTTCCAGCAGTGTGCAGCAGCCTGGGAAAGTAGAGAAGAAGGCATGGTTAGGATTAATTTTGGTTTGGGCTTTGCCTAATATAAAGAAGGACAAAGTTGGGAGAGAACTGAGAGTGTTGGTGAGCATGGAGACTAAAACATAAAATTTAAAGTTCAGACAATTTTGTGCAATACAGAGATACAGTCAGTAGTCCATGTAAGCTGGAAAGGAAAAAAAGTGAGGCTAGGGTGGGCTGATTGGGAGAAAATAAAGGGATCAAAAACAGGCACTATGGGAGTAAAATGATGAGCAAGCTAGAAGTATAAGATTATATTCAGAGAGTGGGATGTGATGTTTAAGATCTGACATGGTACAGTTTGGGGGCTGAGAAGGACAAAGCATATCCACAGGAGTGAGTAGCTGAGGTGAAGTAAAGGCAGGAAGGTCTAGGCATCTACCTTAACACAGAGATCACCCCAAATGACAGCATTACGTGAAGCAGAAAGGCTGGGCCACAAGCCAAAATCCTCAACAAATGTGGGAAGGAACCAAGAGGTGAGTTAGTATCTATTGATGATAAGGCAGGGCAATAGTATAATATAGACAGGAAGGAAAAAAACCTCAAAGGGAAAGCTTTGTGTATGAAGATGGAAAGGTAACTGTTTGCATTCAGTAGTGGGGAGAGAGGTAGAAGGATGCTAGACCCCTCTCTAAACCCTGTAGTCTCCTCTTAGACCACACATGAGACAACTGTTCCTGGCTTCTAGAACATTTCATGCTCATCCATGCCTGGTCTTCCTAATGTTCCCTATCTCTATGAGGATCACCATTGGTTGTCCACCATTACTTGTACAAGGCAGAAACCTGACAGTTGTTCTGAATATCTTTCTTTCCCTCACATCCATGTCCAGTCCATCACCAAATCCTGTTACCTACCTATTAAATATCCCTGGAATCCAGTGGTTTCACTACATCTACATGATCATCACCCCCGTTCTGCATCCCATCAGCTCTGGCTGGACTGCTGACTGGCCTGTCTGCTGAAACCTGGTCTCCACACTGTTGTCTTGCCAATATGCATCTCTCCTTCAAATGCAATTTAGTCTGGTCACTCCCACCCCTGATCCATCATACTCCCTTTCTCAAAACTCTTCAATGAAGTTCTGTTGTTCTAAGGATAAAGGTCAAACCTTTCATATTCCCAACAGCACCTCATTTGGACTGCTGGACCTGCCTTCCAAATATCATGCCATACCTTTTCCTTTTTCACTCTCTAACTCTAGGTTCACTGACTTCCTTTTACTTTATTAAATGCACACAATCCAACCTTTGCACATGCTATTTTCTCCATTTTAAATATGGTTCTCCACTCTCAAATCAAGAATCATCATGTCTCCCCTCTGCATATTCTTGAGGTAACATATACCTCTTCTTGGCAATACTTAATACTGAAATGATTTTACTGGAGTTATGGGGTTGTATGTTAATACCTATCTCCCCCTTCTAGGTTGCAAGTGTGGTAAGGACAGGAACAGTCTTTGATTTTATCACCACTTTGTCTTAATATGGAGATTGACTACATATAGTAGAAAAGATGTTCCACTGACACCCCCTTCAAAGAAGAAGTTGCTGCCCATCTGTTCTTGCTGCTGATCTGTGTAACAGAGCCAGCAGTCATTCTCCAGTTGTTAGAAACTGGAGTCTATTTCAGTTGCAAAGAGTGGCATCTCTGAAGGCCATACCTTTTGGGAGACAATCCACATTTGGTGACTCAGCAAAGCAGGGCAGAGTGAATTAAATGATGGCTCCCAAAATATATGTTTATGTTTTAAACCCTAAAACCTGAGAATGAGACCTTATTTGGAAAAGGAATCTTTTCAGGTGTAATTAAGTTAAGGATTTCAAGATGAGATCATTTTTTTTTGGCTTTTTTATTTTTAACATGTTTTTCATACTATATATACATAATTTGAAAAATATTTTATTTATGTTTTTTATATTTTCCCCCCTCCCCACTCCTCTTCCCCTTTGGTAACCACTAGTTCATTATCCATGTCCATGAGTCTTTGTTTGTTTGTCCTGTTCATTTGTTGCTTTTAGGTTTATATCCCATATATAAGTGATATCATGTGATTTTCAACCTTTTCTGTCTGGCTTATTTTGCTTAGTATGATTATTTCAAGGTCTTTCCATATTGTCACAACGCACAGTATTTCATCTGCCATTATGGCTGAGTAATATTCCATTGTATATATGTACCATAGCTTCTTTGTCTAATCATCTGTCATAAGACACTTCAGTTGCTTCCATGTCCTGGCCACTGTGAATAATGCTGCTATAAACATTGGTGTGCAAATACCTTTTCGGATATAAGTTTTCAAGTCTTTGGGGGTAAATACCCAGTAGAGGGATTGCTGGATCATATGGTAGATCAATTCTTAGTTTTCTGAGGGACCTCCATGCTGTTTTCCATAGTGGCTGTACCAATTTGCAGTCCCACCAGCAGTGTATGAGGGTTCCTATTTAAGATGAGATCATTTTTGGGTTTAGAGTGGGCCGTAGTAAGTCCATTGACAGATATCCTTATAAGAAAAAGGCAGAGTGAGATTTGAGAGTCATATACTCAAATCTCAGAGGAGAAGGCTTCTAAAGACAGAGTCAGAGACTGGAGTGATGCTGCCATAAGTCAAAGAACACCTGGTGCCACCAGAAGCTGAAAGAGCAGGAAGGTTCCTACCCTAGAGCCTTCGGCTGGAGCATGGCCCCACTGATACTTTGATGTCAGACTTCTGGCCTCCAGGACCATGAAGGAATACATTTTTGTTGTGAGTTGTTCTGGCATCCCTGAGAAACAAATGCACAAGGGCATAAAGAACAACATTTGAGCCACGGTGGCATGATTCTGATGAGCAGTTTATGCTCCAGAGTTTGCTGTTGTGTTCCTGGGATTCTGAGGCCCAAAACATGTTCAACTTTTTTTTTTTTAATTTCCAAACCTGCTTTCTTTCTTTCTCTTTTAACAAATGTTGATCCCTAATAAATATCTCATACTCCAAACTCTGTCTCATTGACTGCTTCCATAGTACCCAGCATGACAGTACAATAAGATATTTGTAAATGAACAAATTAAATAGACAGGGAGTTCCAAGAAGGTAAGAACTATGTAATATTAATGTTTACAAACTTAAAGCTTTGTAAAGTGTCTCACACATAATACACATTCAATAACTATTTGTTAAATGGAAGAAAGAATGCATGAACATATAAACTGATTGAACTGAATCTACAGATTTAAGTGAATTTTGGTAAAATACTCTGCTCTTCTTGTGAGCCTACACCAAGGAAGGAAGAAAAGACATAAGGAAAAAATAAGAGGAGGAAGGAAGGAAAGAAAGAAGAAGGAAGGAAGGAAAGAGGAAGGAAGGAAGGAAGGAAGGAAGGAAGGAAGGAAGGAAGGAAGATTGATTGATTGTTGCTTGCTGTGTCATGAACTCAGCTAAGCATTGTCATCAGGCTCTTGTGAGGGTGGGAGTATAGAGGATACAACCTCAATGAAAGATAGCTTTTCCCCTTGAGGGCAACATTTTTGTTCCTGCAGAGCTCAGACTTTCCCTATTAACATGCAGAAATAATTTCAACATCCTGCCCCCAGCCATTCTGACATAAATCCTTATGGATAAACATTTTGAGTGTAAAGAGCAAAAATCACATAGAAGGGACTTGTTCAAACAAGGCAGTGAAATGTGGGTAAAGGAGAAAGAATTGCCGCTATGTTCAACAGCTGAAATTCTTTGTGAAGGGACAATTTCCGTGATGGGATTTCAGAACTGCCTACATCACAGTGTGTTTCAGGGGAGCAGGACCTTAGAGGTCATCTATTGAAGTGCCTTATTATAGATGAAGAAACTGAAGCTCAGAGAGAGCAAGTGATTTGCTCAAGATCCTGCTCTAAATTAGTGGCAAAGATGAAGCCAGAACCTGAGTTCTTTCCAATAAATTTTAATAGGGTAGTGGGAAGGAAGGAATGAAAGGAAGATGGAAGAAGTGAAGGAGGGATAGGGTACTGGCAAAATAGCATTTTAGCATATATAGGGGGAAGGAAATATCACGTTATGGGTATAGGTGTTTTGGACAGATTATACCAGTTTTCCCTACGATGACTATATGAAGCAGAATCTGCTATCTTCATTTTATCATCTAGGATAGTGAACTCAGAAACACTAGGTGAGTTTTCCATGTGAATGGTAGAGCTAGGATTCAAACTAGTTTGTCTGAGTCCCAAAATCATACTTTTCTAGGACGTATTACAAAGAAGAAGGGTAAGATTAAAGTGAAGAGTTGAATGAAGGGATGGTGATACCTGGGTTACCTGAGGGAAAACTGGAAAGGAGTTGGGTTTGAATAACCTAAGAATCCCCAGGAAAGAATCTTAAAGCTCAGGGTGATAGTAGTAGGGCAATGGAAGCTGTCTTTTTTGTACCCAAATGTCTAAGGAGAGAGGAGAAGATGGCAGCAGTGTCTGTGTCTAGAGTTTGAGGTAAGGTTTGATGTTAAAGGTAGAATGAACGCTGTGTAGCTAGAGGGGAAGTAACTATCACTCAGCAGTATTTAGGGCATGAGTCTGGAAATGGCAAGAAATAAGGAGGTGTGGAATACAGAATCAGTGAAGGAGCTGGAGAAGTTAGGTGGGCAAAGCAAAGGGTCGTGTGGTGTTCTTAGAAGGTAAAGATTATCAAAACAAAACAAAACAATCATATGTTGTTTACAGCAACACACCTTAATTACGTGGACACAGAAAGTTTAATGTGGGAGACTTTGATATGCCTCCTCCTATTCTCAATAAAACAAGCAGACATGACAATCCATAAAGATAGAGAAGATTTCAACAACATGATTAATAAAATTGATGTAATTGACTATATAGAAATCTCTATCCATAATCTCAAGATATACATGTTTTCCAATGGAACATGGAACACTTACCAAACAGACTATATGCTACGCCATAAAGGATTGAAATCATTTAGTGAATATTCTGACTACAGTAGAATTAAATTAGAAAGCCATAACAGAAAAATAATTGGAAACTGGAAATGTTTGAAAATTAAGTAATATACTTCTAAATAATGTATAGTTCAAAGAAGACATCACAATAAAAGTAAAAAATATTTTAACTGAATGACAATAAAAATAAAAATAAGAAAACCCTTTGGTGATGAAGTGAGTAGTGCTTACCAGGAAATTTTAGCCATAAAAGCACATAGTGGAAAGAAAAAAGTCTGAAAATCCACAATCTAAAGAAGTAGAAATAAACCAAACCCAAAGAAGTATAAGAAAGAAAAAAAATAACATTAAGAGCAGAAATCCCTGTGATAGAAACAAATGTACCATTGAGAAAAATCAAACGTATATCTGAGAAAAATTCTATAGCAAAATCTATTTGTTTGTAAAGATGAATAGAATTAATAAGATTGATCAAGAAAAAAGACACAAATGATCTATATCAGTGATGAAAAGAGATATACTTTTATTGATACTACAAATATTTAAAAAATAAAAGAATATTAAAAATCTTTGAATCAACAAATTTCATAAAATAAATAAAATTTATAAATTCCTTTTAAAAATCTATAGGCTATCAAAATTGAAACTAGAAGAAACAGAAATTTTGAATAGTGCTTTAGTTATTAAAGAAATTGAAACCTGGATTCAAAATCTTCCACAATGATATCTCTAGGCCCAGATGGCTTCACTGGGGTACTTCCCCAAACAATTAAAGAAAAAATAACTTCAAGCTTGCAAAAGATATTCCAGATAATAGAAAAAGAGGGAACACTTCTCAACTCATTTTATAAAGCCAGCATTATCTTGATAACAAAACCTGACAAAGACATTACATAAACTCTCTCTGGCCTCAGTTTCCTCATCTGTCAAATGGCTGCACAGGTCCCAGATTTGATCCATGATTTTATCACAAACTTCATGTGTGTACTAAATGGGAAAGCCTTGCTATCCTACTGTAATCTATGTCCACACATCATTCATTACTTGTAACATCATTTTCTCAGAGAGGATATTGGCAATCCAGTCTTATCAGTATCCCACCTGTCAATGGTAATTATAGTATAGAACATTATTAGCACCCAGAATCCCACCTTATGTCCTTTCCAAGTCTTCCTTCCTCTGTAAAGGTAGCCTGACTTTCACCATAACCAAACAGTTTTGCCTGTAGGCAAATAACTGCTTTTTTTCTTCTCATAAGCTTTCTGTCCTGGGTCCTTGGAAAACCTGGTTCAGGATGTATATGTGAGAGTAGTTTATATTCTCGCTCTTAAATCAGCTTTAGGGCTCTTCCTTTTATTTGTTTATTTTATATTTATTTATTTGTTTGTTTGTTTACTAAAGCCATTAGGAGGGCTGAGCAAGGTAGGCATCGGTGCAGTGGTGGTGATGGGTATGGAGAGGTGCTGCTGTGACCCAGAGCAGAGTTGGAGCCTGAGCAGAGTAAGGAGGATGCCTATGTGAGGAAGAGGTAACCCAGCGCAGATGTTAGAGCCTGTGGTAGATAGGAAGAACATCTGGGAAAGGGAGAAGGGACAGCAATTGGAGATTGGTTACATACAGAGGGACTGACCAAATAACTACACATGTTACGTCTATAGAGAGATGGGCTTTGCACTGTTGGAGAAGGCTGTTGCTCACTCTGGACCCCACCTAGAGGAGTTTGAGGAGGGCAGAACTTTAATTTCTGAAGTATATGTTCTAGCCATGTCATATTACTTTATTTTCTCTAAATCAAAGTTAACCCAGCTTTGAGCACCATCCTGTAAGGATGGTGGCAAACACCATCTCATCACTGTGGTCGGCTCAGTGTGGTAGAGAAAAGCCCAGATTCTGAAGCCTGTCTATTTGTGTTTAAATTTTAGTTCTGCCACTTACAAGCCATGTGACCTTGGGTGAGTTGCTTCACTTCTCTTTATCTATCATGTAAAGGGGGGATAATAATAGCAAATAGATAATAATGATAAATATGTCTTTGGCTTGTATTGAGGATCATTGAGTAAATGCATGTAGATGGCTTTTAGTACACTGCCTGGTGGTTAAACCCCATTACCTGTGGTAAGGAGGGGTGAGGCCGGACACAGATCAAGAGAGAAAAATCAGAGTTTACAGTTTTGCTGTACTCACAGCTTCCTGTCAAGAGTGCAGGATGCCATGCAGGGCCACCCAGGGAAGCCCCATGATTGTTCAAGAGACAAAGAACGGGGAACTATGGGCAAGTGTCTTTATTGTGGCTTCTGAGGGAAAGACAGGTGAAGCAGGGCAAACAAGTTTAAAATGGGGTCTTTGATGATTTCAGCAGGCTCTGGGATACAGGAGATGTCCCTGGATGTTTAGTGCCTGGCTCTGGGGCACTTAGAATGGCCAAGAGTGTGAAAGCCAGATAGGGGGGTGGTTGAGGGTGTGGGCTTAATAAGCTGCTCAGGAAGGGGAACTGACTGGCCTCTAGCCAGGGCCTCAAAACTGGGTCAAGATAGTATTTTTAAAAACTCTAGTATGCCATTGCATAATTGTCAACTCTTATAAGCAATTATGATTCAGGATCAGAGATCAATAGGGGAGCATCTCATACTCCATCCATCCCCAGGGGTGCACAATTATCTTGGAGATTCATTCACACCAGAGAAGGGAAGAACTTCTCTTTCTCATCCAACTACTGTATGAGTCTCCTATGGCTGCTGTAACAAACTACAACATAGTGATTTATCACCCAAAATGATGATCTTCCAGTTCTGGAAGCCAGTCATCTGAAATGGGTCTCACTGGGCTAAAATCAAAGCATCAGCAGTGCTGTGTTCTTTATGGAGACTTGAAGGTGAAATCAGTTTTCTCACTTTACTGCCCCTAGAGGCCATCTGCGTTCCTGATGCATGTCCCTTACCCCATCTTCAAAGCCACCAGCATAGCATCTTCAATTCTGTGACTATGACTCCCTATCCGAGTCTTTCACTTTTAAAGACCCTGTGGTTATCTCAGACCCACTTGGATAATCCAGGAATATCTCTCTATTGCAAAGTCCTTAACTTCACCTTGTCTGCAAAAATCTTTTTTGCCATGTAAGGTAAAAGGTTCCGGGAATTAAGACATAAAAATCTTTGGGGGGATGGACATCATTCTATCTAACCAACACTGTCACCACTGATATCTTCATTGTGTAAGTCCATGTGGTCCCTTGAAACCAGGTGGTCCTGCAGCTTTGCTCCATGGCAGAACCTGAGAGTCTTCACAGAGGCTGGGAGCCCCTGAATCTCCCTGGTGCATCCCGAAGCTATTCACCTCTAACGTTTTCTCACCTCCCATCTTTCCCCTCATTGTAGTCCTCACAGAATTCCATCAGCTTCCCAGCCTTTGAAGTTCCTGCCCCATCTCACAATTGAGTGATCCAAAAAGTTTCTCTGGCTTTTAGAAAATAATAGGAAGTGAAAAGGGTCCGCTTTTGACCCAGAAATAGGAGCTTTCCCAGAAATAAAGGAGGCCAAGTTGAAATAAAAATTCATTGAGTTATCCTGCCAACCTTCACTAGGACACTTGTTTAATGTTTGTCTTCCTTGCTAGACTTAGCCTCTGGACAGCAGAAAGAGTCTGTACCCCTGTTCTAGCACAGAGTGGTCACTCAAGAAACAAAACCCTTTCAACTCAAGGTGCCTTGAGTTGGGTGCCTTTCAAGTCAAACAAGCTATACTATTCTTCTGTGCTATAATTACAATTATTATTCAAGAAGGAAAAGCCACCCTAATGTCCCATAATTTTGTCTTTCAGTATTCCAGTTTCCCTCTCTGAGATAGATTGTGCAGCAGGTCAGAAAACTTAGCAGAAAACAGTTGTGGAAGCCAAAGCTCTGTGCAAAGCCTCTTGTATGTAATTTTGAGGGAGGAGGACTGAAAGGCTCCTGTCCATCCATGCATCATTTATCCATCCATCCATTGATCCATCCCTCCATCCACCTACCCATCCAACCGATATAATTGGTACCCACGATGTGTAGAGGGTGGTAGAAGGAGAAGTGATATTTATAGAGCAACTACTATGTGCCAGATACTCTGCTGTGCACTTTATGCACATTTTTTTGCCATGGTATTATGGCAAAGCATCACTAATAATGGCTTGCATTCAATTTGTATGATTTTATACTGTTCAAAGTACTTCTGCATACATATGTTACTTGAGTTTTATGGACGTAAATGGGGTAAGCATGGAAGATATTATTCACATTTCGGAGAAAAGGGGACTGATATACAGAAAAGGGGTTACACAAGCCATCCAATTAGTTGTGTTGAAAGCAGGTCTCTGGAGTCCTGATCCAGCACCACCCCCCTTCTACCCCTTGTGCTATTATTGGTTTCACACTCTGTACATCACTTGCCCAATTCATTCCTTCTTCTATACAGAAACCTTGACACCTATCCTGACACTATACATAACCAAGTTCCCCATTAAATGTATATAACCCCATGTGCCTGGATCAGTACATACTTACATATAAACACACACTTGTGCATAAATATATGCACATACCCATACACAAATGGATTTTAAAGAGTAAGCATTCAGAACAAATCTTAAGCTGCCAGTGGCTTCGAAAAAGTAGTTGAGAGACAATGTTGCGTGAACATTTTCACATTTCTACATGGTCCGGGCTTTATGTAAGTAGAGTACTAGTAACTGGGTTGACGGATAAATGAATGGTTGAATATGCCTTGGAATTTAGAGGTTGTGTGTTGCTCTGGGAACATTTAAAGGCTTGTCTCTTCTGGAGCCATTTGCTTACATTGTTGGGGTAACAGGCCTAGAGATGCCCCCTGTCCCCAGAAAGAACTTGTTTACTTTCCAAAGCAAAAATCTCTCTCCTCTCTCCTCTCCTCTTTATTCCCTTCCCCATACTTTTCCCTCTTCCTTTCCCCTCTCTCATTCCAGATGCCTCAAGTAAGCTCTGAATCTCATATTTTTAGGGTTCCTCTCCTGTTATATAAACCTTGCTACACAAGCAGGTAAACATCTGACCTTCATGTCATTGCCCTGTGGGGAACAAGCATGGGGAACAGGTGTTACTGAGATGCTCTGTGAGTAAATAAAATGTCTCTTCTCTGATCCAGAGATCTTGTGTCAGGATAGGTCAAAATGAGCACAGATATAAAAACAAAGTTATCTACCCTAATCTTCTACTGATTGTTTTTCTAGAGCTGTCTATGCAGATAACAATTATATTATTATTAATAAAATTAGCCACATTTATTGAGTGCTTACTCTTTTCTGGACACAGGACTGAGGACTATAATTTGCCCAAGGTTACACACCTCGTCAGTGGTGGAGATGTAGAGAATTGGTATCTTTGCCCAGGGTGACGTTGCATTCCGTTGACTGCTTTCCAATGAAGCAAGGCAATGATGGCTATTTTGGACAAAGCACAAGCAAGCTGGCTTCTCAGTTGGAGGAAGTGGTGCTAAGTCATAAAAGGGGGAATTCTACAGAAATAGGAGCTTTCTCTGTGGGGAATGATTCCACATTATCAAAGCTGATGGCCTTTCCCATTTCTTGCCATGGGGTTCTCCTGTAATTAGACTAATTACTGTATCAGTCCTCCATTTGCCAGGAGTATGACAACACTAAGCTTGCCAGATAGTCTCCTGCTGCTTTCCCTGCTGCTCCAGGCCAATCAAAGCTTAAAGTCCCATTAGCAAGAGCCAAACTCTGAGCTGAAGTCCCAGTGTTGGGCCATGGAGGGACCTCTGATTGGTCTTGATGTGGATAGATGGGTGGGGTGTGATAGAGAGGAGAGTGAATGGAGCATTCCATTCCATTTGCTGTTTCTCTGCTCCTCCACCAACTCCTCCTCCTAATAACATGGATAAAATGCCTCCACAACCACAGTCGGTAAGCATGCATTAAGCCACAGCCCTATGCCAGGGAGTTACTTCTCCCAGCATAGTCTTCACTCTGGCCTCTGCACTTTGCTCATGCTGTGCCTTCCCCTGCAATACATTCTCCTTTCCTCTATGCCATCCCTGATTGTACAGGACCCTCTCAAGTCTCAGACCCTTAGAGAAGCTCTCTTTCCTCTGAATTTTCTAAAAATTTACCTCTGGCACAGAGTCTAACAGAAGTTGAACTTTACACTCTAAATTCAACCCAGACATTCAGTAAGTGCAGTATTTATCGAGTACTAATCAGTGTAGTGCTAGGTGTTGGTGATAGAGTCGGACTCAGCTCTGGCCTCATGTAATTTATGATCTAGCAGGGAAGACAAATTCAAGAATTATAAGTATGCTGAATGTTAAGACAGGGGAGGTAAAGACGCTTGGGTGCAGAGGACGAAGGAACTTATTCAAATCAAAGGATTCAAAAAAGCCTGGTAGGATATGAGTTTTCTTACTCTTTAGTTATTTTGCAAATAAATCTTGTCTTCTCTATAAACTGCATATGGTTCAAGAACAGGAGCCATACATGATTTAACCTTAATGTCCTTCATAATTGTTAGTCCAGAAGAAATCATCAGAAAACCCTGGCTAGTTTTAATGGGACCAATGTGACAATGTCTGCAAGAAACCTGACCCCCCTACCTCTTCACTAACATATCCATTCTGTATTCTCACTGCTGCACCAAAAGTAGAATTTAGGACACTCCTGGGGATTTAAGAGGAAGAAAATATATTTTTCTATACATTTTGATGCCCCAACTTCTTTGCCCTGCTTTTTACTTCAGTATCTTCTCTTTGAGCTGCCTCAACATAGGCCTAGAAAGAATCCTAACTCCAGATAAAAAGGGAATGTGGATCCCTCACAGGTCTGTGGGAGGGTCACTCCACAGAAAAGGGTGAGGATCTTGAATCTAACAACTTGAACAGAAGGCAGAAATGCTGACTTTCTTTTTGAAAAAGTCCATCAATAAGTCACTTTAATAAATTAATTTCATTCAACATTCATGAAAATCATACTCTGTGCTAGGAAGTGGAGAGGTATCAGGAAGTTCCAAAGGTGGCTGGGATGTGGCCAGCCCATCCAGAAGCTTATAGGAGAACAGGGAAATGAATCCATTTGGAGATAATAATAATGACAGTTTTTGATAAGTGGTTGTCCCCCAGATGCCAGGCGTTGTGGGCTGTCCATCTATTAGCTTTCTCTCCATCATAATCCTCCAGGTAAAATATCAGTATTCCTATTTTTAGGTTGAGAAAACTGAGGCTCTGAGATTTTAATTTGTCCAAAGTCATAGTGGATTGTTGCAGAGACAGGCTCTAAACCCACCTTATCAGTTTAGCAACAAGTCATGCTGGACACAAATTAGATGAAAATTTTCACGTTATAAAGTAGGATGCTATAAGTGCTCCACAAGAGATACATAAGTGTCATGAGAATACAGAAGGAGTCAGATGGCTTAGCAGCAGAGGGGCTGGTGAAGAAAGGCCTTATATGAAGATAGCAATTTCTAGATATTAATTTTTGTTTTGTTTTTATTTTTTGGATCAGAAGGATCCTTAAAGATCAGCTAGTCCAGCATTCCTTGTATATGTTCTGCAGAGCAAGATATTACTTTAAAATATGCGTGTGTCTAAGTGAGTGTGTGTCTGTGTTTAGTTTTAAAAGCCTGAGAAAGGTTTGCAAATCATGTTCACCTTTTGGCCCTCACAATACTCATTAACAAATTAAAGTCTGAGAAATCCTGTTTAATCCAGGATTTCCCAAACTTGCTGGACCGTGTCACCTCTTATAAAAACCCTATGAACATCTCAAGGAATGTTATTTTTCTAGTTTTTAAAGTGAGATATAATTGACATATAATGTTATATTAGTTTCAGATGTACAACATAATGATTCCATATATGTATATATTACAAAATGATCCACACTAATTAACATTCATCACTACATATAGTTACAAATTTTTGTGTGTGTGATGAGAACTTTTAAGATCTATTCTCTTGGCAACTTTCAAAGATATGATACAGTGTTGTTAACTATAGTCACTGCGCTATATATTACATCCCTATGACTTATTTATTTTATAATTGGAAGTTTGTACCTTTTGACCTTGTTATCCATTTTGCCCATAATCCACCCCCACCTCTGACAGCTAACAATCTGTTCTCTGTATCTATAAGCTCTGTTTGTTTGTTTGTTTGTTTGTTTGTTTTTAATTTGTTTTTAGGTTCCACATGTAAGTGAGATCGTAAAATATGTATCTTTCCCTGTCTTATTTCACTTAGCATAATGCCCTCGAGGTCCATTCATGGTAAGATTTCCTTCCTTTTTATGGCTAAATAACATTCCATTGTGTATAAAAAACACATTTTATTTATCTATTCATCAATTGATGGACACTTAGTTTGTTTCCATGTCTTGGCTATTATAAATAATATTGCAATGAAGGTGAGGGTGCATTTCTTTTTGAATTAGTGTTTTCATTTCTTTTGGCTAAGTATACAGAAGTGAAGTTGCTGGGTCACATGACAACTCTCTTTTTAATAATTTGAGGAACTTCTGTGTGTGGCAGAACTAGAACCCATTGGTAGAAGTTACATTGACATGGTTTGAATTCATTCTAAGTAAGAACTTTAACAATATAAATAATCTGAAAATGAATTGTCTTATAAGTAATGACTTCCCTGACACTAGCAGAGGTTGGTTGTTGACAGGAGATGACATAAAGGGCATTCACACATTTGAAAGAAGGCCTGATGGAGTCTTAAAACTTCTGACTGCAAAGGTCCACTAAAGGAATAGATGGAATAAAAAATAGAATAGCAAGGTACACACATGTGTGCATGCACATATGCACACACACAGCTTTGTATTACTGTTGATTTTTAAAATTAAAATGAACTTGATCCGTAAAAACAACAGAAACTCAGACTGAAAAAACATATCAACATAAAAAAAAACAGGTTTTAAATGAAAATAACACATTTCCTTCATCCTTGTCCAGCATTGTTGCTATCTTTGGCATTGCATAAGGAGGATGAATGATGTTATGGTTAAGCGGGTTGGCTCTGGAATCAGACTTCTGAAGTTCCAATCCTGGTTCTATCACTCACTGGCTGTGTGACCTATGGCAAGTTACTTTATGCCTCTGTGCCTGGGTTTTCACATATATTAAAAAGATAAGAATGATAAGAATAGTATCTACCTTATGGAGTATTGTGAGATTTACATGTAAAGTACTTAGAATGATGCCAATCATATAACAAATATTCAACACTCAATTTCTAATTAAATGAAATACTCCATTTCTTTTTATTATATGATATATAATAGCTAATTTTCTCATGATAGGAAATCAAATCCTAGGTATTCTGGAGAGACAGGTGGGGTGATGAAGGTTTTTTTTTTTTTTTTTTTTTTTTTTTTTTGATAGTTTCAATAAGAAAATGTAGACTAGCAACGCTTGATCAGAGCTGTACTTTTCAACCGGGGAAATTTTTAGACAAAAACTGGCTGCACCAGGCCAATTAGATGGTACTATTTGGGTGTGAAATCCAGGCCACCATATTTTTCAAAAGATCTCCAGGTGGTTCTAATGTGTAGTCAGAACTGCAACTTGCTGGGCCAGATTCCTGCTACTTAAGTGTGGTTCAGGGCTCAGCATCACCGAGAAGTGTTAGAGATGCAGAATCTCAGTGCCCATCTAACTCAAGACTTCCTGAATTAGAAGGTGTGTTTTAACAAGATCCTCTGGTGTTTCATATGCACATTGAGGTTTGAGGAGCATTGGGTTACATGACTTTCAAGTTTCACTTGCTGCTCTTGTCCAATAAATGCTAAATGAAATAATGCATAGTTATCTAATGTCCCAGAAAAGTCCTAAGCAGAGAGGCTTTTGGAACCTAGATCAGCATGGATGCCATCAGAGCCAAAATCTGATTTTTCCCCAGGCATGGAAATCTCGACACAAGCACACCTGTACTCACAGGCCAAGGGTAATTAATTAGCAGGGTGCCCCTGGCACTGAAGCTTCTGGTGCTAATGGAAAGTAAGATGGGAAGTGACATAGATTGATAGGAACAAGAGACAGAGAGTAAAAGAGATAAGATAACTTTATTTTCCTGAGGTCTCAATGAACTGTGGTTGTGATAGCGTTTGGTGCTGTGCATAGCTTCGTGTGAGTAATTCACACTTAGACCTGGCAGCCTCCAGTGGGGTGTGCTCACCACTCACATAGGAATCCTGAGTTCCCATTCATTGCTTCCCCCCACATCTCTTAGACATTTAGACCACAGCTTTGCACTCCTATCAACCATAATTATTTCTGTCCTCTTACTTCATCCTCAAAATCCACTTCTTCTTAACCTGAACTTCTTTAGCACTGAGTCACTACCTTTTTCACGTGCTGGTGAGCAAGGCACTGGTCTGTGTGGTAAGACAGATAAAGAACCCAGGGATGGCCACCATACAAAAAAGCATCAAAAATTCAAAACTAAGTCAAGTATCAACATATCCTATTGACTATCCAAATGGGAACTCACCAGACCTGATGATAAGAACAGTAAAGAAAAGATTAGTAGGCTTCTAGAACTTAACAACCTGGCAGAAGAAGCCCAGCAGAGAAAAGCAAGGTACACACACATGTACGTGCACATATGCACACACATACAGCTTTGCATCACTATTGATTTTTGTGCAGGGATTTAGGGCTTCAACTTTTTTTTTTAAATTATGGTGAACTATATATAACATAAAATTTACCCTTTTAACGAGTAGAGTTCAGTGGCATTAAATACATTCATATTGTGTAATCATCACCACAATCCATCTCCAGAAACTTTCATCTTCCTAAACTGAAACTCTGTACCCATTGGGCACTAACTCCCCATTCCCCTCTCCCACAGTCCCTGGAAATCTCTATTATACTTTCTGTCATTATGAATTTGACTACTGTAGGGCTCTCTGAAGTTGAATCATACCCTGATTGTCCTTTTGTGATTGGCTTATTTTACTTAGCATAAAGGCTTCAAGATTCATCCATACTATAGCATGTATCAGAATTTCTTTCTGATTTTTACCCTATATCTTGCCACTCCGGGAGACAATGAATAATCATCTATCTAGACAAGGTCATTTTATGTGGTGGAAGAGGACACAGGGAGGCATACAATTAATCTCTGCTTCATCAACAAAGGCAATCAACATAAGAAAAGGAACCCAGGAGATGGGATTAGAGCCTCCATCTATGAATGTAATAGAAAAAAATTGAGGGTGAAATGGGAAGAGTTGATGAATAAGAGGATAGTACCAGAGACCCAGAGGTGGGCATGAAGCTGGTGAGTGTGTATGTGTGTGATAGGAAAAATTCTTCTATAGCTGATTTAGCTTCCTAAATTTCACCTGCTCATATGTCAAGCATGCAGGGCTGCCTTTGGGTAGCACCATTTGTTCTAGAGCACTGGTTTGCAGAATGTCATTCATCACTTCGGGCTATTCTTAGTCTTCTGGTGGACTATTCTCAATGTGTTTGCAGCTGGGTCAGTTACTGACAAGAGCTGATTTAACCCCTCCTCCCTCTCTTCCTTATACCTGCTCACTGGGTAATCCAAGGCTCAACCCAGGACATAATTACAGCCCCAGACTTCAGAGAGCTCACACCTCAGGAGGGAGCAAAAGTGGGAAGACTGTCTCTTGTTTAGAGTCTCAGAATAAGATGTCGGAGTTGGAAAACACTTCAGCAGTGCCATGACCTTGTTTCATTCTGAGGAAACTCAGGACTGGGAGGGTGGGGTAACTTGCTCAAAGTCACTCAGTGGAGCAAAGACAAGTGTGCAGGTCTTTGCTGTTTCCCCAAGCCTCAGTTACTTCTAAGTTGTGATCACTTCAGCAACAATGAATTCTCCTTCTCCACATCCTTGCCAACCTCTAGTTTCTCCAATTGACTAAATACTTCTGCCCACGCCTTCTGGGGTTGAAGACAGGAAAACCCATTTCAGGGGTAGCCCTTGAATCAGCCCCCAACCTGCCCTCATTATCTCCTATTAGTCCTATTCTCTCCCAGTTGTGCCTTCTTTCTTACCCTCTAGGATCCCTCTTTCTTTTGCTCACATTTTCAACCCAAACTGCTGTGAGGTCTTGGGCAAATCATCTGCAGGGTAAATCCCAACTAGAATAAGAAATTAATGGGCAAATTGAATGTTGCCATATAGGACTTGAAATAAGTTTTGTATCTGAGAAGCTAGTCCCAGCCCCCACCCCAAACCACTCTTTACACACCATTTGTTTCTAGGGCCCCTCAACTGCTCTCTTGTTTCCATGAAATGACTGAAATGCCCTAAAAGGGACAGCTCAAGATTTTTATTACTACTATATTGATTCAGGCAAGTTCTTACCTTAGGAATTTCGGACTGATCTGAGCAAAAATTTTTGAAAGTCCCAACACACCTACTTTAATCTCATTAGTGCAAATTCAGCTGACAGGCACCGAAGCAAGGGAGGTGGGGAGAGGGGGCCTGGATGTGCAGCCACTTACAAGGGGCAATTTCCTTTGCACCTGGAGATGAGAAATCACAGTTGTCAGCCCTTGCTTTGAAAGACAGGAAGATTGGCGATAAAGTTGATAAAGTCAGAGTTGCATGTGAAGAAAGGATACATTCCATTCCCTCCCAGAGAGGAAGGAGCGGCTAATGGGAACAGCTAGAAAAAGAAAGGATCACAAGAAAAAGGAGAGGTGGAGTGGGTGTCTCCAACAGTTCACACCTCTCAGAAGAGAGAACAGGGATTAAAGCCATCAAAACAAATGAAGCTGCCCTCTCCCCTTCGCTTTCCTAATGCCTGTATTGTAAGCATTGTCCATATCTGCCATCCTAGGCAGGAATTACTTAGAAGTTTTAAATCTTTGCCTGTCTTCCTCAGGGTTCAACCGACATTGTGCTTACTCCTTCCCTCTGTATGTCTCAAATGACTCTCCAACAGTAGCTCCAAGAATTTGGATCTGGAAACTTCCCTTCTGACAGAGAATTGCCAAATCTTTATTTTGTCAAGTAATAATGCTAAAACAAAACAGAACAAAACAAACAAGCAAACAACCCAAAAGACAAAACGAAGTGAAAAACAAACAACTATCCTCACCATGATTTCTTTTTTTAAGAGGCATTTTAATACACAATAAATAAAGCTCCTTACATAGCTCTTAATTTTCTCATTTTGACATGGTCCTTAGCATTGGGGCCTGGGGGTTAAAAACCTACCGTCTTTGGGTAACTGAAAACTTTGTTTCCAACTTCAGCTCCTACCATTGTCCCTGATCTACTTCCCTCATCTGAAATATGCCCTTTACTCCATCTCAACAAACCAGAGTAGTCTATGTCTTCCCACTCGCTACACCCTCTCATAAATGCCCTCTCCTTCCTCTTTCTGGTAACTCTTGCTCATCCTTGAGCTCCTCTTCCTCAGAAGCCTCCCCTTCCTCTGCAGGCAGAGGGTGACCTCTTCTCTGTGCCTTTTTTTAAAAAAATATTTTTTAAATACAATTACAGAAGTGTTACTTTTGTGGCAATTGGAGTCCCAATAACACACACCTTTAGGTCCTTATCACCGATGAGGAAATTACTTTCAACTTGGTGAATATGAGAAATATTCATTCATTAAAAGCACGTTTTGCAAACAGAGACTTATGGGCATGGACTATAGACTAGTGGTTACCAGAAGAGGTAAGGGATGGGGAGAGGGGGGAAAGTAGATGGGGTAAAGAGGGTCAAATATGTGGTGACAGAAAGAAATCTAACTATGGAAGGTGAACACACAATGTGTGTGTGTGTGTGTGTGTGTGTGTGTGTATGTGTGTATATATATATACATATATATATATATATGTATATATATATACACCTTATATATATATATACATATATATATATATGTATATATATATATACACCTTACTATTAAAGTATACAGCTGAAACTTATTGGATTTATTTAACCAATGTCACCATAAAAAAGAAGAAAAAGTACATTTTTGAGGTAGAAGATGGGTCAAGCCTAAAACTGGTTAACCATGTGGAAATAGGATATGTACCTCTTGGTGGAGGGGACACGGGTTACAGCCAGGGAAGACAGAGAGCTGAAACCCCCCTACCCCCTCACCGCTCCCCAGGAGGAAGAGTTCTAGAGTTCTGCATTATATATATTTAGGACCATGATAGGTGGTTACAAAGGCGTTTTTAGGTGATTGGCATTTGAGGTCACTTTGACTGACACTTAGCTGTTATATAACTTTTGCCTAGTGCGCATGTACTTACCCAGAATTCAGTCTGTTATAATTAGGTTCATGAACTTTCAGGCATAAACATAGTATGATAGTGAAGCTTAAATTGTGGGCAAATTAGGGTAGTACCTTCTGCGCAGGCATCTGTAAGCCAGATTAGGCCAGCTAAGATTATGACCTTCCTGTCCTTTATCTCTGGGAATGCAGGAGGGATTCTCTAACTACCAATTGGGTGTTCTTTGGATGGTCTCCAGGCTGGGCTTCCATTCGTTCGTTCCCCCTGTCACTCATGTCTGACTACCTAACAGAAGTGCCCCCCATTCACGGATTTACTTTCCTTTGTTTCAGTTACCCTGAGCCACGTGTAGTCCGAAAATATTAAGTGGAAAATTCCAAAAATGAACAGTTTGTAAATTTTAAATTGCACGCCATTCTGAGTAGTGTCACGAAATCTTGCACCATCCTACTGTGTCCCACCCAGAATGTGAATCATCTTTTTGTCCAGCAGTAGACGCTACCCACCCATTAGTCACTTAGTAGCCGGTATTGTCAGAAGATCAATAGTAACCTAATGGTATGTCACAACACCTACGTCATTCACCTCACTTTATCTCATCATGTTGGCATTATATCATCTCACAATATTTTGAGAGAGAAAATGAGAAAGAACCACATTTACAAAACTTTCATCACAGTACAATTTTATATTTTTATAGTTTTATATTTTTGTTGTTAATCTACTACGCCTACTTTATAAATTAAACTTTATCATAGATATGTATGTATAGAAAAAAAGCATAGTATATATAAGATTCAGTACCATCTGTGGATTCAGGCATCCACTGGGGGTCTTGGACCATATCCTCCATGGATGGCGGGGGCGGGGGGAACTAGTGGAATCATACTACATTGTAATTGGTTGCATTTATACATCTGCCTCTCTCCCTCTGTGAACTCCTTGAAGGCAGAGGTGATTGCTCACTCCATCTTATGGTTCTAAATATCCTGCAGAAAGTTTCCGTCCCAGCAGGGGTGCTCAGCTGTTAGTGGAGGAGGGAATGACTGGCACATTGGCCCCTTAATTCACAGACTCAGCACTATATAGCAATATGAAGGCTACACCAAAGTAGAAAACAAGGTCCTGGCCCTTGGGGAGTTTACTTTTAGGGAATTCGGTAAATCAAACAGACTTAAATACGACAATATAAACCATTTGGAATCAGTGTGACTCAGACTATGAGCATAATAGCTGAGGAAATTTTAAAGGAAGGAGAAGTCATCTCAGGACAGAGTTTGTCAGAGGTGGTTTCATGGAAGAGTTGAGTTTTAATCTGGGCCTTGAAAGAAGTATAGAACTCAAATTGGCAGAGGAAAGCAAGGGTAATCAAGGAAGGGTAAAGAGCAGGAGCAAAGGGTTGAAGGGATTATTCAGTGGCAAAAACAGGCTCTGCACTAGGGTTAGGACATGGTGGTAAGAGCTGAGAAACCCAACACGGGCATTCTGAAAGAGAGGCAGGCTAGGTGGGAAAACTTGAATTAATCAATAGGGAGACCTAAAGGCCAAGCAGAGTAATAGAATTTTACAGTTGAGAATGAGCTTTTTATTTTTATTGGAAAGATGAGACATCCTGCAATCCAACCCACTCCATTTTACAGATGAGAAAATCGAAGCACAGGGAGAGAGCGTGTCTTTTTCAAGGTAGTAGGAACAGCAGAGACGACAGTAAAAATAAACGTGATGGCTGACTTTTATAGAACCCTTACAATGTGCCAGGCATTGTTCTGAGCACTTTCTATGTATATCTCATTGAATCCCTACCACGACCTTATGAAGTAGGTACCCTATTTATCTCCATTTTGCAAATCAGGAAGCTTCAAGATAGCTTGCTCAAGTTCATAAGGTGACATGGATAACTGACAGAGTCAGCACTCTGGAATTGATCTCATAGGGAGCTAGTGCTAGCAGAATGAACATAGGATTTGGAGTCAAAGGACATGCATTCAAACTGACTCCACCCCAGTAGTCAGGTGACCTCAGGCAAGTTACCTAACCTTGTTGATCCTTGTTTCCTCATTGGTACAAAGGGGATCATAATTCCTACCTCACAGGATTTCTGTGGGGATTAAATAAGATTATATGTGTCAAATTCTTGGCACATAGTTTGTGCTCAGTAAACATTGGTTCCTTCACCTTCCCATCTCTTCTTTCCAGGGGCCTTGAAACCACCTCTGTGGTCCCATGACTGTAAGTCCTCCTCCTCCCCCCATTCTGCCCCCTCCACCTCCAGACACTAGTCTTGCAGGCTAATATGTTCTGCCCTGGAGGTAACTGTGAAGTGGACATAGGGGCTGGGAAGGAGGGATCTTGCTTTCCTGATAGATTGGTACCATTCTCATTTGGCTCTGGTGATGTGAGCAGTATGGGTGGCAGAACAAATCTGTTGCCTTGCTTGGGGTGAGGTTCAGGAAATCTCAGAATGAACAAGTGAAAAGACACAAGCTAAACTCCCCAACTCTTTCATGGAAAACCTCTCCCTGGCCCAAGCCCTTGGTTTCCTGGATTTCTTGAGTTCCTTATTTCCTCTCCACTCTCTTTACTTAAACTATCTCACGTGCTGAGTTGTGCTGCTTAATTGTTGAATAGGAGGCCTCCTTAAAAACTTGTACAAGGAGACTAGTTGGTAGAGGTCAAGCATTTGTAATAAGAACTTTGCTCAAACCAGGTTTCCTGAGATGGAGAGATAAGATGTGTATTTTCATTCATGGCTAAGCAATGAGATAGGATGGATGATCATTTCTCCTTGCAAACTTAAAGTGTTTAGATAATTTAACAGTTTCTTGGCCTCTTGGTTGCAAACCACCATCTTCTACTTCTGAGAGAGCAGCAAATTGGAGCATAGTTAGAAGTCAGTATTTGGGGCTATCGAAGTGAATTAACTGGGTTATTAAACTCTTTGAAGAAAAGGTCATGTTAGGTGAACCAGGAGTTAATAAATCTGTACATTGTAGATGCTCTTTCTATTGCATTTAAATGAAGGGGAATGAGGCCTCAGGAAAGACATCAGGGGGATGCAACTCAACATTTTTAAAGCACCTGCTGTGTGCATGGCACTGTTTGTGTGTTTTGTGTCTGTTGTCTTGCTTAATCTTTCCAATAGCCCTATAAAGCTGATGAAACAGAAGCGCCTAGTCAGCCAGTCCTGGTTTTAATCACTCTTACATTCTAGCTGTGTAACTGAGACACATTAACTTCCCTCAGCCTTAATTTCCACGTTGAGAAGCAGGGATAATAGCACCCATCTCATAGAGGAGTTTGGAAGTTGAAAGATTGTCAAGAACACAGCACCCTCTTGGCTCAGGGCCAGTGGCTCATAACTGGCTAGTGCTGTGTGTGAGGGAGTCAGAGAGCTCTGTAGGATAAGCCTTGGCTCTGAAGCTTGGGAAGGGTTCAGTTTTGTCTTGTTGCATCTAAAGAAGCAGTTTGGTCGACTTTGAGTGTTTTGGAAAGTGGGGGAGAGCTCTGGGGTAGAAGTTTTTTGGCCCATAGCTATCTTGTCCAGGTCACCGGCCCTCAGTTTCCACATCTGAAATGACATGGCTGGACAAGAGGATCTCTAAAGTTCCTTCCCACCCTGCAAAGAATCCAGTGTTCCAAAACGTAAGTTCATTTATATAATCTTACCAATCCCATTCCGGCTTTTCACATGTGACAGGCAGCTTAGGCTGTACAAGGAAAATATCTCTTAAACAATTTCAAAACAAAACAAAGCAAGTTACAGGCACTGCCTCTGGATTGGATACATTTTCCATTTCTTACCCTATTTACCTGCGCAGGAAACAAAAACAACTTTTTTTTTCCTTTATTTTATTTTATTTTTTTAAAGAACACACACATTGTTTTTCTACCTGGCTTTCATTAGGGCCTGGTGCCAACAACTTGGATAAGATCTTTCAGGAACTTTTATAATGACACATATTTATGCAAATTGTCAAGGTGTTTATAGCAACAGGTACCACAACAGCACCCTGAGGTTTCAATTAGTGAAAAGCAGCCAGGCACCCTAAATAAGCAGCTTTAAACACTATGAATATTAGAGGACAGCTCTAGAGCCAGGAGGGTGGGGTGAGATCTGTCAAAAAGACAGATTCTGGAGCACTCCATGCTTCAACATGGCTGCTGCCTGATCAAACCATATGGGTCAAAAACCCTTGAGCCTGGGTTTCCTATCTGTCCAGAAAGAGGGTGTAGCTACCCCATTTTATGGGTTCCAGGATAACGATGAGCCATATCCTGGATTGGCTGCCCATTAATCCTACCCTATCTTTTATTACATAGACTGTAGGGTGGAGGTATTACTTTAGCAACCCCTGCAGTCCAAAGGCTCTATGTAAAGTCAGGCCTACAAGGACACAGGCTCACGTGTGCAGTGATTATAGTTATTCGGACCTGAATGTAAGGCCTGGGTCATGGCCCAGATCTACCACTTACTAACTCTGTGACTTTGGATAAAATACTTACCTTTCTTGAGTCTCGTTTTTTCTATTTTTAAACATAGATAGCCAGACTCAGATTTTATTCAAAGTCACACTTTCTAGCTATGTGTAATGTGCTCACTTCATTTGGTTGTCTGGGAGTTAAATGTTTATTAAGAGCTAGCACAGTGCCTGATAGGCAGTAAGCATTCAAGCAATGGGCATTATTATTATGTAGTCATCGTCATTATCATTGTCACCATCATCATCTTGGGATATTTCCCAAGCTATATTGGCAGGGGTGTGTTAATAGGCAGTATTCAAAAAATGGTTCTGTGGTCAAATTAATGAGGGAAGTGCTAACTAAGAAGCAAAGGTGAACAAGCTTCCTTCCTGCAAGATTTCCCAAAGCTCTAATGAGGACTGCAACTTTTTGAAGGGGACTTATAGTGTTCACTGTTTCTCAGATTGATTTGTCATCCAAACTCTCTTTGGTTGTAGGCCATTTGGGGGACCAGTCTTCTATAAAATACCTTTGGTAAATCCTATTCTGATCAAGGCTTAGAATAGGAGAAAAGATATCTCAAAAAAATTCCTTGGTGAGAGAGGAAAAGCAGGACATTTAAGGAAGAAGCAAAAAATAAAGGACTTGAAGAGAAAAGATCTGGATGAAGGTATACACTGGAGCCACCTGGACGCCACCATTAAGTATGAGCATCCAGTGCAATCCCTGTTTTTCAGGAAGCTCTCATTACCTTAGCTTGCTTTGAATCTCCACACAAATCTTTGAGGTAGCCAGGCTCAATTGTCTCCATTTTACAGATGGCTATAGTTAGGCATCGTTGGGTTAAGCTTTTAGTCCAAGACCACAGGTGGTGCCTCTGAGATGTAAGCCCACTTTCTCTAATATCAAGTTCAAAGTATTCTGTATGGGTGAGAAGAAGGTTGATTTACATTCTAGCATGCAGATCATTTGAACTCCACTTAGACTAAAGTTCAATTATTTAAATCAATTTTGGCTTATTTTAGTCTTTAGATGTCATCTGATTGTTTTCATTTGTAGCCTCTTCCCAATGTTTAAAATTGTAAAAATTTGCTCTGTTGAAAAGCATAATTGGAACCTTACTAAATTTTTTTAAAAATAAGTGTTTGATTTAGTGAAATCAAATCCCCCTTTCCTGCCTCCCTTTCTTTTTAACCCCATCTCTATCTTTAAAGCTCGTGGCCTTGGGTTCAGTCTCCTGAGCTCAAGTAAAACCCTCACAGAGCCCTGTGACCTCTCTGCACAAATTGCTAAAGTCATCCTGTTTCCTTAGTTCTCTGAGATAAGGAAAATTCCAAGGGACTGTTAATAAGTGCAAGAAACAGCATCCCACCAGCACTCTATTTAGGTTGGATAAAAAATGTACATAGCGAAAATGCAAAGTGCCCTGGGCAGCTACAGGACCCAGAGATGTTCCTATACCTCATTACCTGGTGGTTGATTACTAGGTCACATAGAGAACTGCATTCATTGTGGCATTAGAGGTAATGCTGCGTGCTGTGGGGGTTGTTCCCTCTTACTCTTGCTGTGTGTGCTAGAGAACCCTCCTGCCAAGGGATAAGAGGCACATGCAGTAAACATTTATTTCAGGTGGTTGTGATCAATTAGGTACCAAGTGGGAGTCTTGCCTGTCACACCCAAGTTTCTCAAAGCCATCTCTAGGCACCTGGGAAAGCATGTGGAGAAAAGCCTTTCTCTTCTTTCAGTTTTGATGGCTGGCTTTTGTTTTTTGTTTTTGTTTCTCCTGGGAAACCAAATTCGAACAAAACAAAAAAGCTTGATCTTAAGTCTAAGACCCTGAGAACAGAGACTCTTTCCCTCACTCAGTCCTTCACAGGCATTGATGAAGGCTTTTCTGTGTGCACAGCACTGTGTGAAATCTCTGAAAGAAGCTGAAGTCTGAGAGCAGACCACCAGGAACTCATAGGCTAACCGAAGTGATAAGATTCCCAAACAAAGTAGCAGGAGTAAAAGGCAAGACAGCATTATCATTGGAGGCTGTAGAGGACATCTGCCATTTTTGTTAGTTCTTTGGGGAGCCACCCTTCCACATTGCAGATGGTCCTGGTGGGACTGGCCACCACAATCCTAGCAGAGGAGTAAATAAGTGAGCTAAGTGCCTTTTCTACTAAGGACTGCATTTTGAGTTTGGACACAGAGAGAAGTAACATGTTCAGAAAGGGAAGAAAAGAAGAAAACACAAAGGTTATTGGTAAGTTATTGGTAATATTCTAGCATTGGTTTGGGCAATGGGGTAAAAAATTTTACTATATTATTTAACATGCACACATATATAAAATGCAGTAAAACAAAAGACAGCCTTCAATGATTATGACTAATCCAACTCTGTGAAATTAAGATCCGATCAGTCAATTAATAAATAGAAAATCCTGGATCCATTGCATGTTAATTATATGGGCCAAGTTATGTTGCTCAACAAATCTTAATCTCAGTTTTCTTGACTGTGGGGAACTAAAAATCATTAGTATTATAAAGATTAACTGAGCAATAAATGTGAGCTAATGTGTTTTTATAACAGCTTTTTTGATTTATAGTTCATGTCCCATACAATTCACCCATTTAAAGTCTACAATTTAGTGGTTTTTAGTGTATTCAGCCTTGTGCAACCATTAGCACAATCAATTTAAGAACATTTTCATCACTCAAAAAGAAACCCTGGGCCTATTAGCAGCCACTCCCTACATCCTCTCATACCCACTACCTAAGCCCGAGGCAACCAGTCATCTATTTTCTGTCTCTATAGATGTGTCTGTTCTGGACATTTTGTATAAATGGAATGATATAATATGTGGTCCTTTGTGATGCGAGGTAATATTTTTATCTTTCCCTAGAGGAGAAATTCTTAAAGTGTAGCTATGTGAATCCTTGTTGACCTACAAATATCTGCAGCTTGGCTGCTCACATTAGTGCTAGCTGTAATCATGATCATCAGAACAAAAATAATTTTCTTTTAAATGATTAAGCACTATCTATCATCGAAATACTGCAATACGTTGTCTTATTCATACAAATCTAATAACACCCATGAAGTAGTCATAGAGAAGCCAAGCCACTTTGTCAAGGTCACATGAGTAGGTACTAGTTTATGAGTAGGTACTAGTTTAAACTAGAGATTCATACCCAAGTCTGTGTGACTCCAGAGTCTAGGATCCTAACATGATCTGAAAATGTCCCTGTGTATGATGAAGTGCTATTTCTTTTTCGGGGAAGGAAGATGTAATTAGCTTAAATTATACAATGACTTTTTTGTTCTGATAAAGCTAATTTGCAGTTTTCTTTGGCATCAAGTAGGGTTAAGGGCTTGAGGTATTCTTTGCTTTATTCATACTGAACCTTTTTTTCTAGAAAAACTTACCTGTGGAAAGAGCGACAAATTATCACTTGAGTGAAAATATGCCTGTGAATGAGTAGTAGGCTGTTGACTTAAGGGTTACTAAAGACATAAAGAGCTCACTAAGTCCTTAATTGGTGTTCAGTTAATGATGCACCTTACTGTTCTGAGGTTCCTGTGGTTATCAAACCAGAGAAACAGGAGCTGCTATTTAATGGGCATTGAGACTGACTTTCTCTGAGTGTCTAGCAGCTCCCATTTCATATTGGAAATAAATGACAGGTAACAAAGGAATGAGATAGGGAGAAATCATTAAACCTAACTTAATTTAACATATATTTAAACTACTGTGCATATTGTTACTCTGCTAGACCATGGTGATTCCAGAATTTCTGTAAAGGAGGGAGCCAGTATTTTTGTTGGAAGAGGGCTCTTAGGAGAATATTTTTATACCAATTGTACAAAACAGAGAACACTGTTTTGTTTTGTTTTGTTTTGTTTGATTATCTATTTATTTGGAGGAAGCATTGTCACTTTTGGAAATTATACTCTCCCACAGAAAGCCACAAAATTCATGGATCCTTCTTCTCTACTTAGCCTCAAGGGAGCTTAACAGGGCCTGATTAAGCAAAGAAAGTCATCAAACGTTCTTCGACAGCTCAGAAATCCCTGAGGTTGAGTTGAGTTTTAGGTGAAGGGTTCATGCTGGTGTCAAATGAGTTCTTGCCATCTCATCACTGTCCACAGTTGACAGGACGACAGTTCTACCACACTCACACTGACAGCCAGGAGGCAGGCATTCATGTTTGAGACCCGAAGGAAGAAACACCTGGCTGTGATCACCTGCAACTATACTGTTAAATTTTAATGAAATAACTTCATGACCCATTTCCAGGAAAGCAAGGACTTCAAATGATGCCCAGGCTTTAAGGGTCTGCCTTTCTGTCCCTGCGTGCTGTCCTGGCCTCCTTCTCACTATTTACCTCAGAGGCTTCTAGATTTTTCTTCTTTGCTGAGCACCTAGGATTCTTCTTTTATCCCTGCCTTGTAAAGGGGGAAAACAAGGCATTAAGTTATGTGACAAATTCAGCCCATGTGGTGCAGTGATTTTCAGCCTGCCCCAAATCTCAGTAATAGGTGAGAGAAGCCTGATTCATACTTTATTTAATCAGGAAAATTTTCCTTCCACTCTAGAAAAAGCAAATTAGCTTTACAAGAAAACCAACATTTTAAGTTGGCTAGTTTCTGGAAATAGGAGAAAATCACAACTAGCTGGTGTGTGTCTATGGAGGGCCTTAAGTTGCCTCAATTTATTATTACTTGGAGCAGACTGAACTGGAGAGTGGGTGGTAACTTAAAGAGATAAAGACATGAAAGAACTACTTTGAACTCGGGAGATTCAGGTTGTCCCCCACGCCCCTCCTCCCCCCAAAAAACTCACTAACACATAAGCCCCACAAGGGCAGGGGATTTTGTTGCTTGGAACTTAACAAGGCTCTCAATAAAAAATTATTAAATGAATGTGTGAAAGTCACTATTGATCAATGATATGGATGATCAAAAACCTGTTTTCACCCTCTGATAGGATTTACAGGTCAGTCCCTCCCATTTCGACTCCTGAGAAGGCTACTGTGCATCACTATCAGCACAAGTACCACTCCTACTGCCACTATTAGTACTCCTAGGTATGCTCATTGCTATTATTGATTGTTAATTCTATGCCAGATAACATACTAGGCAATTTACATTTACATTTATATTTAAATTGAACCTAACAAAAACCCTGTGAAGTAGGTGTTAGCATCCCCCATTTTACAGATGAGGAAACTGAAATTCACAAAGTAATTTGTTCACAGTTTCATGGTTAACAAACAGCAAAATAGGGATTTTAATGTAGATCTAACTGATCACAAAGCTCACTATTTTTTTTTTCCCACTACACTACCAAGGTGTAAAGGGGAGAATGATTGGTGTGCTCTATTAAGAGGTTCTAAAGGGAAAAACGTTTATGAGAAAAAAAAAAGTATCCCCAGTGAACTCCAACATGAGTCAACAGTTTCCATTTTAATGTTATTGTTTGTGGTATTAATGTTACTATTATATTTTTCTAGAATTCATGTCAAGTTTGTAATACATGCAGACATTCACTTATATATAATGTTAGGCATCTTTTCTGAGAATAGGAGTCATAGGATGCATGCTCTATCATTCTTAGAAGAGCATTAGCCACTGTGTAGTCACAGAAAGATCAGGAACCTGCCATTTAAAAACTATTCAAATAGTTCCTTGATTAAATATCATTATTAATTGTAAAAGATTATGAACCCTATTGTGTCTACCCTGGAAATGACAACTTATTTCATCATACAATTACCAGATTCATTCTCACACACAAATCAGCCATTATCAATGCATCCAATGATTCATATAGCCAAACATCAGTCTTCTAGAAAAGTGGTGACATGGCATGGTAGATAGACATCCAATATGAAATGGCAGGTGGTCTCCTTGGTTTGCTAAATACCAGAGGGACTAGAAATCTGCAGAAGATGTTGATACAAAAATGAATACATCCCTTACTATTTGGTGAAGAACAGAAGGCAGAACTGGGTTGATAGGAGGTAACTAACTGGGAGAAGAAAAAAACAACCTTTCCTCGATCTCCTTTTCTGGCTCCAGGCTAAGCTCTCAAAATATATGACAATGACTCCCCTAGTCCCTTAACTAACTAATTAATGAGTTAATTCAATTTAAAAAATTGCCTTAACCCGTATTTTTCTCCATCTAGTGACCCTCCTCCCTGACAATTCCTCAAGAGTTGTTTATATGAGCCATCTCTCCTTCTTCTTCTTTAGATCTCTCTTGAGCCTTTGAAACTTATCTTGACATGTTCACCTGTGGCCTCTGAGCTGTCAGCTATCCTTGACAATCACTCTCTCCTTCAAGAAACACTTTCTTCACTTGATTTCCAGAACATCACTACTTCACTTGCTAATCCTTCTGTTTCCTTTTCATCTTCCTAATTCTTTTGACCTCTCAATGCTAGAGACTCCTCAAGCTTTGGTCTTTGGAAAGCTTTTTGTTCTCTAGGCGATCTTATCCAATTCTTCTACTTTAAATACAATCCACATATCAACAACCCCAAAATTATTTCTCCAAGTCTGGTCATTCCCTGAATATCAGACCGGCTTACCCACTGCCTAGTGTGCATCTGTGCTTGGATACCTCATAGGCATTTCAAACCTAACTTGTCCAAAACTGAACTTTTCTGATTTCTTCCAGCCCTCAGACCACTCCCCTCATAATCATCTTTATATCAGCCTATGCAACTCAATTCTCTCTATTGTTCCAACCAATACCTTGGTACTATCCTTGATCTCTCTGCTTCTTCTGACTTCTACTATATCTCTTAGGAAAATCCTGATGGCTCTACCTTCAAAATATTTCCAGATTCTGACCACTCCTCCTCATCTCCATAGCTGCTTGCCCTAGTCAAAGCCACCATCATCTTTAACCAGGATTACCGAAGTTGTCTCCTTAATGATCTTCCTGCTTCCATCCCCATTTCCCTTAGTCTATTCTCTGTAAGGCATCTAGGATGACCTTATTAAAGCTTAATTCTGATTATGTCACCTTCTCTGTTTGAAAAAACATCCAGTAGCTTTTTGGTGAAAGTCAGAGTGCTTGCAGGGGTCCACAAGGCCCTTTGTTAGCCCTTCCTATCTCTCTCACCTTTTGCCTGCTACTGTTCTCTCCTTCACTCACCTGCAATTCCACTCTTTGCTTTTCCAAAATTTATCAAAGACACTTCTGCCTCAGGGTCTTTATTCTTACAGTTTCTTCTATCTGAAGTACTTAAAAATTCATGTGGCATACTCTAACTTTATTCAGGTCTCTGCTTAAATGTTGCAGCTCGGGGAGACTTTCTGACCAAAATTCCACTTCTTTATCTTTGTCTTCTTAACTGTTTTTATTTTTCTTCATTGCATGCGTCACCAGGTGACACTTTATATATTTATGTATCTGCATGGTCTGCCTTGCTTTGTTATAATCTTTTTTAACGCTGGCATTTGGAGGTATTTTGCTCACTGTTTTAGCCCAATTGCTCGAATAGTCCTGGTATGTAGTAGGTGTTTAATGAATATTTATTGAATAAATGATTCATTTCCTGGAGGAAAGTGAATCTTAAAGAACAGGTAAGAATTAATCAGGCAGGTAAGAATGGAAGAGGATTTTGGGCAGAGGAAAGAATTATACACAGTCAACTCCAGTATGAGTCAACCATTTCCAAAGCCCAGAGACCTAAGAGAACTTGGCAGATTCAATAACCTACAAGTAGTGACTATGAAGAGCCACTTCATTAACACTCACATCCTTTCAAGGGTCTCTTGAAAAGTGGGACCCCTTCATTCCAGGGTTCAGGCCATTGCCAAACTAGTTCTTGGGAGAAATTCTTTTGATCTGAGCTGGGTAGCTGTTATTCCTTCCCAGCTCAGGAGCTCTCACCTGAGGAGCAGAAGCGGGTGGGAGGGAGGTGCAGGGAAAGGGAGGAAGTGAAGAGAGAAGAGGAAGGAGGAACTCTCAGTTTAATCCTGTGGGTTCATTACACTGGAAAGGTGGGTCCAAGAAAGCCATGTTTAGCAGGTAACGGGCCTTAGCTGTGTGACTCAGCAGCCTCCAGCATAGCAGCCAAGCTGAGTTGGTTAAAGGAAGTATAGTTCCCCAAGGCCCAAGTGAGGTTTAAAGAGCCCACGAAACCTATTGCAAAGCCATTCATTGTCCCAGCAAGATGCTTCAAAACCAGTCTCAGAACTCATCCAAAAAATGGGCGTCTTGATTCAAGTTCACAATGCATGTGAACAAGTCGCCTAGCATCTGCCAGGAGGCCTTAGTTCCATGTGACTTGGGAAAGTAATAGAGTTCCGCTGAGTGTGCAGCCCATTAGTAAAGGGCCACTGGCTCCCAAAGGCTCTGGGATTTAGATACTCAGCCTCCACAATGAGGTTGCTTCATGCTCCTCTGGCTTCTTCCACTGAAGCGTCCCAGAGTGCATTCCCAGAGTGAATGATTTATTCTATTAGGTGGATAAGGCTCAGAGAAGCCAAGTCTTGCCTGCAGCCACCCAGCAAGTTTGTTCCTGAAGTTGGAATTGAGACCCAGACCTCCCAGCCCTGTTGTGGCCATTGGAAGGTGCCCTCCAAGGAACTCCAGAGGACAGCACAGGCCATGAGGCAAGCCTTCTTGCATGGGAACTGAGAACGACAAAGGGGGTGAGGCAGGCACTGGGATGGAGCACTGCAGATTCATCAGCACAGCTGGAAAAGCAACCGGGCTTCCTACCCAAGGTGTGTCAGTGGCATTTTCTTTGTAAATAAAGGACATCAGTACTGAGATTAGTAGTTGTATAATCATAAAATATTGGAGTTGGAAGCGGCCCCAGGAGAGCATCAGATCTATTTACTGGTGAGGAAATGGAGATCCAGAAAGACTAACTCACTGCTCAAAGTCACACAGTTGGCTCATGAAAGAGTGAGTACTGGAGCCCACGTATCTTAAGCATTGTGCTTTTCCAAATGCCAGAAATTCTTACAATAATTGCCTGTCCTTTGACAGCACTTTGAAACTCAGTAAATCACCATCCCAAACATTAGCAAGCTTTTCCCCTCTGCTTTCCTGCCATCTGAACTGAAATGGCATTAAAGAACCAGAGGCAAAGGGATAGTATGCCTTGCTCAGACCTGTTATCTAAGACTTAAAACCTCCCGAATCTTCTATTCATTTGGTTTTAGAGCCAAAATTAACACAGTCATGGAAAGAAATGCTGGGAAATCTCAAGAGAGGTTTGCGAAGCCAGCTTCTGGGGCTGGTGAACCTGGTCTCACCGACAAGTCCAGCCCCCTCTGGGGCAGGTGTCTAAGGGAGACGTGTCTGAAACAGTGTTCTCAGGCTTCTTGCCTAGGCCTTCCATCCCACTGAGTGATATCATGGCTCTTGCAGAGGAGGCACTGCCAACAGGAGCTCTCTCATCCCTCACCCACCAGGTGTTCTTCCAGCAACCACATCAGCTTGGCAGGAGTGCCACTGCTGGGTGCTGGGATGGGCAAAGAGGTGCAGCTCTCTCTCCTCTGCGGTCCAGGTGTCAATAGATGGGATATAGATGAGCCCTTCCCTTAACAAATAAATAGGACTTTTATAGGCTGAGTAATGCACACAGGATGAGCCAGACTATCAGTTATTCCAGGTTTCCCAGCCAGGGTCTAACCTCAGCCCTGGATTATAGAGCCTGTCACACTCTTGTAAGGAGAGGCATTTCCAGAATGCTGGCCATCCACTGAGCAGGAATGAAGCTCCCTGTCTCCCCATTGGAAGTACAGGGGGCTGAGGATTCCTGGGAGCTGATCCTTGTCCTTTAAATTCTTCCAATAGGCAAATGTCCTGCTCCAGACTTTAGGCTCATGGTCTGTACAGGTGCAGTCGGTCATTTAGTCCCAAGAGAGACAAGCGCGAAATTGCAGAAGGAAGGAAAAAACTCCATTGTTGAGAATAGCATCACCTCAAACCTTCTTATTCTTCTAATTACTCTCTGATCTCAGTAAAATGGGCCAGGAGACAGGCTCTCTGGCATTTTCCTCTCTCTCCTGATTTCCTGCCAATGTCAGGCCTCTGATAAAGAGTGGTAGTCTGGCTAGGTCCTGACAAGTGAAGAAGGGGCACTGGCAGGTGGACAAAGACACAGGTGGACTCCTTGAGTCCAACAGTGCCCTCCTTCTAGCCACCTATGAAAGAGAGAGAAGAGAGAGAGAGAGAGAGAGAGAGAGAGAGAGAGAGAGAGTGTATGAGTGCAAGAGCTCACAGAGTTAACATGCAAAGATCCCTTGGCTAGGAATTGAAGGTCCAGGGGTCTTAGATGCTTGCTTACGTGACACCGAACCACAGTTTTGTCATCTACAAAATGGGGATAGTAACAGCTCCCAATGAGTTAGGGAAAATGACAGCTTTGAAACATTGACAAGCACTCCACTCCAAATAAGTCCTCACTTTGCTCTTGTGAGCAGTCATGGTGTTCCCTACCCTGGCTCGATTAGCCAACTCCTGCCACTGCTGAGTGATAGGAAGGTTCATCCTGAGAGAGGATAAAGAAGGTGGGTCCCGGGGCTTTCATCTGCCCTTACTCTTTCTTATAAATAAACATTCTACGAGTACGTTGCCTGGCACTGTTCAAAGGAGCAATGGACAAAAATCCCTATTTTCAAGGAAGGACAGTATAGCTAACTCCCTAGTCCTAGCCTATGATGGTAATGTACTCTTTGATTGGGACAGCACACACTCTTTGGGCCTTCAACATGATGAGAGACCTTTCAGGCCTGAACACCTGCTAAGGCCCTGGAGAAATGAGCCATTCAATCCTCTCTGAGTGGTCATCCACTTTGCAACTTCTGGATGCATCAGAAATGTTGGCATTTTTGATTCACACAAGCCTGTGTTTTAGCATGGGGTCACATCAGGGTCAGCTGTCAATCCCTAACACTAGACAAGCTCACCTCTGATTTAGTCAGAAGCTACAAGTTTTTTTTATCTACGAAGCAACAAATTGGCACTTTTCACTCAGGAATGAGTACTGGGCTCTTCAGAGCCTCATTAAGCTCCGTGACTTAATGACTCTCCCATTTAATGGAAGCCAAAGCTGTTTAAGTGGTCACAGCTGCCAGGAACTTGGTTAAAGAGTGAAACTTTCTGAGCAGGTCTGGAGTAGCCTTGCTAATCTCCAAGCCCAACACCCCTCCCCCGCCCTTATCTCAGGCTTGTTTTGACAGCACAGAGCCAGGTCCCACGAGAAGAGGCTCAATATTGCTCCTTTCCCTTTTCACGTCTTTCACTCCAACCCAGAGTTTGCCGCAGGGGGGGAGAAGAAACAATCAAGCATTGTCTTGTTCTGGCCCAGTGTGTCAAGGCCTCATGGAATAAATATTATTTGCCTGGGAGGGGAACTGGCTGGGAGACAACTCACAGTGTAAAGTAAGGGCTGGGAAGGAGGGCAGTAATGTTTGGGGTTGGTTTTATTAAGAGTTTAATCTTTTTCTTTTTTAGTTCTGTGGATTCCACCCCCGCCTTCTCCCACCACCAAACAGGCCATTAAGCCTATGTTGTACAAAGCCTCTGCCAAGAAGAAACAAAAGCGATTTTTGCAGCATGCGTCCTTGGTCATTTGCTGTCCAGCTCTGAGAGAGCAAGGAGTGCACATTCCAGGGATTGTCACAGGCTGAAAAAAACCTCTTGGAGCATTCCACCTGCCATAGCAGCCCCTCAGCACCCCAGATGTCTTACCTGCTGAGGGTTACAGTTCTGTCCTTTTACTCCTCAGGCGAGCATTGTCAGAACAGCACCCCCCCCCCCTCAGTGGGTCTGGGGAGACTGGAGCCCCAGGTATCCCAGTTGGTCAGCATTTATTGAATTCCTACTGTGTGTAGTTCACTAGATGCTCTGGTATGCTGCATTTCACTTTTCCTTTGTGTCTTTTGCCCTAAGAAAGCCTCACATCTCTCTGGAATAAAGAACTAAAGACCAACTATTGACTAAGAGACACATTTGAGGGACTGCTCCAGGAAGGTCATGACTCCTGGCCATCTCAAGAGAAGTGGGTAAGAGACACAGGACCTTGTTGCCTGTGACAGACACAAAGCAGCGGGGTAGTGAAGGAGTGTCTCTCTGCTGGGCAATCAAAAGGCCCCCTTTCCTAACCACAAAACTTTCCCTCATCCTAAAAATCCATTTTGGGTGCATCTACCCAACTGCTGTAATAACAGCCATTGATGATTGAGAAGTTACTATATGTTGGGGATTGTGTTAAGTGCTTTATGTATATTATCTCATTTAACAGAATGGTACCCCTCTCACTCTATTTCCATAGATGGGAAACTGCAACTTGGAGAGTATAAAGAACTTGTCCAAGGTTACACAGCTAATAGGAAGGCTTTGCATTCACCTCTACCTGCCTCCAAAGTCTTAGCCACTCAGAGGCACTTCTCAGAAGTGGGGATGAATTTGTGAAGACCCTCCCACAGCTCCACGCTCATTACCCCTTGTAAGCTAGATACACCTTTGCTAAGGGAAGGGGTACAATCTGTGACTGTGGTGTGAGCTGTGGCTCCAGAGAAGGCTTTTTGGGCCATTGTGCCGCCTTCATGTGCTGAGGTTCCTATGTTCCCAGAAAACAGAGACCCTGTGTACTTAATTATACAAAATAATTCAGTGCTTTGCTCAGTGCCATGCACAATTAGGAATTTAATACGTGCCTTTTAAGGGTGATAAAGATCTCACCACCCTAGTCAGTGAAATAAACATTGCACTCCTTCTCTCAAGGAGAAACAAAGAGCCACAGAAAGCCAAACCATCCTGGAAACTGAGCAAGGTTTGTCGAGAGCAGGGCACGTGAATCCTGCAGACCTGGCTTTGGATCCATGCTCAGCTACACACTAGCTGGGCGCCCGCGGCAAGCCAGCTGACCTCTGTTAGGCCAAGTTTCCCCAAGTGTGGGATAAGGTCGCAACACCTACTTTATGAGTTTTTATGAATATTAGGTGAGAAAATGCCCACAAAGCTCCTAGCAGCCTTGCCTGGCAGAACAGGCATTCAGTGTTATTTTTCTTACTCAGTGCACCTTCTTTTTTTTCAATGAAGGTGTCATCATTAAATAATCTTGACTCGCCTCTGCCTTGGGGACATTCCCATCATCGCGATGCTGCTGCCACCACACAGGCTGACCATGGGTTCACCTTCTTCTTAGTGGCACACCTGAGACCAGGTTGGAGCTTTTCTAACAAGATGTAACTCAAATGGGGACTCACCAAGGAGCTACAAAGCCAGAAGAACATGCAAGTAAACCACAGTGTTACTTCTGCACCTTGTGGCGATCTGTCCAGCCTAGCCCTACCTGTCTCCAAGGGGGCACCCTCCAGCCTGTCTGAGGTCTTCAAAGTCCAAGCTGAAGAGAAATAGGCTGAGGTACTAGAGCTCTCTTTCCCACCCAAGACCACTTTCAGACCTACTTTCTCACTTCCAACCTGAAGACAGTCTTTTTCCCAAGACTATAACAGGAGTAAGCGTCCTTTCTGAGGGGCTTCGCTTTCTTACCTTCAGGAATATGGCCTCACCAGGATAGCTGCATCAATGCAACACAATAAACCCTGCATCCATATGGAGAGGCTCACCTGAAATGGCAGGGGAAAGAAAGAGGGACGGTTATTATAAGTGGTATACCTTTAGACTATCTCACTGGATTCTCACAACAGCTCTGTCAAGTATTTTTGGATTATCATTTCTAATCTGCAGATAAAGACATTGTAGTTTGGAGAGGTTAAGTGAATTGACCAAAGTCACACCTGGCTAGCAAGTGGCAGAGGGAGCACTTGAGCTCAGGCATCTCGTTCCAAGCCCAGTTCTCTGGTCTGCCTGTCCTTGAGTCCAGGATACCAACCTCACCAACTGTAACTTCCCTATGAATGAACATGGGGCTGTGCTACTGACCAGCATGAGAGAGGGGTTTCCTGAAGTATTGAGTGAAATGAGCACTGGATAAAGCCACACGTATGAGGCAAGGGGACCTGGCAGTTTTCCCTCTCTCTGCCAAGTTGTGTAGGTCAGGAGACCTGGGTTCAAGTGCAGAATTCAGCACCTGGAAGATTATATGGCTCTGAAAGCATTACTCTCAGTGCCTCAGTTTCTGCATCTATAAAAGGGGGAGAAACAAGTGAATATATATGTATATATATGTATACATTTATATATACACATATATATGTGTATATATACACATATCCACATATATATGTATATGTGCACATACACACAGATATCTTTAGAATGGCACTTACTATATCGTAGTTATTAAATAGAGATATTTTATAAACATTATTGCTGTTGTTACTATTATTCCCTCTCAAAGTTTTGTGAGGAATAAATGAGATGATGAATGTGAAAACATATTATACCCTGTAAAGGTAAGGGATGAGCACTCATATATGCTGAGAGGGTAACAGGAAAAAAGACTTGACCTCAGGTGATGTATCTGAACAGCCTCAAAACCTCCAGCATGAAACACAGAACCACTCCTCCAAAAAGGAATCAGTTGCCTTCTGTTGTTGTTGTTGTTGTTGTTGTTGTTATTGTTGTTTGTTCTATTTCAATTTTAGACCAGATCTTTTATGTTATATATCTAGCTGTGTGCATTTGAGGTCGTTATCCTGGATCCTGCGTATCATAGGCATTGTGAAGGAAGCAGCACCCAGTTTAAGCAGACCTTGGATGTCTTAGTGTGAACAGAATACAATTAAGCTCTGTCTCACTTTCTCAGGTAATCCAGGTGCAATCTTTCTTGACAGTCTGGAGAAACCAGGCAGGGCAGCCGTCCAGTGAGGGAGAGAAGCTGCTAGCTGACTAATGTCTGAAAGCCCAATAATACTACCCCTTAAGGTCATGTAGTAAAAGCTTGTTGGCCCCTGATTGTCGATTTGTTGACTTTGTGCCCAGCACCATGTGGGAAACAGCAGGGAATATAAGGGAAGCATATAGGGCATGGTCTCTGCCCTTATGGAGATCATCAGTGTGGCCAACAGAGTAAGACCAGTGAAACCGAAACAATGAGAAAATCATAAAACACAGTGATGTAATGAAGGGTTAGGTTTTATGGCACAGAAAGTAAACGTTGGAGTACAGAGTGAAGGAAGACTGATGAACGCCATGGGGCAGGAGGAGACTCATGCAGGCAGAGGTTTGTTAGCTGTGCCTCGACGGGTGTGTAGGCGTTGCACTGGTGGAAGGGAGAGTGGCGTTCCAAATCGGAGAAACCGTGAGAGAAGTCCAGGAGGAAGAAAAGAACAAGGACTGTTTATAGTGAAACTGGCATGACTAGAGGAGAGAGAGTACACCCTAATCCCCAAACCCATTGACTGCTTTGCACGAACCAGGGGAATGCATTCCTATTGGTAATAAAATTGTCGAAGGTGATCTAGTTTGTCCTATTTTGCCTTCCACATGTAAGACTATCCATGAACTTTGGCAAATCACTTAACCCCTCGGAACTCACTCTCCTTCCCTGTAGAATGAAGATAATAACATATATGGAGCAGAGCTACTATGAGAACTAAAATGGGTGGTATGTGGAGGCTCCCAAGCCACTTGCTAATAAATAGGTATGAGGGCAAGTCTCCTCCAACTCCTGGGTCAGTAGCTCAGGGTCGCTAGGGGAAAAATGCCCTCTGTGCTCTGCCAGGAGCTACTGCCCATCTCTTCTTCCACAGAGTGTGGGGAGTTGCTTTGTCTCAACTGTATTTGGGGCAGAGGATAAAGACAGAGCTCTGGGGCTTGTGCCCCTGCCACAGAGGGAGATCCAGACTCTGTGAGTCTCTTGCTGTTGACCTCGAGCCCTAGGAGGTGCAGGAGGAAAAGACCCCTGGCCCACTCACTCTGAAAACACCATTATGCCCTGACCATATGGGGTTCTGACAGATACCTGCTAACCTGGGGACCCTTCCATGGTAGTTCTTTTTGCATGTTGCCAGTAATCCTATAGGGGGAGGGGGTACCTGCCTCCTGCCTTGCACTCTCCTTTCTCCTCCCTGAGAGGACACGAAGGTATGAATGGCTTTGGGAGAACCTCTCAAAATGCTGACTGGCCCAAAGAAAGAGGAGTGTCCTGGTAAGGAGTTGGACCAGATGGGAGTGCATGGGAAAGACTGAGCCTGAGAAAGAACTCAGCGAGTTGCCTTCTGCGCAGCCTGGTGGGTGTGCAGAGAAGCGGAGGCAGGAGGTTGCTAGGGTTGGAAACAAACAACCGACTGAAATGCCTTGGAAGAGCACCTCATCGATCACCGCGAGGCACAGGTCCGCACCTCCTGACAGTGCTCCTCGGCCTGGTTTCAGGCCACTGAGTCCAAGTTTCTGCCACTGAGCCAGGGCTGGGGCTGTTTCAGAAGCGCTTGATAATTGTTTTCCACCTGTGCCTTGCCCAAGAACGTACTTTCCCTCCCACCAGGCTGGGCCCCGGAAATCATTACTGAAAAGGAAGTAATCCGCCTGGCAAAGCCGGGTCTGGGCGGGGAAGCCATGCCTCCCCAGCGCTGCGGGTGTGGACCGAGGGTCTGGAGAGACTGTTCCGCTTGCTCTGCAGCACTCCGGGCGGGACCCCGCGCAGCACGTCGCCCCAAGAGCCCCCGTTGTGCTGGCGGAGAGGAAGTCGGGCAGCTGTGAACGCATGGTAATCTGGCTCCCGGGCTCGAGCCGGCCTCTTTCCTGTGCAGCCGGAGATCCCCTCCTGGGCGGCTGCCAGCTGCGTGCTCCGGCTACCTCGTATTCCAGCCTTCCGGGAGCCGCCGCCTGCACCTCTACACGTACCCTCCGCGTGGGGCAGGGCGTGTGTGTGCGCGTGAGCATGAGAGGGGGTTGCAAGTCAGTGTGTGCAGGTGTGCGTGAGAACGCGCGCGTACTTGTATGTGTGTGACCATATATATGTGAGCGCCCGTGTGTCAATGACTGTGCTCCTGTGTGCGTGTTAACAGGAACAGGAGGGGGGCACCCTAACAGAGAATTCTAAGCAGCCTGAAGACAATTTGAAGCCACTGGATAGAAACCTGCAGAACATAAATTCCTTGAGAGGGAATTTTTTATTGTTCACTGCTATATCCCCATTGCCCATTAGGGTACCTGGTACATAGGTGGCACTTACTAAACAGTTGTTGAGTTAGTGAATAGATCCCAGGGTGGAGGGAGGCCATTCTGGAACTGGAGAGAGTGGAGAACAATGACACTTTTCACCACCTTGGCTATTCTCTGTGCCAGCCATTGTGCTCCCTACGGGACCATGTCTAGGTTGTACTAGGTTTGCTTACTGGCTCCTGCTCTTACACCTTCTCCCCTTGACTTATTTCCCCTGTGCTGTCTCCTTTTTGTTATCCCACGGCTGTCAGAGTGGAAGACAGGAGCCCTGCCAATGAGGAGCTACTAAGGTAGCCTCTCCCTTCTGGAAGCACATGGTATGACAGGATGAGACTGGGCACCTTTCCTCTGCATCTCCACTGGGGAATTTCGACTTTGAGCTTCAATTTCCCCACTTTAAAATAACACCTGTTAGATTCGCCTCACAGGGTTGTTGTGAAGAGTCAAGGAGATAGTAGCAGGAAAAGCTCTGGAACACATGGTAGGTCTTCCAGAAAGGTTCATTTCTTTTCCTGATAGTAGGCAACAATCTGTGAGTGCCCCATGTGTATCTGGGGATTGGTTAGAATTTGAGAATGCCTTGGGGAAACTATCATGGTTGCTGAAAACTGAAGCAACCTTCATTTCCAAAACATGCAGAAATTCATGTTATGAGTCATGTATTCTGCGGGGGCCTCTTCACACTCAGGAAGGTTTTTCAAGTCATTAAACCATCACATTGTGGCCAACCTGAAGTGTCCCAGCTCTGGCCTTGCCACTTGGGGACATTCCCCTGCAGATGCCAGCTGCCTCCACTAGCTAGTATGGAGGAGATTAGCAAATTCTTCCTTGGGCTGTAGAGGGAGACATTATGTGAAAACCTAAGCCTGCAATAACATTTTTCATTTCTAAAGAAAGGATCAGATTTCACCTTTCTCAACCTGATTTAAGGACTCACCAGAAATAATAACCTTCATGGGGTAATTAGGAAATTATCCTTTTACAAATTGATAGATGTCTCCTTTCTTTTCCTTGGGACAAGATGGAAAGGGTGTTGTTTTTCTTTTACCATGGTGAAGCTGCTGCGATTAACCATGCCACCCGGGTAATTGTTCACTTGCCGGTAAGCTGATAGCTTGCAGTTCTAAGGTACGCTTGCCAACGCACTCCAGAATAACATGTTATGTCCTCTGTATAGCCCTTCCCGATGAAAGGAAAACTTCACTCATATTTAGTTAAAGGAGCTCCTTAAACCTGGCCTGTCAATACCCTGGAGGTGAAGAATTACATCAAGGTTAAGAAAAGGTTTTCTAGAACTGGCTAGACATGAATTTGTTTAAAGGGATTGGGTGCATTCAGTCTGAGACGGATCAATATTGCCTGTCTCTGGGCTTATGGAAAACAGTGCAGATATTCCACAGAGAACCCAGGAAGTTCCTAAAGGCCCCAGAAAGGCTTTTTTTGACAGCAAGAAGAAACTAAGATTTCTTAGGTTAAACTAAGATTAAAACAAATCCGATCTGTTTTGGTTCAGAAATCTCCTAAAATGATATTGGAAACAAGACTAGAAGCCCAAAGGTAAAAACGGAATTAGCATCAGCCTCCTCCTTCCACTCTGACATATTCTGTTTTGCTCCTCCCCACCCCTTTTCTTTCTCTCTCCCACATACACATACACATACACAGAGCAACAACCCAATAGGCTTGACAGACTCCTGGGATTCATTAAGAGTCTGCTGGAGTTTTCAATATGCTAAAAGATGTACTAAAAGATATGTTTATTTGTGAGTGTGAATATTCATATCTTTTAGCACTTCTCTTTAGCATTTGATATATTCCAAGAGCTGTTACATTCTCTCTGTTAATGCAATTAAAAAGAAAGAACGAGAAAAAAAAAAGACTATGTGGCAGATGTTATTTTCTCCAATTTTACCAAGGAGGAAACTAAGACTTAGGGAGGCGAAGTGACTTGGCTTATGTCATGTCATCAGGGCGCAACAAAGCTAGGATTTGAGTCCTTGTATCCTCCCAGGTTGTTAAAAGTGACCATCATCTCATCTAAAAGTGACCATCATCTCATCTAACTCTGTGTGGAAAGGAATTCATCATTGAATCAAATGATCTATAGTAAATAGCTGATAGCAGTTTCATGGGCTACCCCTTTCAACAGCATTTGCATTTAAATAAGAAACAACTCGTAATCCAGATGAAGGAAGCTCTAATGGTAAAATCCCAGGCCCCAGTAACAGGTTGATAAAGGAAATAATATAAAGATTTAGGAATCGGGGTTTCTTGGCATGTTTTATTTCTAGGAGCCCCTACAAGCCTCCTGGATGCCTCTCTGTTCTCCCTATCTCCTTTCCACCTGTCCTGTGTAGTGTTAGCTGCTCATAACAGCATCAGAAGACTTCCTAATGCAAAGGTTCCTAAAGTGTGCCCCCAGGTTTAGCAGTGACTGTGGGACCTCAGAGCTTGTTAGGGATGCAGACCCTCAGGCCCTGCCCCAGATCTGTTTAATCGGAAATTCTGAAAGAGGGGCCCAGCAATCTGTTTTAACAAGCTCTCCAGGTCATGCTGGCTGCCCTATAGCCTACAAGAGAATGTCCAGATGCCACACCAAGACACACTGACCCATAGGTCCTTTGTAGTCTAACTATACTCACCTAACACTTCCTGTTCCCCCAACATTTCTTTTTCATGTATCTTCGATATTCTGTTCCTGTTCATTTCAAAGGCATTTTTCCCCCTTCTTCTCTGCCTGGCAAACTCCTAGTAATCATTTAAAGTCCAATTCAAGATCTCCCCATCTCAAGGGTTCTTCCAGGAGAGTTTCACTTAACCCCTTCCCTTGTTTCCCTACAGCACCTGTACATAGCTCAAAGCATTGTCATATCGTGTTCTTTTGATTTCTCTGCAATTATCCTTACAGTGGACTGGGATAAGATCAGGGACTTCATCTTATTCCTCTCAGTATCCCAGTACATAGCCAGGAATAGAGTAGGTGCTTAATAAATATGTATTGAATAAATGAAAAATTGAATGCCCAAGTATTATAATAAGAATACTGAGTAATAGGTGACTGGCCTGTGGGTACACAGCTGGTTACTTCAGAGCCCAATATGCCCCCCAGGCATCCTGACTCCTTGCCCAGGATAGTAATTGTTTAATTTGTCTCACCTAGACTTGGTGTCCTTAGGTAATGTAATTGGTAAATAAGAGTCATTTTTAGCTACTTTGTGACATATACTTGTGCCAAACACTCAGAACAGGCAAAATTCTTCCCTTTAGGCTATGGAGCTACAACTTGATGAGGTCACAGCCTTTCTCAGTTATCTCTACATCTCTCTGTGTTTATGTATGGCACAAACCTATCGCAATGGTATCTAGACCAACTATTAAAGCATTTAAAATGCACAGGAACCAATTTGTGGCAGCCAGCAATTAGCTCCATTCATGTTTTTAATTTTTCTTCCTTTGAAGTTTAATAGATGGTTTTTATGATGTAGTCTTCATTGCCTTCAAGTCTGTAGGCTGCTTACAGCCCAAGTCTGCAGGTAAAGAAGATTAGGCTCCAGAAGGAAACTACATATAACCTAATGTAACTTGTTGGATTCTTTTTCTAAGTCTGCTGCTTTGCCTGGGTCTTCTTTCTCCATGAAGAAAGTCAGCATGAAAAATGATAAGGCATCTATTCATTTGTTCATTCAGGCAACACATATTTAGTGAGCCTTACCATGTGTTACGTACTAGTAATACACAGAGAATAAGACGTGGTACCTACCTTCACAGAGCTCTGAGCCTTGTGGGGGAAGAAGGTGCTGTAATTAGGAATTTATGCTGTTAGAGGAAGCCCAGAGAGGGAAGGCTATGTACGCTGAGAGCTCAAGTGTGAGTAGTACTTAGCCAGCTGAGATGGAGGAGAGGAGTGTTCCAGGCATGGGAATCCTGGGAATAAGAGAAGAAGGTACTTCTGAGGAACTGAAAGTAGTTCCCACGGCTGGACTCATCATAATAGACATTGGTGCTGCATCTTGGGTAAGATGCCTTGAAATTCAGTAATGCATGAGATGCCCAGCCTATAAAGGGTGGGGATAAATGACAGTCTGGTGCTAGGACAGAAAGTGAGAGTGGGGGGCATAATTTCTCAGGTGTGCCTCCCTTGAGGGTGACAGGCACAGCCAAATTTTGCCCAAAATATACTTTGTAGCACGGGGAACCTCTATTTCTTTAAGCCATTTGTGGTTTTGGGACTAAGATGTGTGCAAAAGGCAGGGGGTTGTGAATAAAAGGATCAGAATTCATGATTGTCAATCTTTCCCTTTCCAATGGCTGCTGTCCCAGAGCTTATAAAACATACTTGAAATTCTCTTTCATCCTAAAAAGAAAAATTGGCCTAACTATAAGTCTTTCCTTACCCTGTGATAGTTGCAAACTACCTCTTTATCTCTTCTCTTCCTTTGATAACAAAGTTCCTCAAAAATTTGTGTACTTATCCTCCTTTCATTCATTTCTATACACAGCCGCCAGGTCTGTTTCCTATGCTCCAAAGAGCTACTATGACAAATGTTATCAATGGCCTTATGACAAATGTTATCAATGGCCATATCCAATGGACTCACTTGTTCATTCGATAAGATTTTGTCATGTACCTACTCTGCACCAGGCACTGTTTCAGGCCCTGGGATATAGTGGTATAAAGGTATTCTCAGAGCTTACGTTTTAGTGGACTCCTTTTGGTTCTTAGGTGTCTATAACATTTGCCTTCCTAGAGCTTTACCTTCTGAAAACACTTTTTTGTTTTCCATCACACCAATCTCTTGTGCTCCTTTTTGTTTTGTCCTTTCTAAGTCTTCTTGGCAGGTCTCTCTTTTTCTACTTGTTCAATAAAGTCTGACATTAGGCAGGTTGTATTCTAGGTTCTTTAGACTTATCCTCCAAGATTTTATCCTCTGGTTTTAGTTCTTAAATATGTATCTAATATCCATATAATCAGCTCCCTCCAGAAATCGCCCCATCAGTGGCTTCTCATTGCCAACATAACCAAAGCTGTAGTCTGTGCACTGTGCCCCCAAGCTGCAACTTCCCCTGAGATTCTCGTCTTGTTGAATCCTGCCATGTAATCACAGAGGCTGAGAGTCAGCCTGGACTTATTTGTTTTATATTTATGCTCCAAGTGCCTATAGCCTTTGTTCTAGTGCAGGGCCCTCATCTTCTCACCTGGAATACTGCCACTCTCCTTGCCTCCATCTAGTTCATCATTCACGCTGCTATCAGAGCAATCTTCCTAAATTGCAGATTTGATCATGTCCATCTCCTCTAGCAGTAGTTCTCAAAGTATGAGATTCCAAGACAAGAGGTCCCTAAGCTCAAAACTATTTTCTTCATAATAATAAGATATTATTTACCCTTTTCAATGTGTCGATATGTGCACTGATGGGCAAAAGCAATAGTGGGTAAAGCAGCATGTGCCTTAGCACAAAATAAGGCCATGGAACCAAATGCACTATGTACTATGTACTTTTTTCACACCATGCAGAAAGAAAAAAGCCAGTTTCACTTAATGCCCCTGATGAAGCAGTAAAAAGTGCTAATTTTATTAATTCTCAGCCCTTGAATTAGTATATTTTAATATTCTATACATCGATGTGCAAAGTACACATAAAGCAATTTTGCTATATAACAAAGTATGATCATTGTCTCAGGGAAAAGCATGGACAAGATCACTTGAGTTGCAAGCTAAACTAGCCTCTCCTGGCCTTCCGTAACACAGTTTTACTTGAAAGCATGACTGATAAACAAACTGTGGTTATTCAGATTTGGGTATTTGGCAGGCATGCTCTTAAAATTAATGAAGGAAAATTGTCACTTAAAGGAAAATATATGATAGTGTTTGTTACCAATGGTAAAATTTGATTTTCAAGTAAAAATTAAAATTTTGGAAAACATGCATCTGCCACTATAACCATGACAGTTTCCCAATACTTAAACATTCTGATGAGATTGGGGGTAATATTAACAAATGTGTGGGGTTTGTATTGGATCTCGTAAAATGAGATGTGTCAGTGTTTGGGAGATCGACATAACTCAATAAATCAATATTTTTCAAATGGCCAGTGGTTAATGTTACAATATTATGCACAAAATTAAAAAATCTATTCAAATGCAGGATGGACCAATGGATTTTAATGTAACAGTTTAAAATGTTCATTAATATGGCTTCAGATTCCACATTGCAACTAACCTTTAAGAAACTACCATTTATCAAATTTTCTTGTAGTATCAAGAATATCCATAATTATCTAACAAAGTTATTCAAATACTTTTCCCCTTTCCAACTATATCTGTGTGAAGCAAGATTTTCTTCATATACCTTGACCACAACAACATATTGCAAAAAAAATTGAATGCAGATAATAGAGTTCAGCTATCTTCTATTAAGCCAGACATTCTCTCTCTCTCTCTCTCTCTCTCTCTCTCTCTCTCTCTCTCTCTCTCTCTCTCTCTATATATATATATATATATATATATATATATATAGTCTTGGACAATACAAATGTGTTATTTATGTTAACATGTAATTGGCTTATTATTATTTTAAGTGATTCATAAAATATTAAACATTCTTAGTTTTAATTTTGAATATAATATGTATCAATATAAATAATCCACATGAATACAAAATCCTTTGAATGCTCGATAATTTTGAAAAGTGTAAAGGAGTCTTAAAGCCAAAATGTTTGAGAATTGCTGACCTATAGAATTAAGGTCTCAACTTTTTTCCCCCTAGGTATTTTTATTTTTAATGTTTATTTTAATTCTGCAGATTAATTTGATGCATAATGTTCAAGGTTAAAAAACTGATCATGATAAATAACAATTGTTTGAGAAAGAATTATAACTAAAGTTGAATCTCCAGAACCAAGAAATGTTCATTCGTAAAATAAATGATGATTTATCTTACTGATAAAAAAAGGTTTGATTTTGATATAGTCCAATGAACCTATTTTTTCTTTTGTTGCCTGTGCTTTGGTGCCATCCACAAAATCAGTGACATGGAACTTTTCTTCTATGTTTTCTTCTAAGAATTTTATAAATTTAGCTCTTACATTTAGGTCTTTGATCCATTTTTAGTTAATTTTTGTTTATGGTGTAAGAAGATCTCAATTTCTTTGCCTAATATATTAGATCATTCATTATTTGCTTCACTAATCTTTCCAGCCTCTGCTCTCAGTACTGCGCTTTCTCCAGCATACCATTACCAGCCCTCCCATGCTTGCCAGGCCGCACTTCCACCATCCATATGTGCCAAACTACCTCTAGCCTTTAGGCTTTTGCTCATCCTCTGCCCAAACTGCCCTTTTCTTATTCTGTTTGTCTTTTTCTTCTACCTTTCTAACACCTATTCATAACTCCAACACACACTATTGTTGTCTCTTTTAATGAGATAACCCCACCTCCTTGTTCCAACCCCATCAAGAAGACTTAATCATTTTCTCCTTTGTGTTCCCTAGGTACACCTATCCCAGCACCCATCACATTTCAGTGTTGGTTCTCCAATTTAAGCTTTAGTCCTTACCTTGGATGAAATCAGGGACAATTCCTTAATGTTAGGCAAATGAACTATTTTAAATATTTTTCTGTTTCTAATAAAGCTACCTCAGATGTATATGTCTCCTTGGGCACTTGTGCAAGAGGCTCTCAAAAGTAGATTTCTGGAAGGGAAATTACGAGGTCACAGGGTTTGTGCATTTTCACCATCACCAAGTATTGCTAAGTTGTTATCCAAACTGGTTGTACCAATATATAGTACCACCAAGAATGAACAAAACCTGATTTCTCCAGATTCTTGTCAACACTTAGTGTAATCAGACTAATTTTTTTTTTAGCTGGTGGCTGTGAAATAATATCTTATTGTTATTTTAATTTTCAATTTCCTAATTACTAATAAGGTAAAAATCTTCTACAACCCACTCAGGTTTCTTCTGTAAATTGCCTATTTGGATATACCCTCTTTTTTTTTTTTTGTGTTGAGTTGTTTTTTTCTTACTGATATGTAATTCTTTACAATTTTGAATACTAATTCTTTTCCTGCTACATGTGCATGACTGGTCTGATAACTTGTACTATGGAGCCTTCTATTGTACAGAAGTTTCGATTTTTAATATAATCAAATTTATCAATCTTTTTCTTTATAGTTTAAGCTCTTTATTGTTTAAAGGATTCTCCCTCCATCCCATGTTCATATGATATCACATACATTTTTTTTATCTAAAACTTTGAATTTTAGTTTTTCACATTTAGGTCCTTAAATCCTTCTAGAATTATTATTATTATTATTATTATTATTATATTATTATTATTATTATTTTGGTAAGGTATAAGAAGAGATCTTTTTTTATTTACTTCTCATGTGTATAGTAAATTTGTCCAAATCCACTAATTAAGTATTTCATTCTTGATTTGAAATGCTATTTGTCTTTTATTTTATTCCATTTGTCTACTTCAAGGGTCAGCAACATTTTTCTGTAAAGGGACAGATAGTAAATATTTTCTGGTTTATGGGTCATAGAGTCTCTGTCACAATACTCAACCTTGCTGCTGTAACATGAAAGCAACTAACGAGTGTGGCTGTGCTCCAACAAAACTTTACATACAAAACAGGCAGTGGGTTGGATTTGGCACACAGGCCATAGTTTGATGACCAATAGCCTATTTACCCAAGCTTGCACCAATATGATACTATTGCAATTATGTTGTAATTTTATCTTTTATGTTTCTGCTTGGTAGAGTGATTTCCCCTTCTTGTTCCTCTTTAAAATTGGTAAAGCTATCTTTGGCCCTTTATTCTTCCAAATAAATAGATATCACATACATTTTTTTATATATGACATCTAAAATTCCATCAAAATCTCCAATTTGAAGGGCAGGGCAATTTCTTCTACTTTATTTTTCTAACTTCTTGAACTGAACAGCTAACTCATTGATTTTTAATCTTTCTCCTTGTTATACTTTTCCTTTGGCTATGTCTATGACTTAACTTTAGCTATGTCTTTCACAGATTGGGTGGCTATTGTGGTTATTGTTATAAATACTTTTAATACCCATTATGATTTCTTATTTGAATTATAGATTATTTAGAAGTGTGCTTGAATTGTCCAAGTGTAAGGGAGGGGTGTGGTTTGTCTATTTTTCAGTTACTAATTTCATATTTAATTACATTGTGCTTGGAGAATCTGGTCTAATTATATAATCTGGGTGTTTGTTTTTGTGTTTATGGAAACTTATTTTGTGGCCTAGCACATGGCAAAATATTAGAAATATTTTAGAATGCTTGAAAGAATATGTTGGGAGCCAAGTTCTGTGTTCTTTCATTTAGTTCAAACTTTTTGCCTGTACTCTTTAAACTTTCCCACATGGTTATTAATTTTTCAGTTTTTCATCATAGTCCTGTATATGTTTGAGCTCTCTCTATATACTTAAAACTATGTGATTGTGTGTCATTGGGGTTTCTGAAGAGGCCACCAATAAATAATACCCTCCTTCCTATCTGGTCTGAATACATTGAGAAATAAAAAGTAAAGTTGGACGTCAAAGCATCATATTGCTGATAAGAGGATAAGTTGGAAGACATATCTCGGAATGAGAACTGAATATGCTTATGAATGACCCCAAAAGGGGCCGTCATTCCCCCACCCAGCTTCAGGCAGCTCTAGAGCAGGGCAAAACTCCCCCAAGAGGGGTAGAGCCCCTAAGGAAAAAATGGAACACACATTCCCTGAGGGTAGCTTGCCTCCACGGGGGAGAAAGTGGGGCACAGCTGGACTATGCATGCCATTTATCAGTGGTGATGAATCAAGCAGACAAGTTACTCCCAAGGGTGGAGTAAGGCAGAAAGGCCTAGAGAGGTGGAACATGCTTCAGGAACATCTTTCTTCATTAAAGTTAGGAGCCAAAAGGTGTTCCCTTTAGCATACGCCTACAAGTTTGACATTGTTTCATCTTCCTGGTGAATTGATTATTCCTATTATTGTGTATTGACTAATATGGCCAATACTATTTTTAGACTGAAAAAAAAATCTATTTTGTGTGGTGGTAAAGAAGTGACACGGCAACTTAAAAAATGAATTTATGTCCAGTTTATCTTTTTTTGGTTCCTTTACTTTTAAACTCTATGTCATTACATTTCAGTTGTTTTCAAATAGTATCGAGCTGAAATTTTGGTTGTAGTGGTGGTGGTAGGAATTATTGAGTAAATTTATTTATTTTGTTTCTCTTGAAAATATCTAAACCTATACAATGAACACTACTATACCCCTTAACTGACATTTGCTAACTGTTAAAATCTTTCCAAATGTGTGCTCTCTCTGTGTATGAATCCTTTTTACAAGTCATTTATGCTACACCCACCATGACACGTCACTCTTAAAGTTTCAAACACATTTCCAAAGAACAAAAACATTTTTTTATACAGCTACATCACCATTACCATACCTGGGAAAAATCAGCATTAATTCAATATATCTTGTGATATTTGGATTTTCCCAGCTGGCTTATTCTTTTTATTTGGAATTCATTCAAACTTTATGCATTACATTTGACCACTATAGCTCTTTAATTTCCATCACCTAGATAGTCCCTCCACTTCCTTCTGTTCTCCATTATATTGAATTCTTTGTAGAGTCCGGACCTATTATCCTGCAGTAAATTCCACACTCTGGATTTGTCTAACTTTCCTTGACATTAGATTAATCTCAAACAGGCCTGGTAAGAATATCATCTAGAAGACGGTGACTATATGCTTGGCCAGTTGGGTAAATTAGTAACTCCCATATTTCTCCATTGTAAAGGTACAAGTTCTCCTTTCTAACTGAAAAGTGTTCTGTGGAATTTTACCTTGAGACCAAATTAAATGTCTTTCACTCAATTTTAGCATTTATTGATAAATTGCGTCTACATAAATTATTGCACCAAGGAGTTACAAAATAGTTATTCTATCATTCCTTCCATATTTATCAGCTGGCTTCCTTTTGTAAGGAAGAAATTTCTCTTTCCCCATCTCCATCTTCTTCTCTGTCTGTCTCTCTCTTCCTTTTCTCTTTCACATGCTCTTGCTCTCCTTAAAACTTTAATGAAGTATGACTTTCCATACCACAATTGGATATATTTAATATGTATAATTTGCTGAATTTTGACCTGTATATACTCCCATGACATAAAGATAGAAGCCTTTTTATCACTCCAAAGTTTCCTTATTTCCCAGCCCCAAGCAACCACTGATTTGCTTTCTGTCACTATAGATTTGTTTGCATTTTCCAAAATTATACATAAATGGAATCATACACTAGATACTCTTTTTTGCTTGACAATGATTTAGCATAACTTTGAGATTAAGTTGTGTTTCTTTTTGTTGAATAGTATTTTATTGTGTGAATGTAATACAATTTAAAATTCATTCACCTGGAGATGAACATTGCATGGTTTCTAGTTTGGGGCTGTTATAAATAAAGTTGCTCTTTTCCAGGCTTTGTCTCAGCATAAGCTTTTATTTCTCTTGGGAAAATATCTTGTACTGGAATGACTAGGTCATATTGTAGGTATATGTTTAAAATTTTAAGAATCTGCAAGCTGTTTTCCAATGTGGCTGTACCACTTTCCATCCCCAGCAACAGGATATGAAGTTCCAGTTGCTCTACACCAAAGCCAGAGCTTTGTGTGGTCGTCAGCCTTTTTCATTGTTGATTCTAATGGGTGAATAGTGATATCTAATGGTGATTTTATTTTGCATCTCCATGATGATTAATGGTGTTGAATATTTTGCATGTGATTATTGGCCATTTATATATTTTCTTTTGTAAAGCGTCTGTTCAAATTTTTCACCTTTTCCTTTTGTTGTTATTAAGTTGCTTCTATTATTCACTAAATTAAGTTTTCCTTTTAAACTCTGGATTCAAGTCCTTTGTCTCATATATATTGTAAATATTTTCTTTCAGTCTGACTTGTATTATATTTGCTCTATAATGTCTTTCAAAAAGTAAATAATTTTTTTAGGAAACCCAGTTTAGCAACTGTTGTTTTTTGTTGGTTTTTTTTTTTTTATGTTTGTGTCTTTATATTCTTATCTAAGAAATGTTTGCCCAATCTAACGTTGCAAAGATATTCTTTTAGAAGTATATAATTTTAGGTTTTATATTTAGATATCAGATTTTTAAAATTTACTTTCAAGTATACAGTACATTGGTTAGACATCTATATGGTTCATAAAACGATCCACCCAATTGCGCCCTCCCTCCCCTGACCCTCCACCTAGCCAATGTATTAATACTAACTGCATTCTCTATGCCGTGCTCCCTATCCCTGTGACCATCTGCCACTAATTTGTTCTTCTTTAACCTTTCAACCCATTCTCTCAGCACTCTAACCCCTGCCCCTCTGTCTGACACTAAATTGTCCACTATATTTGTGAATCTGTTTTTGGTTAGTTGTTCTTTTTTATTCTTTAGATTCGGCATATAAGTGAAATCATATAGTGTCTATCTTTCTCTATCTGACTTAAGTATCTTCTAGGTTCATCAAAGCGATATTTTTTTTCATCCCCTTCCTTTTCATATGTAGGGATCTTGTTTTCTTATCTTTTCAGCCCCTCTATCTTTTGGTTGGAGCACTTAATTCTTTTCCACTTAAGGTACTTATTGATAGGAATGTAGTTGTTGCCATTCTTTATTCCTGCTTTTGATACATGATTTTTCTTCTTAAAGAAGTCCCTCCAACTTTTCCTGTAATACTGGCTTGGTGGTGATAAATTCCTTTAGCTTATTTTTGTCTGGAAAGCTCTTTACCTGTCCTTCAACTCTAAATGATAGCTTTGTTGGATAAATTATTCTTGGTTGCAGATTTGGGTCTTCATCTTGTTGAATATTTTTTGCCAAGCTCATCTGTCCTGCACAGTTTCTTTTGAGAAATCAGCTGTCAGTCTTATGGGTGTTCCCTTATATGTAATTATTTGTTTTTCTCTTGCTGCTTTTAATATTTTTTCTTTGTATTTAACCTTGGCATTTTAATTATGATGTATCTTGGCGTGGGCCTCTTTGGATCCCTGATTTTTGGAATACTCTGAGCTTCCTGGGGTTTTATGTCCATTTTCTTCACCAAGTTAGGGAAGTTTTCCATCATTATTTCTTCAAATAGCTGTTCAACATCTTGATTTTCTTCAGCTACACCAATCAAATGAATATTTGGACTCTTAATAGTGTCTCATATCCTCTTTAAATGATTTTTATAGTCTTGGCATGTTTTTTCTTGCTATTTGATTGCGTCTTCTTGGCTTTCCCATCCTCTAGATAGGGCATTTTATCTTTTCTTCATCCACTTTGTTTATTCCATTTAATATACTTCTCATCTCAGATAATATGTTCTTCATTTCAAACTGGTTCCCTTTAATAATTTCCATTTTTATGTTTTGTATCTCTTTGTTAAAGTTCTCACTGAATTTATCTACACTTCCCAAAAGATCATTGAGCATCTTTATAACCACTGTTTTGAACTCTGCATCTGTTAGATTACTTGATTCCATGATATCTGGATCTCTGTTCTGTTCTCTCATATGATTTTTGTTTCTCTGTCTTCCCATTTTGGCTGCCTTTCATGTCTGTTTCTATGTTCTAAGCAAAGCTCCTAAGTCTCCCGGTCTTATTAGTGTGGATTTGTGAAGTAGATGTTCAGTGGCACAGTCCTTAGAGGGGTTCAGCTGCAGGCCAAGTTTAGCTCCAGCCTATGCCCCTCCAAGACCACCTGTTAAGATTCAGCAAGACATCCACAAATGCTGTACTTATAGTTGCCTATAAAGGTCACACCAGAAACCGAAGCCAGCTACCTTCAATGTGAGTCTAGGCACTGCTCAGCAAGGAGCACCTGACTCGCTAAGGATATGCCTGGATGTGGCTTTGGTGGGGCAGTGAATTGGGGGAGGCGGGGTTTCAGGGAATCCATTGAGCTGAGCAAACTTTTTTTTCCAGTTTGATGACATCATGGCTATGGCAATGCTGTGTCCATGCCCTGGGAGCGGGGAGGGCTCAACAGGAAACAATGGCTACTGCTGGCACTCTGCACAGAGTGCGTCTCGCCTAAGCCCTCACTCTGACAATGTTTCCCTGGTGTCCCCTGCAGTATAGCCCAATCAGCACTGGTGCTCAGAGTGAGCAGGTCCTCACCGCAAAAATCCGCTGGCGGATGCAGCCCCTTTAAGAGGTGTCTGCCACTGCTGCCACTGCAGCCTCCTTCTTACTCAGCCGCTCAAGACCTGGCAGCCCCACGTTCTAACCCCACCCTACCTTCTGCCTTTGCAGGGTGATTTCCTGGACTCTCTCTAGTTGTTCGGCTTGTTCATCTAGATTACAGGTGATTTTTCTTTGTTGTTTCTTCTTATTACCATCGCAACTTTGATTTGGTCGCCAGAGGGATGAACAGAGCCTCTATCATCTACGCTATTTTTTTTCTCTAGATATGTGATTTTTTAAAGTTCATTTTTATATATGCTGTGAGGCAAAGTATGATGATCATTTTTTCCAATATGGATATTCAGTTAATGTAGCATTGTATCTTTAAAAGACTTTCCTTTTTCCATTGAATTGTGTTTGCATTTGTGTTGAAAATCAATTGCATTTATATTTGTCTCTATACCTGGATTCTCTATCTGTCCTATTGATCTATATGCTTACCCTTTGTCGATACCAAAATATCTTTATTATTAAAGAATTCTGTTAAGTCTTGAAATTAGGTAGTGTTAGTCCTACAACTTGTTCTTTTTAAACATTGCTTTGACTATCCTAGGCCCTTTGTATTTTCATATAAATTTTAGAACCAGTTTGTCGGTTTCTACAAATAGCCTGCTGTAATATTAATTGGGCTTGTGTTGACCCTATAAATCTATTTGAGAGAGTTATAATCTTAACAATACTGAGCCTTCCAATACATGTATATGATCTCTCCATTTGCATGTTGGTCTTCTGTAATTTCTTTCAGTTTTTTAAAGTTTATTTCTATGTATTTCAGGTTCTTTGGTGCTATTGTAAATAAACTCATTTAGAAATTTTATTTTCCACTTTTTGATACTAGAATTGAAAAGTACAATTGATTTTTACATATTAACCTTGTAACCTGTGACTTTACTAAATTCACTTATTCTAGGAATTTTTTTATAGATTGTATTGAATCTTCTTTGTAAATAATCTTATGTGCAAACAGGGACACTTTTGCTTTTCTTTCCTATTTTCATGCTTTTTATTCATTTTTATTGCCTTATTGCAATGGCTAAGACCTCTTGTACAAGTTTGAATGAAAGTAATGAAAGTGAGGTTTTTGCTTTCCCCAATCTTAGGGAGAAACAATTTAGTCTTTAATCATTAAGTATGATGTTATCTGTAAGGTATTTGCAGGTGTCCTTTATTAGAACTAGGAAGTTTTATAGTTTGCTGATTTTAAATATCATTCTTTCAACATTTACCTGTCAGTATTCCTATATAAAGAAGAGCCTTCCCCTTTCCTACTTTTTTCTCTCAATCTCTTCTTTTTAAAAATATGACTATTAACTTGTAAATTATCTTTTTTTCGATTTGATGTAATCCATTCCCATCTTTCTGATGCTCAAATTATCCCAATTTTGATCACTGGTAACCCCATCATGCCAGCTCTCATGTTCATTTAATATGATCTCTTTAATCTTTGAGCACTTCTTTGCTTATTGGCACAATAGATGTGCAAAATTCACCTTGTGCTTTCCTTGCCCCAGATGTGGAATCATGTATTTCTCTAAGCAACTGTGCCTTTTTAGTGAGGAATGATATTTAGAAATCAACAGATAGATGTTAAGCATACTCATTGATACCTTATGTATCATTGCTCCTAGATACTTTCAAAAGACAGAGCTAATCACACACTCAAACAAGTCATATGGATAACCAAATAAAGTCCAATACTATAGGATTCTTTCTTATCTCCCCTTATTCCATGTTTGATTCTTTCTTCTCTCACAAACATGTTTTCCCAAACATAAAGGTTTTGACCCTTTGCTCTACTCTACAATTCTATTGTCTTTACTGGGTTATCACATGACCAACACGTTTGTGCATGGGAGTAGTTAAGGGCACCCTAGTGAATCTCCTGGGTTCCAGACACAGTCCTCTTTGTCCTCAGTATATAGAAGAAAAATTTTTTTCTTTTAATTTTTATTAATTAAATCAATCAAATAAGACAGGAGAGTGACTCATTTCTCCTAGACTTGAAAGGTCCAAAATGGTCACTGGAAAGTCTCAGCTGCCAAATTAACCATTTTTCATGATAAAAATATTTCTGCTTTGGACATTATTTCTCAGTCACATAAAGGCCAAGAATGCATGGATGAAAAGTAAGAAGTCTTAAGTGGGTTATTTAGATATAAAAGTAAGAGAGGCCCTTTTATCTTCATCCTTGTTTCCCAGATCCATGTATCCTGGCTGTGGAAGATGGCACTATACAGTGCTTTCTAGTCATACCTTTGGACATTATACTAGCCATGCAAAATGTTGTCCCAAGTTTGTTCCATAAACGACCCCTTAGCAGGCCATTTAATCATTCTACCAAGCTGGTATGTAATGGGTCATGTGGTAAGGCCTTTGAAATCTGAAGACATCAGCCCATCACCATTCTCCCTTCGCGGTAAAATATTTTCTCTGATTAGAGAGGATGTTGTATGTAATGCTGTGACAATGAATAACAATTTCTTGCATCAATTTTACTGGCAAAGAAGATAAATCTATATTCTTATGAAAACAAACCACCGTCCTTCAGTAATTGAAGATATCTAACATAATCAGTATGCCATCAGGTCACTGGATGCTATCTCTAGATAATGGTGTTATACTGGGGACTCAGCATTGCCATTGGCTGTTGGCAGGTATCATTCAGCAAGTGGTGATAACCAGGGTATCCTTGGTGAGGAAAAGTGCAAGCTGTTGCACACATCAATAACCTCTATCTTGCCATAAGTAACTTTTTTCCTTGGGTTTGAGCAAGCACTCAGGTGGTTGAGGAAGAAGGCAGATGATATTCACAGGGAGGGTCATTTAGTTCACTTAATTATTGAGTATCTCCTCTACGGTGGATGCCCTCCTGTAAGCAACTATCTATATGCTCTATTACAAAAGATTTATTTGCCTTGCTGTCTCCCAAATCTCCTTGTTATCACTCTCTCAACATTGTTTTGCCAAGCCCTTGATCAGCTGGCCAACCTATTAGAAACTGCTCATAAGTCAGTGCAGAGAGATACCTCAAGCCATTTTTCCTTCCTCACAGAGGGCCACCAGGTATATTTCTAGATGTTCTACCTACAGAGAGGATCTCCCTTCACCACAGTCTTTCAGGGCTTTCTTGAGTAGTTGCATTGCCATGCTGGAGTCATCTATTTCTAGCCAGTACCAGTACCTGTGCAGACTCATTTTAAAATTGGACCTGTGATTATTCCTCCTGTTAATTGGCCATAAAAAATTCTGCATAAGGTCACAGCTGTGGGTTTAGGGTGTGGTGGCATAGGAGTAGGAGTAGATACCATGAGAGTCTAAACCACCTGTCTATATAATTTATTTGTGTATTCTGGACCAACCACTTCCATTAAACACATTGCAAATGTCCAATTTTATGATTTAGTGGATCAGAGTACCTAAGTTATAATGAGCATTTCAGATCACATGTTACACAGTGTCTCTTATTCAGGCACTAAAATGCTACCAGAGCTTATTAGCAAACTGAGAACTGCTTTTTATTAGCAGAGATGAACAGCCTTACTCCAAATCCCTAGGGGTAGATGCTGTGATTCTCTCATTGATTCTCTCATACTAGAGGCTTCATAAGAATCCCTACCAACCAAAGATACTTTGATTGTCATTGGTACTGCAAGGTCATAAGGCCCAAGTAGCAGGGAAGCTTGTACTGTGGTCTGAAACCATTTTAGAGTCTTTCACTCCATGACTCATTCAAAGCTGACAGCTTTATAAATTACTTGGTAAATAGATCAGAGTGTCCCATCAAGTACTATACCTTTTTCTTCATGGTAGGCAGAGCAAGATAGAATAATTTGTTTCTCACTTTATAGTAGGAGGATATTCTAACATGATCTAAACCAATGGCTCTTTTTTTTTAATTTTACTAATTTTTCTATCTCTTGAAGTTTCATGGGATTTATCTCTCATCTTATGGCGTGAAAGTGTTTTATTAAGATATTAAGGAGTGTGTTACTGCCTACTCACCAGACATAATTATTATAATAACATTATTGTAATGGCCAGAATAATGTTCTGTGACATAAAAATGTTCAAGATCCCTTAATACTATATTGATGTCAAAGATCAGGAGAGTCAACATGACTCTGAGAAGAAATAATTAAGTATACTGCTGACCCTGCCACATGAAAACAAACTGCTTCTGATTACCTTTATTGACCGGAATAGAATAGAAAACATTTTCTATGTTTATTGCTGCATACCAGATACTAGGAGATCTGTCAACTTTCTCCAATGAATATGCTACACCAAGAAACAGTAGCTTAAATTAAAGTTACCACATGATTAAGTTTTATCCTCAAAAACCCACATAACTTTTCTACCAGCCAAACATGTGAATTAAAGATGAATGCTATGAAAATCACCATCCACTGCATTTTAAAAGTCTTTGATGAGGAAAATATATCTAAAATTCCCTTATGGAAAGGCAGTTCCAAGAACTTCTTTCTGACTCATCATACCCTATTAGCTCTCACTCCACAGATAGGAGAATCAATGTGGAGATTGTTAGTTACTAAGATGTCTAAGTTCCACTATATGTTTAGGTATTGGGGAAATAAATGTGTTTGGTTCTTTATTTCACTGGACTCACCATGAGATGAGCTTGAGTCAGAACTCTATGTATCACCTGGCGTTCATAAGTCTCTACTCTTACCAGTGAGCTCTGGAGGCATTTTGGAACTCTAGATATTTGAATCAGCTCAAAGTCAATATTTAAGAACACCCAGAAGTTCTGCGTATTTCTCTTTCACAAGTGCATGGTTATCCTGATAAATGGGTACTAGTTTCTCAGGAAAAGATTTGGAGAAAAATTCATAGTATATACACGGGATTCAACTTTTTAAGGAATTCAACTTTCTCTTTAATCAAGAGACTCCAAGTCTTTTTGAACTGAGTTGTATCTGAAAAATAGGTAACAGGCCAAGAAACTCCATTACAGTACCCTGAGTCATGTTGTGGCCCACCAGACCTAGAATACTTCCACTTATATATTTCTATTAGCACTTTACCAGACTGATTCTCCATTTTATTTCTTTGTAAGCCTCATTAATTTGCTATCATACAAACCCATAGGAGTAAAAATATAGCTTGCTCCTCTACCCCAGCAAATATAATGATAATTTTGTCCAGCATGTTTATGATGGCTAAACACCAGCACTAGGCCTCTACCATGCCAAGATCTATTATTTCCACTGAAATCAGGGAACCAAGTTTCATTGCAACATCTGCCACCACACTCTCTGGGTTATGGCAGATAACTACAATGCATTTTCAATAATTCTGGTGCTCTCCTGAGCAATGCAGTTTTTTTATCTTAATGAAGGAAATATCCTCTTGAACCTCCTTGGGAAGATAGTTAGGCAGTGGCTGGGCAAGTTGCTTATGATAAGTCTATTCCAATATCCCCATCTCCTAAGCCTTCAGATTACTTTCTCTGCATTATCAGTTTTAAATTTCTGCCATTTGAGTATGAACCATGGACCAGAACTTGTTCTAAATGCATAATCCCAGCCCCAGCCCAGACCCACAGAATCAGAATCTGCATTTTAACAAGATTTTCAAGTGATATTCTGTATATTAAAGCATGAGAAACAGTGTTGTACACCATAACTGAGTCCAGGCTATAGTAAGTACTATATCTAGGTGTTTTTAAATTAAGTTGTTTAGGTAGGCAAAACACCTACTACATCTGCCCAGAACCCTTAGAGGTGGCTCTGTCCCCAGCTCCCTCTCTGTTGGGTCATATTTTAAGGTGTTTGTTTCCTTATAGGCAGAATGTGTAGGAGTGGATTCTAAAGGTGTGAGACATAGGAATATAGACTATAAGATTATATCAGGTTGAATTTATTGATATTTGAGCACTCTCCTGGAATTCTAGATAGATTTAATATATTGATTTAAACACCTAGATGTGTATAGCCTGGACTCAATTATGTTATTACTAATCATACCACATCATCCATCATGCTGCCTGTCAACACTGCTGCCAATGTCTCTCAAAAATGGTTATTGTGCTTCACTCACAATGACCACAAGTGCAAGTTTACACAAAGTATGCAGAATGAGAATGATATCTGTTTTCTGGTCATGTTACATTAACCATTCATAATTTAATAGTGTAAACATGGAATAGTACATCTTCCAGCCATATCTTGAACTCTTTAGGCCATCACGACTGCTCTCCAGAATGTAGTCTCCTTCAGGTTTATGAACATCCCACCTTTCCACCCTTATATCACTACCAGAAAGGAGAATAGGCAAAAAGCCCATGGACAAAGTAAGATGAGTAGTCCCATTCATGCACTGAATACCTATTTCTCAGTCAGCATGGCTTAAGACTGACAAGGAAGAGTGCAATGACACCGTGTCATTGGGACAACAGAGAGGATCGATTAGGATATGAACAGCAGCCTCGAAAGCCTTCAGAAGAGAGAAGCATAGCCACTCCCAGACGATTTCCTGGCATGTAACACAGAGTCTGTGAAATGAGTGAGTGGCCACCCAGAGAGCCAGCAGTAAAGGGTGCACGGGATAAAAGACACCTGCCATTATCCCCACTGCCCTTGGATATTGCTGATTAGAGGCAGAACTACAGTCAGAATACATTCAGGCAAGAGCCATGTAATGTGTTCATATAAGAGATACAAGCCCAAAGGGCAACAATTCAGTAGCCTAGAGCTCTGAACTCATCTCCTGTCCAATGTGAGAGTCACTTTAAATCAGCATATCAACACTATCCTGGTGGCCTAAATTCAGATGTGGTTAAAAATGCCTCAGAAGAGATCTGTGGTGACTGGGGCCCATGCAGGTCCCAGTCCTGGCTCAGACCTCCCTGCCCAGTTGGTCTGAGGTACTGGAAGAGGACTTAGAAAATTCTGAGTAAGGAACTTCCACCCTTCAGGACCCATGTGGGATCTGAAATGGTCTAGGGTACCTTATCTGGATGGTTAGTTCCAGTCTCTACAAAAAATTATAAAGTAGATGCATTAGGTTACCAAAAATCACACAGAACTACATGCAGGCTTGGGGTTTCCTGCCTGTACAACATTGGTGGTCCTAGCTTATCCCAAGCACTAGAGAGGAGTTTGAAAATTTTTGAGAAAGATACTCCAAAGTATGTCTCCACTCCTCTCCCACTATAGTTCAGAGCTTAGAGTAGGAGCCCTGCTAGTCTGTATCTAAGGGTATTACTAGCCAGGGAAATAGATACTGTGATCTCTCTTCTGAGAGATCTTACCACTCCTCACCCTCACAGTGACTGAACTCAGCCAGAAGCCCAAAGACAAATGAGCTTGAGTAGTTAAGTCTATAGAGGAGAAAGCCTTCTGGGAGAAAAAGAAGTGTGCAGAAAGTCTCCAGAGACGAATTGAAAATATCTAGCACATAAATTGACAATTATTTTTCCTCATTCTTTTGATGATATTAGTTTATTGTCTTCTAATCTCTATTATTGCTAATAAGTTTAAATCTTCCTTTGTAAATATTCTCGCTAATTATCTCAACTCTATATTCTAGTTCAATAATTCTCTCTCTAACAGTATTGAAAATATCACTTACATAGTGGTTTTTCTGTACAGTTTCTATTCTTTTATCTCTCTATAATTATCTGATTTTTCAATAGAGTTTTTAGATGTACAGTTTTTAGACGAATTTTTATTTTTAAATTTGTTTTCTGGCTCTTATTCATGATAAATTATTTCTTTGTGTGTTGTTAATTCTAATTGTGAGTTCATCTTCAGTGGGTTTTTACTTTCTATGCAAGTCCCGTACAACCTGAGTTATGAAGGTATTCCCTCCAGAGTCATCCTGCATTTGCTTTGTCAAATGAGTTAGATTTATTACTGGCTCAGTTCCAATTTTTATGTTAATTTCTAAACCTTAGGTTTCCTGAACCACATGATTCAACAATATTTAGACTACAATCCTGTGTATTGTGCATACTTGGCCTTTAATTTTTCATTAAAAAAGTGTTCTTTCTGTTCAGCATTTCTGAGAGTGATGAGTTCTTTGCCACCATCATATGGCCTTCTATCTTTGCATAGTTATAAAAACCTAATGTTAATTCCTGGCTCTGAAACTGCACTGTCCCTCCTGATTCCTTGATCATTTTCCAGGCTTCCTAACCTCTACTCTGTCCCAGTCCCTTCAATTGCAATGTCAGCTCCAGTCTCAGGTTTGGAAACCTGGTGGTTTCCAAAATCAGAAGTCCTTGCTAGCTTTCTACTTCAGATAAATTCAATTTAACTTATCTAAGCTTATTAAGCATTTATAGAGAAGATAAAATATGTCAATTTATTGCTTGACAGTGGAGGTAAAGACTAAATAAGACCCAGTCCCTGCTTTTAAGAAATTTGTAGTCAAGTGGGAAATATAGGCATATTTCTAAATTATAACACAATTTGGTAAGTACATGTCAATTTTACAGAATAGCAGTAGAGAGGATGGACTGAAATGATACATGGAAAGAAGCCAGAGACCAGTGATTATTCACCTAAGAGATTATGGGGATCTATACTAGTGTTTCTGTGTGGGAATTCCTTTCTGATATTTTTTTGGAGAAATTTTTTGTTTTTCTATGTCCTGAATCTAAAATCATCATCATCATCATCATCATCATCATCATCATCATCATCAGTCAAGAAATAAAAAAATATGAAAGTATTCTGATTCTCATGAGAATTAAACTTAACCATTAACATAGAGACATTACTGGCTCAAAGAAATCCACTCAACATCAAGTCAAAATCAGGAGCAGGAAGCACTGAGCCACAGAGTCAAATATTCAAGTTGACATTTCTGGGAACTGGAGCAAGGGCATGGAAGAGAGAAGCAGTCACGACCTAACCAGTCAGTCTTACTTATGGCTGTTGACATGGTGAAAGTGTGTTTCTGTGGCCCTGTCTGCTAATCAAGATAAGTCATTCTAGCAAATAAAATAATTGGTAATAAGTTTATATACATTATATATTTTATACAAAGTCTATAAGTAATGTGTTAAGAAATAACAAGTTTTGGAAGCAAAACAAGTTCTTAAATGGGCAGTTTTGGCATGCGGTTCTATGAGGTGCTATTAACCTTATTAGAAGGTATAAATGTTATCTGAATATTGCTAAGTGTTCATTTACATTATGATGTTTAAATATTCATCATAAGTCATAGTTTTTTGCAAATATTTTGACAAAAGAAATACAAGAAGAAGAATAAATTAATGTTATTATATAATGCTCTAATTAGAGACCAGAAACTGACCAAAAATTTTAATTTTGAAAAGCAATACTTTTTCAATGACAAAACAAAAACTAGAGAAAGCAGGCAACATACTTTCATTGTTAAAAAAGGAAAGGTTTTTATCTGAAGCAATATGTTTACTTATGTCCAATTTGATGATGCTTTTGGACACATCTTCAACCAACCAATTCAACAAACCTCAATATAAGATGAAAGACATTTTTCTGCATCTGGAATGTTTGTTCTAAAACAAAGATCAAAACTACTGAACAGTGAAATTCATGCTTGTGTGATATATAATTCTATTTTAAGAATAATTTTTAACTAGTAAATATTTATAATATTTTCGATTTTTAAAATGATTTTCAATTGACATTTATTTTTGTTAATGCTTCCTTCTTCTAATTTTATATTGTAATGATTTTATCTTCTAATTATTATCAAATGTCTGTATTAAGTAGAAGTCACTTTTACACATTATTGAAATATATAATTTTGTCATAATATTTGGTTCCTAATAGTAATAACCAAACATTTATTATATCTTTTTCTTTTTTATAGGAAACCTTTCAAATTTTTAATATCACCCATCACAGAAGAGCTATTCATTATTTATTAATGTGGCCAATGTTTATTATTTAAAAACACATAAATAAAGTGTTACAAAAAATTCAGAGTAATTTATGATTTTAAGAATTCTTGAGAATTCCAATTTCTTTTTCTGCATATGTCAGGAATTCGGTAACACTTACGTGTACTAAGAAAAGAATACAGAGGTTTTAAGAGATGTTATCATCAGATTTAGTAGCTGATTAGATGTGAGAAATAGGAAAGCAAGAGCTCTAGAATAAGTCCTAAGTGTTTGGTTTTGTCAATTTCGTTGATGAAATTTTCAGAAAGAAAAGCAGTGTGGGGTGGTGAGATTGTTGGAACACAGAAAGTTTAAGGGGACAAAGTCATTGGGCTGAGGTGTGCTCCAGTGTCTGGGGCTCAGCAAAGAATTGTGTTCTGGAGATGAAGACTCAGCAGTGAATACATGGGAGTCAGAATCATGGGCAAGTTAGTATTTGTTTCCAACTATTTTGGACTTGTTTAATGCATCTAAAATATAACAGAAGAGGTGGGCGTCTGGGAGCAATATGGGGTAATTATTTTATGGTTTTTCCAACCTTACACATTATCTTAGTCATTTTGGCAAACAAAATATGACATCTGGCTATGGCATTTAGCCTCCAGACTTTCCAGAGTTACAGATTTATATACTTCAAAAAGTAAAGCAGAAATGACTTTTGTTTTTACTTTAAATTAAAACAAATTTTAATGAAGAGAAATCTTTTTATCCATTTCTTTTCCTTTAATTACAACAACATTTACACAAATGTAGAGGGAAAGTTGATGAAAATAAGTTAAATAAACTAGGAAATAACACAGTATAGCATAAAAGAAAAGAGAGCCCACCAGAACCACTGTTATGTTAATATTCAATGGTAATCTCGTGTGCCACAAATACCTCATTCTAATTAATTTTAAAAAACTGAACATCTGTAACTATGTTCTGATTTGTTTGCTATTGAGCTCAGAGTAAAAAGCAAAGTCTCCAGAGTTAGATAAATTGAGGTTTGAATCCTGACTCCGCTGCTTTCAAGCTATGTGACCTTAGGTGAGCTGTGAAATCCCTCCAAGCTTCAGTTCCCATCTGTGCAAAATGAGTCATCATTGACTCTCCCATTCTCTTACCCCTTCGCCATTATATACTAAACATTTCTTATATCTGCTACCTTCTCTCCATTCCCACTGCCAGTATCCAAGCCTAGGCTATGGACATCTTGTGTCTGGACCATTGCAACAGCCTCTTAGTTGGTCTCCTGACAATTCAGTTTTGCTCTCTTGCAATCCATTCTTTATCCTGAAACCAGAGTGATCATTTGAAATCATAAACCTGTTCATGTCACTCTACTATTTAAAATTCTGCAGTATCTCCTCATTGCCATAACTGTTCAACTTTTCCTCCAGTGAGGAGCCTACCAAAACACTCTCTGAGCTTCCTCTGCCTTTGAGTCTTTGCATAGATTGAAGACAACTTCCAACTCTTCTACTCTATGCACTTTGACTACCTAAACCCCCTTTATCCTTCAAGTCTCAGCTTAGAGGTCACTTACTCAGGAAGTCTCTCTTCCTCCATTCCCCAGTTCTGGATAAGGTTCCCTTTGTAGGTATTCCTATAATACAATGTGCTTTTCTCATTCATTCTCTTTTCCTATTTTCTTATTAAAATTTAAATAATTATTTATTGTAATGGTCAGTATTTTATTGGGAAAATAGAAGCCACTCTGTATATATCAAGTATTAAGAATTTTAAAATGTGAAAGTAAGACTTTTGCAACCATTGAGGAAGTGAAGGTCCAAAAAGCTGTCATTAATGCAGCACTGAAGTATGTGATTCTCAAGAGCTCACCTGGGAAACTATAAAACTTATAAGTCTCTAAGATGATCTCATCAACTATCTCAGCCTATAGACAATTCTTAAAAGGTGCATTTGAAAGCTGTTTGAAATGTGCATTTCTCTGGAAAATAATGGTTTTTCTTTTTCTCCCCCCTTCCTCATGTACATGGCTCTCATTGATATATCTCCCCTGGAACCATGCAGAGAAGAGATTCTGGAAAATACAGCTACCAATTTCTCTTCTGCAAAGTGGTGAGATATCAGAAGGGGGATGTTCAATTGACAACCCATAGGTCAGCACTTGTCCTATGACCACAGAAAACAGTTATGTTAATCATATTGACGATATTGAAATTAATAGATATTTTACTTGTTTACTGGGCACCGATGCCTAGTTTCTTATAAAGTCATAAAAAATAAATGATAGTATACATTCAGTATGGTCCATACAATGAGCATTATGACTGAAGCTGAGTTGTTTGTTACTTTTTTATGACTGTTAAGTGAATAGGTGAGTCACATCCTTGTGTCCTACACATAACCTATTAAAACCAACAGGCCTCTACAGACATGGGAAAAAACAGGGCAGTCTTATACTCTTAGATTTCATTCCTGGCAAAGGTACTTTAAGTTCAAAATGATGTAAGCTGAATCGGATTTTCCAGTAGAAGCTAAGCTATATGTATTACCAATAGCCGAATGACCAACTTTTTATAGAAAATGACCACAAATGCCACAACTAATTAAATTCATATTTTGCATCTGTATGTGAGTTAGTATAAAGCTTTACAAAATGTATAGATACCAGGGCAATATAGAAGCAAACCACTGTAAGATAATAAATAATTAAACTGTTAATATCTTGAATGATTTTTATTATATTTACTACAATGAATGGAAAGTGAAATTGCATTTTTCTAGGGAATCTTTGGATATATTTTGATAAGGATCTTTAAATAGAACTTTGAGGAAACTTAAAAGTTTGTGTTGGTTTTTGAGAAATAAATCCAAGGGTGTATGCTTCTGCTGCCAAGTTGTTAGTGCAAGTCTGCTTCTAGTCAGCAAATGTACAAAGCAAAAAATTGATTATTCAGTATTTGAATCCTGTGTGTAGTTTTCTGAACTACCACTCCATAAGCACTAGCTACTGCCTTATTCCCTATCATATGCTGGGCATACGTTTTTTAAAAATTACTTTTAAAATGCACAACCTAACCTTTGTTTGCACTGAAATTTCCATCCTTTAAATATCCTATTAATTGTTTCAGAGTGTCAAGAACATTCCATTCCTGGATTGAAATTATAGCCAGACTCACTAATATACACCATTAGGTTGGTCCTGAGTCCAGAGTGACCTTTTTGCAGCTATAGTTGGATCTTCTAATGCTAGGATCCTTAACCCCTGTGCTGCAGACCAGTACCAGTACCAGTCTGTGGCCTATTAGGAACCGGCCCATACAGCAGGATGTGAATGGCAAGCGAGAGAGTGAAGCTTCATCTGTACTTGCAGTCACATCGCCTCAGTTCCACCCCAAATCATCAGGCATCAGATTATCATAAGAGCACCAGTCCCGAGTGCCAAAAAGATGGAGGATCGCTGCCCTAATGAAGAAGTGTACTTCCCATTTAAAAAAAGACTCTAAAATAGTGAATAGTTAGGATATTTATAAACAAAAGAGCTGCTTTCTTGTTTTCATAAGCATATTGGAACATTAGAGATTCAAATTCATAATATTCTTCAGAAGTGTCTGGTTTGGTCTAAACATTTCTGTATAGTCTCTTTGTGAATTGTCTTTCGAGTCAGAATAATTGTGGAGATCAGTCTCATTCACTGTATGCTCACAAGACAATTTTCATTTGTCTGCAGCCTTTCTTTTCTTCCTCTATCTCAACCCCTCTGCTTTATCTGCAGAAGTCCAGTTTTCTTTTCTACTCTGCTGCCTTCATGTTGGAGCCAAACAGGAGGGGTCTGTAAGTGTTGGGGACGAGCGGAGGGCAGTGATGGTGGAGCCAGACCAATGCTGCCCAGGACAGGGAAGGGAGTCTGAGATGGAGCACATCAGGGAGGCAGACTCAATGCCACTTCACGCTGACAAACATGATGATAGTGTTCCCAGTCACTGACTAGACAAATTTTAGCAACATCTCTGGTAACTTCAGTGTCCTCGTCTGTGAAATGAATGGACTGGAGTAGTTAATGCTTCTTCCTCTTCAATCATTATATAGCTATGTGAGGTCTATTGTCTACTTGATGAAAGAACACAGTAGGTATAATTAGCTAAGCTACTAAAACATAAATATGTTCAAGAGGCCAGCGTGAATTTAGGTACAGAAGCAAATTTAACACATTTATTTGAATTCTAATACCATATGTAAAAGGTAAAGATCCTGGATCTTATTGGACACATCCTGAGAAGATCTGGTGGAAGAAGTGGGATTTCCCAAGAAATCTGAATAATGAGAGAGTCAACTTAGCAGCTCCTCGGTTCAAGTGGCCACGTACTTTACAGCTCTGGCAAATGTTGCCTTTCATTAGATGAGCTTGTCCATGCTGCCTTGAACTACTTTCTGGCACCACCTCCTTCCAAATTGCCATATCAAGTCAACCTTGTTGATTTCCTGGAATTCCCACCAACATAGAAACTCCCTAACTGGCATGATTTTTCCTGCTGAGAGCATTGCCCTATATCTAAACTCACAGTGCTCACCCCTGAGTATATCAAAAGCCCCTGAGCTAATGGAACCAATGTCCATGCTCTTGAAGGTTGTGCAGGATTTTTCCCCCATTGTGACTTTGTGCTGTTTCATTTAGATTATAAACTCTCAGAAGGAAGGTGTTGCCTCTGTTTATTTCATCTGGTTTGGCTCTGAATTTGTGCACTTAATAGGTTCTTTTTGGATTACCTGCTGAAGGAAAAAAATGGTCTCAGGCTTAGTAAAGATTAATCACAGCTCATCTTATCTTTCAAAAGTATGTTGTTGAGGTGATCTCTGCAGACCTTCCTGCTGTAACACTTTGTAAATGTGAGTAACCAAGGTCCCATGGACAGGTAGATGGAGCCTCACTGCACAGTACTGTGGTCCAGGTTGTCCTGTGTGGTTCCAGGTAGGAGCTAGTCTTCTCTTATTCATTTTCCTCTTCCAAAAGAAGAAGTGTCCTCCTGTTGCTTGTGTGGATCTTTCTCCCTAGATTTGGCTAAATCACCATTTATGTCTGAGATGCTCAGGTTCTTTGTCATTGCTTATAAATAGGGAAGAGGCCAATGTAAGGGCCTCTACTTTGCATCTAGAGAACAGGAAGTCAGAGAGGCACAAAAGAAACTTACTCTGGGATTATAGTAAGTAGATGGCAGAGATGAAAATTAACTGAGTAATAGGCCCCATCACCCAATCTGCTGGGAATGGATGGGTGGATAGCTAGATAGAGCTTGCAGAAAGAGACCTTAGTCATCTAGGCCAACCTATTCATTTTATAGGAAATTGAAATCTGGAGAGAAGTAGTGACTTGCTCTCTTCTGCTATTGAAAGTTTCCCTGATTAGATTTAATCTGATCCTTTGTGCTTCTACTATAGATGCAGTCAGGCTAATTCCAATAACAGCATTCCTTCTAGGATCTCAGGGAACCAAGGAACACTGGCAGGGCCATACTCATCTGCTCAACCCAACAAATAAGTAAATTTCAGCTAAATAAATAAATATGTATCTTAAATTCCCAAACCTATAAGGTCACAGAATAATCTAGAAGAAAGAAACAAAGCAAAAGCAAATGATATAAAATACAACTAGAATAATTGACTATAAGAATGAAAAAACGAATCTCAAATATCATGTCCATAAAACCCAAAAGAGTATCTCATTGATGTAAACAAAGTATATATTTTTTCATTAATTGTACTTTTATGTTTGTTTCCTTTCTCATGATCATTTCAACCACCTGATCACATGGTTCATGAAAACCCAGGTTTAAGACAAATTCCCAGGCTTCCACTTCCAATATTGGTGTTCCTTAAAACCCTTTTCTACAGAAATTCTGGAATTCCCATTGTAAGGAGAACATTTGGCACTCTCTAGTGTTCTAGAGAAGTGGGCTAGTATTCATTGGGCAGACTGTCTGAAAACAAAGTTTGTAGAAACTCAGGTATTCGTGCCATTAGGAGTTAAGCTATAAAAATTGGAGTTGTCTCTCCAAACCACGTAACCCCTAGTACTGATGGAAGCCCCATAAAGCTGGGTGATGAAGAGAACACACTTTTATGAAATTCCCCCAGTGAATCCAAGATTCCTACCTTGAAGAACACAGCAACTGACCAGCTCTTCATCTGTCTGACCTAATGGAACCTGTACAAAAGAAATTTTTTCTCTGTCCTGACTCTTAAAAGGGCATGTTAGCCATTAGAAATTTATTCTAGGGTGCTAGGAAGAGACAGAGGGGTAAGATCAGCTTACATTGTTTGTAAGCACTTTAGAACCTACCTCAATTTACAATGTTTTATATTTTCCTAGGACAGAGGAGTGCTCTGTAAATCAAGCCTCTCTTAGTTTGTTTGCCCTGTGTTAGTGTTTGCTGAGTTCTCAAGTCAAAGGCAAGTTGAAACAGTGTCTCCACACTGTTTGGCAAAGGGCTTGTTCCCCCTCTCTAGATCCCCATTTTAATGAAACAATTTTAGGGTGAGGTTGGCCCTAGGAATTATTTCTCTGACTCATATTCCCTTTGCTCTTTTCACACACTCAGTATGCAAGGACTCTGAGTAGCGCATAGCCCTGGGCAGAGAGAGGCCAGGGCTGGGACAAAGCTCTACTGGGGCCCACTCTCAAGACTGAGAGACAAACAGGCAGGTGTTGCTCCCAAGCTGATTTCTTTCATCACCCCAAGCTATTTGGGGACACCATTGGCACACATCTCATAAAGAAGCCTCTAGTTCTAGCTCTCAAAGGTGGAAATAAGCCTATTTAACATCCATGTACAAAGCTGATAGAGAATTAAGCTAAGGAAGGAGAAAGGCATCTGGTTTGGCTTCTGCCATTCTGTTGGAGAAAAGGAATAAGGGGGCACTGCATCTTCAGAGACTTGGGCTATGAGAGACACAGACCCTGGCCCAGAAAAGCAACTGGACTGTTTGGGGGCATCTTTTCTCATGCTTTGTTCTTGATCATCTGATTTAAAAAACATTTACTCTGTTGGCACAGAAGGTGCAAAGATGATGAAGACATAGTACCCACCTTTAAGAAACTTGCAGTCTAGTAAGGGAGGCAGATGCAAAGCAACTCTGATTGGCGAGTGCTGAGGCAGAGTTATGCATGGAGGGCTGTTTTTCTCTCCCCAACGACACAGGCAGTTAGCACACACATTTCCTATGCATGTGCATGAATGTGTACACACACACATGCTCACTCAGAACATAAGCTCTGTATTGTTATATACCCCAAATCATGACTGGAAGAGCAGGAATATTTCAGGTGGAACAAGAGACATCTTGGCAGCCTTGAGAGTGGGAAAGCTTGCACAAAAGCTGCCTGTGTTCTGCCACTTTCTGGAGGTGCTCTCACTCCTGAAATTTCACAAACCCTGGCTCACTCTGTCTGAAAGGAATAAGTGAGTGCTACAAATCCTAGAAACTGCACAGCACACAGCTCCATGTGGCAGCTGTCCTGTCCTCCTACAGTCATTGGAGAACAGAGATAACAGGTTGTCAGCTATACAGGGCTCAGGATTCCCAAATTCTCTGGCCCTCTTTGGCTGATCTTCTATGACTTTGAACAAGTCTCTGCCTTTCTATACCCTAGGAGTTCTTTGAATAAAATGTAGACAGTGGATTTAATTGAAAAGTGAATTTAGAGTATTAAGATGATGATGCAAGGTGACATTCATTCATTAATCTGTTCATGCATTTCATCTGTATTTCACAATTATATTTAGATGTGTATTATGCATTAATATGTTAGTGCAAAAGTTGTGTATGTACAGAAAACAAAGGTGAATATAATGTGGCTGCCCTTAAGAAGCTTGCTCTTAGTGTGAGAAACTTGAGTCAATCAATTAACTAAACTCAAGAAGGAAAGACATAAATGCTCTAATAAAAATATATCAGAAAATTTCTGGCCAGAAGGCTACCTACACAGACTTAGACTTCCCCCGTTTTTTCATCTACATACAGAAATGCTAGGTAAAAAAAGAGAAATAACTCAGACCCAGAAAGAGTAGAAAGTGGGAGCCATATCATAATGGCCCAAGAGAATCTTTAGGCCTACATGTGGCCACCAGGAGCTGTAGACTGGTTTTCATGGTTATACAGGCATAGGGCACAGTCTCGAGCATGCATAAATTAGGAATCATTAGTTAAATCCCCTGATAAAGCCCAGTGACTTGAAGGTTTTTTCATTCCCTGGAAAGGGAGCTAGGAAAACTTCATCCATTAACTTATGGACATGACAAGGAATTTTGACATAAATTTCAGGCTGGGGTGGAGTTAAAAGAAAAAAGTCATTTATGAGAAGGAAAAACTTCAGGCTTGTGCCATGTGAGGTTGTGGTGTCTCGATGCATACTGTACCTGCACATAGGAACTCCAAACCAAGACATCAACACAACACAAATACCAGTCCTAAAGCACAGAAATCCCTGTAGAGGCCACTGAAAAATGACTGTAGAGACATTTAAGCCATAGTAGACAGAATTTCTCTAGTGGGGATAATGCTGTGGTGAAGATAAGCTCAAAATCAAACTTTATAAACCACATGAAGCAACAACCATGGGACGAGAGAGTGTATATATACGGATGTTAAGCAGATACAACAAACAGGCTTAGCACCTCAGTAACTGGAGATAATTATACAGTTTGAATGAGATTACAATATATGTGTATGGATGTTTAAACTGATTATACAGATAAATGAAATAATAGCTACAATGACAATAGTTTAGAAATGTAAAAGCAAATTCAATAAAGAACTACATAATACCTTTACAAGTGAAAAATATGGGCATTGAAAATTAAAATTAAAAACTCAATAGACAGGTTAAATTGCAGATTTGTTTGGTACAACTGCCTAGGAAAAGAGAGCAACATTATTATGAAAGTTGAGCGTTTGCATAGTATATATTTCAGCAATTCCATGTCCTGGAACAAAATCAAGACAAAGCCAGGAGACATGAACAATGATGCTTATAGTAGTGCTGTTCATAATGGGACAAACCTGGAAACAATCCAAATGCTTGCTGACAGAAGAGTAGATAAATAAACTGTTATAGTCACACCATGACACAATGGAACATTATAGTGCAGTCAAAACAAATAAATTACAGCTACATGTAGCAATATGCATGGATCTTGACAACATAATTGTGAATGAAAAAATAAGTCCCAGAAGACTATTTCATTATAGAACCATTTTTATGATTACTTAAAGTTTTTAAAGTTAAAAAACAAAAACTGAACAATGTGCTTTTAGAAATATATATTCTTTTGTTTTTTTTGTTTATTTGTTTGTTTGTTTTTATTATTAGTTTCAAGTAACAGTACATTGTTAGACATTTACATAGTTTATAAAACAATCCCCCTAATTGCTCTTTCTCTTCTCTGGCTCTCCACTTAGTCATTAATGTTAACTGCATTCTCTATGCCATGTTCCCCATCTCTGTGACCATCTATCAACTATAAATTTGTACTTCTTTAACCCTCCACCCCTTTTTCCCAGGCCTCTAAACTCCCTTCCCTCTGGCGTCACCAGATAGTCCTTGTATAGTTGTGAATCTGTTTTTGATTAGTTCTTTTTGTTCCTTCCTTCATTTTGCATATAAATGAAATCATATGGCATTTATCTTTCTCTGTCTGACTTATTTCACACAGCATAATAACTTCTAAGAAATACATATATTCTTAAAATACAACTAATTTTTTTTCAAAGAGGTGGAATAATAACAAAGTTCAGGATAGTAGTTACTTTGTATGAGAGGAAATATTGGGACAAGATGGGGAGGAAGCACATAGGTAGATATGTTATTATTAACATTCTTGTTCCTTCACTGTTTATGTTATTAATGAACCAATACATATATAAACAAACAAAAGAGGGTCATACACTAACGAATGTTAAAATATATAATGGAACAAGATTAACATCAATCTAATTCTGTGTATTTGATATTTTTTAAATCCATAGTTGATTAGACACAGCTATAGACACTTAGAGAACTGAAGGATAATTCAAATTACACATAAAGAAATAAATGAAACAGGGATAAAGAGTGAAATACAAAGGTGGAAATACAAAAAGGCATTTGAGATATGGAGAATAGAATGAACAGGTACAACATATATCTATCTCTTAGGAATTCAAGAAGCATAAAATAAAGATACAAAAAGTTTTTGTTATTCTGTTTTAGAACTGCACACTCACGTACAATGCTAGAACGAAAATAATATAGCTTCTTATGTGCTCTTTTTATTGGCTTCTTTCTTCCCTGATTTTCTAAGCGGTGGTTGAAGGGGTTCTGTGGGGGTCCTTTACTTTTGCCAGGTTTGGCTTTCAGGTTGAGTACCATCAAGGCTCTGTACCACCAGGTTGGAGTCGCTGACCATTCTGAATAATGCGTGTGCTGCATCAGCACCTGGGAAACCCCAGATTGGCCAGGGAACTACTTATGCAGTGTGACCTAAGGACCCATCACCTACAGACCTCTTCTGTCCAGTGTCATTCTCTTCTTCTGGCCTAAAATTCACAGTTCTTGAGCAATCCCCATTGAGGGGGCAAGGTTGGGGAGAACAGGAATCGCCTTGTAATTTTATACCGAAACCCTGTTATACACCATCTAAACTAACCTTTTTTTTTTTTTTCAAGTTCGTTCTACTAGAAACTGGAATTTCAACAACTCTAAGCCCCTTTAAAAGTGATGAGTCTAGACCAGAGGTCAAGTTGAGAGAACCATAAAATTTTAAGACCTAAATGGGACTTAAGAAATTATCTAGTTCTAGCTCAACCTCTTAGTTTACAAGTAAAGGAACTAAGGCCCAGACAGACAAATGATGTATTATTCTTTCCACGTATTTCTGGATTTCATTTGCTAATATTTTGTTAAGAATTTTTAGTTGATATTCATGAGGTATATTGCTCTAGTTTTCTTTTCTTATAATGTCTTTGTCTACTTTTTGTATCAGGGTGATTCTGATTTTATGAGAATAAAATGAGTTGGAAAGTGTTCCTTCTTTCTCTATTTTCTGAAAATTTATGTTGAATTCAGAGTATTTTTTCTTCAACTATTTTTTAGATTTCACATATGAAACTGTTTGTACTTATGGTCTTCTTTATGGGAAAGTTTTTAATTACAAATTCAATATACTCAATAGTTACATGGTCATTCAGATTTTTCTATTTCTTTTTTGTGTCAGTTTTGGTAATTCATGTCATTCAAGAAATCTATTTCATTTAGGTAATCAAATTTATTCTTATAAAATTATTTATTATAAATCTTATCCTTTTACTATATTTAGGTTTTGTAGCGATGATCTCTCATTCTTTCCTGATATTGTTAATTTATATTTTCTCTCTTTACCAGTCTAGCCAGAAGTTTGCCAATTTTATTAACTTTGTCAAATAAATCACTTTTGATTTCACTGATTTTTCTTTTTTTTAATTAATTTTTACTTGTATTATTTCCTTTCTTCTACTCACTTTGAATTTAATTTGCTCCTTTTCTTGCTTTTAAATGAAAACCTAGATCATTTTACACTTTTCTTTTCCAATGTAAGCTTTTAAAGCTTTAATTGCCTTGTAAGAACTGCTTTAGTGACATCCCACAAAATGAAATATGTCTTCATTTTCATTTAGTTAAAATTTTTTCTAACTTTCTCTATTTTTTCTTTTACCCAGCGATTATTTAGAAGTATGTTATTTAACTTTCAAATATTTGGTGAATTTTCCAAATATCTTTTTGTTATTAAATTATAATTTTTATTTCGTGATCAGAGAAAGTGATTTCAATCCTTTCAAATATATCAAGATTTGTTTTATAGTTCAGCATATAATCAATCTTGATGAGTCTTCAATATGTACTGAAAAAGAATGTGTGTGTGTGTTGGATGTATTGTATTTCAAATGTCAATTAGGTCAAGGTTGTTGATAGTGCTTTTGAGGCTTCTATATTTTCATGATTTTCTGCTTACTTTTTCCATCAGTCCCTGAGAGGAGAATTTTGAAATCCCCAACCATAATTGTGAATTTATCTATTTCTGTTTCAGTTCTGTCAGGTTTTGCCTAATGTATTTTGAAACTCTGTCAGTAGGTACACAGACATTTAGAATTATGTCTTTTCTAATTAATTAACCCCAATGTTATTATAAAATGTCCATTTTTATCTCTGATATTGTCCTTGTCTGGAAATCTACTCTGTCTGTTATTAATACAGCCACATTAGCACTCTTATATTTAGTGTTTGCATGGTATACATTTTTCCATCCTTTAATTTTTAACTTCTTTTTCTTTTTTTAAAAAATCATTTGTCAAGATATGATTGACATACAAAAAGCTTTACATATTTAATGTATACAACTTGATGAGCTTGGAGATAAGTAGACATGCATGAAACCATCACCACCACAATATACCTTAAATATATCCATCACCTCCAGAAGTTTCCTCTTGCCCTCTTTCCTCTTCTTCTTCTTCTTCCCTCCTCTCCTCCTCCTCCTCCTCCTCCTCCTCCTCCTTCCTCCTCTCCTTCTTCTTCTTCTTCTTCTTCATAGTAGTAGTAGTAGTAGTAGTAGTAGTAGTAGTAGTAGTAGTAGTAGTAGTGGTGGTGGTGGTGGTGGTGGTGTAGTAGTAGTAGCAGCAGTAGCGTTAGTATTTTGTAATAAGAATACTTAACATACAATCTATTCTTTCAGCTATTTTTAAGTATATGATACAATATGGTCAGCTATAGGCTCTAAGCTGCACAGGAAATCTCTAGGAGTTATTTATATTATATAACTGAAACTTTATACACTTTGACTAATACCTACCTATTTTCTCCTTCCTCTAGCCTCTAGCAACCACCGTTGTACTCTCTGCTTCTATGAGTTTGACTGTTTTAGATTCTTCATGTAGGTGATATCACGTGGCATTTGTGCTTTAGTATTTGGCTTTTTTTACTTTGCATAATGCCTTCCAGGATCATCCATGTTGCCACAGATGACAGGATTTCCTTCTATTTTAAAGGTGAATAATATTCCATTGTATGTATATGCCACATTTTCTTTGACTATTTCTCTGTCATAGATATTTAGGTTGCTTCTATGTCTTGATTATTGTGAATAATGTTGCAATGAACATGAAAGGTGAAGATATTTCTTTGAGATCTTTATTTTAGTAATCTCTTATTCCTTTACATTTGAGTACATTTTCTTTGTAGTTGACTACATTTCTTGTAGGCAGGATGTAGGTGGGTCTTGCTATTTTAACAAGTCTGACAACTCGTCATTCATTTTAATTGTTCAGACTTTTGGTCAGTGGGGGCCACTGGGAAGGGAGGATGTTACTGCCTCTTTCTCCTAGCATTTGCTTACCTTGCTTACCTTCCCTTGTCTGTGTTCCCAGGACTCCTTCTTTATCCTGAGAGTTTCTCAACAGTTATGATGTGGATATGCATTAATTCAACCTGAACTAATGCCAATATTTGTCTTTTCCGTTATACACTGGACCTTAGAAGCCCTGGGGAACGTTAGCTGTGGATTGCTCCAGCTGAGCACGTTCTTATATCTATCTGGTGCAGAGGAAAATACACCAGCTCAGGTTGCTCAAGGTTAAGAGAGGCTTTTCTTCTAACCAGCTCTGGGACCTCTGGCAATATTTTTTTTGACCTTCTGAGTCTCACCGACCTCAACTATAAAATAAAGAGGTTGAACCAAGGGACCTGTAAAGCTCCTCTCAGATCTAGTCTTCTACAGAGCTATTAATTCTTAAGGACATTTACAGATAAACAGCAGGGGCAGGGAACATGAACTAGACCTGTCCTGAGAACCAGCTAAGAACAATGCTACAGAGCCACTGGAATGGGAAGATGAGTTATGCCTCATCTGCCCTACTGCAACTAATGTTCTTTTTTCCTAATGATTTTGGTTCAATGGCATCTGTGAAGACACTTCCTCACCAGGTAGTTTGAGATTGACACCAGTATATCAGTAGGGGATTGGATGGATTGGTTTTAGTATCTTCTTCTTCATTTTTCTTCTCAGTCTATTGCTGTCCTTGTCCCACTAGAACTGTGCATGCACTTGTTAAAAAAAAAAAAAGCCTGAGGAAAACAAGTGTAGGTCCCTTAAGCCCTAAGTTAAGACCCCTTGGAGAAGTCAGATTACCTAAGAATCTCTAAAGCTACATTCTCTAATACAGTAGTCACTGGTCACATGTGTCTATTGAGCCCCTAAATTAAGTCCAGTCTTGATTGAGATGTGCTGTAAGCATAAAATACACACAAGATATATGAGACTTAGTATGAAAAAATATATATAAAATATCTTGTTAATAAGTTTTATTTTAATAGCATGTTGAAATGATAATATTTTTTATATATTGGATTAAAATTATAGCATTAAATTAATTTCTCCTATTTCTTTTTACTTGTTTAATGAAGCTACTAGAAAAATTTAAATTATGAATATGGCTAACTTTATATTTCTGTTGGACAGTACTGCTTTCTGGAGTGTCAAATTTAATATCTTTTGTGGGTATTAATAAATCTATTTATAAAGGGGAAATATTCTGTAATTGGACACTCATTACTCATTATGTAACTTCAGCTACTCAGTTTTTTTTTTTTTATCCCTCTCATGGAATTTTTAAGCAAATCAACCTATCAAGACAAAAATGAATGAATCTTCAAGTTTTTCTCTTTTTTCTTTCAGGTCACTGGAGATCTTTGAGATAACATAACAGGACACTGTTAGCTATGTTAGCAAGGAGTAAGATTTTGGGTAAGTTTGGATTTGTTTGTTGTCCAGGACAGGGAAATTTGGCCAGGAGCCAGTTACCTATATAGAAAATGAATTACAAAAGCTCATGTGCATATCTATAGCTTCCCCATCTGTGCACCCGCGCATGCGCGCCCGTGCGCACACACGCACACATTTAACTATGCTGTATATCAATGTTAGGCAATTTTACACTTTTTTTAAAAAATTATTATTGTTATCCTCATAATTGGTATTGTTTCTCCTTCACTTTCTGTCTCTTGCAAACTTTGTGATCCAGACAATTATTTCTGTCACACAGCAGCTGCTTCAGAAGTATCGAGGGGAGGGGGTTGGGTGGGTGGGTGGGAGTGGGGGGGGTCTTATAAGAATTTGTCAACTAGATTTCCATCTTGATGTGTTGTGAAAGTCGAATGTGTTGAGGATGGAGAAGTGAGGGGACAAGCTCTAAGGTATGAAAGTAGGAAGGACAGTTTCTAATTCTCTGGTAAAGAAATGTTGGGAGCTAGAATAATATCTGTGCCCAAAAGGAACTCTCAAAATGAGAAGTGTAAGCTGTCTTTCATTTGTTCCAAGAGCACTGTCTTGAGTAAACATATACCCTTTGGGAAGCTGTCTGATTCCCAGAACCAGGGAACGGCAATAGTGTATAGCTAGCTGACACCATCTCCTTCTCTGTGCCTCCATGAGATGTTATTTATGTCTCCATCACAAACATCCAGGACAAGGCTGGGCTCTCTGGGTCTAGGAAAATAAAGAAAGGTATTAGTTGCTACATAATACCTTTGAGTATCCTCAGTGGGTAGAGCTGGGAGAATTTCCACCAAGTCTATGCCTACATAGAGAAATGACTGCTCCCTGGTGCCAAGCCAGTTTCACTCAGGTTCTCACCATATTTCCTGCCTCCAGCTTAGCCCACTCTGAACCACCCTTTACAATGCAGTCTGAGGAACCTTCTAAGATGCCGGCAGGACCATATCATGCTCTGTAATTTTTAGGAAAAAGTTTGAAACTCATAACATGTCTAACAGGGCCTTCCACATCTGTTTTTTTCTTATTTCTCTATCATCATCTCTCACCTTATACTTGCTGCCCTTGAGACACCTTTCTCTCTTCCTTTAGTACCTTTACAGACATTATACCCCCTATATGTTCAGTTGAATTTTACAGACACATTTCAAGCATTTATTATTTCCTGGGCACTGTTCTGGGGCTACCAAGGTGAAGAAGAAAAGGTGCCTAACCTCAGGAAGCTTATAACACTTAGAATGTTCTTGCCTACCCCATCAACCTGATGAACAGCTAGTTATCTTTGAAGGCTTGGCCTGCATCACAGCAGCCTTAAAGGCTTTTCTGGCTCTGAGAAGACAGAACTGTCCCATGTTTTTAGAACATTTAGAAAAGTGCTGCACAATGTGACCATTTACTATGAGAAAGGAGCTTGTGCCAGAATTTAAATCAATGTACTGCTTCTTTTATCAAGGAGGCCTTAGTTTAAAAATGTCAACTGGAATAAACAATGGACTTAATGATGTTTTCCAGTAACAAACACTTTGCAAAACAAAAATTGGTCACTGGACCTTAGAAGGAAAGAATAAAGAAAATAGAGAAGAGGTAGAATTTTGAATATATAGTTGTTGATAATTTGGAAACTAAATTATACAACAAAGAGGTATAGCTAACAGTTGCTGTGAAAATTACTCTACATACTAGCTACCCCTCTCTGTAAAAATTAACTATACCATTGTGAGGGTAACTTGTTTTATCTTGACTATAAAATGGCCGTTTTTATTGGAAATATTTATTTCCCGCTCCTGGTATTTTTTTTTTCCTAGTTGAAGGAATGTGAATCAACATAATCCTCCTGATCTGTCTCTGTCCCAACACTCTACCCTAAGAGGAAGTGACCTACCTGACCATGAACTTGGGAGCAGGAATTGAGCAATCAGAGTCCCACTCTTTCTCCTTTATTCCTCTTGGTGTCTGGCTGACCACAAGAAGCACCATGTCTCCATGCCAGTATTACAAGGACTAGTTCCCATGTAGGCAGCCAGTGGCGGTCCATGACTGTGTATGTCGGTCTAATTCTGGGTTCAGACTGCTCACAGACAAGCCACATTTTTTTCAGCATAGATTTAATGGTGTTTCATTGTGATTTTATTTTACATTTCCCAGATTACCAAAAATGTTGAGTATTTTGAGATGTGTTTGCATTCCGTTTGTGTTCTCACTTTTTATAATATTTAGTCTTTTTATCCATAAGCATAATATATTATTATTCCATTTTTATTTAGGTGTTGTTTAAAACCTTTCAATAAAAAATTTAAAAAATTTCCCATGAAAGACTTGCACATCTTTTATCAAGAATTATTCTTAGGTATTTTGTCTTGTTACTATTGTAAACGGTACTTTTAAAATTACTATGTCAAACTTGTTTCTGTTATTTAGAAATGCAATTCACTTTCATATGTTGATTTTTTAAACTGGCAACCTTATTAAATTCATTAAGTAAAAGGAAAAAGAGCTGTAGCTAGAAACAAAGAAAATATACAGATCATAAAAATAATCTATAAGAAGATAGAAAATAAAAGAAAAAAGTTATAAAAAATAGATGGATAAATTTTAAAAATAGCAATTTGATAGATTTAAACCCAACCAACCAAATGAATAAATATATTAAGTATAAGTAGTCTAAACAACCCAATTAAAGGGTTGTCAGTTATGACAATTAAAGATTTTGACTTTAAATGAAAAAGAAAAATCCAACTATGTGCTGCCTATAAGAAACTTACTTACTTACTTTAAACATTAAGGCACAAATAAGTCAAAAGTAAATGAATAACAAAAGATACTAACACTAATCAGAATGAAGTTGAAAGAACTATATTAATATCAGACAAAATAAGTTTCAGAACAAAGAATACTACCAGGGATAATGAGGTCATTGCACAATGGTAAGGGATTAATTCATAAAGATGACGTAAAATCCTGAATGTTTATTTCCTTAATAACAAATCTTCAAACATGAAGAAAAAACTATTGAATTGCAAGAGAAATAAATAAATATGCAATTATACCTGGAGATTATAACACCCCACTCTCCATAATTGATAGAACAAATAGACAGAAAATCAATTAGAATATAGATTTGAATAATACTCTCAACTAATTTAAGCTAAATGACATTTATAGAACACACTATCCAACAACAGCAGAACACACATTCTTGTCAACAACATTTACCATATTATACCATACATATTCTGAGCCATCAATAAAAATTTAAAAGGATTCAAAGCATAAAAAAGTATGTTGTCTGACTACAATGGAATTGAAATAGAAATCAGTAACAGAAAATTTTCTGGAAAATCCCCAAATATTTGGAAGCTAACTAATGAACTTCTAAATAATACATGGAGTAAAAGTGATTGAAAGGGAAGTTAGAAACCATTTGAATGAAATGGTAGTGAAAAAAACAACGTATCTAAAGAAGGAATATATATATTACTAAATTCCTGCATTAGAAAAGAGAAAAGTAATCAATGACATCAGCTGCTACCTTAAGAAACTAGAAAGGGAAGAGCAAATAACACCCAAAGTAGGCAGAAGGAAAAAATAATTAGTATCAGAGCAGAAATTAATAAGATAAAAACAGAAAATGATAGAGAAAATCAATAAAATCAAAAGTCGGCTCTTTGAAAAGATCAATAAACTTGATAAATCTCTAGCTGAAGGGATTAGAAAAAAAATAGTTCACAAATTATCAATATCCAGAATAAGAGCAGTATCTTTGCCACAAATTCTTTAGATTTCAACAAAGTAATAAGGAAATATTATGAATAAATTCCTCGAAAGAGACAAATACCAAAACTTACTCAAGAAGAAATAGATAATGTGAATAACCATATACATCTACTGGATAACAGATATAAAAATTCTATTTTCAATTAAAACTTTATCTCAAAGAAAACTATAGGTTCAGATGGCTTTACTGGTTGAATTCTACTGAACTTTTTTTTTTAAACAAAAAACAAAAAAACAAATTCTACACAAAAGCTCCCAGAAAATTGAAGAGGAGTAAGTACTTCCCAACACATACTTTGAGATAAATATAACATCGATATCAAAATCTAACCTATTACAAGAATAGAAAACTAAAGAGCATTATCTTTTATGACTAAAATGCAAGAATTCTAAACAATATTTTAGCAAATATAATCCAACAACATAGAATGGATAATAATTATGTGGCATTTAACTCAGGAATGCAGAGTTAGATTAACATTCAAAAATCAATGTAACAGTCTCAATATATCCAGAAGAATTTATTGAAATTCAACATCTATTCTTGATAGATAAGGGTTTATCTCGTGTGTTCAAGGAACAGAAAGTCAGTGTGGCTGGGATGGAATGAATAAGGAAGAGAGTAGGCTGGATCAGATTAGAGAGGTGGCAGCAGGCAAATCATAGAGCATTTTGAAAAGACTGTCTTTTTATTTCTCTTAGTCACATGAAATGCCACTGGGGGGATTTCAGGAAGGGAGTGACATCATTTCAATTTAAAAGTTCCTGCAATATTGAGAATAGACTTGGAAGGGTCAAGGATAGAAGTAGAGGCTCCATTTGGGAGGCATTTACAATAATACATGTGAGTTATGACAATGGTTGGGACAAGGGCACTGGTAGGGAAGGTGATGAGAAGTGGAAGGATTCTGGATTCCACACTGCAGATTGAGTTAAATGTGAGATTAAACAAAAAAATGAGGAGCCAAAGATAATTCCTGGTGTTTTTGTCCTGACCAAATGAAAGGGTGGTGTTACCATTAACCATAGTGATGGAGACTACAAGAGAAGTAGATTCCTGAGAGAAGAGGTACTGGAGATCAGGGCATTGATTTTGAACACAGTAAGTTTAAGGTGTCTGTTAGACACTCAAGTGGAAATGTTAAATAAGTGGTTAGAAATACAGGTCCAGAGAGAGAAGTCCAAGCTAAAACGAAAATTTGAAAGTCATCAGCTTATGAATGATTTTAACCCTGCAATAGAGGAAGAGCTCACCAAGGAAGTTAGTGAAGCTAGAGAAGAGGTATAAGGACTGAGTGCATGGGCATCCATCACTTAGAAGTTGAGGAGATGAGAGCCTTTGGGGTATTAGCCTTTAGTATATGTCAGGCTCTGTTACAAATACTTTGCACTTTATAGCTCATTATTATCCCTATGTTATAGACAGATGAAACTGAGAGATAGGAAGTTTAAATAACTTGCTAAGGGTAAGAAATATTGTAAGAATTGAAACAAATAATACTGAAGGAAAGACAACAGAATTCAGATGTGTTGAGATGAGAACAAAGTAAAACTGATTTATACTATATACAGGAAAATTGGATCTGCTGATAGAACTGCTTGTATTAATTGTTTTCAAAAATAAAATTCATGACAATTATACATATATGAAAGCAAAAATAGCAAGAAAGAAACAGAGTAAATGAATAAAGAAAGGGTTCATTATGGAATATAACATAACCCTAAGAAACAGGAAAAAAAAATACAAAACAAGTGTTTTTTTACTTAGGAAAAAAAGAGAAGAACATGAATCAAATGAAACAAAAATAATCAGACAAGACAATGAAATTAAATAAAGATAGTCATTATAGAGCTAAGAAAAAATTGAGGAACCAAATAACAATTACAGAGTTAAATAATTCTGAAACAGCAAGAAACAAAGTTAGCATATCTGAAAACTAAATTCATCACACTTAGGTAATGCTTGAGATAATTACAGAAAATTCATAGGGAAAAGACAAAGTTGAGGCACTTAGGAAAAAGATAAGATATGGAGTACAGATAAAAATCCAGCATATTTCCTTATGTTCCCAAAGGAAATATTACAACACATAAAATGAAAAAAAATATTACTATAAAAAAAAAGAAAGGAAAAACTGTCAGGAAATTGAAAGGGCACATTGGGTTCTGGGAAAAAAATTAATACAAACGCTCAGCTCTGAGACATACCTTGATGAATTTGTTATACTTTAAAATAGAAGAAAAAAGTCTTATGCACCCAAGAACAAAAAGTAATTACTTACAATGGTGAGGGTAGGATGGGAGGGAGCAATAAAAATCAGGTAGCATTTAATGGAACAGGACGGTAGAACAATGTCCATAAAGTTCTGAGGAAAATAACATGGGAGACGTGAATTTCCACCAGACAAGTTATTGTTAATAGAGAGGCAACAGACAATGTCAAATACATAAAAACTCAGGGAACATAATATTCATGAGCTATTATGTAAATGAAAAGGAAATGCACACAACCAAGTTGTGAATCCAAGGAGTTCAGAAATGGTGAGTACTGACTGCCACCAGAGTTCTTCTTGTAGATGAAACTTCCCTTAGAAAACAACATTTGATAAATTTCTAGGAGTAATAGAGTATTTCTCGCCTTCACAGACATTTCTGTATTTGTATCTCTACTGTTACTTACAAAATAAAAGAATCAGTGACATACTTTCAAGATGGGAATTTATTTGGATGAAATTCCCTGGTGGCTTGACAGCAAAATAATTTGAACATGGGGATGTTGAACGTTCCATTTGAAATTATTTAAATTGCAGAATGTAAAACCTTTTTTGTCTTTCTTTAAATTTTCTGCCAGACTATTACGAACACACACCCACACTCACACAACATTTTAAACTCTCCTGTACATATGTATGTATGTACGTTTGTATGTATGTATGTATGTATGTATGTATGTATGTATTATTTTTATCTCAAACATATACTTTTAAGTAGATCATACTCTTCCTTTCACGAAATGCTATTGTTATTAGTCCCTACAAAACTCTATTTGTATTATTCTGTTTTTTACTCTTTTTTTACTCAACATTATATTTTTGAGACCTTTCCATTATTATATGCACCTCAAGTTCACTCCATCATACACATTTTACCACTACTAGTTTCTCCTACATGGGTGCACCAAATGTCAGCAACACCAGGCAGGGTGCCATCTGTTTTGTTCACTACTGTGTCACCAGAAACTACAGCGGGACCTAACTCAACCAGTACTTGCTGAATTAATGATTAAATTAGCCTTTTAAAGTGCCCATGCACTATATGCTTACTTGTCTTTCTAAATCCACCCCCTTGGAGGCTTAATATTAAACTGACCAAATGATAAGCCTGCTTTTAAATTTTATTCTCTCAAAAAGGGATGCCAAAAAACTAAAGCCCTCCATCCCATGCCCTGACAGTCCCCGTCCAGGTCTTCACTTGGCTGAAGAAGCACTTCACTGTATTTTTTATTTAAAAAGGGCTAGCACTCAACGGCAGCGGTGTTGGTGGGGATGGGAGTAGCACCTCATTGGACAATGAGGCTTTACCTGGTCCCCAGTGGGAGCCCCTAATGTCTCTGGCACAGCTGAGCCCCTAATGGTCCTGCTACAGGGCTTGGAAAGGTTCTCTCACTCACTCCTTTTGGAGATGGCATTGATGGCTTGGAAATAGATTCGATCAACTATTATCAGGCCAGAATTTATGGTGGGTCCCAGGGTATCATTAAAATGCGTGGATTTTTTTTTTTTTAGAGGGACAGCATAGTACATTAATATCAAGTCCCATTGCTGCTTGATATTTGTTGAGTTTCTCTGATGAACAGTAAGCAGGATGCAAAAGGGAGTGATATTTATTGAGCACTGAGCCTTTGTTTTTACACATCATTCTCCCAATAACCCTGGAATGTAGATGTCATTTCCATTTACACTTTAGGAAACTGAAGCTCAGAGAAGTTAGGGGACTTGCCTAGAGTCATGGCCAGTAGGGGATAAGGAAGGCAAAAGATTCAAATTCATATTCTTTCTGAGACACCAGGCTTCTTTCTCCAGGTTACTCAATATACATTTATTATAAGAATAAATAATTGAAGGCACAAGAATCTAAGAATAGGTAAGTTTTAAGAGGGTGGAGGAGCAGGTACAGAAGGAAAAGAGAGGGAAGACGTGGCTGTAGCCAGTTGGGACACTTGGCTATTCTGTTTGCCTCTTCCTCAAGAACAGTAGCATCTCATCTCACACATGCACTGCTTCTTTGTGGCTTTCAAAATCTTTGTGTACATTTTCTGATGACAGCCTCAGAACAATCTTGCATGGTGGTTTTCTCTTTCCCACTTCACAGATGAGAAAACTGAGGCTCAGAGAGGCCAAATAACTTCCTCAAGGTCACACAGGCAATTTAATTGCAGATCTGGGGCTCCACCTAATTCTTGTGATCCCGCAGTCCAGTATCATTACCCTTAGTAAGTAAAGAGAATCGCAGCCTCATTGTAACAATGTGTAGCAGCCACAGGCAGAGGGAGAGGGGCTCAGGAGAGACAGGACTATAACTAAGACTGTTTAATAATTAAACTCCTGGAGGGTAGGGCTGGGACTATGTGCAAGATTTTATAGTACCTAGCTCAGCTGCTGATTTCATGGGGCATCAGCGGTATGGCCCCTGCCAGGTGGTTTGTGTCCTGGTCCCTCCAACCTCCACAGTGGGAGCTGAGGGCAGTGTCTACTCACAGCTACCTGCTTAGGAGGTTGTGGAAACACCCTACAGCCCAAGAGGGTTCCAGTCCCTGCCAGGAGCTGGTGTCACAGCTTAAGGGGGGCCACGGCTGACAAATCACGGCCTAGAAAATCATTTGAAATATCCCTGTCCATCAAATTCAAAGAGCCAATAAGCATGAACACACACACACACACACACACACACACACATACACACACACACACACAAACGCGCGCGCGCGCGCGCGCACAGTTCCAATAGGCCTGAAATGCCCCCTGAATAGAGGCTCTGCCTGGTATGGAAGAGACAATGTTCTCAGCATGTCTAGCTTTCCTTCCACCAGGTTTCATATCTTCAGGCCCCGGGCTCTTCTCCTGCTTCCTCCTGAGGCTGCCACCTCCCAAATGTGCCCACTTTGCTGCCACAATGCCCAGAGATCAGGCAAATTCATTCACATAAAGGTGCTTGACTGGTACACAAGATAACAGGAAGACAGCAAACTGAGAGGGAGAAGACCTCGGGCAAGGCTTCACATCCCTCTCTGTGAAATGAGAAGTGGCATGGTAGTACTCGTCCTCCAGGAATGTCACGAGGATTTGTGAGGCCTGCACAGAGAAGTACTTCATATATTGCAAAAGAGCAAAGATGAGTTAGCTGTGATTGGTGATTTTTAAAAGGTGCCTTGAAGTGAGGACACTGATGGCCTGAAGTGGTTAATTTCCAACTATGGAATTTGGGGTGCGATTGAATCTTGGTGATTAAGAGACTGGTTCTGTTGAACCTCCTCTATGTTTCTTGTATCACACACTCACCCATTTTTGCCAAGGTGCAAAGATGGGTTTGGAGGAAGCCTGCTCTGGTCTGTCCTTTCCCAATAGAGACAGGTCCTAAAGTGGCTGGCCAGGAGCTCCCGGCAAGTAGCACTCCCTGACCTCAGATGGACTCAGATGTCTTGCTCCCTCAGCCCCAGGAAGGAGGTGGCTACAGCTCCTTGATAAGAAGGTGGATTCTGGTCCAGTGATTTATCCCAGAGGTGCAAGCTGGAAACAGAGGTCCAAATACCGTTGACCATTGAACAGTGTAGGGGCTAGGAGCACCCACCCCAGGCAGTCGAAAATCTGCGTATAACTTTTAACTCCCTCAAAACTTAACTACCTTGGTATCTGTGGAGGATTGGTTCCAGGACCCCTTATATCTGCTAAAATAGCATAGATCATTGCATCTGTGGACTCCCAATCATAGGTCAAAAACAATACATGTATTTATTGAAACAAATATATGCGTAAGTGGACCCACACAGTTTAAGTCCATGTCGTTCAAGGGTCAATTATAGTTTCAGTTATTCCAGTATGTATTCTATATCTCACTTTGCAACTTGAGACACAGCCCAAATGCTGGGAAAACTGTGCGGAAGGACCTCCCTGGTGACCCTGGGGCAGGCACGGGGCTTAAATGCAGAGTCTCGGGCCAGGTGGTGTCACCCTACGAAGAGCATGATCTGGGACTAACCCAGCTGGAAGAACTCCCTCCCCACATTCTGTGGGAGCAACCAGGCATCGTGCACCCTCAATGGGGCCTTGACCTCTGAAGACAGATGTTGGCTTCTCCAGGCACAACAGAAGGGCATATACACACTTTGCAAGGTTTTTCTAGGAGGGACCTGCTTGTGCCAGGCCAGTCTCAATTGCGCCCCCTGGTGGTCAGAGGGTTCATTTGCAGGATGGGTCGGTTCAAGAACTGAATCAAGTTACTCCTTGCATGGGAATTGAGCCATTGGCTTAGGGCGCCAAGTAGTGTTAATTTGGAGGGCTGCTCTGGCTGGACCATGTTGGGGCCTTCCTATTACAAGACGTCATAATACTGATGTTTTCTTCACCATATTCTTCCCAATTATAGTTGTAAAGTTCCAAGTGTCCATCTCCCTGAAGAAAGCCTTGACCCTGTTAAAATGTTCAGTTCTAGCATATTATCTGTGCTTATAAACAACTTTTGAAAAGGAAGTAAAGGTCTTAGGTCTCCCAGCTCCATTGCACTGGTACCCCTCAGCCTCAGGAGAGAGTCAGACCCTTGTAAACAGTGGAGGCCCTAAATGCAAGCCTCACCCTAAATGCATGCCTGCAAGAGCATCCCTCTAAAAGCCCAGACACCGTATGCCAGAGCACGGAGCTCTGCAGGTGTGCCCATGGAGCTCTGCAGGTGTGCTCATGGAGAGCCTGGTCTCCATTCCTCCCCCAGCAGCCCAGTTCCTGCCCCACCCATGTGCATGTACAATGGAGACCAGGCTCTCCACGAACACCCTGGGCCCCCTGATCTTGGCCCTCATCACAGTACCCTCTAATCCCCTCTTGTTCTTCTGTGTACCATCTGTGAGGCTGAGGTGTGTGGTGTTCTGGTCTGTACCCTCTGATGATTGGCAGAGACCCTGCATAAAGTGAATAATCAACAAAGACAAATGTATGAATGAGTGAGTGAGTGAGTGAGTGAGTGAGTGAATGTCAGGCCCTAGTAGGAACTGCGGACACAAAGATGAATACAATTCTACATCTTCTCATATAGAGTTCAAGCTCAGTTTAGGGAGACAAAATAATAATCACAATATAGTGAAATAGGCGTTATAATGCAGCTTTACCAGAATGTGTGATAAAATAGCCAAGACTATGCCTGAGCAGGTCAGGGAAGGCTTCACAGAGGAGTGACTTGGAGTAGTCTTAAGAGAGAATGAGGAATTCCAGGCAGGGAAGTGGAGGTCTGAGTGTTCTGGGCAGAAGCCAGCAGCATATGAAGAGGTGTGAAGGCCTAGAATGGGAAAGTGAAGAGCTTACTGAGGGGACGGGAGAGTCTGTGGAGCAGTGAAACAGAGAAGATGGAAGGAAGAACTGAAAGGTTCCTGACGGGAACGAATATCAATGAGGGAGAAGTTGGGGGAGTGTGGAAGGAGTTTAAGCAGGGTGCACGAGACCACCAGACTTTCTTCCAAGATGATCTCTGACAACGTTATATAGAAAGGAATGGAGAGAAATCATGGAGAGGGAGGAGGCTGTGGGGTTGCTTTTGCCACAGTCTAAACAAGAAGCAATGGAGACCTAGAGCAGGATGTGGCAAAGAGGCTGAAGTGAGCAGGATGGAGTCAAGAGATATTTGAAAAAAGAAAGGACTTGGAGCTCAGTTTTGAAGGGCAGGGGGAGAATGGCAGTGAAGGGAAATAGAAGCCAAGCAACCCACTTCTTCCTGCTACATCTGTATCCTGAACTCTCACTCATTGTATCTCATTGAAAGATGGATCCAGTTCACTGATCGGACTCCATATATCTCAGTGATTTCCTCTGAAAAAGAGAGAGATTTCTGAACCTTAGTGTAAGCTACAGATAGTCAGTCTCATTCGTAACAATATTGCAGATAGCACATAAGAGTCACCTAAAAGTGTGAATGAATGATTGAATGATAGAATGAATAAGTTCCTCACAAGTTACCCTAAAACAGCCTCTGATTAGCAGATTTGTCCTTGGTCAATGAGGAACATCCCCACTCCCTTCCACTCTGACCCTGTTTTGAGTCCACATGTACAGAGCTTGCTGGCTGCCCAGGCTCCCCTATAATGGCAGTCATGTGTCTCAACTTGCCTCTTTTGAGGGTCAGAACTGCAGACCTGGGATAAAGGTCAGGTTCTTGACCTTGCTCGTTTTATACAAGGGCTAGAAAGATTGAAAGAAAGGTGGACACCCATTAGATTTCTAACCATTTTTTTTTGACAGCTCTGAAGGAGGCTGTCAAAAGCTACTGCTTGCTTTCTAAATGATCTCTCCCATTGCCTGGAGATGATTACATGACCTCCAAGGAAAGACAGCAACAAAGAGCTGAGATTATTGAAGAGATTAGTTTACCCACACAGGGAAATTCCACCCCCCTTTTTTCTGCATAGGCAGCAGTTCAATAAATAATTAATGCTTGTTAATCTTCTAGCTATTTCTCCTGTTGTAAAAAATTAATTGGTTTTCCATCAACTATTGCATTATAACCTAGAGATATTTGGCCCCTGTCCACTACCTGCTGAAACATGCTCTTCTTGGAGTTCATTGCTATGTGGCAGTGGCACTTGGCAGTCATACCCAGCCCCCAGGTTTAGGGCATGAATGGGAGTGCAGAGTGCTGTGGCAGGTACCTCTAGGAGAGCCTCACATAAACACTGCCTGTTTCTTCCAGAAGGCTTGGAGAGTTTGCAAGTACTCCTTCTCACATCTCCTCCTTCATTGCTGATATCTCATTTTGCAAAAGAGGTCAAGCCAGATTCATGGTGGGATAGGGCAGCAGCACCACGTCCCTCCAGGCCACTGATCAGAGACCTATAATGTCCTGAGATCTCTTTCTGGCTTTTGCTACTGAGCTTTGCCTCAGTTTGCCTGAGCAGGACTATCACATCCACAGGAGGTGAGATGAGGAGGGTCAGAACAGGAGGACAAGAGGGAAACTCCCTAGGTGGCTTAGTTCCTCCAGCCTACTACATTTCTCTCTCTTTTTAATGATAAATCAATCATACCACCTCCTCCAGGAAGTTTCTCTGAATTAAACCAGTCTGACTATGCCCACCCTAATGCTTGACTTTCCCTTCCCCCTCAGTGCCTTTTGGTGATTATCCTAATGACAAAGTTCTGTTCATGACTAGTCTGAATCCTATGTTTTCTTATATTCAAATTTAAACCCTGGTAAGGCAGAAGTCATGTTTGCTATGTAACACATATGCCGAACACTTGTGTGGCTGCAAAGAGTCTTAGAGGTGAGAAGAGGCTGTCAGTTGGAGCTGCCAAGGAGAAGTTCAATGAGAGCAGACCCTGAGTCAGCATTTGGAATTGTCCTTCTTGGAAAAAGCTGTACGCTAGTCTTTGGGTCCAAGGGACAAGCAGATAGCAGGGGCTTGCTCAAGTCTGTCCCAACCCTGCTACTTCTGCTATTGATGAGTAATATTACTTAGCCTCTCCCAATCTCAGCAACTCACCTGAAAAACGCCTCCCTCATATGGTTGTTGTAGGGATTACATGAGATGATGCGTGTAGACAATGTTTGTAATTCTAAATGTGAAGCACTAAGTAAGTATGCGGATTCATTGTTCTCATCATCTGTGTGGTCTTCTCACTCTAGTACCTGACCTAGAACCATCTTCACAGACACCTCCCTGGGCTCACTTTGTAAGTAGCCTGAATTCTAATGTGCTAATTCACCAGCCCTCCCTTCTGGTTTCTTAAGGTAACTTGGTGATAGAATACTGTAATGTCAGAGCCAGAATGATTCATTAAGGTCAGCTGGCTCCTTATTTCACAGGCAGAAAAACTGAGGTCCAGAGGGCTGATGCAACAATGTGGGCTTGCATGGCTCCTCAGTGTAGCTCTGTCTCAGACCACACAGTCCCGGACTCCACACTCCTCGAGAGGGGGTTCCTTTATAAGAGCATTTTTATTGTGTGCTTCCTCGTGCCAGGTGCTCTGCTAACTAAGCTCTTTACATGAATTATCTAATTTAACCTCATACACCTTTGAGGGGTGGGTACAATCATTATCTTCATTGGGTAGACAAGATCACTGAAGCACTAAAAGCCACCAACTAAGTGTGTCAAAGCCAGATTCCAAGTGATTTCAGAGCCTGTGTTCTTAATTTACTATACTCTTGTCTTTCTACACTAACTTCTCATGAGTTGACTCTCTCTAGGAAAGAAACTGTATGAAAAATACCCTACTAGTCACAGGGTCTGAAAAATAAGGCAGAATTCCTGCCATGAAAAGTTTATGATCACTCTTTTCCTCTTTCTTTCCCTTTACTTTATTTCTCTTTCTGAACAATTTGATCTAAATCCATTAGTGGAGCTGAGCAAAATAGGCTTCCATGTCAGAGAATGGGGGTGTGAAGACCCAGGATGATGTGTCAGAGCCCAAGCAAGGTGAAGAGGACATCCATGTAGGGGCTAGGAGTGTTAAAGCCCAAAACAGGTAAGGAGGGCATCTTCAGGGGAACTTCTCAGCTGAGATGATGGAGCCCAAGCTGAGTGCTTAAGGAAAGCATCCATACAGGGGTGGACCAATGTGGAATGTTCAGACTTAGGCAGAGAGAGGAGGAATTTCTTACAATGGATGAAGCCAGCACAGGATACCAGAACCTGTGTGGGATGAAGAGCACACCATGCAGGTGGGGGCAGAGGTGTTGATGAGAGATTGGTTAATACAGAGGACTGACCAGATAAGTTACTATATTAAAGATAATGGGAGCCAGGGCTTTCTATATCAGTAATGGGAGTTAAAAACATGAAAACAGGAACTATTAGAATGAACCTTGTGGTTCAAGGTTGGAGCTGGAGGTACCAGTGTGAATTCATGGATTCCAGTATATGGTAGACTTTCTTAGGGGAACTGTGATTAAATGGGAGAATTCTGCTTATTTGGGGGAATCTTGTTTCTTCCAAGGGTATTGGAAGAGTGAGTGTAGGGAAAATGATCATATCCTAAAAGATGCTGAACCAATGAGCCTCACCAGTTCTTCATGATCATCAGAGATGCCCACAAAACAGGAGGAGCAACACTGACATGTATTCTCAACTTCGGCATCATTGTCCAAAGCTCACTAGGTACCACCTTGAGGGGGATTGTGTGCTAGTCCCTGATAACTGCTTACAGTCTAAGTCTTAGATTGGTGCTTCTCATACTTGGGTGAGCAGGAGAATCACCTGGGGAGCTTATTAAAAACAAAGTGTCTTGAGTATTATCTCACAACCACTAAATCAGAATCTCAGGTGGGGTCTTGTAAAGTTGTATGCATAACAATCTCCCAGTTAATTCTTGTCCAGTCTATGTTTTATGAATTAGGACTGGGAGCCCCTATCTTAGAAATTGGTGTAGACACTTCAGCAGTTGTAGCGCTGAATAAAAAGTCTTCATTCTCAATTAAGAGAAAGGGAAGAAGATTTGACATATTTATGGCAACTCCTTTTTAAGCATTATGGACAATACCCTGCTTAAATTCTTTCCCATAAATTAATGGAGTTGGACCACCATGAGTTGGACCACTCTCCAAATAGCAAGATCGCTCCAGGTTATAGCACAGAATCGTGTGTTTTCAGATGTAGGAAAATTCAGCAATTCAAAAATTCTTCCTGGCCTTGAAAGACCTGATACAATCATTACACACCATTAGCAGAATTCATCTCTGTCACCTGAAACATTTGCCCATCCCTAAGGAAATCACCAACATCCTGCGGCTTACTAAAGTCAAAGTTGCACTAAAGTAAATGGTACCTTTTCCCATAAGGTCCATCCAAGATTCCCTCCAAGAGGATCTGTCAGGCACCCACTATTTATCAGGAATTGCCTTAGAAACTTCAGAATAGTCAAAGATGGGATTTTGAGAAGGCCTTTTATGGCTTACAGAGCACTCTCATCATAGTCAAAATAAAGAGCAGGACTATTGCAAGGGAGACAAATAGAAGTACTTGGTCAAAGACATGAAGCTGAGACTGAGAGGATGAAACCAAGAAACAAGTAGTCAAGTTAGCTAAAGAATAGGGCACCACACAAGACTTCTCTGTATCTCCAAGAGAATATGATGAGGAGTCAGGACGCTGAGGGCTAAATACATGTTTATACCTCTGGGAGATCCTGCCACCAAAACATAACATGAAAGTCATGGAGACAACTTTTAACATATTGCCATGGGTCAAAGACTTATGAAATTCATAATCTCTCATCCTAAGTTTTACTTTTATTGGAACTTTTCTGGAGACAATGCCTAACCTTAAAAGAATGAGTCCCTGGTGGGAATACTGGGCTCCAATACAGGACAGTGGGGACAAAAACTAGATAGGCACACCTGTTAACATTTTTTGGGTGCCAGCATTTTCTACTTGCTTTTGGCGTTTGACCCCTGAATATAGGATCAAGGGACTTGAGTTCTAATCCAAGGTGTGCCACTTGTTCGCTGTGTGGCTTTAGATAGACTTCTTAACTTCTATGTACCTTGAATTCCTTGTCTGTAAATTGTAGATAAGGGATCTGTACTGCTTACCTCACAGGGTTTCTGTGGATGAGGTAATGCACAAAAGGCTTTGTCAAGGATAAAGCATGAATGAAACATAATATGCTATTGTTATGATCTAGGTTGACATAATCCATCTGTTTCTTGTCTCTTGCCCCTTAAGGGTTCACTACTTCTCCTTTTTTTCCATAGGACACTCCATGAGTCAGGGAGGGTCTCCCTCTACTGTGGTGTCTGCTCATATCCCATCTATCTGTGTCAGCCACAAAGGGACACTACTGAGTCTCATACCCCTGAGCCACCACACATTATAGAGGAAACACCTAAGCCATATCTCATGTATTTTCCTTTTGCCCCAAACCACAGAACTACCCAAACTATAATAGGAATAAAGTCCTTCTTGGTGAATTTGGGCTTCACCCTTCTTTTGCTGGTGCCACAGCTACTGCTATGCTTTTATTCATCCAGCCTATTAAGGTTCTATTTTCCATAAGATACTTTTCTTGTATTCCATCCAGAACTGACATGTTCAGAACTCAGGACTACTAAAGACAGTATGGTCAAGCCAAGGACCTCCTAGTGTTTACTCAAGGAAAACCTGTATTAAGGAAGAGCCTTAAGATAACTAGCTGCTGAAAGAGAGCAAATTCATTTCCCATCCACCTCCCCACTCAGGCCCCCATAATCAAGTTTCTCTCCTTCTCCCAATGAGGAGATCATGAATTGTGAAATGCCTTAATGGAAGAAACAGCCGCAGGGCACCAATTTAATGGAATTGTATCCAAAATCATTATGTCATGAAAAGTGTCTTACTCCAAGTACACATAGACTTTTTTTCTAGTACTTAACTCCTATTGCTTTTTATGGGGAGATGAGGCTGAGGAGACAGGTTAGAAAGCAAGTTATAGCCAGGGAGATGCACAGTCCCTCAATTCAGCCCCTTTGGCTCTGGGTCCTCTCACACTAATAAAGGGTTATTACCCAGCCCTGAGACACTGTGCTCTGCTCTTGTCCGCCTCTCTTACCATCATCTCTTTTTACTATTTTAGAGGGACTTTTGACATGAGATTTGCTAAGTTAGCTTTTGCATTTGTCATATTTCACAAAGCCTTGAGTAGAGCAAGCCCTCTAAAATGGGAGTGAAACAGTGTTATCTCTGCACAGGATAAGCAATGGGTAGGGCACTCCAGGAAGGAGCAGTTCTCTGGGTAGGATGAAACACAATGAACACCAGTCTGAGAGTTCTGGTTCCAGCTCTGTCAAGAAATAACAGCTTACAGGATCTGGATGTAGCAAAATTCAGTGAGTTTCTGAAGAACTGGCTCTTGCCACTGTCAGCCTGATTGGACTGAACAGACTACTATTAAGTATGGAGGAATCTAAAAAAAAACTCTTAGGAGGCAGAATTTCATTACTATTCATAGAGGAGAGGTAGAGAATGTGACTCAAGGGTAGTATAAAGGAGGGGTAGGTGTAGGTTGGGGATGATTTGGGATATAACCAGTTCAGCATTGGCCACTTAGTTTAGGGGCCAGTTCAAATGGTCTAGAGTTGACCAATAAGAAAATCAAGGCAAGGGGTAGAGTCTCAAAAATGAGGTCACTGCTTATTCATTTGCTTATCACAGAGAGCCTCATTATTAGCAATGAGTTCTGAGAAAGCTGTGAGGGTAAAGGGTAGACTGAATAGAGGAAATGAGTGGCACTCAGTAAGTTTAAGAGGAAAAGAGTCATCTCTTTACTGCCTCACTCTCATCAAGGTTTCCAGGTGTTAACAAATTCCACTTTATTATAGTTGATGCCAGGTTAATTTTTACAAGATATTATGAAGAAATTTATAAATCCAAAACAGATATAGTTAGATTTTACAGCTTTGAGAAGCAAGGCTCTGATTGCTGAATGTTTAGTTGCGCAGACTATAGCTTCAATAACCTTCTAACCCATGATCCAGTCCTTCTGAGGTTAGTGTCTATGGTAATGGGGGAATTCCCAAAGTTAACTCAATGCAGGCTCTGCACAAGATATTAATATTAATGCTATGTAAATATGATATAGATATTGTTAATAAGTTTCCTGGTTTCAACACTCAAGCAAGAGTAGGGAAAGTCCCAGAAATAGAACAAAGTTCAATTGCTTTACTTCCCACTCTCATATTACTTTTCAAATAGTCCTTGGCATCTACACCTAGAGAACCTGGGTTTGCTCCAAGGGACCCTTAGAGAAAATTCTGTACAGAAGGAAAGAATCCAGCCTTCTCAAGGGGGCTGGAGACCCTACAACTCTAGAACCAGGAAGCAACCGAGTCAAACAATAGTCAGTTCAGTTTCAAGAACAGCACTAAAATCTTAGTGTTTATCTTCTACAAACAAGGACATTTTTTTCTATGTAATAACAATGTGGTGTAAAAATCAGGAGATTAACTAATATACATTATTATCATCGAATCCTCGCGCACAGTTAGGTTTTGCTAACTGTCCCAATAGTGTCCAGTTTTGCATATTGCCATAGTTGTCATGCCTTTTTAGTCCTCTTTAATCTGGAACATCTCCTCAGTCTGTCCTTGACTTTCATGGCTGGGCACCTTTGAAAATTACATGACAATTATATTGTAGAATGATCTTCCATTTGGATTTGTCTAATATTTCCTCATGATTAGAATCAGGTGATACATTTTTGGCAAGAATGCCACGGAAGTGATGTGTTCTTCTTGCATTCTATTAGATGGTGTATGATTACAGTTTGCTTTATTACAACTGACGTTAAGTTTGATCACTTAATTAAGATGGTGCCTGCAAGGTTTCTCCACTATAAAATTGCTCCTTTCTCTTTGTAGGTATGAGTCTATATGAGACTAAGAAAATACCACAAATCTCATCAAACTTTCAGCCACTAGTTCTAACATCCGTTGATGTTTATTAGCTGAATTAACTACTATAATGGTTGCAAATGGTGATTTTTTTCTAATTTTATCCTTCCTTCTAAGTATATTAATTGGTATTTTACTATAAGGAAAGCTTTCTCTGCTCTTTATTTATTTATTCACTTATATATTACATCAGTACAGACTCATGGATTTTATTTTATTCAATAGAATATAATTGGTTATAACATCATTCACTTTCATATACGAGTGTAACAGTACAATAAAAGAGAAAATAGGCATTAGACTATTGTAGAATATTTAATGTCATGGAGAAATGTTCATGATATATTTAAGCAAAAAAAAAAAAACAGCAAAAACCAATGGTAATACAATCCTGTTTCTCTGGAGGGGGAAACAAAGAAATATATATGCATTTGCATATGTGTGTGTTTTAATATATGTGATAAAAGCACCAAAATGTTGATGGTTATTATTTCTGAATGGTAGGATTATGAGTATTTTTCTTGATGATTTTCTGTATTTTCCAGTTTTTATCCAAATATACGTATGTATATGTTTATCTGTATAAGCCCATTATTCCTTATCTATAATACAGAAATTAAAAAAAAATTCAAAATGCAAGTTTTTTTGTAAAGTTAGCATAAATTGTTTAGCAACAAAAACTTGGGCTGAACTGACATAATTTTTATATTATCTTTAATCATTAGTTTACATGGTTTATATTCATCTTATTTTGTATGGATAGGTTTAGGTTTCACTTTCGTAGAAAGGATACTTACTGCTCCAGATAGTTCTATTATCCCCCATATGTCTTAACTCCAAAGCATCTGCCCCCAAGGGTTTCAGTTAAGGTATTTTGGACAACATTTTGTGATTTGGAAAAAAGAAGAGGGAAATTAAGAATGAAGAAAGGGAGGAAGAAAAGAAGATGGGGGGAAGGAAAAAGGAAGGGAATGAGAGAGGGAGGGAAACATTTATTTTCTGGGTGGAATAAGAAAGTCTTAAAAGGAGTTCCAAGGGCAAATTATATGTAATAAAATATTAAAATATACCACTGCGGTTTTTGTCAGAGTTCTTCACCCAAAGCCCACCAGAAACACTGTTTGGATTCACTGCTTGTTGCAGGGAGGGAGAACATGTGCCATGGGGAAGCCACGAGGTGTTTCAGTAAGAGGGTGTTAGAAGGAACTAGTGGGATTTAGACGTTTGTTTGTGATTTGAGGCAGGGCCTAAGGGAGGAAGGATTCATTCTATATTGAGTGCTATCAGAAAGTGTGGGCAAATTCATGACTGGGTATCTTAATAAATCTTACCTTTCAGGAGAGAAGGCTGGCGGAGGATAGAGCTATAACTGGTAAAGAAGAAGCTGAGAGTGGGTGTTTGACATGCTGTGTGAAGCACAGGGCATTGTTTTTGTCTGTGCATAGACAATTGTGAGTGGCCTTGCTTGGTTTCATTGATAATGGTGTCAGAGCACTCTGAGGTAGGTATTTATATCCAAGGGGAGAATTACACGGTCTACTGTGAGTGCCAGGCCAGCTTCTGAAGGTCAGAACTATACTTTTCTATGCTTTTTTTTTCTTTCTCATCTCAATGTCAGCTGAAGCCCAGAGTTGTGGAATAAAAGAGTGTCAGAGACCCCATGTTCTAAGAGGGCGACAGATTTTTGGTGAAGAACTCACTAAATATGACCCGAATACCAGTCCAGTGACCCTTAGCTCATCACCCACTTTCAGGTTGAAGGTTGATAGGCACAGATGAAGGGTCAGGATTTCCTGAGAGAGTATATTGCTCATGGAGGCAGGAGGCACTTCCCCCTCACCTTCAGCCATAAACCAGGAACATCTGAAGGTGAGAACCTCAGAAATCTGTAACTCCCTGGCTGCAGAAGAGGCAGAAAGGAGAAAGGGAAAGAGCCGTGGGTGACCCCAAGGAAGGGAAACAGCCTCCAGGCAAGAGGATTACCTTTGGGGCAAAATGCCCCAACAGACTATCTGTAGTGGGGAGGGCTGTTGGAGCAGGGATGAGAGGCATCAAGGACACCAGGCACAGTTGAGCTAATGTGGACCCAGAACCCAGGACAGAGACCTCCAGGAAACCATAGGAGCTCTGCCTCACGGAGGCCACCACAGCAGGTGATGGCTGTACCCTGACCTCTCTTTCTTCTCCTCCTTCAATTCCAAAGATCCCAAAAGCTGACTTCTGGGTAGAGAAGAAGGAGGGGAAGGGAAAGGAGGTAAAATAGTGAGGAAACCACCCACATTCCTCCTTCCTCATGGCAGGTCTCCCCACCTGAGATAGGCCCATGCTGGACCGGGGACAAGCTTTGGATCAGGCCAGAGACTGAAGTTTAAATAATTCAATTAACTTGATGTTGTAATACCTCCAGAATAAGGTGTTTTAATGTTTGAGAAAGACAGAGAAAGTTTCAGGATCTATCAATGATATCAATGAGAAGAGAGATTTAGGCAATGGTAATGGTATGAAAGAATAAAGCTTTTTGCTTGCATTCAGCATTCATAGTTTGTTCAATAAGTCCTTACATAAAAACTGTGATATGCTGGTGAATTATTTTAGTTAATAGACTTTTTAGAGCAGTTTTAACATTACAGAAAAATTTGAGCAGAAAGTACAGAGTTCTCAAGTACTCCCTCTCCCGACCCCAACTGCCTACGCTTTCCCCTATTATTAACATTTTGCATTCTTGTGATGAGCTTGCAACAACATGAGACTGCTAAACCAATCATTGATAAATTATTATTCACTAAAATCCATAGTTTACGGTTCATCCTTGTGTTATACAGTTCTGTGGGTTTCAACAAGTATATAATGGCATGTATACACTGATGCTGTATTATACGGAATAGTTTCACTGTCCTAAAAAATCCCCTGTGCCCTATCTATTCATCTTTCTCTAACTCTCTCCAGCCCCAGGAACCACTGGTGTCCATACTTCCCCAAAGTTTTGCCTTTTCGAAAATGTCATATAATTGGAATCATACTTTATAGACTTTTCAGACTGGCTTCTTCCATTTAGTAGTATGCACTTAAAGTTCCTCCAGGTCTTTTCATGGCTTAATAGGTAACTCTTTTCATTTTATCATTGAATAATATTCCATTGCATGTATTCTAAATTTTATATTCCACAGTTTGTTTATCCACTCACCTTCGGAAAGACATCTTGGTTGATTCCAAGTTTTGGCAATTATGCATAAAGGCTGTCAGAAACATTTGCATGCAGATTTTTGTGTGAACATAACTTTTCAACTCATTCGTATAAATAACTGGGAGATGGGTCACAGGATAAGGTTATATCTAGCTTTGTAAGAAACTGCCAAACTGTCTTCTGGGGTACCCGTACCATTTTGCATTCCCACCAACAACAAATGAGAATTCCTGTTGCTTCACATTAAGTCAGCATTGGGTGTTGCCAGTGTTTTCAACTTTAGTCATTCTTGTTGTTTTGCTGGTAAAATCTTTAAACCAGCTCTCCAGTGAAGGCCTGACTTGTTCGCAGATTTTAATGGTGTAAATACTGCTAGCCTTGCCAATTTCAAGCAAGGATGTCACTGAACACTGGATTGGGAAAAGACGTGCAGGGCTGTGTGTGGACTTCAGCACATGGCTGGCTGTGCAAATGCTCAGTTCAGAGAGTCAGCATAGCCATTCTCAACAGATCCCTCTGCCTTCTTCTTAGACTGGGTGGCCACTACTTGATCATAAAGGGTTGCTGTCCTGGTGCTCAGAGTGGGGGAAATCGTGTAAGCAGCTTCCTCTACTGAAGGGAGGCTTAAATAGGCTGATCTCTGTCTTAATGACTAAGATGCTAAGGTTGGCAAGTGGGAATTTGGCAATCACTCAGTTACTTTCATCAATGTTTAGTGCTACAGCAGACCTTCCAATCTCTAGAAACTTGTCCCCCAAATCATCTACAATGATTTATGCCAGCAAGCCAAGCCTTTCCACCCTAGATCTTCTCTCTCTGTTGTTCACCTCCTTTTTAAAGAGAGCTGTTAGGGGAGCCTCCTCTTCCCCCGTCTCCCTCACTTTTCCTTATCTTTCTTGCCCTAAGTAAAGAAGTTGGTTTGTGACCATTTGGCAGTATAATTCAGATAGATAAATGCTGATCTAGAAAACATGAGAAGATCTCCCTCCTCTAACCCATACTCTGACCCCACCCCATTCAGCTCCCCCCATAGCTTTTCTGGGACTATCCTGTTTATTTCCATAGCCAATGGGATTTCCATGGCTTTTTAGAGAACCTCAGATATAGGTGTTAAGCTGTCTGAAATAAGAAGACAATCATATGCACACAGCATTAGTTTTTTAAACCTTGATGAGGGTTTAATTATGTAAGTGATTCCTCTCTTCCTAGAGCACTTTTTTTCTTTGTCATCAATAACTGGAGTTGCTAATGACTTTTTGATGATTTAGTCTTCAGCAATTATTTGATTAAAGTTAAATTTAGCTCTATATATGAGATTATGCTTTGAAGTATGACCAAATGAAACTGGGTTTCACAAGAACCAAACAGGTGCAGCCTTGAAGTCAAAGCAGGGGTGTGGGAGAAGGGCTCTTGGGTCCTGTGCCCAGTCTAGTCACATTAATCCTAATCCACTTGGATAGAGGGAATCTTTAGTACAGTTAACAGACAGGATTAGTAGGGGTAATCATCCCAGATAAGTGAAGTAATTTGTCTAAAAGGAAAAAAGCTCCTCATGGCCCTGAAGTTAGTTGTAGTCAGTGTCTTGCTTCCTGCTGGCACCTCCGGCCCATTCTAAGCACCCTGCCCTAAACCCAGGTCTGACCTTAGGCTGATTGTGCAACCCCTTAAGATTAAATTCCTCCTCTGTTACCTGAGACCACAAGCTTTTCATGATGGACAGGTGGTCTGACTAGAGGGTGCAGCCATGGGTTGGAAGCTGGCGGCAGAGAATTTAAAACTAGCTTTGTCACCATTGGTGCTACGTGACCTTGACTGAGCAAAGCTCTTAATTTGAACCTGTTTCTCTCTCTCTCTCTCTCTCTCCTAAATAAGAATGATGTAGACGATGGGATAGAAAATTACAAGATGTTCATTATAACTGCCTAGCCTACAAATATTCTATTGAACCTGATCCAAAGCCCAATTTCTTGGCCTATAAGAGTACAAAACCCTTCTCACAGTTTCTGTGAATTCCTGTGCTTACCTCTTCATGATTCTCCTGGCACCAGGTACCTCGCTGGTGCAGGCTACCTCTCTTCTACCCCATACCAACCAAGATATCAGCTCAGCTCCCAATGCCATGGAAAATTAACTAATATACAAGTGCATTGAGAATTCAGAGAAACTGAATATGGGAGAGGTGGCCATGGTGTGGGGTCACTTCATACACTTCTTGGTCTTTCACCTTCCCTCCCCTATACTTCCTTAGTATAAGGTAAGACTACTCCCCAGGCTTTGGGGACATATTCCATCCAAGCCCAGGTCCCCCAAATTTTCAGCCTCTATCCTAAAGCACAAATCAAAGTATTCCCAGCTTTCTCTCTCTAAGGAAAATGCTGGTAAATAAGCTATTTTCCCCATCTTGTTATAGTTAGAACTTACACGAATACACTTTACTTATTGGCCTATAAGGCCATCTCGTTTGCTCCTCAAGACAACCCTGAGAAGTGTGACTTTACAGCTAGGGAAACTGAGGCTCTGAGATGTTAAGTGAGTAATGGTACACACCTGGAATCAAAGCCAGGCTGACTCCAAAGCCCATACTTTTCCCCTTGGTGTTCAATACTAAGCATCCCTCAGGACTGTCCTGGATGACACCTGCTCCCAGGAGAACACTGGCAAGCAGCTCCCTCCCTTCCAGGAGTGCGGAAACCCTAATTCTACACTATCCCCTCCCCAGTGGAAAGCCTTTTTCGCTGACTACCAACAGTCTTTGAAAGGACTTCCTCGAGAGTGGAGGGAAGCAAGCTGTTTAACAGAGAACTCGGGTGGGGAGGGAGATGTGCTCCCTGGCTTTTCTCTTTCTTGCGTTTGTTCTTCCATGTCACTCATCAACTGCCTACACCATCCTTCCTCAATCTCACTGGTCCCCAACCAGGACATCCACACCCTGGCAGCAAAGAGAAAGATTGTGGTATGTGACTCAGAGAAAAAGCCAGAGGCAGAGCGGGACAGCAGTCCATGCAGACACAAAGGAAGGCACAGAGTTGAGTATGATTATGGCTCTGGGGATAAAATTTAGGGCAAGATGAAAGGGGGAGTTAATAATGGATAGAAACAGAGTACATGTAAGTACATATGTATGTAAAACCACTTTAAAAATTGACAATTAATTCCCAGGTAACAAGGATAATGATAAGAGGGAACATATCTGAGCAAAATATACCTCAAACGTCTCTTTGGCTTTGGAATGTAACATATCTCTTACAGAATTTCACTCTCTAGCCAAATCTGGCTCAGGCTGGTAATAAATTGCAGTTGTAACCTCCTAAGCATGCTCCCCACCAGCTGACAGTGGTGAGAGGTGGCAAAATGTGCTGGGTGCTCTGAGTAAATCAGCTTGGATTAAAGATTGGTTATGGATAAAATACAAAATAAATACCAGCAAAAAGCTGACAGTTGACCATACTACCTAAAATAAAGGGAGGGTGGGGGTGAGGGCTGAGAAAGGAGACTGTAAGACACTGTACCAAGTGAAGTTTATTTTTAGATCATTAAATAAATGAAAGATACAGTTATTGTTGTAACATCTTACATCTATTTACATAGCACTTTACTGTTTATCCAACACTTTCATGTACATCATTTTGTTTTGAAAAGTGAATAGTCCAGACTCTAGAGTTAAACTGCCTCATTTGGAATGTCAGGCCCACCACACTTTATGATTTTATGAACATGATTTTCTTCCCTACGTGTCAGGTTTCTCATTTGTACAATGGAAATACTAATGATACTTGTTCTGAGGGTTGTTCTGAGAACTCGATAGGATATCTATTCATACATTCATTAGTTCATTCATTCATTTGTTCAACAAATAGTTTTGAGCATCTCCTATGTGCCAAATACTGTTCTAAGCACAGAGATCTAATTATGTCAAAAGCTTTCTCTTTGTGAAATGTTCTTTCTAGTGGGGGAGACAGAAAATCGACATAATAAGTGAGTATACTGCATTGCATTTTAGGAGGTGATGCAAGTTATGAACAAAATTTAGCAGGGTGTGTAGAACCACAGTGCCTAGCACCTCAGAAGCATTGAGTAAACATCACCTGTCTCACAGCAACCCTGTGCAGTAGACAAGCATATAACTCACATTTTACAGGTGTGCTCCCTGAGTCTCAGAGAGATTAATGACCTGTCCACAGCAAAGGCTGAGCTGAGACTTAGAGTCATTTTTCTGACTCCTACTTCAGGGCTCTCCCTGCCTCTTCTGCCACTCTGTGCAGAGGGGAGAGGAGACCAACTGTCAGAAGGAGTGGTGAAGCTGAGGGGACTCACCTAGAGAGGGGACTCACCTACAGAGAAACTGTCACCACAGCCCTAACACCTCCCTCTCCACCCAGGGAGCCGCCAGAACTTGCCAAGCAAGACATACTGGGGCAGCTGACAACAGGGGCTGGCCTAGGCTGTGAGCACCTGTGAAGAGGCCTGCTCCTAGAGGAGGCTCCTGGATAAGGGTTCCCACGGTGTGGAGGCTGTCAGGGTGCCAAAGGGAGAAATGCCAGCTTGTTTTTTATTGACTTTCCACTCAGCTGACTCCTCCAGGCCTATGGTTAGGAGACAATGAACAGAAGGCAAGGAAGAGGCAGACCTAGCACCCTGTAGCAGCATAATTGGGCAGCCCACTCAGGCACTGCCTTCTCCCGGGCCTGGGATAACCATTTCCTGGAGTTGTGGGCTGGGCTCCAAAAGCCAGTCTTGCCCAGCAGCCTGGCTGCAAACAGGCGAGGAACAGACTTCAGGCACACATAGTTCAGAAGGGACCCATCTAGGATAGAGCTCTGACTGGCTTCAAAGTGGGAGGTGATCGTCAGCTTCCATTTCAGACCACGGCCATGTGGGGCACTGCCTCATTCAAAGAATCCACAGCCCTGCTTCCCTATAGTCCTGCTCCCTCAAAGCTGGGGTCATCTGACTCTCAACTGGAGGTCAGGCCCCACCTGGCTCTGAATGCATTGGGAGTAAGCACCTTCAGTACCAGGTACTGTTTATACCAGCCAGTGAGCTGTCACTTGCTCCTGCTTGTACTTCTGGTGACTGGCTCTCTCTATTTCTCTCCATGCCTAACAACTTGCCCCTCTAGAAAATCCTGATTTTTCATCTTGTTCTTTCCAGACTACTCTCCTGTTCATTCAAGTGTCAAGCCTGTCACTGGTGTCTAAGGCATTGTGACATCTTGATAGCTTCCAGATGTTGCCCGCCCACCTCATTAGGTCTTGAAATAACATCGCCTCTGCTAATCTACCCCCTAAGTCCCATATCGGATCACCCTAATATGACTGCTATAGAGGTATACGTACCTGATACTATGCTCTGCCTGGCCAGATAGGAGCTTCCACAGGACCTGCATACTATCTTCATATGATTTTCCTCAACCGAGAGAGCAGAAATAGTCTTAGGTCCCAGCCTGCATCATCACACTGCATCTAACTGGTTCCTGCCTTCCAAACAAGGATTAATGTCTGATTTTCCTAGCTGTAAGAGAGAAGTATGAGGATAGAGTTACATATTGTCAATATCTTTTATTATAAAAATACAAACAATAAAATATGTACAAAGTAAAAATTAATAGCTCCCCCATACTTCTCCTTTTTCTCAATCCTCCAAAATATCCACTCTTAACAGTTATATACTCCTCCACTCTTTAACACACACACACACAGACACACGCACACACACACTCACATTTACACTCACACTCCACAAAGAAGTCTTTTACACAAAGGGGAACATTATACAAATTATTCTGCACCTTGCTTTTTTTTAATGTAGCTAGAACCTATTTCCTTTCTAAGACATTTAAAGATAACTTGTTGCTTTGGTGGCTGCTATAGTATTCATTGCATAGATGTCCTACAATATGTTTAGTCATTTCCATATTGATATACAGATGTTTCTGTTTGTCTACCATTACAAACAATATGGCAATAAACATCTTTGTACAAACATCTTTTTGTACTTCTGTTTTTCCATAGGTTAGTTTTCAGAAATTCTTGGCTACATACTCCAATGCCTGTAGGAAGACTGAACGCTCCTTCCTTCCAATTCCATAATCCTTTTATCTCAGCCACCACTAGTTTGACCTTTCATTACTTCAGCCTAGAACAGAATATGCATTTCTCATGCCTAGTTTGGCTCTAACAGGGCTGCTATAGAAGCACACTTCTCTCATAAATCTCCCCAATACCCTCCTGCCCATCCATGGTCCCCTTTAGAACCATAGAGCCTAATTACAAAAGGACTCCACTGTTATCCAGCTGATCATGGAGGCAGCAGGCTCTGGAAGTCTCAAGGAGATACATTATCACCTCAGGATGGGTGCCCCAAATGATAGATGAGGGTTTCAGAAGTGGGCTATGGAGGAACATGATGAGGGACTGCAGAGATGTCCAAAATGAGTGTAATAAAGGAGTTTTGTCAGGGATACCCTGCAAAGCCCTGAGTAATAAAGTTTTGTCCCATCTCTCTTCCTCTACCTGCTACCAGTGTAGAAAAGGTGATGAGTGAGCACTTGCCCTAATTCTCTGATGATGTGTTGTTTTGCGATACTCTTGCAACCATTTGGGAAATAATATACTTGACCTAGGGAAGGCAGATATGGTGGTATTTGGGTCAAGGAGACAATATACAACCTGAACAAGCATCAGCCTTTCCCCTGTGGTGAGATGATTATAGACTTGAAGTAACCTATTAGTTTCAGAGGCCTTGGAGGACCATCTACTTCCTCCTCCCTATTCACCACCAGTGAAAAGACAACCTCTAGCAGGAAGACCCTGCTGCACAGTTTTATTATTATTATTATAGAAAGTGTAAAACTAAAGTAACAAGAAAATTCACATAGTCCTACATACAAATCAAATCTCTGGCAGCATTTTGAAAACTTGCAACCAGTCCTATGTGGCCCCTCTCCTCAGAACCTTTTCAGAGACCATGGGACTGACTCTTGCATTGAATGACTAACTCTCCTTGGACTGTAGCCAAAGCAAATCCTTGGCTAGCAACCTTGGTATTGTTCTCTGGAAAATTTGGAATTGTGTGTACTCATAGCTGACACTCAATGATCTCTTCAGAACAAACATGTCAACTTCACATATTAAATTTACACTGGCTTTGATTTCCACTCAATATGGTGGAGTAGGTAAACACTGTTCTTGCTGCCTTTTAAGACCACATCAAAATTATAACTAAACTACAGAACAATTGTCATCGAGAATCATCTGAAGTCTGGCTGAACAAAGTCCTACAACTAAGGATATACAGAATAAGCCACCTAGAGATGGGTAAGAGGGGTGGAGATGCAAAACAGGCTGATCCCACACCCACGTGTGGAGGAATATTTTGACTGTGGAGGTTTCCCCTGAGGAGCAAAGGGTTCCAGCCCTTCCAGCAAAGGGTTCTCAGCACTGGAATTCTCCCCAGCCCAGAATTCCAGTGCTAAGAAGAGGAGATCCCACAACTTCTTGCTATAAAAACCAGCAGAAACTATGGCTGAGCAAGAAGGAGGGAGGCTGGAGTTTCAGGTGTTTCTCTTAAAGGGCCCACACATGGATTTACTCACTGACAGACTCACTCATTCTGAGCTCCAGCATTGGGGCAGCAGCTTGCAAGTCAACAGAGATATACAGAGAAGAACTGAATTGTTTGACTTCAGGATGAGGTCCTTTGTTTAACCTTGTCCTATCCAACATGCAGACACAGGCAAGCCACCATATCTGAGTCTCCACCCAACCATGTCCACAAAAGACACACCCAGAGCGCTGACTCAGCAGACATGAGAGCCCCGATAAAGAAAATTCTGCTCTGGTGGTCAGCCTCTGCACAACGGCTTTTCAACTGTAGTCATAGCCAGTCCTCACAACCAATTAATCTAAGGGTTAATCTCTATATTGAGTGCCAATTTCAGAAAAAGAACTAAAAATGAAGACAAGCAATCTACCAGGTAGAGTTCAAAACTCTGGTTATAAGAATGATCACGGATCTCAGTGAGAACTTCAACAAAAAGATAGGGAACATAAAAATGGAGAGAGAAAACATAAGAAAAGCATTCAGAAAAAAAAAATACAATAACTAAAATAAAGAATACATTACAGGGAATCAATAGTAGATTAGATGAAGCAAAGGATCAAATCAGTGATTTGGAAGATAAGGTAGCAGAAAACATCCAATCAGAATAGCAAAAGCAACAGCAAAAAAAAAAAAAAAAAAAAGAATAAAAAAATATGAGGCTAGTAAGGGGCCTCTGGGACAACACCAAACATACAAACATTTGCATCATAGGGGCACCAGAAAGTAAAAAGAGAGCAACAGGAATTGAAAACCTGTTTGAAGAAATAATGATGAAAAACTTTCCTAACCAGGTGAGGGAATAGACAACAAGCTCAGGAAGCACAGAGAGTCCCCAAAAGAGAAACCCAAAGAGGCCCACACCAAGACACATTCTACTTAAAATACCAAAGATTAAAGACAAAGAGAGAACCTTAAAAGAAACAAGAGAAAAGGGTGCTCTTGTAAGACTGTCAGCTGATTTTGCAGCAGAAACTTTGCATTTTCTTTGTAGGCCAGAAAGGATTATCATGAAATAGTCACACTGATGAAAATCAAAGACATACAGCCAAGATTACTCTACCAGAAAAGCTATCATTTAGAATCGAAGGACAGATAAAGATCTTCCCAGACAAGAATAAGCCAAAGGAGTTCATGAATACCAAACTAGTGTTATAAAAAGTGTTGAAGAGTTTTCTCCAAGAAGAATAAGATCCAAAATTCAAATAATAAAATGGTAATCACTACATATCTACAAACAATTAATTTAAATGTAAATGAATTAAGTGCTCCAATCAAAAGATAGGGTGGATGAATAGATAAGAAAAGAAGACCCTTACATATGCTGCTTACAAGAGACTTGCTTCAGAACCAAAGGCACACACAGACAGTACAGGGATGAAAAAATATATTTCATGAAAATGGAAATAAACAAATAAAAAGCTGGGGTAGCAATACCACACTAGACAAAATAGGCTTAAAACAAAGTCTATAACAAGAGACAAAGAAAGACCCAGTAATTCCACTTCTGAATATTTATCCAATAAAACCCAAAACACTACTTTGAAGGGACATGTGCATCCATATGTTCATTGTATCATTATTTACAATAGTCATGGAGGCTTCCTGGGTGTTTATCAGCAGATGGATGGTAAAGAAGAGGTAGTACTTATTTATAATGGAATATTACTCGGCCATCAAAAAATGAAATCTTGCCATCTGCAACAACATGGGTGGACCTAGAGGGTATTGTGCTTAATGATGTAAGTCAGACAGAGAAAGACAAATGACATATGATTTCACTTATATGTAGAATCTAAAGAACATGACAAACAAACAAAACAGAAACATTCATATTTACAGAGAACTTTTTGAAGATTGCTAGATGTGAGGTGGGTTAAGGAGATGGTTAAAAAAAGGGAAAGGGATTAAGAAGTACAAATTGGTAGTTACAAAATAGTCATGAATATTGTAATAACTATGTATAGTGTCAGGTGAGTACTAGATTTTGGGGGGATTATCACTGTAAATTATATATATATGTCTAATCACTACGTTGTACTCTTAAACTATTATAATATTGTATGCAACTGTAATTGAAAAATTAAAAATATATTTTTTAAAAATTATACTATCTATAGAAAATATCTAAAGAAAGACAAGAAATAATAGATATTGATGAGTGTATATACCGTCTTCAGAATAACCTTCTGTGTGTGTCAGGTATTATTACCATCCTTACTGACAAATAAGAAAACTTACTGACAAATAAGAACTTCAAACACATTAGGGAATTTGGAGAAGTCGCATGTTTGGCAATGGGAAAACATGGATTTGAGCCCAGGTCTTCTAGTTCCATATCCAGAACTCTTTCTATTACACCATGTTGATTACATAATCTAACCATCTTCCAAGTGGTAAGTAACAAGCAAAACCACTTTGTTTTCCTTTCCCCATCTTCATGTTCCTATACATAAACATCCCAAGTGGAAGATAGAGATGGAATCAGAGGAAGAAGGAGGAAGTCGGTTCATAGGTTGAAGACCATAACAATAAGATTTATGCCAGTAGAAGTGCAGGATGCCAACTCACAGTTAGGATGCAGGATAGAAAGAGAAAGGAGGCTGTATGAACAGACACATCCTACTCCCATTCCAGCCCCTTGTCCGTGTTGCCTTCAGAATCAGTGACACCTAAAGAGATGAGGTGGATAGGAAAAGAACAACCAATTCAAACTCAGACAAGTTCAACACCAGCCATGCTGAGACAGGGAGAAATTACATGCCTCTGTTAGAATGGAATTAGCCACCCCAATGCTTCACACCACTACTAACAGAAGTCTCTTACCATCAGGCCTTTAGGCTGTTAGCCTGCAGTTTTACTAATGAGTAACAGGCAGTGCTGTGCTGGTAAATGTTTAACAACCAGCTCTCCAGGAAGAATAAAAGCCCTGAGTTATAGCAAGATTTGCTTGATTTTTATGTTGCAAATACTCTTCCCATGCCCAATTTCAAACCTGAATGTGATGTCACCAAACATGGAGTTGAGAAGAGTATATACAACCAGCTCTCGGCTCTGACAAGCTGGTACAGTTGGCTCCAGCAAGCCATTGGCATCTTGGAGGACCTCAGGCCAGGGAAGTGGATGAAACACCACGGAAAGGATGAAACATCACCTCGTATACCCTTTTTTAGGTCATATTCTCCTTCTCTGTTCTTCTTCACAATATGTGCAAGATCATACATACCCGTAGGTGACAAGGTATTTAAGAAACACAAGTAAAGATGCTAGAGAATATTCTGCTTTTTAAAAGCTCTTCATAAAGAGAGTGTTCTGATTTCTTTTATTGTCTTTCCTAACCACCAAGCCCAAACCTGAGCCAAGATGAGCTCTAAGAGTTGAACTGATGCAGACCTTAACCTCCTATGGCTGCCCTTATTCCCAGACCACCCTTCTCTGACAGTCTCAGCACAGGAATCTTTCTGTAGACAAATCTAATCATATCACTCTCTTGCTTAAAATCTTTCCATTTTTTCCTATATCTTTAAAATGGTTTATAATGTCTGTTGTGGTCTGTACCCTGCTCACTATTATAGCCTCACTTCTTTCTTTTGATTTGACTTCTAGTTATAATAAATGTCATCTAACTGCTCAAACTAAACATCCTCTTTCCCAGTTTCCTCCCTTCCCACAAGTTATTCTTATTTCCTGGAATTCCTATTTTTTTTTCCTACCTCTCTGACTGCCCCAAACTCCCCACCAATTCTTCAAGTTAACTCACTTCCCCAAGGAGGCTCATCAATTTCTTCCAGCCTAGATAAGATCTTGATGCCCTATGTTACCGAGATCCCATATATTCTCCACTGAGCACTCAATGTGCTTGCTACTATCATCACTTATTATCTGTCTTCCTTACCAAAGTATAAACTCCTTGAGGGCCGGAACCTTGTCTGTCTTGCTCATTGTTGGGTTCTACTGTCTAGAGTGGTATTTGGCACACATAAGCACTCAAATATTTGTTAAATGAATCCCCAACTTCTATTTAATAATGCAGTCATCAAACTTTTTAAAGCACCTCAACAAGCTAAGTGCTGAACAAGGCCTTAGAAATTCAGAACCAATAAACACCACTGATGCTGTAGAATGTTCTCCACTTCTTCCTGTAATGCAACTAAACAAAAACAAGAGCTGTGGAGCCAATGCTCCTGCCACTCTGATGGTGGAGCAACCAGGTGAGAAGTGGGAAGCAAGATGAAAACTGTAGATTCCAGCTATAAATTATAAAAGTGCTTGGCCTTCAAAATTATTTTAACATATCAAATATTAAGTCATTCGTATGCTCTGCAATTACTCTATCTGTCATCAGCATATTCAAGCTATTTGATGCGGTGACAGATGGAAAGGAGTCCATGCCAACTTTTCCTGCAGGTGTGCATCTGGGCTGGAGGGGAGGATTCTCTATGTGCAGGAAGGGAGGGGAAGGGGTAGGGTTACTGAGGTTATGAAACGGGAGCTGATGTGAGAGGCTTGGCAAAAAATAAAAATTACATATTTGCATCCTGGAGAGCTGCAGGGCATTGCACTCCCTGGGAACTCAGAGTGATAATTAACTGGGCAGCTCAGGGGAGGTGAAAGGGCATGTTGTCCACATTACAGAAGGGAAAAATCAAGGCACAGTAAAACGAAGGGAGTAAGGCAGAGCTAGTGACTAGACCCAAAAGTTCTGTCTCCTCTCACTTTGTTTTGAGCCGAATCAATTAGGTTAATTGATTTTCTGAGTGCAGCAACCTGGAGAAAGTCAGTTAAATAGGAAAAGTGGGGAGAAGGGGATATAAGTTGCCTGGAGACTAAGACTCCTCAGAGAATGGAGGGATGGAGGAAGGACCAGATACAAAATGTCTGACTCAGGCCAAAACAGTTTCTAAAAAATTTACTAGTACAGAATATGAGATCCACTCTGAAAGAGACCGGATTGTACCTTTAAACCCAGAGTGATGGCAGAAGTTTCTGGTCTAAGAAGGTATGTCTGCCAGGTGACCTTACACATTTGCCCATATCCATTTGCTCCTATTTTCTCCCCCAAATTCCCAGAACCAGGGGTTCTGCTTCAGACACAGCATCCTTGGCTGCCTTCTGAGAAGGCCTCCTGTTCTAGGTGGGCATAGCTTACTCCCATCTCCTCCTGTTACCTCATGGCGAGTCCACACTCCTCTACCCCACCTTCTCTCTTCCTCAACAGTGTGTACACTGTCCAGTCACTTTGATTTTATCTCACACTATCTTAACTCTCCATTAACTTCGATATCAGAGCTCACCCCTCCACCTTCCTTCCAATCTTTCCCTCGTAAATCTGGACAAGTTAAAATGACCCCTTTGGCAGACCCCTTTCCCCAACTCCAACCACACACACACAGTTGTGATGTAGCCAACTGTAAAAGCGAATTCACTCTGCAGGGTTTATTAACCAAAGTGATATCTTATTGGGCACAAGACAATGCTGGTTTTCTTCCATCTGCTCAGGTAGAACAGGAGGGAAATGACTTAAAGCATAGCATGAAGGAGTTAAGGCTGATGTGAGAAATAACTTCCAGCTTGTGGAGTTGTATAGTCCAGGCTGAAAGAAGTTCAGAGAGTGTCTTTTCTACATGATGGTAGAAGAGATTTTTTAGGTCTGAAAAGCTTGGGCAGGGCCTTGGTTGGCAGATGGATTAGGTACCTTCCTGACACCAGGGTGCTCTCACTTTGACAGCAGTGTGCCACCTTGCTGACAACCAATTACCAAGTGGCCAGAGTGCAAAAAACCAATTGACTTTCAGCAAACTGACTTTAAGGGAATTGAAAGTCACACAACAGGGGCCTAAGCAGGACGATGACTGTCAAGGCAGAGGAAGAATGGAAGTCTCTGCAGAGTTCAGCATGTCTAGGCTGAATAAGTACACTCAACTTCCACTGCTTCAATTTAGTTTAATAACGACATTTGACTTGTTCAGAACTTTTAATAACATTAAAAAAAAGGAAAACGATTTTTATGTTTCTCAAGAGGGCATGGGTTTCTAAAAATTAGGAAACTTTGTTCTTGGATAATATATATTTTATTGGAGCAAAAGATAGATTGAGATTTCTGTTTTATTCATTTCTTCATTTATTTATTCCTATGAGAAGCAGGGACTTATTTCCTACTGCAGGCAAAGCATTCTCCTAGGCCTGAGATTATAAAGAGAACTAAGGGCTGGTCCCCAGCCTCAAGGAAAGCACAATCTGACAGTGGGGGAGCTGGCATCAGAGCAAATAATTACTACTTGGGCAGGTTCTGGGATGTGGAGTACTCTAGGTAGAGGATGGAGGGACTTACCAGGCCTGACGTGAGGCAGGAATCCTTCACAGGAACGAGGCAGGAATGTCTGAGCAAGTTCACAAGGAACTCGATCAGAGGATAGGTTTGGGAGCCAATAGTCCCAGGAGCAAACAAAATATGCAAAAGCATAGAAGCTGAAGAATAATTATTCCAAAAAATGTTCCCAAATCCCTCTGTGACTGAATCACAGTGGGCAAGGAACAGGAGCTGATGTAGGGATGGGGAGGAGCAGGCACCAGATCACAGGGAGCCTTGTGTACCATGCTAAAGACTTGCAGGCTTATTAGGTAGGTGATAGGAATTCACTGGAGAAGTTTCTGGAGGGTAGTGACACAACTGGATTGAGATCTGGAAAAATTCCCCTGTGAAGAATAAACTGAAGAAGAGGCAAGCTGTGTGTGTAGGGAGTGTGCAGAGAAGTTAAGAGATTATTGCAGTAATCTGGGTGAGAGAGAGGCCTGTATATTGGAATCTATTCCATATTGCAGATCAACAATGCATTACACACCTTCATTGTCCATCACAATTATGAATCCAACAATCTTAAGCTTCATAGGATTTCAAGTAGAAGGTGAGAATGAAACTGAAATAAAAATGCAGAAATTCCAGGAAAAAATAGCAGCTATGGCAAGATAGACTCACAGAATTTAAGGACAGCTTTAAGAAAGGTCTTTAAAGAACCAAGAAGTCAGGCAGAACCAGCCTTCCCCTTCAAAAGAACATGGAGCCGTATTCCAAAAGGATGCATCAGGAGCTGTGAATCTCTGCATTTCAAGGAGTCTCTGTTAAGAGGGTTATCTACCATGTAGCCACTCCTGGAAGCCACTCCTTTGTGGGACCTCAGCCCAGAGGTTTTATTCACTGGTTGGCTCTGCTCACTCTCCGTGCAGATCGGCCTTTCCAACTCAGTGGCTCTGACAAGATCTCTGCTGCAGGAGCCCAGGCCCTGGCAGGCACTGGCCCCCTCGCCACACCCCATGTCAAGGGAGAATGATGCATGCTCCTAATGGATCGGGCTGAAGTGGGAGACCAAACCCTTGTCAGTCAAGTGCCAACAAAGCAGTTCTGAACCTGCTAGGCTGAGTTAGTCATCACCCTTATAAAATAAAATACCCCAATAGTTAATACAGAACAAATTAATTAAAGGAGGTGAGGGCATTGCAGGGCCCATTATGAACTAGATGACAATATTAGCAAATGCAACAAGAGGTTTAGAAAGTGCCTCAAGTCCCGCTTCCTGACAAAATGAAACCTGAAGTCCTGTGCCTCTAAGGTCATGAGGAAACGAAATGAAGACACAGGTGAAAGCCCATGATCAGCCCTTTGCCTGGTCATTTTACCCATCTGAGATTGTTTTAAAGCACCTTTGTCCCTCAGTCAGTTATAATTCAATTTGGATAGGCTTTCCCTACAATTTTTCATGAGGAAAGGGAAAGTAAAGGGACATTAACGCTGCAAACGACAAGGTGTTTGCTTTAGCAATGTCTTCTCCAACGTTCCAAGCAGGACTTCCGGATCGGGGCAATGATCCCAGCTCACTGAAATAGATCACTCACCTCAAACCAAAATTTGAGGGGCCTCTGGATAAAATTTTACAGATGACTAGAAACAGGAACTATATCTGACTTGTAATTGCTCTGCTCTAACTTTTCTCTTTTCACCATCTCACTCACTCCTCACATATGTGTAAACTATTATTCCCCATCAGCTCTGTTCTTTCTCGCCAAGTCATGAACTGAACAACCTTCCTAACTCAGAGGCCATAGACACGTCTACCAGGAAGTCAGGTTTAGAAAGACAAGCACTGATGAATGATGGCAGGCACTGACCCTGGCATCCTTGCCACTTCTGATGCCAGGAGAGAATCACACATCCTCCTGAATGGAATTGAACCTGATTTGGAGTCTAAGCCCTCGAAAAGGGTCAACATATTGTATTTAGTGTTTATTACCTGGTATCTCCCACTATAATGAAGGGCAATGAAAAGTAGCTTTGTTTTTTTTTTTGTTTTGTTTTTGCTTTGTTTTTGTTTTATTGACAGATGTAGTCTATGAACCTAGAACAATGCCTGGCACATAGTAGCATCAATAAATATTTTACCAAATAACTCAATGAAGTTGTATTAATAACTTTTCAGGACTATATTGTCTAAGTTCTGTAGAATTTGAAATATCACCCAAACACAAGAGCACTTCTATTCCTCACCTGCATCACTGTACACTTATTGCAGTGGGAACTGTGGGGAAGAAGGAAAGGAGAGGACAGAGCAGCCAGTGTACAGTTCAGGCCCACGTAGTTGCTATGAACTTGCCAGAAACTGTGAATAGATGGAACCAGACATTGGTCAAACCTTAGGGTATACTGCACCTAGATCTGGGCAGCTCTAGTATTAAAGGACATAGACTCACACCTCCTCTGAGTGTCCTAGGACAACTCAAGTTTGCTCTAGCCAGCAGCCCCGGGATTGGGAGCTAATTATGCATTGTGGGAATGCAGTGAGCAGCATGTTCAGCACCTGATGGAAGATCCTTTCGCAGGATTCCAATCACTGTCTCTCTCACACAGCACAGCTTTCAGCCCCTAGTCCTCCAAATGCCTCTGGTCCACTTCTGAGGCTTCTCATGCTTTTGGCTGAAAGCAGCCAAGCTGGTATCTCCCACTGGGAGAGAAACACACTCTCCTCCTCCCAAGTCTGGGCTCCAAGTGGCATACTTGTTCTGTCACTATCTCTGGTGAAAATGGCTGGGCTACAAAACATTGACAGATCACAGGAGAAAGTGTTTCTTAAATGGAGTTGAGAGCCATTTGCAACTGTTCCCTGGTTATAGCTACACCACCACATTAATTCATTTCTCTGATTGCTGGCCAACTGAAGTTTCATCTCTTTCTTTAATGAAGCTAAAAGTGCCAGAATACATGGGATATAAAGGATAGCATAGGGAATATAGTCAATAATATTGCAATAACTGTGTATGATGCCGGGTGGATGCTAGGCTTATTGGGAGAATCATTTTGTAAATTATATAAATGTCTAACCATTATGCTGTATGCCTGAAACTAATATAAAATAATATTGAATGTCAACTATAATTGGAAAAAAAAAATGAAATGAGAAACTTCAAGCTTTGGTAACTTTCCTAGATCACAAAGCTAGTCAAATAGAAAGAAAAGAAAAGAAAGAAAGAAAGAAAGAAAGAAAGAAAGAAAGAAGAAAGAAAGAAAGGAAGGAAGGAAGGAAGGAAGGAAGGAAGGAAGGAAGGAAGGAAGGAAGGAAGGAAGGAAGAATAAAGTTATCAGAATATTTTAGTTGTGAAGCAAATAGGGCTCTGTAGGAAGAGTAGCAAGTCTCTGTGTTACCTGTCCACACAGAGGTAGGAATTTGATTCCGTGCAGGAAGGCAGCCCCACTGGAAGTAAGTATCTATATTTTCTGCATTGATTGAGTGGAACAGAACATTATTAATTTTACTTGTTTGTCAATGAAGCTATGAGTTTGGAGGAGAGGAGGAATCCACCTAAGTTCTTCAGCTAAAGCTCAGTGTGACTACCTTCAAAACATGTCTCAGTTTCCTTAACTTCTCTCCAGACCACTCTAGCCCAAATCGACTCTCATCTGGTTGGTGAGAACTGCTCCAAACATGTGCCCTGACAGCAGTCTCCTCCTTCCCAATCTATGCTCCACTCCAGCTAGAAAGATCTCCCCCAAGCCCCTTACCCAAAACTTCCAATGGTTTCCATTGCCCTTAGGGTTGTGTTCAGTCTTCTTAATGTGATCTGACTCCTTTCAAGCACACCAACCTTGTTTCTTTCCCATTCCTCCACCTTGTACTGAACAAAAGAGTCATACTCAACTCCTTTCCATTTTTCCCAAGACATCATACCTTGTCCCCTCCAGTTCTCCCAGTATGCTACTTCCTTTATAGGTAAAATTTACACATCACTCATCTTTCTCCCTCCTTCCCGCTGCTGTTAACCTACCTCTTCACTTATTAACTTCTGTTTATCCTTCTAGTCTGCTGCCTTCAGGAGATCTTCTCTTATCCCTAGACCAGGTTACATCACCCAGCTATCTATTATCATCTGTTTGAATTTAGCTGGTCTTAACCCTCATTAACACTTTCTAGTGACAGGCTTCTCACATGACTGAGAGCCAGCCCTGGATGGTTTCATTTGCTTACCAGTACTTTACCAACACCCAGCACATTCCTGGACCAAAAAATGTGTGCCAGATGAAAATATAAACTCATATTTTCAGAATGGCTATAAATCTTCATCTCTCCGTACCTCCCCAGAACTCTTGCCCAATATCGGCCTTCAGTTCTAGGTCATTTCATATCTGGGATCCTCCTTTTATTCAACCTCACTAGACCAATTTACCTCTTCTACTTCCCCAGGAAATATCTGCTGTCATCGCTATTTCTTATACCTTCAATATTTTAGCCTCATATTCCTCCTTTAGACAGTAAATTCCATCCCATCAAAGAAACTCAGAAGTCCCTAGAAATATAGAGAAATGCTTAAGAATTGGCTACTTATCTTTTAAGGCTGTAGGAAGGGCTGGTGCGTCCCCTAGAGGTGACAATGAGTACTTTTGTAAAAATCATCTGGGCCTCCTCCTAGATCCCTGGCAGAATCTGCCCAGATTGACTCTCTGAGTGTTAATCTGGAAGAACTGTTACGAGTTCTCTAACCTGGCTGCCTACATTTACAGATGAAACCTGACCCACAAGATTTCGAAGAGGAGAGATAGTGAAAATTTTGGTCTGATGACCTTCCATGTCCCTCCTGGCACCCCTGGCATTCTAAACTCACCCACTATAAATTCAGAGAATCAGCCAAAACAAACCCTGGGGGTGAACACAGGCCTGATGTCCTTTCCCTCTAATAGGAAAGAAAGAATTGTAATTGCTAGTAACGAAAGTTTCTTTTATAGCCGAGGAAACAGAGGTCCGAAGTACCAAATGAAAGCCAAGGTCTTTTTGTTCCTGTCTGAATCTGTCTTCCCAGAATTATGCGAGATGGAATAGCATTGAAAAACCTCATTTCTAACAGACTTCCATCACCTATGTAATAAAACAGCTCGAACACTCTGGCCAAATTTAGTAATCATATGAAATGAGGAATATTTACTTGTAGACTTTATAGTACCTACGTAATAAAATGAGTGATATTTTAAGATTTTATTAAAAGTCAGATGCAACTCTCCCACACTGCTGTTGAGTCTGAATTGAGATGAACCCGTTTCACTGACAATACTCTGAGGAGGTGTTAGGGTTTGAGGAAGCTAAAAGAGGAGCTGTGAATTTAATATGTGTTATTGTGTAGCAAAATGAAACTAGACAATGAGAAGAGACAAGGTGTTCCTGGGCAAGAGACATTCCCATAAACAGACCTTCTCTTACCATGTAGCACATGCCAAATTCATCAGCTTGTTTTTTTTTCTAAACAATGCAATTTTGAGTCAAGACATTAAATGTTTTGAACACTCAGTAACCTATATCGGTGTTCTCAAAGTATGATCTACATACCACTAAAAGGTCTCTAGAACACTTCTGGGGGTCTGAAGACTATTTTCAAAATAAAACTAAGATGGAGTTTGTCTTTTTCACTGTGTTCGCAGTTGCAGTGGTGGGCAAACTGCTGGTGCCTCCGCATGAATCAAGGTGGTGACACCCAGCTTTACCGGTGGGCATTGCATTCTTCCTTGCCATGCACTCATAAAAAAACAAAACAAAACAAAACAAAAAACAAAACAAAACAAAACAAAACAAAACCAGTTTCACTTATAAATGTCTTTGACGAAACAATAAAAAATATTAATTTTATTAAATCCCAATGCTTGAGTACACACTTTTTAAAAATGTTATGATCTACCCATCGAGCATTTTTACTACACATTTAAGTATAACCCTAGAGAGTGAGCAGTTGTGGGTTATTGGAATTGCAAGCTAAACTAACTGTTTTTTTTTTTTTTTAATTTTTAAAAAAAGAGACTCCCCATATTATTTTTTTTAGTAAAATAAATAAACTGAGCCTATCACTTCAAGGAAAGCAGTTGATAATATTTGTTGCCGGTGATAAAAATTTGACTTTTGAGCAAAAAAGTACAATTTTGGAAAATTTGTATTTGCCACTGTAAACTTGACAGCTTCCTAACTAACCCTTAAAGAATTTTTTTTCCTGTGAAGTCAGTTGTGTTATTAACAAATTTGACATTTTTAAAGCGTGTATAATAAAACTATCAACATTTGGAGAACCTGCATAACTCATTGAGTCATTATTTTCCAGATGACCAGTGTATGATATTGCAAAATCATTCATGGGTAAAGATCCATTCAAGTTCATTATTGACAATGGATTTTATAGTAACAATAAAAATTCCTTGAGTTGTTTTAGATTTGGCATATCCACTACCCTTTAAAAAACCACTACTCATTAATTTTTCATGTAAAAAAGAAATCCATCATTATCTATCAAATACTTCTCTTTACAACTACATGTCTGTGTGAAGCCAGACTTTCTTCCTCTATTTCAGCTGAAATGACACATCACAACACATTTTTTTGTTCAGAAGCAAACAAGAGAAACCAACTGTCTTTTTTTTAAAGCCAAATTTAGAAAAAGTTGCAAATGTCTAAAACAATGCCACTCTCCTCATTAAAATTTTGTTGCTTTGGAAAAAAGTTATTTTTTAATAAAAATTATTTATGTTGACATATGATGAGTTTATTGATGTTATTTTTAGTACTTTTTAAATTTCTCAGTTTTAGTATTTAATATATACGAATAAAAATATACTTTCTCTCTTTCTAGTGCCTATTTCCACAGTAGCTGTAACAGAAATCAAGCTATATCACTTTTGCCTCCTTAAAATATTTCAGTGGATTTATACTGCAATGAGAATAAAACCCAATCTTTTCATTAGACAACATGTCCCATAGCGCCCTCTGCCATCATCTGGCCGCCCCCCTACGTCCCCACCCCAAGCTCTAGCACTGCCGCTTGGCTTTCTATTCCAGAACACATCAAATTTGTTCTCATGTGGGTCTTTTGCACTTACTTTCTACCCTGAAATCTTGCATGGTAGCCTGGTCATTATACAGACCAGCATCATTGCCTCAGGACCTTCCCCTAACCCTCTCCAAAGCAGCATTTATGTGTGACACTTATACTACCTGAAATCATCTGATTTGTGTTTTTCTGTCCATGTTGAGCATCTATCTTCCTATACCAGCATAAAACCTTCATGAAAACAGTGGCTTCCTCTACTTTTTCTCATCCTTATCTCTAATATGTAAAATAATTTCAGGCAAGTCATAAGATCTCAATAAATACTCTTGAATTAATATGTTTTTCCTGTGCCAAAAGAAACCATGGAAAGGGAGAAAGAATGAAGAACTGAGTGAGAGGACTCCAGACAGACACATCAGGCAAGAATCAAGAGATAACTGATAACAGTGGTGGAAGTACATCATAAAGAGTTCTGCCTTCTGTAAACCTCCTAGAAGGGGAACTCAAGAGAACCCTCCTATAACACATGAGCATACAATTTGCCTTTTCTCATGTACAAACTGACATATCCACAATTTCTCATCTGTGCGCATTCCCACTAACACGTTGACTAAGGTGCATGTACACACATTCAACCACACAAATATGCACCCACATTCATACATTTAAAAAAAATTCCTCCCTCTTTCTTTCCTGAAATGCTGTCATTCCCATTCTTTCTGCTCCTTCCAGATTTATGAGTGACAAAATATTTTTTAATTAAAGATTTTTAAAAAGTCCTTGGGTGTTCCAGGTGTCAAATTCATGACAGAGTGAACTATTAGAGTCTCTGGCAATGTTTTTCCTTCTCTTCTGTCAGCATTCCAGTGAAGCAACCTTGTGTCCACAAAACGATAAGTTTTCCTTCCAATAACAATCATAATTGGTTTGATTTAATAAAGTGTTTACATACTAATGAAATTTATCACCGAATATACTGCAAAATTAACAAAAGATACAAAATTAAGTAGAAATAACTGAAATGTCAACCAATGTTCCCTTAGTTTCCACCATCCTTGCATAGGAGAGACCTTCACAATAAATCACTGAGGTAAGTGGTCATTGACTGATGGTTAGATTAAGGAAGTCACCAAAAAGTGAGAGTATTTGTCCAAAATAGATGGCAGTTGTTTACTCAAAATTTTTGAAATAATTTGATTCTGTTCTTCATATAACTGTAGATGAGGGGTCAAGGAGTTAATATAAATGAGGGACTCTGGGTCAGGAGAAGGTCACAGGTGACATGGGTCTCTGTGAACTGGAGACCCTGCTGACACTCAAGGTCAGTTGATTGTGCCACGTGGAATATACACCCTACATGGCCAGATCTTCCAATTTTCCAATAGAAGCTAGATAACCAGATTTTTATGCAAAATTCTCTAATTTTTCAATGGCAGCTCATGTTATTTAAAGCACTTTAAAAAAAACATGTTTAGAAGCATATCTGTAGGTCAGATTCAACCTTAAAGTCACCAGTATGTGACTTTACTCTAGAAGTTCAGAGGAAAAAAAGACAAAATCCATGGGGTGGCACAAAGGAAAGAAGGAGAAATAAATTTTTAGCAAAGATTTGAAAGTTTAGGAAGGCAGAGAGGCCCTGTTCTCTGGAATTATGTAGTTGTCTCTGACTTAATTTCAATTCCATTGAGCCCTTATCCAGGTCTTTTTTGGACCACCTGGTGAAAAAGGGACATGCAGAATTTGGGGTTAGAAAACGAGGCCTCTGTGGACCAGTCAAAGTGACTTGAATTGGTCATCTCCAAAGGGTGGGGACGAAAAAAGCTGAAAGATAATTTAACAACCAACTTTACAAAGCTGGAAATGTAGAAAAATTAGCCATGGAACTTTGAAAAACATGGAAGGTGTCCCCATATTCAAGGCTTCATAGGCATTGAAGGGAGCAGCAGGAGGGGGCCTGTCTACACATTCGGAAGCTAGCTTTCTACTGTCAATCTTCTAAGTGGCACTACTTCTGAATCTCCAGGGCAGGAGTGAGACCAGACATCTGTTTGCAACAATGTGCATATCATCGGAGCTGCTGAGAAAGACCAGGGGAGGCCCCTGGCAACGGAATGCAGCCTCAGCAAGCTCGTCATTCCATCCTGTTAGGGCTAGATAGGAAGCCCTCCACCCTCTTGGCCCCCTCTGGCAATAGAGGGTTGAATGGCAGTTGAGAAACAACTTAGCTTTTGGGAATGAGTATGGTCTCTACAATCAACTTTTTATTCCGTTTTTTTTCCTCTCCCGCCAGAGCAGGCTTTTCCTAACTCAGTGATCTGATAACTTTCTATTCCTTGTCTTGCTTTTTTTCCAGAGAGTGGAAAGGAGTATGGGGGAGATGACAGCCCCAAGAGCGAGGACTTAGAAGGTAGGAGTATCTGTTTCTTTAAAAGGCAGCATAACCCAAAGAATTAAAAACAAGTGTTCAAGAAACGTTGCATGCATTTGCAGCAGTCCCCAACCTTTTTTGGCCCCAGGGACCAGTGCTCCTATGTGAATCTAATGCCTGATGATCTAAGGTGGAGCTGAGGCAGTGATGCTAGTGCTGAGGAACAGCTGCAAATACAGATGTTTTGTTAGCTCTCTAGTCCTCTGATCACCTCTGGCTGTGCAGCCTGGTTCCTAATAGGCCATAGACTGCTACCTATTCACAGCTCTGGGGTTGGGGACTCCTACACAAATGTTTATTGCTGCACTACTCAGCCTCACTAAAAGGTGGAAACAACCCAAATGTCCATCACTGATGAATGGCAAATTGGCAAATCAATACAATGGAATATTACCTATCCATTCATAGGTCAGCCATAAAAAGGAATAAAATACTGATACGTGCTACAAAATGGATGAATCTTTGCTAAGAAGACAGATCACATATTGTATAATTCCATTTATGTAAAAATGGAATTGAGAATAGATAGATACTTAGAGTCACAAAGTAGATTAGATGTTGCCAGGGGTAGGAGAGAGGGGAAAATGGGAGTGACTGCTAATGGGTACAGGGTTTCCCTTTGGGGAGATAAAATGTTTTTGAACTAGATAGAGGTGATGGTTGTACAATATCGTGAATGTACTAAAAGCTACTGAACTGTACATTTTTAAATGGTTAATTTTATAGTATGTGAGCTTTAAAAATAAAAGTCAGCATAGTGTGTTGGTTAAGTACTGACTGCCTGGTTTGGAATCCCGACTCTGCTATATGCCAGTTGTGTGACATTGGGCAAGCTGCTTGAGCTCTCTGTGCCTCAGTTTCCACATCTTAAATTGGGAATATGGAAAATACTTTCCTCACAGAGTTATTAGGAGTAAATGAATTAATATTTGTAAAGCACCCAGACTAGGGCTTTCATATTCTAAGTGCCATATAAATGCTCTTTAAAGATGTAGATAAATGAGCCCTGTAGCCCACTTCAAGCAGGCTGCTAAGATACTGGTCATTATTTCTAGGTCTGTAGTTCTGGGTCTCACAGAACTGGCCTCCTTGGGGAGGAGGTAAGTTTTCAAATGCCTTGGGGTATGGTACTCTTTGTGGGCAGAGTCTCGTTTTTAAGGACTTGTGAGATTCTTATGAAAAAAAGGAAAATTTAAGAATTCTGAAGAAGACATACAAAATACTCAGAGACATAAATTACCCAGACCAATATCCACAGGGCTCCAGTTCATGGTCCCGGCCTCCTTCCCAGGCCAATTAGAAGAGAAGCTGTGGAAAGACAGAGCCAGCGAGCACTGTTCTCCAGCACGGGCCCATCAGAGCCCACTCAGAGTGCCCACCTAAACTCAGGCATTGGAGCAATGACCTCATCTTTGGGTTTGGGGTCCTGCTTTCATTATGTATTGATTTTGTCTTTTACATAAAGTAGGTTTATTTTATTTTGGAAATCAGTCCAAAACCAGTTCACACAAAAAGGTCACAATAAAGTCTCATTCTCAACCCAGTTATTATCTTTTCCTCTCTCCACAGCTAATCCATTTTACCTTATGTGTCCTTTCCCAGAGTCTCTTTAAGGTAATACAAATACAGATATTTTCTCATTTTCTCTCCAAGTTATAGAAAGGGTAGCACACTGTATACACTCTATTGCATTTTGACTTTTTTCACTTAATATATCTTAGAAATTAGTTACTAGATAGCTTCCTTATTCTTTTTTATAGCTATATAGTATTCCACTGTGGGGACGTACCATTATTTATTTCACCATTCCCCTCTTGATAGATGTGGGGATCGAGTCCAATCTTTTGCTCTTAAAAAACAGTGACAGTTGAGAAATTTGGCACAGCATTATGGAATTGTGCAATATTCTATAAGGCAAATCCCTAAGAGTGTTATTGTTGGGTCAAAGGTTATGTGCATTTGTAATTTTGATAGGTATTGCCAAATTATTCTCTATTTTACTGCCAACATTAATGTAACCGAGTTCTATTTACTCACAGATACACTGACACAGTGTGTTGTCAAATTTTTAGATATTTTCCAATCTGATAGGTGAAAAATGGTATCTCAGAGTAGTTTTAATTTGCATTGCTCCTATTTTGAATGATGCTGAACATCATTTTTATATATTTAGGGGCCATTTCTGTTTTTGATTCTATGGACTGTCTGTTCACACCCTTCACCCATTTTTCTTTTGGGTATTTGGTCTTTTGCTGATTGGTGTCTATGAGTTCTTTATTTCTTAGGAAAAATTTTCCTTTTCTATGATATGAGTTGCAAATATTTTCCCCAGTTTATCACATTCGCCATGCAGAATTTTTTATACTGTTTAACTTATCAACCCTCTATAGATTTTTGATTTTTGGATTTTGAATCATAGTTAGAAACACATTACCCTAGTGTTATACAGGTATTAACAAAGAAATTCTCTCAAGTTTTCATCTATTACTTACATGGATTACAAAACCAACACACATTAAAGTATTTGGTCCACTTGGAGCTTCTTTTTTCCTTCAACTTTTTCTCACACAGAGAAGGGGATTCCTTGTCCTCTCCCTACATTCAGCCACCCTCATAACTTCCCTTTCATCCTAACCTGAACTTGGTCCTGGAACTTAGACATGACAACAGCTGCCAGCCATGTAGACTTTAGGAAAAAGCTGCACCCCGAAGGCACCTCCCAGAGCGATCAGAATTTCTACATGAATTTGAGCTGTCTGCGGTGAAACAGGTTTGGGGAACTGAAGGAGGAAACTGAAAGGAACCCAACAGCAGGGACCCCAAAGTCTGTTGCCTCAGCCACTTAAAATTCTTGAAAGCACTGAACAGAGTCACTTGGAAAGGGAGAAAAACGGACTTAAAAAGTAATTCCAGGGTTTCAACATGTGTTCTTCCTTGGTAGAATTCAGGATGAGGATTTGAAGGACCCTGTGGGAATATCCTTTCACTGCTCTCCCTTAATCCTCTCCAAATCGCCTAGGCTCTACAGCTGTTGGTTAGCCAGATAAACTATTTGTTCAATTATTCTTGGCCTCGATGGGGCGGCTTGCCTCAAAGGCTTTGGGCTTCATAATTCGGGCTACTTCAATCGGCCAAGGCCCTCCCAGGGCTGCCTACAGGAGACAGGGCCTGTTTGAAGATCGCAGTGCTCCTAGTAAGTCTTTCCCTTCCACTCCCTTTTCATCTCCACCCAGACGGGGCTGAGGCGGCTGACACCTCCCTACGGACCCCGGTGTCGGGGAGCTGAGTTAGCTTTGGGAATGATGCCAAAGCAGAGAACCAAGGCGATAAAATAATTACAAATGAAAGGGAGATTAGCAGGCCCTGTCGGGACAAATGCTTCCAAAATGGTTCCTGAAATCTTGGGCGGCACATTCTCAAAGGAGACGGTCACTGCAGCTGCTGTCTCCATGGCAATGGGGCAACAGATGCCCGGCTGGGAGCGCTTGCTGCAAATGTCAGACCCAACAAAACGCCAGCCACTGGGAAGGAGATGACAGACTGGGTCACCTTTGCATCATGGAAATGGACTGGTAACGCACACAATTTTATTTTCTCCGTTTGTCTGCTTTTTCTCCACCTTCACTTGGCTTTGGTAGAGTCCCACTAATAAATGGTTGACAGCTGTTGAGAGATGGGTCCAGTCTGGCAGTTGCTATGAGAAATGCTCTTTGAGAGGTTTGATCCCCCACAATGCTGCGAAGTCCTCAGCAGCTCTGGTACGCTCTCTCTTCAACCAACTGCTCCTCTGAACTCTTCCACCCCAGCCACTCCTGTGTGTTCTCTTGGCCTCAAAGCTCTATTTCAGTTTCTTGTGAATCCTGAGGCAGCAATAAGAAACAGCTTGGGATAGCCATACACTCAACTACACTCCATAATCTCCATCATCTTCCTAAAACCAAGTCAAAATCTAAGTAACGTGAATATAATTGCTGAATAAGTCCCCAAGTTTTGTACTTCCAAAGACATTGCCACTCCTGAGCACTTTCTATACAAAAATCCTAGAACTATTGCTGATAGTGCCTCTCTACCTAATATGGTTATAAAATATGACACTCTTTCACATGTCATAGCAGACTTAGGCATTCCTATGGGGGCACTTTCCCCCTAAGCAGTGCCCATGAATCTCAGCAAAATAAGCAAAGGATATGAAGAGGTACTTTCTAAATACTCGTTGAGAGATCCTTCTTGAAATAATGAACTCATCATGTAGTTACTGACTTGGAATCAGATCATTAGACACAATATCAGCTCCTTCATTCATAACAATACCTACATTCTAAGCTCCCTGAGACTAGGAACTATGCAAACATTTTGTGTATTTCTAGTGTCTAGGAGAATACTCAGAGCAAGCACCAAACAAACAAATAAACAAAAAACCATGAAAGTTCTGTAAGACAGGGTACTCCAGACTTTTAGAATGATGGGTCCTTATCAGTAAGTTTTTAACAGATTTCACTAATATAGTTATGTTTATTTAAGTAATGTGATCTTTTCTAATAATATAATGAGCATTACAGAACATACAGAAAAGTAGAAAATAAAGGAGATAAAATTAAAAACAAGTAGAAGTTCTAACATTTTCTTCTTATACTTTCCTTCCATTTTAGAGAACACTGCTGTAGAGGATACACAGTTCTAAACTTGAGATTTATGGTTAGTTGAGAAAACTTGTAAAAAGTAACACTGGAATTTATGTAAAAATATATAAAATAAATGTTTAGAAGGGGGTGATCACCAAGTTAATGGATGGACTTCATTGAGCCCCACTGAAATTAATTGAATGCTAATGTTTATAACCATGTGCATATGTGCACATTTTTCTAAGGAAAGATCCAAAACTTTCATATGATTTTTGAATGGATTTGGAATACACAAGAAATTACAGAACAAGTGGCTTAAAGGGAGAAAAGAAACAAGGAAGAAAGAAGCATCCTGTCTAAATTGCCCTGCCTTTGCAGATAGAAGAATTTAGATATGATGGAATACTGTCCAAAAGTTACCTAAGGAAATTAAGGTATTTCCAAGGATCGAAATTTTGTCTCTAAGTTAGTGATTTTTCTTTTAGCAGTGCCCACTTTTCAAATGAACTCTTACACAGAACCCACATACATAAAGTATATAAAGGTGAAGATGCTCTCAGGGAAGTAAGGTTGATCCCAAAGCACCAGTCCTTCATTATCCCCAGGCTCAGCATCCCCACATTAGTGCTCTAGCAGACAGGAGATCCTGTGCCAGGCATTCGGGGGCCTCTGTTCTGACAGTTTTCCTTAATTACCGTCCTCCTCACTTAGTTCAAGAACCGTTCAAAATAACTCCCTCTGTTCAGGTTTCACCTTTGGCTACTTTCTTCCTTTGCCTCCTTTGACAAAGTCCCTATTAGCTGTGTTTTTCATGTTTTTCACCAAGTGTGGGCCATGATCAACTCTCTTCAGAATGACCTGATTTGCTTGTTACAGATGCAGACAGATCCCTGGATATCATTTCAGACCTACTGACTCAGAACTACTGGGTATGACTTCTCATCATATGCAGCTTCAACAAACTTCTCACATGGTTCCCATGTGCCTTTGAGTTTGAGGTCTTCCACAGGGCTTTTCCAGGGCACTGTGCTCAGCCAACTTCCACCAGCTGGACCCAAGTCACCAAAATCAACCCAGCTTTGCTTGAGCCTACCCTACCCAAAGGCTAAAGATAGAGCTGGGAGGAGATGAAAATTCCAGGACTCTGTGTCCATGGCTCTGAGATGAACAATAACCGGGTATCTTCTGAGGTGACAATCCTCTGTCTCCGGTCTGGGTGCACCGTGGCAGGCGTTTTTCTTTAAATATCATGCATAATACTTTGCAGACTTTTGGAGGGGAACAAGGGCAGCTCAGAGGAGTGGAATTTTCTGTCCTGGAATTCAATCATCTGTTGCTATGGTGTGGGGAGACCCATGGGAGAGGCTGAACCCCAGAGCTGGACCATTTGTTCTTGGGCACTCAAGAGAATGGAAAAGCCCCTGGACCTTTTGCATTTTCCTACAGTTAAAAAGGTGACAGTGTCCTAAACCTATGTTTAATCTACTTGGTAAACTGGCATCATGGGAATTTCCCTGAGCTAAATGGTGAAATTGTTTTTGTCATGTTGACATAGAAACTAAAACAATTTTGAGAACTGTAATGGTGAGATGTAAAGTCATCAGATCAATTCTCCACATTCTGCCCTATTTTAGACCCAAATAAAGTTCTGCTTCTTCCATGAAGCCTTCTTGAATTCATACTACTTTCTCCCTCTTTTGAATTCCTAATGTATATATATCGGTAGCACATATATTAGCACAAACTTATGATTTATTTTTAGTGTTTTGCTTTTGTCTCGGCATTTCTATATAATAAGCCCCTTGAGTGCAGAGACCACATATTGAAAGACTGGAATGATTCCATTTTTCTGAGTGATCCCAAGATGAATTGTACGAAAAGTTCCCCAAAGGCCAGTGGTCAAGAACAATGCCTTACCACCTGGCCAAACCAGCCAAGCCAGCTAATCAGTGGGCCCATAAGGCACCCCCACCCTTATTTCCTCCTGCACGTATTCTGATTACTGCCCCTGGCACCTTCTGCACTCGGCCCTACCTTCTGCACTCGGCCCTTTCTGCGCACAGCCCCCTCTATACGCAGCCCCAACTGCACACAACCCCCTTTTGCACGCGGACCCAACAACCTACCACCCAATCCCTTTAAAGGTCAACCTAACCCCCCAATCAGGTAACGCCAAGGCATCTCCACAAGGCTTGTGGTTTTACCCTTTAAATTAGGTCCCAACCCCTCAGTCGGGGCTCCTCTCAACCATTGCTGCGTCAGTGAACGAGTGGAGTCCAAACTCGAGTTTGTCAATAAACTCCCTCTGGCGCTTGCATCGGTGTCAGTTTCCTTCTTGGCTCGTGGAGTTCCAAACCAGGGCATTACAGTATAATCCTCTCAGTATCTCCCTCAGTGTCCATCACAATGGTTTGCACATGAGCATAGATGACTACCTGTTGAACAGAGATACCACGTCAAATGGAGTGTTAGGACAAGGAGAAGGTACTAATAATAGTTATTGTTTACTGAGTACCGATTCTGTGCCAGTCTCTTGGTACTTAATACATATTAATCTAGTTAATTTTCACAACCACCCTTTGAGGTGAACCCCGTATTACAAAAAAAGATGATTTAGTTAGAGAGAAGTTAAGTGAAATTCCCAGGGTCACACAGCTACTAAGAAGTAAAGGTACAATTTGAATCTGAGGAGCTCAGTTCTAGAGCCCATGCTCTTATACGCCCCCTAACACTGCAGAAGGAAAGCTGTTCCCTATGGACATGTGAGAAGTAGGTGACAAGAGAAATGGAAGAAACATATGTTTTCCAGGAAAAAGAAACTAGGCCCCAGAATCTTTACCCCAACTCCTGTTGTAACAACCAGTAGTAAAAGGGCAGCAGGACTTTTCCCAGCTTTGCATCCAGCTCCTGACAAGCCTACGCAAAGGGTAACTTTTCCCTTTGCCACATCGACTGCAGCCTCCCCCTCTCTGCCACCTCCCAGAGATCTTTCTTGCCTCTGCATAGAATGGGAGGGAGAGTGGAGAGAGGGTGGCATGTGTCAATGGACAGTAGTCCTAGCTGACACCTTAAAGTCTCTTGTTGGAAATATCACCCAACCAAGCTACTCCAAACCACGATTGGCAAGATAACTCTCAGTGCCCTCGAAAAGTACCCCTAAAATTAAGAAAAATCCCTCACCTACCTTCTGCCTCAGGCCACAAACTTTCTTTTAAACCTTATAATGCCCACGTCATTCACCTCACTTCATGTCATCGCATAGATGTTGTATCATCTCACATCATCACAAGAAAAGAGAAGTACAGTTCAGTACAATATTTTGAGAAAGAGAGATACCACATTCACATAACTTTTGTTACAGTGTATTGTTATAATTGTTCTATTTTATTATTAGTTAATCTCTTATTGAGCCTAATTTATAAATTAAAATGTATTATAGGTATGTATTATAGGAAAGACATAGTACTGGCATCTCTCATTTTATTGTGCTTCACAGACATTATATTTTTAAAATTTGAAGGTCTTTGGCAACCTTGCATCAAGGAAGTCTATCAGTGCCATTTTCCTAGCAGACTCAGATGATGGTTAGCATTTTTTAGCAATAAAATATTTTTAATTGAGGCATGTACATGTTTTTTAGACATAAGCTATTGCCAGCTAATAAACTAAATATAGTGTAAACACAACTTGTATATGTACTAGGAAATCCAAAAAAACATTGTGTGCCTCATTAATTTCGATATTCACTTCACTGAGGTGGGCTGGAACCAAACCTGTAATTTCTCTGAGGTATGCCTGTATACATAGGATTTAGTGCTATCTGCAGTTTCAGGTACCTTTCGAGGGTCTTGGAACATATACCTCATGAATGGAGGTGGGGGGGGGTGGCTACTGTATACTGATCTCACAAAAAACTTAGAAGGCAGAATTACTGCTTATATTCCACAAATGAGGAAATTAACCTGAGTCTGTAGTCAAATTGCTCCTAAGTGTGAGATTAGAATTTCAAACTCAGGTCTGCTTGACCTGGATCTTTCCATTCCATTACCTATATTTTGGGCTGACACCAGGCGGGACTCATGCAGGGCATAGAAGGGTTCAGTCAAATACCTAAGAAGTAAGTACAGTGAATGTTGCATTCTTTCCCTTCTTACCCTTCTTACACCCCCTGCTGGAAATTGGGCAAATGTTCAGATAAGCACCATTTTCTTAAGTGCTTCTCCATCTAAAATTTCATTCACTCCTTTTCTGACATTCACATTGGCCCAATCCTGACCCGATTCACTTCCCTTCATTTTCAATATTGAATTTTCTCTCTTCCCTTCTGCCCCCACCTGAGAGAGCGATATGAACTTTCCAGAGGTCAAAAACCTGTGGAGGTACAGCAAAACAAAACAAAACAAAACAAACAAAACAAAAAACAAAGCGAAAAACAGAAAACCTTTGGGACTCCATGAAGCTGCTGACTTCACAGCTAGAATAATTTCAGAAGGAAAGGTGCTACGAAGACTGTGGCATTCTTTCCTCTGCCCAGGACAAGCTGGAGAATGTGGTTTTGGAAAGGATAATCTATGCTTGCAGGATTCACCTCTGACTGAGTTCTCACAGCCTCCCTGGCCTCGTGTGCTTACCTGTCTCTGATGAAACTTTCAAGGTGCTTCTTTTGCCCTTGATAAGAAAGATTTGACAAAGAAATTCATATTTGCATTAAGTGATAGCATGGTAATAGAATCCAGTTCTGTGTCTCAATGACAGGCTTCTGCTGAAAGACATGCCAGGGTGGAGTTGGGACACCTCTATTGATCATTATATCTGGCTTGTTCAGAATACCCTTTCACGCCTCAACGTTTTCAAAAAAACATTATCCTCTCACCTTGCAGAGTGATAAGGACCTAAGAAGCGGGGAGAGAATACTGTTGTGAAACTGTCTTGGACCTGGCATGTGTAAAATCAAAGATATATCTTGGAAAATAAGAGGAAAAGAAGAGAGGAGATGGACTTTTGCCCAGTGGCTGGTGTGGGGGAGCTGTGCAGTTTTACTCTTTTCCAGGAGACCTGAACATAAACCTGTTTCATGGATTAGACTTGGCCCAAGAGGCTATTAACATAAGAGCTCTGGCAGCATGCAGACATAGGGAGATGGGACTGCAGGGTCCCATGCTGGAGGAAGAGTACACTGAAATTGATTCATGGGCTCATGTGTCAACTCAAGGAAGTAAGAGTCAGAGGGAACTTTCTTAGCAGTAATACTCTAGAAGCAACACAGTACCCTCTGGTAACCGACTGGGTGTGGATGTCATTGCAATTTTATGGAAACAGTGCCACCTGCTGAACACTCTATAACTTGCTGATTTGCCAAACTTCTGTAGGTTCTTTCACTTTGTTTCCTTAAATAAGGCATTTTTTGGGTCTTTGGAAGAATGCTTGTGAAATAGAAAAAGGAAGTGAAAGTACAAGATGGTTGCTTACTGAAATGAAGGGAATGAAAAAAAATAGGCAGTAATAATATCATTGGTATGGCTATCCATCTGTACTGAGGTGTGAATATGATAAGGCAGCATATTGAGTGAAAAAAAACATGATTTCTGGAGTCAGATAACTGAGATAAAATTCCCAGTAGCTTTGTGAGCTTGGGAAAATTACTTCATATCTCTGATCTTTAAAAGGAGAGGTTTATTTTGCAAGATTATAGAAAAAGTTAAGGAAATAATGCACATAAAATCAATAATGAAATGTATATAAAGTAAATCAGATAATATGTATAATAAATAGACTTCAAAAATGTAATAAAGACTTCTGGTCAAGATGGCACAGTAGGTAAATGGCGTGCTCACCTCCTTTCACAACTATGTCAAAATTACAACTAAACTATAGAATAATCATCATCGAGAATCACCTGAAATCTAGTTGAGCAGAAGCCCTACAACTAAGGATATACAAAAGAAGCCACCTCCAGTCTAGTAGCAGGGGTGGAAATGCAAAACGAGCTGGCCCCACACTCACACATAGCAGTCAAGAATCAGGACGAATATCTTGGCTATAGAGGTCCACACAAAGGATTGACTGGTCCCATCCCCAAATCCCCAGCCCAGTGTTCCAGTGCCAAGAAGAGAAGTCCGTGCAATTTAGGCTGTGAAAACCAGCAGAGATTGTGACTGAGTAAGTCAAAAAGCTGTGAGAGTTCCAGGTGGTCTTCTTAAAGGGCCCACACACAGACTTACTTGCTGACAGGCTCACTTGCTCTGAGCTCCAGCACTGGGGTAGCAGCTCAAAAGGTGCCAGAGACATACCAAAAAAAATTGAATTGTCTGGCTTCAGGGCAAGGGCTGGAGGGGCAGCTTTCTCCTAGACAGAAGTGCTGGCAGAAGTCATTGGTTTTTTGTTGAGTACTCCCCCCCCCCACCCACTCTGCATGCACAGGTAGACACCATATCTGAGTTCCTATTAACCTAGCTAACACTGTTGACCCTGCTCTGGTGATTACCTGAGACTCTGCCCCACCCAGTATGTGGGCCCACCCAAGCCCCTTCCAGTGGATTTTCCACACAAACAGCCTGTCTCGTTCATACTGCAGACTTTAAGAAAATCTCTCAAAGGTGCACAAAACCCAAACAAGCAGCATCTGGCCCTCACATGACCCATACCCTTTGCCCGGCACTAGTGGCAACTGGTGTCAGTTTGACACTTGGTTTCTCAAGACACCTCCTAGCTCAACTGCATGTTGCTTGGTGGCTCATGCCAGGTGGTCCTGGGCAGGGTACAGGCTGCAGCTAAACTTGGCCTGTGGTGGGACCCTTCCTCAAAGGCCCTGAAGCGGCACACCCAATGATCTGTTTCAGACCCAGCAGGAGCAGAACCTGGGGCCACATCTGAGGGATGACACACCAAAAGAGCAGACTGGGAAAGCACCAGAGATCTACTGAAGTTAATCCTGTTTCACAAGGTCAGCCCCTGCACAACAGCTAGCTCTTCCACTATAGTCACTGGCCAGTTCTCACAACCAATCAGACCGAAGGGCAATCTCTCTCATTAACATGCAAACAGAAACCATGGCTCAGATATACCAGAAGAGACACACAACCCACATAAGGGACACACACTTGGAGCATCTGGTTCAGGTGGTTGAAGTAGACTGTGTCACTGGCCCCCACAGGACCTCTGCTACATAAGGCCACACTACCAAGACTGGGAGACACAGCTGTACTACCTAACACACAGAAACAAACACAGGGATGCAGGCAAAATGGGGAGGCAAAGAAACATGTCTTAAATGAAAGAATAGAAGAAAGCTGTAGAAAAAGAACTAAACAAAGCAATCTACCAGATGCAGAGTTCAAAACACTGGTTATAAGGATATTCAATGAACTTAGGGGAAGAGTAGGTAACCTCAGTGAGAACTTTAACAAAGAGATAGAAAACATAAAAATAGAAATAGAAAACATAAAAAAGAACCAGTCAGAAGTGAAGCAGAGGATCTAAGCAGTGTTTTGAAAGATAAGGTAGCAGAAAACACCCAATAAAACATCAACAAAAAAAGAATCCAAAAATATGAGAATACCTTAAGGGGCTTCTGGGAAAACATCACACACAACAACATTTGCATCATAGGTGTACTAGAAAGAGAACAGAGAGAACAAGGAATTAAAAACTTATTTGAAGAAATACTGATGGAAAACTTCCCTAACCAGGCAAAGGAAATAGACATATAAGCCCAGGAAGCATAGAGAGTCCCAAACAAGATAAACTCAAATAGGCCCACACCAAGATACATTACAATTAAAATGCCAAAGGTTAAAGACAAAGAGAGACTCTTAAAAGCAGCAAGATAAAAGCAGTTAGTTACCTACAAGGGAGCTCCCATAAGACTGTCAGCTGATCTTTCAACAGAAACTTTACAAGCCAGAGGGATTGTCATGAAATATCCAGTGTGATGGAAAACAAGGAAATGTAACTAAGATTACTCTCCCTAGCAAAATGACTATTGAGTTGAAAGTTAGATAAAGAGCTTCCCTATGGCTCCTAGATAAGAAAAGCTAAAGGAGTTTATCACCTCCAAATCAGTCTTACAATAAATATTAAAGGGACTTCTAGAAGAAGAAATGGAGGAAGAAAAATAAAATATATATATATGAATAATAAAAAAGAAATAACTACATATCTACCAACAATTACTTGAAATGTAAATGGATTAAATGCTCTAAACAAAAGATGTAGGGTGGCTAAATGAATAAGAAAACAACACCCTTATATAGGCTGCCTATGAGAAACTCATTTCAGGTCAAAAGGCACACACAGACTGAAAGTAAAAGAGTCAAAAAAGGTATTTTATGAAAATGGAAATTAAAAAAAACTGTGGTAGCAATACTAATACCAGAAAAAATAGACTTTAAAACAAAGGTTCTAGCAAGAGACAAAGTAGGAACCTATAATTCCACTTCTGGGTATTTAAACAAAGAAACCCAAAACATTACTTTGAAGGGACATGCCATCCATATGTTCATTGTAGCATTATTTACAATAGCCAAGATATGGAGGCGTCCTGGGTGTTCATCAGCGGTCGAATGGATAAAGAGGTGGTACATATACACAATGGAATATTCCTCACCCAGAAAAGGGAATGAAATCTTGCCATCAGCAACAACATGGATGAATCTGTAAGGTATGGTGCTGAGTGGTATAATTCAGACAGATGACAAATGCCATTTGATTTCACTTACATGTAGAATCTGAAGAACAAAATAAACAAACAAAACAGACTCATAGATACAGAGAAAATTTTTATGGTTGCCAGATGTGTGTGTGGGGGGGTTGGGGAGGTTGGGTGAAAAGGGGAAAGGATTAATAAATTCAAATTGGTAGTTAGAAAATAGACATGGCGTGTAAAGTATAGCATAAGGCATGTAGTCAATAATATTGTAATAACTATGTATAGTGTCAGATGGATACTAGATTTATTGGGGTGATTACTTATAATTTATCTAATTATAAATGTCTAACAAATTTGTTGTATACCTGAACTTAATACAATACTGTATGCCAATTATGATTATAAATAAAATTATTAAAAATTTATTCGAATGTAACAAAAAAATTTGACAGAGAATTTTTTTCCTGATTTTTAGAATTGTGAAATATTCCTGAAATAGATATACTAAGTGAGAAGATGGAATTTCTGCAGTATTTTTAAAATATTCTAGATTTCTTTTCTCTAGAATAGTTGAGTCTGATCTCTCTCCAAAAGGTAATCTTTTTCTGGTCACAGAGCCTAGAAAAAGAATTCTATCAAATTGAGATTCCATTAACATTTATTGAATGCCTGCCACATGCTAGGTGCTTTTAGAGATGCTCTTTTCTTATCATCAGTAAAATCTAAATCTTCAAGGATTATCCCTTCCTTCTACCAGGAAAGTCTTTGTCAAGAATATAAAAACTTCCTGCTTTCATAGCCTCTCAAATACTTTTAAGATTACCAGAAAAGCCCAACACTTGAAACCTAAGGAAACCCAAATGTCCATTAACAAGAGGAGAGACTGTAGTCTATGCAGACAATAAAATACTACAGCACAATAGAAAGGACAAACAACCAGATAAACACAATAATATGGGTGAATCTCAAATCTTAGCCAAAAAAAAAAAAAAAAAAAAAAAAAGAACCCGACCAAATATATATAAATATATAGTTGTATTTTTATAAAGTTCTGGATTATGAAAATCTAATTTGTGGTGGTAAAAATCAGAATAATAGTTTGTAAAGCATGGGATGGGGTGAGAATTGATGACCAAGGAGCACTGGGGAAATTGTTGGGTGATGGAAGTGTTCTTAGTGTTGGTTTGGGTGATGGCTATATAGGCAGTTGTATGCTGGAGCTTGCTGGAACCAGAGTGTTGATTATTCAATTTTCAGAAAGTTTGCAAGCCGATTGATAATCACACTGATAGATTGGAATCCACTGTGGTGAAAGTGTTTATACCACAGAAATTTAAACACTACAAAGCAGAATATTTAATTCCACCTGAGGTCCAGTTACTAAACATTTACAAACACACCACAGTATATGTTGTAAAAACTCATTAAACTATACATGTAAGACCCATGGTTATACTGTTTGAAAATTATAGCTTGATAAATAAATGGCAGGGGAAATCTCTCTGCTATCAAAGCATGCTGTAGGCTGTACTGAGCACTCAGTTGAGAGGAATATTGTTAGCAGCTTTCCTGGGGTTCACAAGGAAAAGTGTTTTTGTTCAGTGTAAAGGATCTATAGTAAGAATCCTAATCAAAATACATGGGTCAACATTTTGATAGCAGCTGCACAGCTTAGATCAGCAGCCTCAATTTAGTAAGGAGAGCTGGAGGCCTTTATCAGAATTCACTGCCCATCCTCTGTAATTTTATTAAATTTATTTTTTAAATCATTATACTACAAGATTCTCTGGTATACTTTTGTAATTTTAACACATGTGTAGATTCATGTAATCACCACCACCATCAGGGTACAAAATAGTACCGTCATCCCCCCAAATATGCTCTCCCTGTATAATCACAGCCTCCTCAATCTCTACCACTGATTTGTTTTCCATCACTATTTGTCTTTTAAAAAATGTCATGTAATGACATTTGAATGAGGAATATGGTATGTAAAATTTTGAGGCTATTTCAGCTCAGCATAATTCCTTGGAGTGTCATTGGTTGTTGCATGTATAAATCATTTACTCCTTTTTATTGCTGAGTAGTATTCCATTGTAAGGACATATCACAATTTGTTTATCCATTCACCCATTGAAGGACATTTGGATGTTTCTAGCTTGGGGCAATTATCAATAGAGCCCCATATACAGGTTTTTATGTGAACATAGGTTTTGATTTTTCTAGAGGTGGAACATATGGCAAATGTATGCTAACTTTATAAGAAAGTGAAAAACTGTTTTCCAGCATGGCTGTACCAATTTTCATTCCCATCATCAATGTATGAGAATTGTAGCTGCTCTATAATCTCTCCAACATCTGGTATCACTAGTTATTTTTATTCTATCTATTTTTCTAGACTTGTTATAACACCTTATTTGTGATTTTAATTTATAATTTCTTAATGCCTAATGATTTTGAACATCTTTTTGTGTGTTTATCTACATGCAAGTCCTGCGACTGATGTACGATTTGCAAATATTTTCACCGGGTTGTATCTAATGTTTTTGTTCTCTTACCAACATCTTTCACAGAGTAAAGATTTTAAATTCTAACGAAGACTAGTAGTTTTTATTTTTAACGAGCCATGATTTTTACCTATCTTAGAACTGTTTTTCTAACTTCAGGTCACAGAAGTTTTCTCCTGTGTTTTCTTCTAAAAGTTAGAGTTTTACACTTTATATTTATATCTATTATCCATATAGAGTTAATTTTTGTATAAAGTATGTGGTCAGGGTTCATTTTATTCATTCATTCATCTATTCATTAATTAATTATTTTTGCATGTAGATGTTCTAATATTATTTGTTGAAAAGATGATTCTTTCAACACTTTGTTGATTTATTGATGATAACCATTCTAACAGGTGCAAGGTGATATTTCATGTGGTTTTGTATAAAGGTCCCTCAAAAGATTAAAATAGAACTATCATGTGACCCAGCAATTTCACTTCTAGGTATTTAACTGAAGAAATCCAAAATATGAATTCAAAAAGACATATACACCCCTATGTTCATTGCAGCATTATTTACAATAGCCAAGATATGGAAGCAACCTAAATGTGCATCAAAAGGTAAATGAATAAAGAGGATGTGGTACATATATACAATGGAATATTACTCAGAAAAATGAAATCTTAACCATTTGCAACAACATGGATGAGCCTAGAGGTTATTGTGTGAAATGAAAAAAGTCAGACAGAGAAAGAAAAATACCACATGATTTCACTTATATGTGGTATCTAAAAAAACAAAACAAAACAAAAAACAAAACAGAAATAAATTCATAGCTACAGAAAACAAATTGATAGTTTCTAGATGGGAGTGGTGTGGGGTTGGAGGTTGGGTGAAAAAGGGGAGGTGATTAAGAAGTACAAACTGCCATTTATAAAAATAGTCATGGGGAGTTAAAGTACAGTATAGGGAATATAGTCAATAATGTTGTAATAACTATGCATGGTGTCAGATGGGTAGATGGGCACCAGATTTATTGGAGTTATCACTGTCTAAAGTATATAAATGTTTGAGCACTTTATGTTGTACACCTGCAATGAACATATTATTGCATGTTAATTGTAATTGAAAATAAAGTAAAAAAAAAGAGAGAAGATAACCCTTTATCTACAAAACTGTTTTTGCACCTTTGTCAACAATTAATTGACCACTTTTGGGTGGATTTATTTCATAACTCTATGCTGGGCCACTGATCAATGTGTATCCTTGAGCAGTAGTGTACTGTCATGATTACAGTAGTTTCATAGTGTGTCTTAAAATCAAGTAGTGTGGTTCCTGCAACATTTTCCTATTTTTCAAAATTGTTTAACTATTCCAATCCTTTGCCTTTCTACGTAAATTTTAGAACCTAACCTATATTAACAACATGTCCTGGTAAGATTTTGACTGGAATTGTATTAAATCTATAGATAAATTTTGACTGAATTGACATTTTCATGTTAAATCTTCCCATTCCAATTCATGAACACAGTAGGTTTATTTATTTAAGCCATCTTTTAGTTCCTTCATTAGCATTTTTAGTTTGCAGTGAGATTTTTACCTATGTATTTAATTTTTTGGAGTTTTTAAAGTAATATTATTTTAAAATTCTGCTTTCCTATCATATATTTCTTGTTGTGATAGTTAATTTTATGTTGACTGGGCTAGGCCATGGATTCCAGTTTGGACTCAAGCACCACTGTAGATATTGCTGTGAAGGTGTCTTTTGGATATGATTAATATTTAAACGAGTAGACTTTGAGTTTACCCTCCATAATGTGGGTGGGCCTCATTCTACCAGTTGAAGGCTTTAAGAGAAAAGACTGAGGTCCCTTGCAGAAGAAGAAACTCTGCCTCCAGATAGGCTTCAGACTTGAGCTGCAACATCATCAACTCAGCCCTGAGTCTCCAGCCTGCTGGCCTGTCCTGCACATTTGTATGAGCCAGTTTCTTAAAATAAATCTCTCTATGCTATATGTCATCTATGTGTGTACACACGCGAGCGTGTGCACACACACAGAGTTGACCCTTGCACAATGTTGGCGTTGGGGCACTGACTCCCACACATTCGAAAAACCACATTTAACTTTTGAATCCACAAAAACTTAACTACAATTAGACATCTCTGTCTCCAGATGCCCAACTATGGAACAAATTTGAACCTTAAGCAATACAAGTTTTGAACTGCCTTAGGTCCACTTATGCACGGATTTTTTTTTTAAAAAAGTGGTACACACGCACACACACTTTCTATTGATTCTATTTCTCTGGAGAATGTCGAACAATACACTGCTATCTAGAAATATCACTGCTTTTTTTGTGACTGTTGACTTTATATCCTGGAACCTTGTTAAACTCACTTATTAGTTCTAGAAAATTTTTTGCAGACTCTTTGGGATTTTCAACATACACAATTATGTTGACTATAAATAGGAATCATTTTATCTGCATTGGGATGAGAGTCCAGGGAAGCTCAAGTTAAGGGAGTAGCATTCCCTTTAGATTTTCTTATGAGATTATAGTTTATTAGAGCAGTTAATGTCCCTGGTTCTTTTGAAAAGCATGAAAATTCTTGGAGAAAGCAACAGAAAAGAAGAAGACTTTTCTCAGCTGTGAGGTGGTAGGGAGTGGGAATTTAAATACTAGGTTAGAGAAGACAGGCTCAGACAGTGGGGCGTGAGGCAAGTAGGAGAATCAGTGAAGTCTAAAGACAAACTAGCCTATTCTTCATTAAGCCTGGGCTTTTCGATGAAGAAGGAATCTGAGCTTAAACTGAGGCTGGATCAGTTGGACCCATCATAGGGGTCCAAGTAAGGCTGGCTAATGGCAGGATACCCAATGCCAGTCTTTGTAAGGTGTGTGTGTGTGTGTGTGTTGGCAGGGAGTTGCTTACAAGTTTTCTTGGGTAGACCTCATTATAAGGAAGCGTAAAACCAGGCTCTGCAAGCCTACTCAGGAACAAAGCCTTAGAGCATTCTGAATAAAACAGAAAACAATTCACTTAGAATCTGTAGAATTCTGGGGCTTAAGCATCCCTTATAGGGAATCTCCTTCTTAAACCTTAACTTTAAGTAAAGAAGTTCCTGGAAGAGCAACATAATATGCTGGTAGCAGTGGCCAGCAGAGCAGTGGGAGAGCAACTCTGCAAAACTCATGCCCAGGGCAGAGGTGCACCTAGCTGGGGAGATGGAGCTGCTGTCCTGTGAATGCTGACTTGTATATGAGCACTGAAATGCTCCATAGAGACCTAAGATTCTGGTCACCAGTTCCAATTCAGACTGTGTATCCAATTCCAAAGGGGGCTGTTAGATGGAAGTGGGAATCTCATACCCCCAAGCAGTCTCAGACATCAGCTAGATGTCCTACAATTCAACTCAACGCTGATACTATGTACCTGGAGGAAGTGTCAGAACCCACAGGTAAAGGGCTCAGTCTTAGTAGACTATTTCCCACCCCCACTCCACGTCAGATGCTAACTGCAAGTCCAGGTTGTCACCTATGCTCGACTCTGGGGTTAAATTAACTTGCTAGAGCGGCTCACAGAACTCAAAGAAATGTTACTTACTAGATTACCAATTTTTCTTTTTTCTTTTTAAATAGAAGGATAATAGGAACAGCCAGATGGGAAAGATGTGAGAGCAAAATGTGTGGGAAGGGGCTCAGAACTTCCATGCCCTCTCCAGCACCTCCACAAGCTCACCAACCTGGAAGCCCTTTGAACTCTGTCCTTTTGGGGTTTTCTGAAGGCCTTATTACAGATGATGGTTGATGAAGTCATCGGCCATTGGTGCTGATCTCAGTCTCCGGCCCCTCTCCCCTCCCTGAGGTGGTGATGAGAGGTGGAACCGAAAGCATCAACTCTTTAACACGTGATTGATTTTCCTGGTGACCAGCCCCAACACTTGGGTATAGTCCGAAAGTCACTCCATGAACGTAACAAAAGACATCTTTATTGCTTTCATTACAGGAAATTCCAATGTTTTTAGGAGCCTGTACCATAAATGATGACAAAAACCAAATATGTATTTCTTATTGCAAATCTGAGACATATGCTGCAGACTTTGAAAAGGCTAGAGATTCTGTGAGATCATAGGGGTATGAGAACCAGTGAATAGGGGTTTTTAACACGATATGCTGTTTCTACAGGCCTGTGAACTCAAGAGAAATTTTAAAATAGGAAATGGAATTTCACTTTTGTCTTCTTAGAACTCATATGCCCTTCTCCTCCGTGACAACAGCTTTGAGATCTGTTTTTGCCATTTCCACAGAACTGTAGGCTGGAAAGTTGTCTAACCACCTATTAAGTTGCTAAAGTTGGTAGGATGTCACCCGACTCAACATGAGGCTGCCTGTTAATCATCACGTCCCCTCCCTCCCACTTACTTTTCTGTCATCTCATAGATGGTTCCTAACAGCTGTCCCCAAGTTCCAAACTGTAGAGATTACTCTTTAGGCAATATGTCAAAACACCATTAGTGCCCCTCAACACCCATCGTCACTTTCCTACCCCTTCCTCTGTTAACCAGTTCATTCTTTTGCCTCTTTCCTCCATTCAGCTCCTATAACCTTCCACAGCTTCCCTCACCTACACACAATCCATCCCCAATCTCCCACACCAAGACTGAACACTTGTCAGAAACTCCTGCAGTCCAACTCCCATGACTTCTCGTCCACCTCCAACCCCCTGACGTCTTGGGCCTCTCGACAGCTGGGCCTTTCCTGGATCCCCTCAAATCACCAAGCTAAGCCAATGTTCCAAAATAGTCTCCCAATGATGATGACAACTGCACAGTTATTTTGGAATTTCCGTGTGGCCAGGACTCAGAACAATGCAGACGAAATAATCAGGTGATGAGCAGTGGGAAGTCAGCATGGCCCTATCTGTGCAGATGAATTCAAAGGCCTGTATTTCTCCTAAAGGATGACCAGAGAACGGATGAGCATTAAAGATAAAACCCAATCCAGGTCCCTACAACTTCATTCCTTAAATACACACAGACTGTAAAGACATAGAAATAACTTCCTTCTAAATCAGCTTAGTATTCTCCTAGGGCCTGGATTCTCCTAGGGCTTGGATTACAAAAGGTCGGGTCTATTCAAAGCATTAGCACTCTTCAAACTGTGATTTCTAAAATATCTCTGGATGAAGTCCAATTATACAAGGCAATATATTTGTTCTCTCTGTTTCTAAGTTTTATAAAACATACATACAGAAGTAAACATAAGTCATTAAGTTTACCCCTCAATGAATTCCCACCAAGTGAACACATCTGTGAAACCAAATCAAGAAATAGAATGTTATGAAACAATGCAGGAGAGACAATCAAGAAGTCCCCACAACCCCACTTCCAGTCGCCACTCCACCTCCAATCCCAGGGCAACCACTATCCTGACTTTTCACCCTGTAGATTAGTTGTCTTGTTATTTGAACTTTATGTGGTAAAATCATAGACTACGTATACTTTCGTAACTGGCTTTTTTTGACTCAACAGAAGTTTGTGAGACTCATCCTTTTCATATGTGTAGCTGTCATCAATTAATTCTAATTATTGTACAGTATTTTAATGAACGAATATACCACTTTATTCATTCATTCCATTATGGAGCATTTGGGTCATTTCCAGTCCAGTGGCATTAGCAATCGAAGTGTTGTGAGCATTCTACAACATGTGTTTTTGGTAAGCTTATGCATAGTTCTGTTGGTATATATTTTGGAGTCAGATCATAGTTCGCGGAAATATATTTCAAAGAAAAGAAAACAAATTCAAATTTTATATGGACTTTACTGTTGCAAGAAATGGATTACGTGATTATAGAAGATGGAAGCTGGTCATGAGTGGTGGATGTGTGTGTTTGTTATAGAGTGTGCTTTGTAATGGAGTGTACTTGTTAAAAGGATATCCATAGTATTAGGAAACATGTACGACCTCAAAGAAATTGTTCAGAAAAACATCAGATTTATTTAAAATTATAGAAAAGAGCTCTGAAAAGAAGACTACAGAACTATTAGATAAATAAGACTGATGGGTAGGGCCAATAACTATCTTCAGAGAATCTGTATAAGGTCATACAGTTATTCTCCATTCTTGCATGCAGAATTTTCTCACAGTGGGAGCTGTGAATCACTGGAAGAGGAGACAAAGTAGAAGTGGGGGGTACATTAAGTGCACGTGGGCTCGAAAAGTCTGTGCTAGAAGTCTTTCTGGAATCCTGGATGGAGGTAAGGAGGCAGTTGAGATCTATAATCTCAAAAAAGAATGATTCCATGTCAGCATTCTGTTTTGGGTGCTCCTACCATGTATAAGTGAAATAATTGTATTAATGCTAGCAGATCTCTTTTCTGATACAAGCAAAAATTTGTGAGCCATTTTATGTCATTCCCACTTTCTTTGAAGGTAAGTGACAGAATCTATCTTCCCATTTTAAAAATAGAAAAATGAAGTCCCAAGGGAATCTGCATTTTCCAATTTCAGCTTAAGTCAACCATCCTGGAATTTCTGTACTTCTAACTAAAGTGATCCAGCCTGTGAACCAGAGGGAGCTGGCCTCATCTTTCTGCCTAATAAGACAGCTTGGCTGAGCCTATAGTGCCATCTTGTGTTCACAGTGAGACAGGTACTTTTAAAATACGTGTTGTACTAAGCATTATTCAGTTATTCAATATCGAGTATTATGCCTCACTATAAGTGCAGGACATTCAGAGATAAGTAAGACAGTTTTAGAGTTCAAGTTTTAATCACAATATATCTTTGGGCAAGTTATTTGTCCTTACCGTGCCTCAGTTTCCTAAACCTGAAAATGGAGATAAAAGTCAGAAACTCATACAGTTTCTCAGGGGCGTATATAAGTGTAAGGTTAATTCAAACAAAGCCCTTCCACAAACACAGGAGGCAAAGAGGACTGCTGAGTCCGCAGCCTCAAGGAGGACAATGAACAAAGAGTTCCTGGGGCTGTGCTTGCCCCCAAGGATACTTCCTGTTGCTCCCATGGGCACTATCTGCTCCTTGGGCCATTCACATGGACACTATTTCCCTGCTTTACTCAAGGACATGGCCAGTCCTCCCTAACACTAGCTAGGCAGCACATCTCACTCTCATCTGTGGGGGAAACCCCTTATTCTCTTGGATGAAGCAATCCCCCTCTCTGCTCACATATAAAACAATACCTGCTCTTGGCCGGCTGCCTTTTCCTGCAGCTCCACCCAACCAAGTGTTGAAGCCTCCTTGTATTGTGAGTAATAAATAGCATGTCTCACTCTGCAGGCCCTCATGGTGATTATTTTCAGAATATACAAGGCCCAGGTGCAGGTTCCTGGCCTGGAGCTCCTGTGTTACAAAGTAAAGCAATATAAGGCATATACAATATTTGTTAGCTTAATCACCTCTCCACACATCATTGCACTAAGGATCATGGTATGAAGCATGATCCTTAAAGAGTTGAAATTCTTGTGGGGAAGGCACACATGTAAATGGAACACAGAAAATATATGACAAATAATGAAAGAAGTAGAGTTTTTTCCCATGGCTATTTCGTCCACATAGACAAGCATCAAAGCTAGTACTAAAGCTAGTATGATCTTTAGGAATTATGCAGTAAGAATTCTTTCACTTTGGTCAAAAAAATAAGGGCATCTTAAAATAATAAGGGACCTCCTATGTGTCCAAAGAACTTTTAGGCATAGGTAGTAAGTATCTAGCATCATTAAAATTCCAAGGTATATTTATCAAGCTTTATTTTAGTTTTTACATATTAACACATTAATGTAGCATACACGCACACACATATATAAATATTTCAGAATTTTATTTCATCTTTAACAGATATTCTCTAATTTTGTTAACCTCAGGGGGTTAATATCAAAGGATGTGGTTGACAAATAATAATGGCAGTCAAAATATAGCATAACCTCTGTCTGAGCTCACTCTAACAAAGAGAGTGGAATTCCAGTTTCCTCCCAATCTTGGTGATTCATATCATGTTTTCTGGTACCAATAACCTTCTCTGCAAGCAGCTCAACTCCTCTTGTCAGTTGGTTCTTCTTCTCTTTGCTAAAGCTGTTCTCTCTCTCTCTCTCTCTCTCTCTCTCTCTCTCTCTCTCTCTCTCTCTCATAGCTCACTTTACTGATACTGAAATCTCTCCCCTTGCCATCACTTGAGCTCTATTATGTCCTGAGGCAAGGGCCATTCATCACCATCTCTGCTTCTGGCCTGAGCTACAGATCCTCAGCCAAGCCACATGAGAGTGGTACCTTAGTCCAGAATAGGGACTGGAGGCTGCTGCTCCACAAGGTGACCACTTTTCTTTCTTTCCCTCCTGCATCCACAAGAGGGAGTCTAATGCCAGCTTCTCCAACCAGAGTGGTAGCCACCAAGACACTTCCTTTTAAACTCTCTTTAGGTGCATCGCCCAACAAGCTAAAATTTACAGTATCCGACATTCAATAAAAAATTACCAGGCATGAAAAAAAAACACACACACACACACAGAAAAATACTATTCACAATGAAGAGCAAAAGCAAACATGAAACCAACCTAGAAATGACAAAGATTGTAGAATTAGTGGACAAGGATATTAAAACAGTTGTCATAACCGTATCCTTATGTTTAAGAAGTTAGAGACCAGATTGAACATGATGGTAGAGATATGGAAAATTTTTAAAAATACCCAAATTGATGTCTCAGAATAAAACTACAATGTCTGAGATGAAAATACACTGGATAGGATTAGATTAGACATTGAAAAGGAAAAGATTTGCTGACTTCTGGTCAAGATGGTGGAGTAAGCAAACGTTGTGCTTGCCAACTCTGACAGCCCTATCAAATTACAATTAAATTATAGAATAACTACTCTTGAGAATCTCTTGAAGTCTAGTTGAACAAAACTCTTTTAACTAAGAATATAAAGAAGCCACATTGAGACTGGTAGAAGGCATGGAGACACGAAACAAGATGCTCCCACACTCATGTGTGGTGATAAGAATCAGGAGGGATATCTCAGCTGTGGAGGTCTCCCTTGAGGAGCGAGGTGTTCCAGCACTCCAGCTTGAACCACCAGTGCCAGGAAGAGGAGTCCCCACAACATTTGGCTTTTAAAATCAATGGGTATTCCATCCAGGTGAGACAGAGGGCTGCTTAAAACCCAGGCCTCCTCTTAAAGGGCCCACACACAGACTTGCTCTCTGATAGAAACATTCACTCTGAGCTCCAGTGCTGGGTAGCAGCTTAAAAAGTGCCGGGGACATATGGAGAGGAACTGGATTGTCTGACTTCAAGGCAAGGGCTGGAGAGGCAGCTGTTTTGGCTAATTGTTCCTTTCTTGAGCCCTCCCCCTATAGAGCCAAGAGGTAGGCTCCATTGTTCCTTTGCTAATCTCTCTCCAAACACAGCCTGCAGCTGCAAGTGGGTGACAAATCTGAATCTCCATCAAACTCTCTTCACCCTGATCATTCTCTGAGGATTCCACCTCAGCAAACTTGTGCACAGGCCTGAACCTCTTCCAGTGGCTGTAATTCATAATTGGCTCCTTGCCCCATGCTGTGGACTTCCCTAAAAATCTCTGAAAGGTCCACAAATCCCAAACAAGCAACAGTGGCCTTCATGTGTCCTGTACTTCTTGCTAAGCAGCCTTGAACCTGGCACTAGTTGCAGCCAGCCTTGGTTAGTGGCCTAATCTGTCCTAGGTGACACCAAGCCTAGCACAGGAAGCTACCAACTGCAGATCATTTTGTAGCTCCTATGAGCTAGTCCCGGGCTGGGTACAGCAGCAGCTACCTTGGCCTGTACTAGAGATCCTCCCAAGAAGCCCCAGAATCAAAATGCCCCGCCTGATGACTAACTTCAGATCACACCAGATCACCATCCAATTGGTTCCACAAATGACACATTCAAAGGGTAGACTCGGAAGGCACCAGAGCCCTACTACAGTGAATTCCACTCTGTGAGGTCAGCCCCCACATAACAGCTATAGACATGGCTGGTCCTCTCAGCCAGTCAGCCTGAGGGTCAATTCTACCCACTGATGTGCCAACAGCAATCAAGGCTCAACAAAGCAGGAGGGCACACACAATTTATGTAAGGGACGTCCTTGGGACGCCCAATACAAGCAACCAGGGAGGCTGTGACCCTGGGCCCCTCAGGACATCTACTACATAAAGTCACTCTACTAAGATTAGGAGACCTAACAGCTCTACTAATACATAGAAATAAATACAGAGGGGCAGCCAAAATAGGGAGACAAAGAAAATGTCCCAAATGAAAGAATAAAACAGAGCTCCAGAAAAAGAACTAAACAAATGGAGACAATCCATTTACCAGATGCAGAGTTCAAAATACTGGTTATAAGGATGTTCAATGAACTTGAAGAAGGAGGAGATGAACTCAGTGAAAACTTTAACAGAGAAATAAAAAATATGAAAACAGAGATGGAATACATAAAAAAAGAACCAGTCAGAAATGAAGACTATAACTGAAAAGAATAATATTTAGAATTGATAGTAGATTTGATGAAGCAAAGGATTAAATCAGTGATTTAGAAGATAAGGTAGCAGAAAACACCCAAAGGGAACAGCAACAAAAAAAAGAATCCAAAAATATGAGGATAGTTTAAGGGGCCTCTGGGACAACATCAAGTGTACCAACGTTCACATCATAAAGATACCAGAAAAAGAGAGAGTAAGGAATTGAAAATATTGCAGAAAATGTTGGAGAGATTTCTTTAAGAAAAAGAAAAGAAAAAAGGTAAAGAAATATGAATAATAAAATGGCAATAACTATGTATCTATCAACAAGTCCTTTGACTGTAAATGGATTAAATGCTCCAATCAAAGGATAGGGTGGCTGAATGGATAAGAAACAAGATCCTTATATATGCTGTCTATAAGAGACTCACACAGACTGAAAGTAAAAAATTAAAAAAAGATATTTCATGAGAATGGAAACAAAAAGCAGGGATATCAATACTTATACCAGATAAAATAGACTTTAAAGCAAAGATTATAACAAGGGACAAAGAAGGACCCGGTAACTCTGCTTTTAAATATTTATCCAAAGAAACCCAAAACACTACTTTGAAGAAACATGGGCATCCAAATGTCCACTATAGCATTATTTATAACAGCCAAGATATGGAGGCAACCTGGGTCTTCATCAGCAGATGAATGGATAAAGAAGAGGTGGTACATATATACAGTGGAATATTACTCAGCCATTAAAAAAAAGGAATGAAATCTTGCCATCTGCAACATGAAAAGACCTAGAGGGGATTGTACTGAGTGGAGGAAGTCAGAGGAAGACAGATGCTATTTAATTCACTTATGTGTGGAATCTAGAGAACAGGATAAACAAAAACAACAGAAACAAGTTTATAGATACAGAGAACATTTTCATGATTGCTGGATTAAAGGGTAGGGGGTGGGGGAGGGTGAAAAGATTAAGAAATACAAATTGGTAGTTACAAAGTAGTCATGGGGATTGTAGAGCATAACGTGGAGGAATGCAGTCAGTAATATTGTAATAACAATGTATGGTGTGAGATGGGTCCTAGATCTATTAGGGTGATCCCTTTGTAAGTTATATAAATTTCTAATCACTGTGTTGTATACCTGAAACTAATATAATATTGTATGTCATCTATAATTGAAATAATAAAAATATAAAAATAAAAAAATTAAGGAAGTACAAGTTGACAGTTACAAAATAGTCACAGGAATGTAAATATCAGGATAGTGAATGTAGTCAATAATATTGTAATAACTATATATGGTGTCTGATTGATGCAAGACTTATCAGAGGGATCATTTTGCAAGTTATATAAATGTCAAACACTAAGATGTACACCTGAAACTAATATATTATTGAATGTCAACTGGAACTGAAAAATAAAATACAATTTAGAAATTCTTCCAAATGTAAAAAGGAATCCTTTAAGTGTCAGAGAGCCCATCAGAATTTCTAATCAGCATTTTTAGAGAGAGAGAGAGAGAAAAAACAAAACTTTATTTTAGTGTCCAAGGTTGTAACACATAAATATTTGTGATGTGATTTCTTAGGGTATTCTCCATCCAGACAGGCTGCTCTTAAGCTGACACAGCTGTCATCTCAGGACTTACCATCGCATTGCTCATTTATTATTTTTTCAATAATATAAAAATAATATATGACCAAGAAGGGTTCACTTCGGGAACACAAAAGCTATTTAAGAATGGGAGTCCTACCAACATAAATCACTACATTTTAACACTAAAGAAGGAAAGCCACATTACCTTATAAATAGATGCAAAGAAGTTTTCCCTGACATTTAATAGCAATTCTGATAAAAACACTAAAATAAAGATATAAAGAAATCATTTAAACATGATGAAAACTGTTCACCAAAAACCAACATTAGACTTCTGCTTTCAATCACGATGGAATAACAGAGACTGATTTACCCTCATTTTCCTAAACAGCTAAATGCTGGACCAAATATACAAAACAAGTTTTCAGACATTGCAGAACAGGCAATGCAGGACAGTGATCCTTGAGAGAAGGAAAACAAGTGAAGTGAGCCCTAAAGTGTTCCAGCTCACCACCTGGAGAAAGTGTCCAAGCATTCTGAGTGGGTTAAGAAGACAAGATTGAGCTCGAACATGGCAAGGTGATAAAAGTTTGTGAGGCTGAGTACCTGAAAGCAGGGATCCTCACATCTGCAGAGGGGTCCCTAAGCTTGTAGCTGAAATTACCATGTGCATCTGTTAGGAGATTTCCAATGCTGAGGAAAAAACACCAGAAACAGGGAGGCAGATCAATCCCAGTTTATAAAGGGCTGGAAAGAGTACTCTCACCAGACAGGGTGGAAAGACTGCCTAGTACCTGGGACAGTGGGCTCAGCTCTCAGAAGCATATTTCCTCTGGCTGGGCCAAATTAGCCTTCAACAAAAACTTGTGTTGGACCTGTCTTATAAAAGCTTGAAAGCAAGTCCCAAAAGAGTCAATCTAATTCCACATAATTTATTGAATTCTAAACAAGCCCATAAACATCTAAAGAAATTTTTAAAATCTAGCACCTGATAACATAGAATGTACAACGTCTGGCATCCAATCAAACATTACAAGTTATTCAAATAAACAGGAACACGATCTATAACCAGCAAAAAAAGAAAAACAATCCATTTATCAAAAAAAAAAAAAAAAAAAAAGAAGCAATTCCAAAGAGCACAGAAAACACGATTAGGTATATTCTAGCCAAGATTCACTTTCGCCTCATCACAGCTTTTAGCAGCAAAAATTACATCAGAAATTACAGAATCGACACATTTCCCCAATTTTTAATGCTGATAAACCCAAAAGTTATCAAGAGGAAAGAAAAACAAGAGCCAGAATGATGTTATTTCCTTAGAATTTTCTAATCTTCAAAACTTCAAACCCTGCTTCACTTTTGACTCCTTTCTGTTCTTTCTGCTTTTAATTGTCTGTTCCTCCCTTCTCTTTGGTAAGTATATTCTTGTTTTATTTTTAATAAAAATATTTCAAAAACAAGAATTCAGAAATATATACATATAGTTAATATAAGCATGTCCACTCTTAGAGCTGCTTCTGTTTTGCCATTTTGCTTTAGCTCTAATAATACTTAAAAAAAAACATGTATAATGTGCTGTTATGTGCTAAGCATATTGTCATGTAAATATGTATATATTCTTATATAAAATATATAATTTGATTATTACATCAGTCCTATCTAGTAGATATCATCATTAGTTTCATTTTACAGATAAAGAAACTGAGGCATGGAGAGGTTCATAAGCTAAAGTCATACAGCTGATAACTGGCAGATTTGGGTTTGAACTCAGATAATCTGCTACCAGAGCCAATGATTTTAACTACTACAATACATTTCTTTTAACTAACACACAGGCTGTATAATAGATTATCTATTTAATTTTTTCTTTATCTTTTTATTATTAAATTTACTGGGTGACATTGGTTAACAAAATTGTATATGTTTTATGCGTACAATTTGATAATGCATCATCTGTATCCTGTATTGTGTTCACCACCCAAAGTTAAATTTTCTTCCATCATCATATATTTGATCCCCTCTACCTCATTTATCTCCCCCGCACTTCTATCTGATAACCACCAAACTATTGTCTACGTCCATGAGTCTCTACTTGTCTGTCATGTTTGTTTGTTGCTTTCAGTTTTATATCTCACATATGAGTGAAAATGTGGTTTTAACTTTTTTTTTGATATATTTTGCTTAGCATGACAATCTCAAGATACATCCATGTTGTCACAAATGGCGATATAATCATCTTTTGTTATGGCTGAGTAATATTCAACTGTATATATGTATCACAGTTTCTTTATCCAATCATCTATCAAAAGGCACTTCAGTTGTTTCCATCTCTTGGCCACCATAAATAATTGTGCTATGAACATTGGGACACATATATCTTCATGAATAAATGTTTTCAAATTTGGGGGTAGATACCTAGAAGAGGGATTGCTGGGTTGTATGGTAATTCTATTTTTAATTTTTTGAGGAGCCTCCATACTGTTTTCCTTAGTGTCTGTACCAATTTACATTCCTACCAGCAGCATATAAGGTACCCTTTTCCCCTACAATCTCTACAACACTTGTTATTACTTGTCTTGTTGATGATAGCCATTCTAACAGATGTGAGGCAGTTAGATTATCTATTTTTAAAAATAAAACTGTACAGATATAACTGATTCAGCTTCTTGCAATACCTTTTCTTCCTTACATCTCCCAAAGTAACCACTCATTTGAAGATGTACATAGTTCTCATACATGTTTTCCCTCCCTCTTCTCTCCACCTTTGGATCTCAGATGAAGATATCTGTGTGAATACGTTACCCAGTGTTTAGCATACAATCAGTCCTCATTGGCCCACACGAGACTTCTCTCTTGCTATTTTTGTAAATGAATTTATGTATAACTTTCTATCCCCATTCTTCATCCCCATGCCCTTATTTCTAAATAATTCACCTCCACAGTTAACTGGTCTAATGTGCTTTGTATTTCTGAGTTTTCGTATATCTTTGTAAAACCCATATCGATGGAGGTTGTGGTAGTGGTTGTGGTGTATATATTTTAAATTTATATAAAAGGTACTTTACTATGTAGACCTTGCATTACTTCTTACTGTTTTTTTCTTGGCACTGTTTTACAACAGATCCATGTTGTCATGAACATTTAACTGTTGCTTCTAATGCTGCACAGTATTTCACAATATGTATCAACTGCATTTGTCTAATAGCCTCCTACTCCCTACTGTAAACAGAATTGCAATGACCATTTTATACATGTTCTACTATGAGCCTGTGTGGGAATTTCTCTGGAACGATGGAGGCTTATAATTTAACAAAAATACTTATAGCATTTCTCCAAAGAGAACTTGTCCAGTCAATACTCCCCAGCAAAGGCAGGAGAATTCATATTTTTTTCCACACCCCTACATCATTTTGGTATTGATCCAACTTCAAATTTTGGGAAAATCTTGATGTTCAGTGGTTTAATACAACACAAATTGTTCAAATACTAATGAGTTAGAGTATCTCTGTAGATACTTTCCATCTGTGTTCCCCCATTTGCAAATTTCCTATTTGCCCAGTTTTCTTGTCAGGTTTCTCATTGTGTAATTCATAAGAATGGCTTGTATATTCTAGCTAATAGATAAAAACTAACAGTCTTCTTATCAATTTTAGATATTGCAAATATATTCTTCTAATCTATTATCTCTGTGTTGATCTTATCCTATAGGATCCTCCTTCATTTACCAGAAGTCTATAAATTTTGATAGAATTATATCCATTTTATTTTATTTTATTTTATTTTATTTTATTTATTTATTTTATTTGCTTTATGGTTTGTATTTTTTGTGTCTTAAAAAGTCACAGAAAAAAAGTCAAAGAGATGTTTTTATATAAGCTTTTTTAAAAAAATGTGCCTTTAGACCTTTAATCCATCTGAAGTTCACCTCTATAAATAAAGTGTGAATGAGGTAGAAATTCAGTTTTTATTTTTTATTCATGGGCAATTTTCCCAACACTATCTACTAAGCATTGATTTGTGGGACTAATTTTTATCATACATCAAGTTTATACAAAACAGGTGAGTTATATCTCTGAATTCTCTATTCCATTCTGTTAGGCTATTTGTTAATTCTCTTTGAATTGCCTTTGTCTGAAATCAATTGAGCATAAAATTAAGAATTCACTCCTGGACTCTCAATTCTGCTCCATTGTTCTGTAAGTCTATCTGTACACCAATTCCACTTGTCTGACTAGTATATTAAAACTTAAAATCAGTTTTAATCCTCGATCTCTTATTCATATGTAATATGGCTAGCCCTCAACTTTTTAAACATTTTATTATGTATATTTGAGCACACATAAGAGTAGAAGGAAATGGTATAATGAATTTTCAATACCCATCACTCAATTTCAAAAATCCATCTATCCTCTCCACCTCTTACCCCATTGCTGTTTATAACTTTTCATACCTTTATTGAAATACAACTTATTTACTAAAAAATCCACCATTTATAACTGCCCCAATTCGACAAATTTATAGTTAAATTTATAAGATGTGCAGATTAAGAACCACATTTAGTTATAGAAATCTTTCATTGTCCCAGAATTCTCCATGCTTCTCAATAGCTATCAGTCCCTACCCCTTGCTCTGACTCCATCCCCAGGCAATTATTCATGTGCTTCTCAATCTTATATATATTATGTTTCTAAAATTTCTTATAGAATTGTGTAATAGGTCATCTTTCTCCATCTAACTTTTTCTCTTACTGTAATATTTTTCTAGTCATACATGTTGAAGCATATACAGTCATGTGCTGCTTAACAACAGGGACACATTCTGAGAACTTTGTCATTGGGTGATTTAGTCATTGTGCAAAATATTACACAACCCTATGATACACAACACAATCTCAGTCAATCACTAGATGATTTTGTGTGTGTACATGAAAATCAATAAACTGATTTTAAAATAAATATGGAATTGCAAAAAAAAAAATAAGAATAGCTAAGATAAACTTGAACAAAGCTGAAGGACTTACATGATCAGATATCAAAAATTGTAAGTCACAATTTAACAGCATGGTTTGGCCACTCAAAAAGGCTGTCAGAGACTTTACAGTTTGAATGATAATGTTCTGCGCTTGACCTCTGCAGTTGTCAGAGCGCTTTCATAGTCACTGAGACAGTGGCGACCCCACTGGAGATCAGTATGCTATAGTGACTTGACTTAATACTTATTTCTCACTCTGCTTGCAGGATGAAGATCAGGGACCAATTTGCATTCAACATGGCACAGCCTGCACATACTTTCAGTATGCTTTCTAGGTATACCTCAAACTCCCTTGCAATATGTCACCAGTGAGTAGAGCTTAACTTTCAACAATCCCAGGGTACCACAGGAATTTTGGTTACATTGCATCGATGACATCCTGATAGTAGAGCCTACCAAAAACAGGTGGAGGTGGTGCTGCCTTAGTCACTGACACAATAACCCACAGGTAAAGTTCAAGGCCAAGCACAGCAAGTGAAATTCCTAGAGACCACTTGGACAGGAAGCCAAAAAGCATTCCAGATACAGTAAAGCAAATATGGTTTGTCCTAGTGGAACCCACTAATAAAAATAGGTTCAATATCTGGAAGGCCCTGTTGGGTACTGGAGATAGCATGTAGCTCACTTGGGCATCCTTTTGCCCCTACTAGTTAAGGTAAACACACAGGCCACCAATTTTGAATGAAGCCCTTTGCACCAACAAGTCTTGGAAGCTGTTCATAAAGCTGTGGTCCAGCCACTGCTTTTGGGATCCCTGGAGCCTACTTGTAGAGTGGAATCATAGATGTCCACAATCTCCAACATGCTGATTAGGAGATGTAGCAACAAGAAACTGTCACTAGGGTCTACTGGCTTCTTGGACTTTGGACTCATAATTTGCGTAAGGCAGCCACCAGATGCATTCTTTTGAAGAGCAGCTCCTTGCATGTAGTTGGGCTCTGGTGGAGACTGAGCATCTTACTGCCAGAGCACTACCTGTGATGTTGCAATTTGAACTGCCCATTTTTTTGCTTGAGTGGTTACAAACTCCACCAATAAGACTGGGCAAGCTCAACAGGGCCCAGTTATTGGAAATGCAAATCGTATATCCAAGTTTTAGGTCCAGCCATGATCAGTAGGCTCCATGAGCAAAAAGCAAAACTTCCCAGAAAAGACCGAGAAACCCATGCAGATGCTTTGGACCCTCCTGGGTCCAAATGCAAAGACATGCCTGCCAACAGTGTGGCATGAGTCACTGATGGCTCTGTGAAACCAAAGGCAGACAATGTCCACATAGCTGTGGCCACCCTCTGGCCAATAGTGGCCATCTTTTGACTGGGATTGGACGTAGACACCCTGCTCAGTGGGCTGGCTGTGAAGGCCACCCAAACCACCATATCTTGCTACATTTTCACAAACTCACTGGGCCATTGGCAATGGTCTAGCTATCTGGTCAAGAGAATGGCAACAGGATGAGTAGACTGTTAAGGGCTTTCTTGTGTGGAGACAAGGACTATGCTAGCAGCTTGTTGCTTAGAAAGTAAAGATATGTGGATGCTCATGACAAAGAACTTTTAAAAATGGAACAGGAATGAACTTCCATGCCAATCAAGCTTGTGCAAATGGATAATAACAATAGCCCATTGAATACATCAATGGACTAGACAAAGAAGTCTGCTTCAGATGCAAGAATGAGTCAAGGCCCAAGGGATGTTCTGGAGATGTTGAGACTAAGAACATAGTACAATCTTGTGAATCTTATCAGCAGGCCCAAAGTGTCCAATGAGGAGAATTGGGACACATTAACTGCAGATTAGTACCCTTGTGGGTCTGGCAGATTGACCACATCAGACCCCTATTCCCCAGCCATGGGCACCAATGGTGTCTCACTGCTGTTGACTCTTATTCAGGCTATGATGTTGCCTTTCTAGTCTGACATGGATGCTGGAAGTGCCATAGCTTCCCTTAAAAATAATTTATATCATGTTTTTGGGTACCCCACAGAACTTCGCTCTGACCAAAGAGAACATGTTTCACTGCCAAAACAGTACAGTGATGGGTGCACTCTCATGGGATATGCTGGACTTTCCACACACCCTATCACTCAGAGGCCAATGGAGCCATCAAACAATGGAACTGATTCAAACAGCAACTAAAGAAAGGCAATGTATTTTAACCATTATATCCCAATTCCCAAAAACTCACCCATTAGTGGAGGGTGTTTAAAAGATATTTTTCTGTGATTTGGAAAAACAAACAGATCTGTCTTGAAAACCTCTTTCAAATAATGGCCATGCATCAAGGTCATGCTACTTAATTTTCTATTGTTAGTGTCATCACTGGTACAGGTGACACAATATACTCTCTCATTAGACCAGAAGGACTAACATGTGGAATCAGGGAGCCAGAGCACTGAGCCCAGATCTAGGCAAGAAACAATTAACAAGAATGGCCATGCACCAGGTCCTCTAAATATCCATTGAGTTCTCAGGTGACCTCAGTGAAAGGTAGACTGAGGGAAAGCTGAGGGGTCACAATAGGTTTCCTGTGGTTAGTTGTAGGACCTTGGACACCATGGAGGGAGATTTGGAGGAGTCTCTTTGAAAGGAAAGGTGAGCAGCATAAGGCATCTGTGCAGAAAGTGGCAAGGTCCTCATTCAACCACATCTCCCAGAGGATCTTGTCAGATGCTCCTGCCCCATTGTTTCAGTGGGAGGGAGGTGATGTCCTGGAGGAGGAGGCTGAGCCACATGGAGTCAACTTCATGGCCAGACCCCTCTTCTCCTTTTCAGGCTCTGACCCCAGAACAACAGTTTCCTCTGAGTAAACTCCCTCATAAGGACCAGGGACGTCCCATCTTGTGTCCATGCTCTCTCAGTGTCTGTCCACTGTCAGCTGTCTCACACTGAGCCTTCCCTGTGATCAGGTGACTACCCTGAGTCTCCAGTGGTTCGAGCGACACCCAAACGAACTCCGAACATTCTACACCCACTCCACGTGACAGATTTACCATAAACTAACTTCTTTTTCATTGAGCAACCCTGGATGAGAACTTAATGCCCATGCACCGGGATACTGGCCTTTCGTGTTGGTGCTTTGGTGATTCCATGAATTAAGGCTGAAACCTCCACTGTCTATTGACTGTTGGTCTGAGAAGCCTGTGCTATGCCTGACTGACAGCAGGCAGTGGCTTCCCTGGTGCTCAGTGTGCTGCCTCCCTGTTCATTTCCTTCCTCACCACAGTCCAGTGTCTACAAACTCCTCATGCCTTCCTAGACCCTGCAGTGGGGTGAATTAATCGGACACTCATGGGATTCCAACAATGACGTCAGCGAACACTATCAATGGAAGAGGGGCCCAATGGGACCACGTAAGGATCTCTCAACATTAAAGTTCCTCAAACAAGTCTGTCCACCCTATTCAGCCCAGTTGGGAAGAACTCTACAAGCCAGGAGGCAGAAGTCATAATGAAGAACCCAATCTGGAATCAGCAGGCGCATCTCCCCCCAGTGGATCCACCAGTAGACTTTCAGGCTTCCTCTTACTTCCCTCCCGGGTTCCATGGACTCCACCGCCATCTTTCTACTATGGCCGCAAGAGGTATGGGTCTTTGCACTCTGGGAAGATGTGCTCAGGGTGCCTTTCACTGGCTTGCTCAGAGTGTTACCATTCTTTTGTTTCCACTTTTAGAGTCACAAGGAATAAGAGAAACCCCAGTATTTTTATTGCGGTTTTATGTGAACTGACATAAGGAAGTTAGGAAACAATGGAGAATGGGCACACTTTTTTACTTTACCTTGTTTTGTCCCTTGCAACAGAAGTTCAAAGTTATATTCGTTCTTAATTGCTTTTTCTTTCTTTGTTGAGGAGATTTGGCTGGAGTAGGGAAAGGAAAGAGCAAATCATGTGGGAAAGATAATTTTTAAATAGAATAGCAAGAAAACATGATGTCAAACGCAGCACACTCAAAGCCCATGGGCAAAGTTTCTTTTTCTCTGACATTAATTAAGTGGGGAAAAACAAATTAAACTTCTACACACATTTATTTCTCTGTCTGATTACATATCTCCCTTCCTCACTCTCCCATGTAGCAGGTGCCACCCAACCAGTCCCAGGTAGCCCTCCCACTGGATCCAAAGTAACTGTTGCCACCCTACCTGGATCATCTTCATCCTTACTGCTGAAGTCAGAGATGTTCTCCAACACCAAATCTTTAGAAACAGAATAAAGAGCAATAACGTTTTAGAAAGAGAGTCTCATCTATTCATTTAGCTTCAGTTGAGCCTATGGTGAGTCCCACAGCCTCACTCCAATCTTTCCTCCATGTTCTCAGACCTTCCATGGGTTCTGTGGGGTCAGAGCCCTTGAACAAGTCATTGATTACCTTGCAAACTTCAAATCAGAGAGATGCTGAAGCAATCACCTTTCACCTTCTCACCTCAAACCCAACACTGCTTCCACATCCAAAGTTATCAATCAGAAATTCTGACTGTTATAGACAATTGAATGTGGTTACTGTGACTGAGCAAATGGATGTTTTTATTTTACTTTCATTCACTGAGTTAATAAATCATCAGGTATAATTAATTAAAAACAGCCTCATCTGGCCACTGCCTGCCACACTAGAGAGCGCAATTCTAGAATTCAATGATGTGGAAGGTGTATCTCCCCTCCTCTGCTAGTTTCTTGCAAAGTTGTTTGTGGGGCTGATCTGATCATTCACATGTGTGTACTTCATGGACCCATGGGCCTGTGCCACGCATTACTTGAGGCTCTGACGTTGTTCAAAAATATGGTCAAAACCAGATACTAGAGAATTCCCAGCAAAAGGCTGATGTAAGCACAGTTGAAGAGCATGGTTAGCAGACCTGTGTGAGACAGAATCAGAGTGGGGGGTGCAGTGACACTTCACTTTTCATCCTTTTCCCCCTTCTCAGCCCTGACTCTGGAATAGAGCCTGGGAAGGCAGTGGAAAAGCCCCAAAGAGGATGGAAGGATTATAAAGAAAGAGAAGAGAGAATTAAAAGACATAAATAATTGGAATGAAATACTGTGTTCACTGGTTGGAAGACTCAATATTAATATTGCCATAAAAGCCAAAGGGATCGACAGATTCTTGGTGCACCTAGCGATATCTCAATGCCACTTTTACAGAAGAGAAAAATTTCTACTAGTCATATGGAGCCACAAAGCATCCCAGTAGTCAAAACTATCTTGACAATGAGGAACAAAATGAAGGCTCCACACTTCCTGAATTCAAAACAGCAGACTAAGCTTCCATAATCAAAACACCAAGGTAGTGACATTAAAAATAGGCAGATAGATCAATGGGAAAGATAGAGTATTCTAAATAAACTCATTGATAGTACCAAACGATCTTTGAGAAGGATGCCAGGTCCACACAATGAGGAAAGGATAGTCTCCTCAAGATCAAGAGAATGAAAAGACAGCTAGACAATGTGAAAAAAGCTTTGCAAAGCTTATATCTGAATAGCGGCTAATATTCAAAGTATATACAAAAGTCTAACACTCAATTGCAAAAAAAAACAAAGATTAAAAGCAATAACCCAACAAAAAATGGCAAAAATATTTAAAAGACCTGTCTCCAGAGAAAGTGTACAGGGTCCACAGAGCTATGAAAGGTCCCAATATCGCTAATCATCAAAGAAAGGCACATCAAAAAGGCCATGAAGTAGTGCCTCTCTCCTGACAAGATGTGTATTGGCCAAAAGGAAAAAAAAAGAGAGAGAGATTACAGTTATTGGTGAGGAGATGGAGAAACCAACCTTTCTATGCTGTTGGGAGGAAAGTAATTTGTGGAGTCATCATACAGAACAGTATTGCGGTTCCTCGAAAATTGAAAAATAGAACTACAATGTGATCCTGCTATTGCGCTTTTGCTGTGCATCCCAGGGAAATAAAATCAGAGCTTGAGGTGATACTGCACTCCTGTGGGCTTTGCAGCATTATTCACAACTGCCCAGATCCAGAAACAGCCCCTGTGTCCTTTGACAAAAGAATGGGTAAAATAATAATAATAATAACAAGGTATATGCATTCAATAGAATTGTATGCGTCTTGAAACCCCCCTCCCCCCCAAAAAAAGACCTGCTATTTGCAGCAACAGGAATTAACTAGAGGATATTATTCTAAGTGAAATAAGCAGGTCACACAGAATCAAATACTGTACAATTCCACTTAGGTGAGTATCTAAATTTGTCACTCACATAGAAACAGAGTAGAAGCCTGGTTGTGGAGAACTAGGGGGAGGAGGAAAAGGAGCTATGTCAACAGGCAGTTTTCCTCATGTGAGTTGAAAAAGTTTTAGAGGTCTACCTTGCAATAATATGCATGCCTTTATCAATGCTGTACTGTGTGTTGAATTGGGGCTTAGAAGTTTGATTTCATGCTGTGTATTTATTCTCACAAAAAATAACACAAAATGAAATTGAAAGCCAATATGAAAAGGAAGACATGAAAGAAAAAAGAGAGGAGAAAAGAATGGGGGTTGCTAAGAAGGGAGAAAAATAGGTAGGCTATAAGAGAGGAAGGATGGAGGGAGTAAGGGTCTGGTTGTCACAGCAGACAGAGGAGACCACAGGGCAAGAAGAAAGATCTCCTCTCCGAATTTAGAGAAGGTGGGTCTATACTCTGTTCACTCCAGCAAGAAGACCCTGTCCATTCTCATCCCCATTCAAGATGCAGCCAAACGTCATCCTCAGTCTGGGCCAGCCTGAGGCTCAGGGGACCGTGTTATACTGCCTGTCCTGATCTTGAAGCCACCACCTGGTCACCACAGGCCTGGGTGCCATTCCTGTGTCTTCCTCTGCTCCTCTAAGTTGTTTCCCTCTTGAGGTCCCGCCCAAGCCTCTCAGAGCTGTCCTTGTGGTTGGAGTCTGTCCCGACCCGCGGGATGATCAACAGAGACCCTTAAGACAAAACGGGGAGGGGAGGGAGACAAGACGACGCAAAGAAAGGAAACAAGACAGGCTTTCTGATCAAGTCTCGTTTATTAAGGCTTTGTTGCAGGCTTATATAGACCGTGATCAGGTGATGTTGCGTTGGCAGGGCTGATTGGCCAGGGCAGTCAGGCGATATTGCGTAACAAAAAGGGGCCGGGCGGGAAGGCCTGTGGAAAGTCCTTTGGCGGGAAGCAGTTTGAGACAGTCAAAGAGAAGCCTTTAAGTATTTGCTGAGCGACCATTTTGGTCAGGCAGCCATTTTAGCTGTGCAGCCCCCTACAGGAGTCCACTGGTGGCTGTCTCTGACTTCTTGGAGACCAGGTGGTGCCGGCCCTCATTTTAAGATTAAATCACACCCACCGAGGTTTCCTTCAGCTCCACGGGGAAGCTGTGGTCTAGAGATTAAGGATTTCTAGGATGACTTTTTTCTCAAGGAGACAGGTTCGGGGATAAACTAGTGATATTTTACATTGAAGCAGCCTCAGTTTTGCTTGATGGGGAAAAGATGGAAACCTACAGGGTAATGAAATTCTACTATGTTCATATTTCTCACAGCTGTCCTGGTCCAGAGTAACTCAAACCATCACTCGGCTCATTGTATACGATATTGACTTAAACCAACTTTCTGGACTTGATTTCTTACAAAGCTCTCCAGAAGAAACCATGACTCCATGTCCCTGTGGGTGCAGGGACATGAGGGGTGATGCTCCTGTCATACTTTGAGCTTCTCTGTCGCACCTTGCAGTGCACAATGTCAACTATATCCTCCTAGAATAGAAGCCCAGTGCTACCCTGACACTCAGTCCTGAAGACCTTTCAGTTCTCGTCTCATTGGACACAGTGTTTCTTGTCCAGCACACAAAGTCCATACCTCAGAGAAGTATTGGAGACAGAATGACACTGTATATTCTTAGCAATAGTTTCTGAACATAAACATTCGCCCTCCTTGCAGAAAGTCCCAGTGAATTGCCCCCAAATATGCCTGGAGGCTCGTCCTGGCTCGGATGCCTCCAGAACTGCATATGGCATGGGGCTACACTGGGGCCACCAGCAAAAGTGAGGAGCCCTGCCCAGCAACCAGCTAACATGGAGCAGAGAGAAGTCATTCAGAGGCCTCCCTTTAAGAGAAAGGCATTGTGAATGCAGGAAGTGGCCACAACATGACCATTCAAAATGCCATAAGACCTACTGAGGGGTTATATACTGTACTAAAAGAATTATTTTGTGGCACAGTGACAGAGATTCTAAAACACGGTTTATCCATTAAGAAGACAGAGAACATTGACCTGGGTGGTGATGGATTTGTGTTCAGTTTAACTGAGGTATATACTTGGCATACAGTAAATGCACATATTCAAATTTTGCAAGGTGATTAATACATACACTTAGATACCAATCCATTCATGATATGATGGTGAGGGGAATGTTTATTAGATAGCTGCCACCAGCAACTGTGGTCTTACAGTAACATAAATCAAGAGAAACACTCAAATCACAAAACATCAATCTCACACACACAATCAGAATCACACCACATGGATTCACATGCCCACGCACTCAAACCCATGCACACAAACCTACACCACCTCATGGAACTGGGGATCATGGCCATAGTTCTTTACCTAGAAAATCAGTTTCTATCACCACATCTTTGATTCTCATTGCCAGCGGGAAGCTAGAATAAAAGTGGCTCCCTGCATTAAGCCAGCAAGAATACTTCCTTTTCTCAGTTTCTAGATTTTTCCTCAGCAAATGAAGGATTCTAGAATACCTACCATCTTCAAGGGCAAGAGGAACCACCTGAAATGACAAAACATACTGTGAGAGTCACATCCTGCAGGGTCCTGCTTACACAGGCCTTTGCTCAAATCAGTTACATTAGAAAACCAGATGAGAAACGCTGGAAATGTCAACAGAACCCACCAGCAAGACAGGACAAAACTATTCAGATCGAAGGGCACAAACTGTCCTGGGGAACTTTCTCTCAAAGCCATTTTGGGTGGGCAATTACAAACTTCTCTACCAAAGAGGAAAAACTGCTAAGACAAAACAGCTTCCACCCGTACAGTTTATAACTGCTATAAAGAACCTTCATTTTTGAAGGTTCTTTACAATCAGTTATCATTTGGTACTAGACTTACTCTTGACACTCTTACCACCAAGTAAATGTCTATATCATGGGGAATGTATGTGCTCACATTTTTACACCTTCATTTTAATGAGAAAGAAATAAATCCCCATTTCTATTGCAAGGGAAGTGGGGTGAGCATACCTTGGTGATAGATATCACCTCATCTACCCTCTCACTGGGAGTCTCCTTCTGCAGGTCGTTGAGGGGATCTGTGAGGACACAGAGTGACTGTCAGTCCTTGGTGCTGCCGTTTACAAAGGACTATGGAGCTCTGCTGTGTGCTGATGGGGATTGAGAGTGTACTGATGAAGGTGGTGCATAGTTGTGAACTGAGCTGCTGTCAGGCTTCCTCCTTGCTCAAGAAAGAAAGGCCAAGGAGAAGAGGAGAAAAGAAATGAAAAATACATGCCTTTGTCTTTCTGAAAGAAACCTAATCAGTGGGAAATACTCAATCTATCAAGGAGTATACTCGACAACCATGCCTTGTTTCAAAGAAAGAGGCCTCACTCCTCCTGCCTGTTCTTAAATTCAGCTAAATTGCCACTGTCTTTGTGATTTCCTCCAAGATCATTTATTCCTCCATAATCCATACCTGCTATTGTTGTGTTCATCAAAAACACTTCTGTAAGGTATCTAACTTGATGCAAATCAAATTTATTGGAGATATAACTCACTTCTACACAAACTATCCCATTCAATTTATTCACTAATCCTTTTTTATGAAGTGAATAAAATACAGTGAAATCTCATTATGCAATTTGTCATCATGTGTGATAATGACCTGTCATTTTGTTTCCATACAATGTGTGTTTGCCACTGAGTCACTGTGTGTCCTCTCTCAAACAGGCAGCAGAGAGGGGTGGGGGGGCAGGGGGACAGTTCCTTACCTGGGAAAGGCATGGGGGGGCACAGGCTCTGTCTACAGCAGCTGGGCAGGGGTTTGCAACAAGCGGGATGGGCATCAGGATTCCCCTAGGTTGACTCTGAGTTCTCACTTGCCACAGCCCCTTGGCATGTACTGACAGGATTTGGGTGTTTCTGTAGTTTTCTGTAATACAGTCTCTTTGATTTTTAACTCTTTGGGACAGAGGCTGAGGGGTGACCCAGCACTGACAGGTATTGTTCCAGATTCTTCTTCGTGGGGCCTCACACCTCTTACATTCTGTGTGCTGACCTGCAGCATGTGGACCTTATATATGCCTTTCACGCCAATGACTATGTCAAAATCTGCTGTTAAAGGCACCGACAGCTGCCCTGGTCTATGAGACCAGGGAGGACACCTACCCTTGATAGGCAACGTTCGGGAGCTGTGTAGACCCTAGCGCTTCCAGCCGTGTCCACATTTACTGGAAATCCCTCGCTCTGGGACTAATGACCCTGTGGCTGAGTGTGAGTGTGGTCAGTGGCCAGGGCATCAACATAGGGATGCACGCCTGGGTTCACATGTGTCTCCTCCATGTAGCAGGTCAAGAGCTTGGGCCATTCATCTCAGCTCTGCCTCCATATGAGGAAATGAAATATTAAACATAGCTCCAGATACAGCCACAGAGGGAAAAATGAATTATGTAAAATGCTCTGTGAAGATGAGAATCTTTTTAGAAAGTGAACTGGGGGAATATGTTGTATAACTCGGTAAAAGCCTGAGGAAACACACCACACACACATACTTGCATTCAAAATCACAGCACACACACTCACCAAAAACACCCTCAAACTTAAACAACAAACCCCACCACCTAAAAGTCGTCACGGATGCTGGCCACAGTAGAACTGGCCAGAATTCTTTCCTGTACCACACTTCCTTCCACTACGCCCTGACTTTCATTCCCGACAGGAACACCGATCAGAGGGCCTTCCACACAAAATGGGCAGGAAAGCCCCACTGTGGTCAGCACCCAGATTTAGCCTCAGCAATGAACTGATTCCTGAATATATACTTTTTCATCTTGTGCATCTACCTGCAATGAGAGAGAGAGAGAGAGAAGAAAACGCTGTTAGGAGAGCATCATACAGGACGCTCTGCACAGGGCTTCTGTTCTCTTGATGTCTTTAGGACACCAGATTGGAAACCTGAGTTAATGACCCCAAGAGAAACATACAGAACACCTGTGGGAAAGTTTGATTTTTCATGGAAGGTCTCCAAGTGTACTTGGATTGGCAAATGCAAAACTCTTCTTCAAAGAGGAAAATTCTATGCAGAGGAAAATGCTCCCTACTCTACAGTTTATGACTAATGCTGTCCTTTTGAATGCCCTCTTGAAGCAGGAAAAATTACGTAAAAAACTCACACTCGACAATCTCCCCACCAACTAAATTGTCTACCATCTGGAGTGTACATGTGCACATCTTCATGATTTAATTGTACTAAAACAAAATAATCAACATTTCCATCACAAAGGAAGGAAGCAGAGCTTACATGTGGAATAGATGGGTCCTTCTCAGAGCCCTTGTCTCCAGAAGGCTCCTCCACCACGACATCAGGGGCTGCTAGGGAAACACAGAGCAAGTGTCAGTCTCTGGAGATGCTGCTCAGGACGTACTCAGGCAGCTGTGCCTGATGTGCACTTCAGACGGAGAGTGTGGAGTGGATAATTGCTAACTACAAACTGAGTTGTTCAGCAAGGCTGTCTTCCTGGGTGGATGAAGGAAGGCACAAAAATGGAACAAGAAAAAAGGAAAAAGATGGCCCTTGGTTTTCTAGCTAAGGGTAAAGTAATCCATGTAAAATGGTCAATTTGACAAACAGTAAACACTAAAATGCATGCTATGATTCAAAGACAGAGTCATATGACTTTTTCTATGGTTTTGAGATTCAGCTAAATTGCCACCGTCTTTTTTGCTTCCTCCAAAATCTATTCTTCCTGCGGAATTTACAGATGCTATTTTTGGATTTACTAGCTCTTTTTAAAGATTTTGTTGTTGATGAAAAGCAAACTGATTGGGGACCAAAATCAAGTCTAGGAAAAGTATTTCATTAGATTACTCACTAATCAGTTTTCATAAACAAAATCAAGTTCAGATGATGTGAAAATATTAAATCCCATGATTTAAAACAGTCGCTAACAACTCTGTGATATTTTCCTACCAGTTTTTCTTTTCAATAGATTGTGCGTGCCCTTAGAGTCAGTGGCTGTCCCTACTCATGCTGCCCATGGACAGTGAGACAGTTTCTCTCACAGGGGAGGCAGGGGGAAGCACTGCAGCTCTCTGCTCCAGCAGAGTAAAAGATTTGCTGCAGGGTTGAGGGGTGGCTGGGTCTGCATCAGTACAAATTTGAGTGCCGACTTGCCACTGTCCTTGCATAGGTGCTTGCAGGCTTTGTGAGCTTTTGAGGTTTATCGTGATGTTGTCTCCCTCTAACTGCCCTGAAACAGGGGCTGAGGAGTGAATGCAGCACTGATAGACGATGATCAACATTGTCCTCACACCTCTTTCATCCTCTCAGCTGACCAGGAGCCTGTGGGCCCTCCAGATGCCTTTCACACAATGACTATGCAGGGCCAGCTATTACATGCAACTTTGGCTACCCTGGGCTATGTGACACTGAGGACATCTTCTCAAAATGGGCTGTGTGTGGGAGCCATGTAGGCACTAGCACTTCCAACCATGGCCACAGAAGCTGGCACTTTGTTGCTAGGTCACTGATAATCTTGTGCCTCCGTGGTGAGGACAGGTTGGTAGTATGAATACAGGGACCCACAACTGGGTTTAGATTTTGTGTCATTCATCTCTGCACCACCTCCACATGAAGAGAGGGAATATTAAGCGACCTCCACATACAGCTGGGGTTTAGCAAGAATTCATTATGGAAACTAAGCAGTTGTGGGAACTTCTTTTGAAAAGCAGATGCTTGTATTGTGTTGTGTGAGTAGGAAACTCTCCTGAGGACACACAGGCACACGCACACACACATGACCATTCACAATCACACTACCTACACATTTATAAACACCACTCCAAAATTCAAACACATAAATTGCACCATGCATATATCATGGCTTCCAAGGACTCCAAACTTTCCAAAGTTATTTCTTAGACTATCTGGTGCTTTCACCACATGACTAACCCTCATCCCCAACATGATCGCGAAATCAGGGGGGCTACCAGACCAAACTGGCAAGAAAGCCCTGCCTTCTTCAGCACCCAGTTTTATCCTCAGCAAGTGAGTGATTATACAATATGTACATTTTTCATCTGGTTTGTCGTCCACCTGCAAGAAGAGAAAGGAAAACACTGTGAGGGTTGTATCCCCCTGGAAACTGTTCACCTAGGCTTTCTGTTTCTAGACTTTAGGACACCAGCTAAGAAACAGTGTTTCAGTCAAAGACCCCAAGAGAAAATGTACAGAACACCTGTGGGAAAGCTTTGAGCTCTTCATGGAAGCTGTTTCAAGACCCTTTGAATTGGCAATTACAAAATTCTTTTTTCAAGGAAGAAGCTGTGATGCTCACAATGCTTTTTGCAGTGCTCCAGTGTGAAAGTAATACCGTCCTTTCTGAAAGACCTCTTGAATCATATATCATGTGGTTACAGACTCTCACTCAACATTCTCCCAACTAGGAGATTGTCGCTATCATCTAGCAGGTACGTGCTCATATTTTTAGATCACAATTGTATTGGGAAAAAAAGAAAGAAAGCAACATTTCCATTGCCAAAGGTGGAAGAACTTCTTACCTTGGTAGTAGATGGGACTTCCTCATCAAGATTGTCTCCTCGTAACTCCTCCACCACAGTGTAAGATACCTCCTCTACCATGGTGTTGGGAAGCTCCTCCACAACAGTGTCAGGAACCTCTTCAACCATGGAGTCTGAAAGTTCCTGCAGTATGGTGTCAGACGGAACTAGGGGGACACAGAGTCACTATCAGATGTTGACAGTGCTGCTCAGGACTGACTAAAAGCTCTGCTTTAGGTTGATATGGGATAGAGAATGTGGATGTGGGTGTTGAACAGTATGGACTGAGCTTCTGCCGGGACATTTTCATTGACAGATGAAAGAAGACCAAGGAAAGATGTAGACAAGAAGAGAAACAGAGCCTTTGACAGTCTAGTTTATGGGAATGTAATCCATCAAATAGCATCTAAATTGCATGCAAAGCACAGTGATTGCATCTGGACTCCCAGATTCCAAACTCATTTAGAAGCTACTTGTTGTGATGTTATTACCCTGATTCTCAACTTCTTTGGGATGGAAGCTGAGGAGTGACCCCAGCTCTGACAGATGTTTGCTGTGCTACATGGAGCATCGACCTTGTAGAATCTTAGAGCTAACCATAAGCTTGTGGACCCTGCATGTGTCTTTCACACCAATGACTACGCCGAAGTCAGCTGTAGATCCAACTATAGCTGCCCTAGGCTGTGTGACCACTGAGGCCACCCGATCATGATGAACTGAGCGTGGGAGCCGGTTGGCACTTCCAGGCATCACTGCAGATTCTGAAACTCCCTCGCTCTGTGACTAATGACCCTGTAGCAGAGTGGTGAATACAGACAGTGGTCAGAGCGGCAACATAGGGACCCACACCTGAGTCACATTATGCCTCTTCATGGAGGAGGTCAAATGTTTGGGCCATTCCTCACTGCATGACTTCCATTGAAGAATTGGATTATTAACAACCTCCAGATACAGTTGGGGTGCGGAAAGAAGGAGTCTAATAATGTAAAGTGTATGGGTAGGGATGAGGTTTCTTTTGAAGGTGAAAAACATGTCTTTGAATTGTGTTGAGTGGGTTCAATCCCTGAAGAAAATACAATCTCACACAGACTCACATTCACAATCACACCACACAGACACATAAAAACCCCAAATATCTAAACACAACAACTTTACCACCTATGTATTATCCTCGTTCTGAGAACTGGACAACTGGCCAGAGCATGTTCCTGTGTGACTACTTTCTTTCATTACACCCCTAACCCTTCATCCCGGGGCAGGATTGCAGAATCAGGGGGGTCTTCCAGACCACATAGGCAGGAAAACCCCACATCTTTAGCACCTAGCTTTATCATCAGCAAGGGAGTGATTAAACAATATGTACTTTATCACCAGTCCGTTGTACGCCTGTCATGGGAGAAAGGAAAACACTGTGAGGATCATATCCCCTGGACACTATTCGCCCAGGCCTTCTGTTCTCTTTGATGACTCGAGGACACCAGATGGGAAACATGCCTGAGTCGATGACCACAAGAGGCTATATACAGAACACCTGTGGGAAAGCTTGAGCACTTCATGGAAGCTGTCTCAACCCCCTTTGATTTGGCAAATACAAAATTCTTTTTTCTTGGAGGAAACTGTTTTGTAGAGGACACTGCTCTTGTCTCTACAGCCTGTATGTAATGCTGCCATTTTTGAATGCCCTCTTGTATCAGCTTTTAGGTGCTTGTAGACTCTCACTCGACATTCTCCTCCCTGTATACTGTCTCTATCATCTAGGAGGTAACATGCTCACATGTTCAGATTGTAATTTTATTGAAAAAGAAGTAAAGCAACATTTCCATTTCTGTGGTTTGAAGGTCTTCTTACCTGAGAATAGATGGTATCTCCTCACTGGACCTCAATCTAGGAAGCTCCTGTATTGCGGTAGTAGCAAGAGCTAGGGGACACAGGGTCACCATCAGTTATTGGTGATGCAGCTCAGGACTGTCTCAGAGAGTTCTACTCAATGTCATTGGGGCTCGTAATGTGGAAGTGGGGGTTGAACAGTATGATTTGAGCATCTTCTGGACATTCTCATTGGTGGAATAAAGGACAAGGGTAGAAGCAGGGAAGAAAGTGAAATGCAGCCTTTGATAGTCTAGCTCATGGGAATCTAACCCATCAAATAGCATCTAAATTGCATGCAATGTTGCAATGACAGGGTTTCTGATTCCCCACCCTTCTTAAAGCCTGGCCAATTCACACTTTCTCTATTCTTTCAAGACCATTTCAGTATTCAGCATTCATATGCCTCTAGTATCCTCAGCATGTATAAATTGGAAATTTTAGTTTATTGCAATGAACTTTATATATTTAGCTGGCTTTTAATCATTTTGTTACTATATGGTCAGTAGCATTGATTAAATTACCAGTACTGTGGACCCATCACTGCTGTCTAGATCCAAGCCATTTCCAGGAATAAAGCACTCTACCTTTATCCTCCTTCCAGCCCTTGCATTTTCTATTTTTCTGACTCTAGAGAGAAGATTTTGGAATTGGGCTTTTTCAGAAACCTGTATGTGGAATCATAATTCACTGTCCTTCTGTGCAGGCCTGATATCATTAGCCAAACATTTTTCCAAGATCTGTCCATGTTTGCAGCTATTTTAAAATCTGATTACTTTTATAGCAGAATAGTATCCCATAGGTATATACATTTGATCCACTCATCCTTTGATGGACTTCAGGGTTCTTTATGTCTGGCTATTGTGAATAATATCATTAAGAACATTAGTGTCTGATACACTACCGGTAAAACGAGAAATTATGATCCTGCGAAATTCACAGAGTGTCACAGCACAAAGTTGAATTTTAATGGAATGAATGGACTTTTAATTAATAAAACTGAACTGATATTTTTTCACTCATTGTAACAAATATATCCCATAAATATAAGTTTTGAAAAGGGGAAACTGGTGGGGTAGGATGTGGTATTCTGTATTATCACAACTTTCATGTGAATTTAAACCTGTTCTAAATAATGTCTATTAATTTTACACAAATCTGACACATAGTATCAGAGAGATCTATTCAGATAATGTTCGCAGAAACAGCTAATGTGTGAACCTGTCCTAGAGACTTGTCTACTATCAAACATGAACCACATTGTGAGTTGTCAGAGCATCCTGACCTCCATGGTGGCAGCACCACAGATGGACTGAACACATGTGTATCTCCAGCCACAAACAAAAAGAAATTCATGGCTTAGCGTTTTTACAAATTATGCGTGACTTAAATATGACACACTGAGGAAATTTTCTTGAAGCATCTTAGCTAGCATTATTTTCACAGTACCTTCACTGGATCAAAAGTATGGACGGTGTCTTTTGAGAAGCGGACTCTTCCTTCGCCCAACCCCATCGATTCAAGAGAATCCTCCTCCTCAGCACAGCACCCTGAGAAAGCATGACAACACAGAGTACTGTAGACATGTTGCTGGCAGAACCACAGGGAATTAGCAATAATTTATCACAGCTGCCCAGAAGATGCTCCTGAAGCCAAGTAGACTTAGGAAGATCGTGCAGTTTGGTGTGCGCGGAAAACACCCCTGAGACAGATCTGGCGTGAATACCTTAATTTAATTGAGGCATTATAGAAACATGGCAAACAGTCTCAGTGCCATCTTCTGTGATGAGTAAATGTTACCATGGCCTACTTGTTACTATTACCTGATGAGGCTAAATGTGATTGAATACAGGTAAAGCTCAGAAATAAGTGATCGCTGTCAAGTCATTGCTCCGTAAGTGTCCAATCATTGTGTGACTGCAAGTACAAGCTGGATGTTTGGAAGTGGTTACATCCAGAGAGGACTTGGATGACTCCACAGCCTCAGAGGTGGAAGGATACTTTTCATTATTGCCATAGTGGTGATGCTTTCTGTCTCATGGGGAGTATCTGCTGTAATCTCCCGGACAGCCCACAACAACCCTACTGCCGGAGGGGAAAGCAGGAGCTGAGACCCATACTTTACAGTGAAGATCACAGAATTTAGAGAGATTAAGCAACTTGCCCAGAGTCACAAGTTGACCAGTGATGGGTTTGGGGTACGAACGTGTTTGGTGTCCTGAGGACAGAGGCCCAGAACCCTTCTGAAACGTGACTCCATTCCCTGCATGCCTGAAGCAAGCTCTCCCCTCACTGTCTCGCTGAAATGCTACTGCCCCAGGTTTCTCTGGGAGAGAGGTGATGCCCTGGAAGAGAGGCTGAACCACAGTCCAAATTTGTCACACAGTTTCGGCTCCTATTTCTTCTCTGACCACATCCGACACTTCCCTCTGATCACAGCCCCCAGTGGACTAGGGACGTCCCAACCTGTGGCCGTCCTCCGCAGCGTCAGCCCACAGTCAGCTGCCTCACTCTGAGACTTCCCCATGCCAGGGGACCCCTGGGTCACCAGTGGTCTGGGTGACTCTCAAGCCAACTCAGAACTTTCTGGACCAACTGCCTGCCACAACAACATTCTAAATCTTAGCTTTCCTTCCATGAGCAACCCTGGATATGGAGTTGTTGCCAATGACCTGAGATGTGGTGCTTTCAGTATTCAATGACTTAAGTCTGAAAGCTCTACTATTTGCTGACTATTGCTCAGAGCACAGTCTGAGCTGCTTGAGCTAAGACTCGGCTGAAAGCGGACTCTGGGTGTTCCGGCATTGAGTGTGCACCTTTGCCCGCAAGTCCATCTTCAACAAATTCAGGGTCTACTACTACCTCCTCCAACTCTCGATCACATGGTGGTAGTGGACAGAACCCCATGTCCTCTGAGAGGGGTCTCTCCTTACTACCTGTGACCCCACACCAGGACCATCGAGGAGAACCACCAAGCCCTCCTAATCCATGTCACTCAGTGTTCATTCCATCTATCTAAAGGCTCTGTCCCAGTCACAGCTCTCCCAGGCAGCACCCAAATTCCAGGGATCCTTCCCACCCACCCATGGACATGCCCCATGAAATCTTGGCTTTCTCCTTTCTAAAATCTCTGCATTTATACTGCAATGTTTGGCTCATATTGTCACATTCACATTCTGAGCAGTTGACTTGGGATTCCCCTGTCATGTCTACTGCTCGGTGGGATCTCAATCACTGTGAATCCATGGAACAATTCTCCCCACCTGAAGTAGTGTGGGATTCCCTCTGTCTGGTCTCTGCAGGAGTGGGGACAAGTTTGCACTAGGGAGTCTTACATTGTTCTAAATTTAGGAAAATCATTAAGGCAGTCCACTTGAGAGAAGAATCAGAAATATCAATTAAATTATACTACAAACCTATAAAGACATTTACAACCCTGGAGTCAAAATGAGAGTGGTGGCAACAGTTTTATAAGATGAGGATCATATTTTCAGTCAAGTTAACCAGCCCATTTGAAGGAGCAGCATTCAGAATGTCAATATGAACATACCTCCACAACAAAAGTTTCCCATCTCAGGTCTCGAGCAGTGAGTCTCTCAGTACTTCTCGTCTCCTCCCTCTCAACTCACAGAGTGACCGTTGCAACGGAAGGCAAGAAGCATCATCACATACCACGGTGACGGGCCATGTCACAGAACTTTCAGAAGGACGCACGCTGCACATTCTGGGTCCAACTGCTGCTTTCGAGACGTGTGTGTTTACATGGGCAAGAGTGGCAGTTAAGAGAATTAAAATGGAAAACACGTTTTCTTTCCAAAATGAACACCAGGCTCCAAATTTTATTCTCTTTCTGAAAACATGATATGTGAGAGAAAAGACTTGCCCATGCAAACAGAGTTGATAGTGAGAATTTCAGGGTGAACATGTTAAATCTAACACGTTGACCATATGAAGTTGTCCCATTCTTGATTACAGTATGATCCCCACCCATTTCCAATATTCTGAGTCACCACAATTCTAGAACAAACAACTGGAAAAGTGTTACACATCAATTCAAAAGCAACATTAAAGAAATCAGTTTCAAAAGGTGTTTTTCTCTAAGCATATAACTGTTATAGAAATTTTCTTATTCGCTAAACCTATATTCTTTATCTACATACTTACTTAATACTCTATCTGAATTATTTCTCAGTCTCTGTGCATTCATTGAACAAGTTCATGTCATTGTGTATATTCAAGAGAGCTATTCACTGAAAAAATAAGAATAAACAATCACTATATTTTAATAGTGGGTTGGGCGATAAATATAATCAGTGATTTTGGAAATAAAAATTGTAGATGACCCAAAATTCTAGAATTCAATGTGTGTTCTGGCTCATATGTGGACCAGTCATTCATTCTTATTTTGTTTTATTTAGTTTTTATTAAGTTTATTGAGGTAACATTGGTTAATACAATTATATAATTTTCAGATGGACATTATAAGTTGACATTATATATTTATTGTGTGTTTCCACCCAAAGTACACTTTGCTTCAGCTACCACATATTTGATCCCTTTACACACTTCACCTTCTCTACCCCCTATATTTAATATCTTTGCCCTGTCAAATCTACCCCCTTCCACCCCCTAACTTTGGTACCACTAGTCAATTGTCTATGCCCATGATTTCTTTTGTTTGTCCTGTTCATTTGTTGCTTTTAGGTTTATAACCCACATATAAGTGATATCATGTGATTTTCAACTTTTTCTTTCTGGCTATTTCACTTAGCATGATTGTCGAGGTCCATCCATATTATTGCAAATGGCAATATTTCATCTCTTCTTAAGGCTGAGGAAAATATTTCATTGTATATATGTACCACTTCTTTAGCTAATCATCTATCGTAGGACACTTGGTTGTTCCCATGCACTGGCCACTGTGAATAATGCTGCTGCATCAGTAGCAAATATCTTTTATGAGATAAAGATTTTCAAGTCTTTGAGGTAAATACCCAGTAGAGGGATTGCTGGTTCATATGGTATATCAATTTTTAGTTTTTTGAGGAACCTCCATAGTGTTTTCCATAGTGGCTGTCCAATTTGCAGTCCCACCAGCAGTGTATGAGGGTTCCTTTTCCTCCGCATCCTCTGCAACATTAGCTATTACTTTCCTGTTGATTATAGCTATTCTAACAGGCGTGAGATGGTATCTCATTGGATTTTGATTTGCATTTCCCTAATAGCTAGAGAAATGCCATTTGAATGTCCTCTAGGGAGAAGTGTCTGTTCAGGTCCCTGCCCATTTTCTGATTGGATCTTTTTTGTTGTTGTTATTGAGTTGTTTGAGTTTTTTGTATATTTTGTATATTAGGCCCTTATTGAGGTGTCACTTGCAAATATATTTTCCCATTCGGATGATTCTCTCTTTACCTTGTTTACGGCTTCTTCCTGCTGAGCAGAAGCTTTTTAGATTGATGTAGTCCCATTCATTTATTTTACCTTTTACTTCCCTTGCATTTGAGGTCAAATTCAATAAAATCCTCTTTAAGTCCAAGGCCCTTGAGTTTAGTTCCTATGTTTTCTTCTATGCAACTTTATTGTTTTGGGTCTTATATTCAGATCCTTAATGCATTTTTGAGTTAATTTTGGTGTGTGGCGATAGAGAACAATCTAATTTCATTGTTTTGCAGGTGGCTTTCCAGTTTTCCCAGCACCATTTATTGAAGAGGCTTTCCTTTCTCCACTATATGTTTTTGGCTTTTTGTCAAAAATTATTTGCCATATAAATATGAGTTTACTTCTGGACTCTTGATTCTGTTCCACTGGTCGTGTGTCTGTTTTGTCACCAATTTCATGCCATTTTGATTACTGTTGCTTTGAGGTATAATTTGAAGTTGGACAGAGTGATGCCTCCAGCCTCATTCTTTTTTCTCAGGATGGCTTTGGCAATTCAGGGTCTTTTGTGCTTCCATAAAATCTGATATGATTTTTTGTTCTATTTCTTTTAAAAAATGCCAATGGGATTTTGATGGTTATTGCATTAAATCTGTAAATGCTTTAGGTAATATGGTCATTTTAACTATGTTGATTCTTCTTCCAAGAACATGGAATACCTTCCATTTCTTTGTATCTTCTTTGATTTCTTTTAATAGGGTCTTGTAGTTTTCATTATATAGGTCCTTCACATTTTATTAGATTAATTCCTAAGTATTTTATTCTTTTTGTTACAATTGCCAAAAGAATTATTTTTTCCACTTCTTTTTCTGACCCTTAGTTATTAGAGTATGGAATGCTATGGATTTTTGAACTTTTATTTTGTATCACAGAAACTTTATTGTATTTGCTTATTGTTTTAGTAGTGTTCTTGTGGAGTCTTTAGGGTTTTCTATATAGAGAATCATGTCATCTGCAAATAGTGACAGTTTACTTCTTCTTTTACTATTTGGATGCCTTTTATATCTTTCTCTTGTCTGATTGCACTCTCTAAGACCTCCAATGTTATATTGAATAACAGTGTGATAGTTGACAGCTTGCCTTGTTTCCTGATCTTAGTGGGAAGGTTTTTAGTTTTTCACCATTAAGTATAATGTTGGCTGAGTGTTTGTCATAGATGACCTTTATTATATTAAGGTACTTTCCTTCTATTCTAATTTTATGAAGTATTTTGATCATAAATGGATGCTGTATTCTGTCAAAGGTCTTTTTTTTTTGCATCTACTGATATGATTATTTCTTAATGTTTATGTTGTATATCACATTAACTGATTTTTGTATGTTGAACCTCCCTGTGCCTTTGGGATGAAGCCCACTAGATCATAGCGTATGTATTTTTAATATGTTGCTGTATTTGGTTCGCTAGTATCTTATTTAGGACTTTTGCATCTGTGTTTAATGAGAGACATCAGTCTAAGAGTTATCTTTTTTTTGTATGTTATCTTTTCCAGGTTTTGGTGTCAGAGTAATACTGGCCTCATAAATTGACTTGTGATGTATTGCCTCTTCTTTAAATTTTTGGAAGATTTTGAAGAGAATAGGTATTAAATCTTTGAAATGATAAATTCACTGTTGAAGCCATCTGGTTCTGGACTTTTACATTTTCATAGGTTTTTGATGATTGTTTCAATTTCCATACTGCTGGCTGGCTTATTTAGATTTTTGGTTCTTCTTGATTCAGTCTAGGAAAATTATATTTTCTAAGTACTGATCCATTTCTTCTAGGTTATTAAATTTTGTGTTATATACTTTTTCATAGTATTCTTGTATAATCCTATGTATTTCTGTGGTGTCTGTCATAATGTTCCTCTTTCATCTCTGATTTTGTTTATTTGTGTCCTTTCTCTTTTTTCTTTAGAGAGTCTAGACAAGGGGTTGTCAATTTTGTTAACTTTCTCAGAGAACTAGTATTTTGTTGCATTCATTTTAACTATTGTTGTTTTTTTAAAAAATTTATTTATTTCTGCTCTAATTTTGATGATTTCTTTCCTTCTTGAGATGTGGGAAATTCTCATCAACTATTTGTCTGAAAATGCTTTCTAGTCCCTGCTCCTTTTCCTTGACTTGGATAATGCCCATTATTTTTATGATTCTTTCCTGATGGTATCAGATAGTTTCTGTATTTGCTTTCATTATTTTACATTCTTCAGTTTTTCTCTCTTCTTTCTAATTTTTTTATATTTCTGTTTTTGATATCACCAATCCTTTTCCATTTGGTCAACTCTATTTCCCAAGCTTGCTATTTTGTTTTTTCAACTCTTGCAGTATGTTCTTTATCTCCAGAAGTACTATTTGGTTCTTTTTGAGGGTTTCAATCTCCTTGCTAAAGAACTCATTCTGCTCATGCTAGTTGTTTTGCCAATTCCTGAAATTTTTAATATGACTTGTTTCAAAGCTCACTGAGTTTTTTTCAAAAGTACCATCCAGATTCTCTGTCATTTAATTTGCATATTTCTGTGTCTAAAGCTTATTTTCTGGAGATTTTTTCTTTTCTTTCTGAGATGCCTTGTTGCCTTCGTTGTCCATGATTTTTAATCATGCTCTGCCTGAGCATGATGGAAGTGTATGCTGCTCCCCCCCGCCCCTCCCAGAAAGAAACTATATTATATAAAGGTCTCTCTTTAGCCTGTTGCTAAGAAGATACTTTTTTTTTTTTTCCAGTAGGTGGCATCTAAACCTCTTGGATCCCTGCTTTATATAAAGCCTTAATAATATCTTTTTATTTTCTTGTAGATATTTAATTATGCTTGCTTTGAAGGTATTTAATTTCCTTTGAAGGTATGGGTATACAGTGTAAAAGTAAGGGTGTGTAGCTAGAAAGGTGTTCTAGCCTTTGTTCCATAGGTTTCCCATAGTTTTGGTTGGAGGGAATGAATTCAGGGCATGACTTAAGGACTTTGTTTTTCCTTCATGGTTTGGTACATGATTTATAGTAATCCAAGCAGGAATTTTCCTTTGTTCTGTAGGTTTCCTGTGGTCTGGCAGTTGTACTTTGAAGGCTGTGAACATAGCTTGATTGAATATTTAATTCTCATGCCTCCTCCTTACGTTACTTTGACTTGCTAACCTGCTCTGCTGCCTGAATGTAAACGTGCATGTTGAGCTCCCGTTTGCTGCCAAGTTTCTAGCTGTGCTGCTTTTTGTTGAGTCCTACTGAGCCTCTGTAACTGATAATTGCTTTGAATTTAGAAACAGAATGTGGGATTGGAGCCCTCCTTAAAGTGGCCCTGGGTCATGTGCCTTAGTCTGGACCTATCTGTGTTTTAAAATGAAGCTATGATTTTCCTTAGGCTCAGAAAGAAAAAAAAAAAACATGCTTTGTGACTGATTAGTTGTGTCTTAGCCAGGCGCTGGTCCACCACTACAGAGCACCCAAGGGAAACACTATACCCTGAGTGAGACAGGCCCAATTGGTGGTTGCTCATGAAAGAGCAGTCTGAGAGGAGGAGGAAGAGAGGGAGAGAGGGGTGACTGAGAGGGGATAAAAAGAAAAAGAGAAAAGAAAACAGAGAAAAAAGGAATGGTGAATATAATTTTTTCATCATTACATGCACACTCCTGACCTCTGCTGTTGCTGTTGCCACTGCCCATGCAGTGCTTCTGTCATTAAGTAGATCCTGCTCCTCAAGGTTATAAGTAGAAACATCTGTGCACAAAACAGAGGTTAATTCAACCATTGCCGTGGTAGAGGCCCCTAACACTAATGATAAGAATTTGAGACTCTCCGAAGGAAAGAAAATTTATCAATGAAAGCAGGATAAAGAGAACCTCCTATAATATATCCAGTGTGGGGAAAAAGGAATGAAAGAAAAAGATAAAAGAGTGCTGGTTGGCTTTTATGTGTCTACAAGATGGCGCTGAATTAACTTTCACATTGGTGTAATATACAAATTGGCAAACCTTCATAAGTTTTAATCAATACTGGACTCAAATTGCAGTTATACCTGGAGATCCCACTAAATTTAAATGAGGCATCCCCTATGATCTTAGGGAAGTTGCGACTATAAAATAGAGGACAGGTATGCCTAATCTTTTTTTTTTTTTTTTTTTTTTTTTGGTCTGGCTTAAATTTTCCATGGCCATGAATATTATATTCATCCCTCAGTGCTCAGCTCTGCTATTCTGGTTTTTGTATAAACTCTTGCCTCTGGTCCTTGTAATCTCTATGCAACCTGCCCATGTATTTATTTATACTTGTTGAAACTGTGTTGAGAACATATGCAAGAAGTACACCCAAAATCTCAGTTTCCTTTCTGTTCTTGCCCATAGGTCCTACTTCTGTCTTGAGGGAGTTTAACACACCTTGCCCTCCTGTAATGTCTCTTTCCCAGGCTTTTCCCTTCTCCATCCAGATCAGGAGCCTTTCATTGTCACTTAAAGTCTTCTGGGTGGCTGGGTAAACCAGCCCTAAGTACTCCTTGGTCTGTGGATGGTGACAACTATTAGCTTTATCACATCATTTAATAAATGGACACAAGTTTCAAATGGTTTCAATAAATGCTCATGGATTTAATAATCTAATTGCAGACAGAACTGAAATCTACAGTCTTACGATTCTATTTTTACTATAAGTTGTCCTACTGTTTCTCAGAATCAACATTTTTAGACATTATGTAGAAATACTTTTTAACCCAGTTTTGTAAGAGAAAGAAAGATATATCTGGAGCTGGAAGGGGGAAGTTGGTGAACACAGTTAATGGTGGATTTTGTATATTTGGGTGAGTTCTGAAGAACAAATTCCGTAATACCTACACTTGTGTGGCATCCTGAGGCATTAGTTCATCTCCAACAAATATGGCATGGCAGAAATATGAGAGTGAAAAGGCAAATGGCTTTAGGTTTTGGAGGATATGTTGTGAGAGCTAGAGAGATGATAGAACTAGCACCGAGAGCTCTAAAATTCCTTGCACTGTATGTACACCAAAAAATCCAAGCCATGTTCCAGTGTATATTTGCTTCTATACCCATCTCTCATTCTTCCTGACTGCCTTATTACCATCAATTCCTGGATGCATCCTTAAAATACCAGCCCTCTTCAGAGTTCATCGACTCACTCCTCTTCTCAGTTCTTTCTCTCCTCATGCATTGCAAAGCCTAAAAGTCCATGTGCTGCCTTGATATCTTTGAGCCTCACAGGGTCCCCAAAGCTTAGCCATGATTTACCCTGCTTTTACCAGATATGCTCCCTACCCAGTGGGGAAAATTCCACAGCCGGATAGTCCCTATATCTGCCAGACCAGCTGCATTTCATCTGGTCCCAGTCGGAATTATTCAAATAGACAGATGACATTCTCTCATATGAATGAAGGGATAATCCATATTCTTGTTACTACAAAACCTACCTCCCCCAGCTCCTACTGATTTACTCCCCTTCTGACTGCAACCCTTGTGTGGTCCTGCATAATGTGCCGTGTTCTTCTCCCCTGAGCTGTGAGTATATGTGACTAACAAATTGCTGCCAATGTCATGTATCCAGTACTGGTTGTCATATGTTCAGGCATATCATACTATTTAGGGCAGGGAACCCCTCCTTTACCAAGTGAGTGAATAGAAGATGATCAGAACATGCTGTAACTATCACTTTGTCCCTTATGCAATGGTGCCAGAGAGCCACTGGCTTCAAGAAACATTTTAAATAGGTTGTTTAAGGAAACTATAAAGGCTGGGCACTGGCTCACTTTCACTCATTTTTCTAGAGAATTGCATTTCTAAAGTTTTGAAAATGAGGGGCACTGTTAGCAGCACCTTAAGTTCTTATCAAACATGCATTGTATGTCTAACATTAATTCATGAAGAGCTGTTTAAGTTTTCCACAAAAAGGTAGACATATATTCAGGAGATAGATTTGCCTTTCTCATTGTTATTAATTCTGTGAGAGCCACAGTTCTCGAACTCATGAACAACTTTTCCAACACCACGATCTCCCCAAAACATTGCTTTTGTCTTATAACTCTTTTTATAGCAATTGGATTTGTGTATGAGCGTGTAATCCACCAGTCTTACTGGCCACCAGGTATCTGGCCTCATACCATGTTGGAATGGCATGCTGAATACTTAATTACAGAATTATGTGTGAGAGAGAAACCTGTGAGACAGCAGAGCTGTCCTAGAGGATGCAGATCAAGCTCTGGACCCCCAAGCAACATATGTGTCATACCCTAGACCAGGAAATGGCACAGAGTGACTCTTTCCACTCTTCTACCATAAAGGAAAACCTTTTACAGATTTTTTTTTCATTTCCTTTCCACAAAGATGGGCTTGGCGAGGGGGATGGGTTGTATATTGAAGTACTCAAAGCAAAAATGTCTCTTCCATGGAACATAGCTATAGTTCTATTACATTGGAAACTGACTCTACCCAGTGTGTCCTGCCCATTTCAGGCCGTTGTGCAACAAAACTGATAGCTGAAAAGGCAGTCACCATAATGAATAGGAAAATGATTCAAGGGAATTTACCAAAGGAAATTTAGGCTGCTGCTTCATGGTGCGGGGAAGAAGATTATGTCTGGAACTGAAGGGATTCACTGGGTGCCTCCTGGCACTCCCATGTGCAGTTCTAATGCTTAGTGGTAAGCAGGTGCAACTCAGGAATGGCACCACCTCAAGGATTTAGATCCTTTGTCAATGACTGGATCATTCCACCAAGTGAAGTTCCAACATTTAAAGCTGCAGGCAGAGTGTAAGGGGTTGATTTTATAGAAAGAGAGGTAGGATAACTCTTTGCTCAACCATTCCATGATAATATGTGGAAATTTTTCTTGTGACCAGTAAGGTTATCATTTAAGTTCCAGTGGGAATATGGTCAAATGAGTCTCATCTTTTGATGTGAAGGTGTATGACTGTATTACGTTACCCTGTGTTCAGCAGAGTGTTTCTTCATATGAGCACAGCAAAAATGGGTGCTGGCTATGGAAATAATGGTAGATGTCTTTTTTATTCTCAGTTTGTCCAACTATATATATCCTATTTCCTTCTCTCCAATGCTCTGTGTCCCAGGAATCTGACATCCCTGGACTGCATTATTGTGGCTTCCTTGTTCCCTGGCTAACAGATGAGTTTGGCCAAGGAGAGGAAACAGACAGAAATTAAAGAGTGAGAGGAGAGAGTATTTCCAAGACACAGTGTGAGGGCTCTCCAATCGGCCTCTAGTCTCTGAATCTCACTTACATACAGATTTTCCCTGTTTAGCCGAAACATAGGCTCCACAATTATCTCTTGAGAAAAACTCCTTTGAGAGAATCCCAGCCAAATCTCCTCTCATCCTGACCTCCACTCTCTGTCTCACTCTTTCTCTCTCTCTGCCAGCCACCTGCCTTTTGAATATCTTATTTGTGATTCTGACTTCTGGAAAGACAGATCAAATTCTTTGAGTGGAAACTTGGAGACCTCATTCTACACCTAAGTAAAAGGTACTGTCCTCCTATAAACTTAGCACTCCATTGAGGCTCTGAGAAGAGGGCCTTTCTTGTCTTTCACAACCCAGACTCTCCCAGGATGGCTGACTCCCTCTTATGGGTGAGTGGACAGAATTGACATGACCTGAGTGTGATTGCTTCCATTATCAGTCCTCCATGGATAGTAGGTAACTCCCAGTGGGATGTGGAGTCCTTGTTACCAGTTGTTTTGGAGAGTCAGCCAAGTGTGAGGTGAGGCAGATTTCTACCTAGTCCTCGTCCCACACTGGTGTGGACACTTTACTATGTCCGTGTATATCCAAGCCTGCCTGGCACATTTAGTCACCTTTGCTAAATCTTTCTGTGCTCCTGGTTTTGTCACTCAGCAGGATGATTGTGAGATTTGTCCATGTTGGTTCATGGAACTCTAAGTCTTAAATTTCATGTCTTCTCTTGGATGCAAGTGGGTAGTAGGAGGTTGGCTATTATGGATCCCTGCTCCCTGATTTGTCTCCTTTGCACCCAACCTACTGTTCTTGGCCTCAGCCCTTCAGGATTCTTCACCTCACAGCTTCTGTGTGCTCACAAATGGCGAGTTAACAGTCACAGCTCAGGGGTGCTCAGACACCCTCCCTCCAACCCACAGCCACACCTGACCATGTGAGGAGGGACTGTAGCTGTATGTAGGAAGGAGGCAAGAGATTAAAATATTTAATCAAGCTACATTCAGACACTGTGATATGGGGATCAACACACAGCCAGGCCAGGAAAACACCTTCAGAACAAAGGAAGATTTCTGCTGGGATTGCTAACAGCACATTCCCCACACCTGTAAAGGGGAAACAGGAACCAACATGGCTAAAACCAGAGGGAACCTATGAATCAAAGACTGGGAACTGGCAGCAGGGCTTTCGCTCTTTATATTCTTACCTTTTCACACTACATATTCTTCCCCTTCCCTTTCTTCATTGTATGTCCATATCAAAGAAAGTGGGAACTAAAGAATGACATATAAACTGAATTCCCTGAACACCTCCCTACTCACTGCCTTTCCATGTTCCTCTCACTATCCCTCTCACTTTCTGCCTCTGAGAGGAGACCACACTCTATGGAGTGTTATCCCTTTTCTAATAAATTTTCCTTTTGACTCTAACTTTGGCATATATGTTGAATTCTATCTACACTCTTTTCTCAGTGCAGGGCTTGGTCTCTCTCCCACCTCAACTTGGGGAAATTTGTCATGTCCTGCATTATGAATATATGACATTCCCATATTAAAATGCCTTGTGCTCTCATTTTCTAATATTAAGTAAACCCGACAAAGACACAAAGCTGTAGCTTCTAAATGATGTCTTCATGAGCATCAGAGCAATAAAGAAAGGGTATTCTAAACTTCCCAACCAGCTCATGGCCTGTTCTTAATGTCTCATCAGAGTAAGCAACTGGGTTTTAGGGGGCAACACAGTGGATTGCTCCCCAAGATGCAGAGGGAGCTGAGTCTTGGGTCCCAAGAGTGTTCCTAGAACTTCATCATATTCCCTTGCTTTTTTTTTTAACATGAAGGTGGAAGAATTCTGGCATGTGAGGTGACCTCACCATCCCCTGTGTGTCTGAGAGTGCCTGCATAGAATGTGAGAATGAATAGACTTCTCTCCAGTTTAACTGAGAAAGCTGTATCAGCATAAAACCACCTCAAACAAAAAGGAGTGAAATGAAGTTTTATTTTAATAGTTGAAACAAAAGTTTGTTATTCTAAACCTTTTTCTTTTTGCATTTTCCAAAATTATTGGGAGGCATAAGCAGATAAGTCACATGACTTTTTGGCAATGGCCAACTCCACCCTGGTGTGGCTCGTGTCAGCATCCACAGCCACTTCGAAGGATCCACATCATTTCTCTTCATCCCCAGTTGCCTATTGAGTAAAAAGTTCACAACATTTTTGGAAAATTGGGTGGATTTTAGGTATTCATTAGCCTTCCTCCTGATTGTCAGTGGGGGCATGCTGGGACTGACTTCAGAATGCCCTTTTTCCATGACTAGTCAACACTGCAGATAGCTCCAGAAGAGAGCACAACTTAGAAAGCCTAAAAAAAAATGATAAAATCCAGTTAATCCAGCAGATCAGGGGCCTCTTTCACCTGCCTCTTCCCTACCACACAAACATTTGTTTCTAGCAATAATCACAAGAAATTGCTTTGGGGCAATTGAAATGCCAACCTTAACATTTCTGTGGCTTTGTCATGTCATGGACACAAGTCTGTGTCTAGAATCTGTTCTTTTCCATTGACATATTCTCAATCCCTATTTTAATTGTTAAATCTATAGTGTTGATTTTCATATATTGTAGGGAAAGATCACTATCATAGATACTCCCACATGTGTCCTCTTCCATGAACTGAATAATCAGCTCATTCATGGCAAATCCTGTTGAGGTTCATAACCATGTTTGCATTTAATGCATAGATTTATCTTGGGAAGAATTGAGAGGATAATAATAATTAATTTTCCTATCAAGCAATAAATGGTATTTTTAGTGTCAAAACAGGAAATACATAAAAAATTCCATGCATATTTTCCTCTACTTTTAAAGATGGTATTCACATGTGTTTTCTGTCCAGGGTGAACTTGCTACATTATTTCTGTTATTTCATATCTTATTCTTAGAGGAGCATATAACATCTTCTTTTGTGTATTTAAGTTATATCCAGTCTTACTTTTTGTAAAATATCTTGTGATTGACTTGGTTATTCTAAAGAGACATTCAGTTAAGAAGACGTAGGCAGCTTTCCAATTTCCATATGTAAATAATTTGTAGTACATCAATAATAAAAAATAAAATGCAACTAGTGAAAAGGATAAAGGGGTCCTCTATGTACTGACATGGAAAGGATCTCCAAGAAATTGTAATTGAAGAAGAACTTTGAAAAACAATAGGTATCTCATTACCTCATTTGTCTTTCATCACCGAGTCATCATTATGGATCAAAATAAATGCAAAGAATAATATCTGAAAATTTTACAGCAAACTGCTAATGACAGTTCTGGTATATGGGTTTAGGATGATGTAATTTAAACTTGTATTTTCTAGTACAAGAATGTAAAATTGTGTGTAAGTCAATTTTATAAAATTATTTAAATAAAACAGGAGTCCTCAGAAGCATAGGTTTGGGACATAGGGGGACACAAACGCCAAGGCAGGTTACCACTCACTCATTTGCTCAGCCTGTTTCCCCCAAGAGAAGGACATTGGAGCTCAGAAGAAAGGCAAACAAACAGTGAGCCAACCCCGGAACTGGACCTCTATGCAAGACAGCAAACTTAGCCAGGGAAGATCCTCTACCTTGTCTGTGTCTTTAAGAGGTTCTCATTTAGCAGGAAAAGAGAAGATGATTTATAGCTCCCATTCTCCAGTCCCTTATGCTCCCTAGACCTCTGTGTTTTTACCAGGAATATGGTCATGAGAATCACAACACCAGTAACATAGATCTCTGTTCAGGATATCTGCCTTCCAGGCAATTCCCCAAGGACTTTATGAACAGCAGCTCATGTAACCTTAATAGTCTTGTTGGGTTCCACAGCTATGCCCATTTATCCAGGGCAGAAAACTGAGGCAGGCACAAGAAAAAGTATGTAACTGGACCAAGGTCACATAACTAGTATGCAGCAGAACCAGGATGTGAACCCATTTGCCTGGCTTCAGAATCTCAGCCTCCCACCTCTTTAGGGTGCCTCCTCTTGTTCCCTGTGGAAAACAAGGAAACAATTCTCTGCCTTCTATTTGTTTTGGTCTTGATGTGCTTCTATATGAGATAGGATAATACCTGGGTGACAGAGCCCTTCCTGCCACTCAGAATAAATGTAGCCCGGGTCCCTCTTATAGGCATCTGTGCCTCAATTTCCTCAGTTGTTATGTGAGACCAAATGGAGGAACCAGTGTGGGAGCAAGTCACATCTCCTTATCGTAGTTATTCTCATTCCTCAGAGAAGAGCATTATCATGCTCACTTTGGCAACACGTAAACTAAAAATTGGAGAAGAGAATTATAAAAGACACAAATACCTGTCGTCATCATTAGTCCTCTCACAGTCTGTAAAAACCCATGCCCTACCTCAAGGCAGTACCCACATAGGTCACAATTTAATGTTAACTTTATAGTTCTGTATCAGAGACTTGCAAGGTAATGTGGCTTGAGAATTGTGACTACTCACAGCCCTATTTTCTACAAGTGAATACCCATTTATGTAAATTGACATATTAAAAAAAAATGATTGAATCGTTATTGAATCGGCCAAGGTTGAATTCAGAGTTTGAGAAAGAGTAGAAAATCCTACCTGAGACTGAGTTCCCTTGCAACTCTCTCTGAGTAATCAGAACTTGAAGCCAGAATCGCTGACCACTGCCCAGGGACCTGTTGAAACACAATGAATATTAAGACATTTTGGTAACTCCTCTCACAGGAGAAGTTTTAAGTGGAGAGAATTTGCTCAAGTCAAGGAAGAGCACTGAGGCCAAGATAGCTGAGCATCCAGGGAACAGAGAAGCAGACGATACCCAAACATAGGTAATAACTGCTCTCTCTTCAGCACCTTTCACTTACCGTATTCAGCCCTGATTACGAAGTAACCCAGGTGGTTGTGGCCATCTCTTGGCCTTTGTAAACAGTTGTGGTTATTAGTTTCTAAAAGTCATTATGAGGTGTGGTGACACCTCTTGGTGCCTAACCAATCAGGCCCTGGGACTCAGGGAAAGAGTGAGAGGAGAAGAGAGGGAACTTCTTTCCTTCCTTGCTTTCACTTCTAGATCAATTGCCACTCCTGCAAGAACCACAGCTGCTCGGAGGTCTGGGAAATAAAACATCCAGACACTCCAAGATAATATGGCATCTTTATCTGCCATCAATAAACTGATTGAGTTGATGAACTCCAACCCTGATATATAACGTCAGGGTAAAGTCTGTCATTCGTCTAAATTAGTAAAAATACATCGTATACAGAAGTGGTTAGGAACATAGGCTCAAGAGACAAGTGGTCTGATTTTCAGTCCCAGTTCTGTGTGACCTTGGGCAAATCCCTTAAACTCTGATCCTCTTTATAAGTATGAATAACAATAGTAACTCTACCCTTAGGAGTTTGTGTGAATTAAATAAGGTGATACAGTAGTCTCCCTACTCTTATCTATGGTTTGGTTCTCAGAGGTTTCACTTACCCTTGGTCAACCATGGTCCGAAAATATTAAATGGAAAATTTCAGAAATAAACAATTCATATATATATCTGTCCCCTCTTATACCAATTCTTGGTCACTCACCATATTCAGCCCTGAACCAGAAGTAACCCAGGTGCTGACGATCAGTGTTCAGATTTTGCCATGGAGTGCAGTCACAAAGTTCTAAGAACCATTGTGAGTCGCAGTGATTCCTCCTGGTGCCTAAGCAATCAGGCCCTGGGGCTTAGAGAAAGGTAGTGGAATAAGAAGAAAGGAAATTTTTTTCTCCTTCTTTGCTCTCTCTTCTAGACCAACTGTTATTCCTGTAGGAAATGTGGCTGCTTAAAATAACTCCCATGGTCTGGGTAAAACACTTAGATATACCTAGCTAATATAGCATCTTTACATGCTATTTACATGAATTGACTTGATGACTCCAACCCAGATGAGAAATATCTATGAGGAGAACTAGCATTTGCATATATTAGTAAAATGATGCTGCATACAGAAGTGGTTAGGAACAGCTCAAGACACAGGCTGCCTGTTTCCAATTCCTGTTCTATGTGACCTTGGGCAAGCCTTTTAACTTCTCAGATCCACAGGTTCCCCCTTCATAAAGTGGGGATGACAGCAACACTTCCTCCCTTAGGTATTTGTGAGGTCCTTGGCTATGAAACTGTGGTGGCTGAAAAATTAACTCTTACTGGAAATTACTGTTTGACTATCGCTATGGGAACATAGGCCTTTGATTATAGGAACATAACATTCTAAACAAGCTTTCTGCTTCTGTAACCCCACTTATGCACCTGACCTGTGAGTTGACAGGTAGTGAATAGAAGAAAGCCCTTTGTGTTCAAACAGAATGAAGAATGGAGTTTTGGGCTTAAAACCCCTGTACCTCTACATTCCGGGGCTGCTTAATTTGGGGTCTGCGTACCCCTGGCAGACCCAGTTGGCTGAATAAAGAGTGTATTTCCTATAACTCACTGAGTTCTGGTGGTCCGGGTGTCTTTCGGGGACTGGAGGCTACAACACAACTACTTGTGTTCACACAAGAGAGAGAATTCCATTTATATCCCCCCAAATTATGCCAACATCTGCTGTTGAGAACCTCATTTGGAATGATTCAGCACATGCCATATTCCCAGAGAGCTATGACAACTACCCTTGCAGCCATGTACAAGCTCAACTTCATTTCTCACTGGGACTGGGAATCCTGAAGTCTGCTGCCTGGGACACAGATGGATGTAAGTTTGGGTGTCTAGGCTAGAAGCACTGCTGCTGGTGGTACTTATGGTTCTCAGTAAACCATTAACCCAAGTCAAGTACAGGACCATGAGATTCCATAGCCCACAGACATACCAGACTTCAGCCTCTGTATACAATGCCTTTGTTTTGCCTATGCCTCTGTTGCAACAAAGTTCCTGATCCTCAGGGTTTTAGGAGAAAACACTCATTGTACCCCTGTGGCACAACCAAGTCATTCAAACGTAACTTAAGCCAGAATACTTAAACCTAGTAAAGCCATCATTGTCATCATGAGACCCCTGATTCTGATGATTATGATTTCAGATTCTCTGGAAGAAGAAATTTATACATACGATCAGAGTAGAGAGGAAAAGTATATTTAGTACCTACCTAAAACAAACAAACACACAAACAAACAAAAAAAATTTGGATAAAGAGGAAAGAAGTAAAAAACTGAAAAAGAAGTTCACAATTTGACCCAGCTGGAAATCCATTTACTAGGATAATATATAGGATGCTCTTGACTTACAATGGGTGCCTTTTGTCCTGACAAATCAATCCTAAGTTGAAAATATGATGTCAAAAATGCATTAATACACCTAACCTAAAGAACATCATAGTTTAGCCTAGCCTACCTTAAACAGGTTCAGAACACTTACACTGGGCAGTATCTTGAGTAATTGCCTTCCTCTTCTCACCAGAAGCAGGAGACACAGTTGAGTGTTTTGTGGTCATGATGGGAAGCAAAAACCCAAAACTCAATAAGCAAAAGACACTGACAACACAGCATACTATGTATCAATAGTTTATACATAGTATGTGACTGTCTGGGAGCTGAGGCTTACTATGGCTGCCCAGCCCATGAGAGAATACCATACTCATATTGCTAGCCCAAGAAAAGATGAAAATTCAAAATTCGGTACAGTTTCCATTGAATGTTTATCATTTTCACACCATCATAAAGTTGAAATATTGTACATCAAACCATCAAAAGTCGGGGACAATCTGTACAATAAAACAATAAAAGAATGTTGATTAGCTTTTATGCCTTTGTGTTAGGGATAAGTTTAACATCTGCTAAAATGCACCACCTAGTAAACTTTCATGTCCTAATCAGTACTGGGGCTCAAAGTACAACTGTACTTGAAGATCTCAGGAAATTTAAACAAAGTCCCCTAGACTCTGAGGGCAGTTACCACATATAAAATAGAGGGTACCTAAGTTAACTCCCTCTAAATATTAGAACTTCTGCTTGCCTAAATTTTTCATAGTGATAGTGCCCATTGCCCTAAAATATCCCAGGTGGGCATGGACATTCTGACCCACTGAGCAAAAAAATTAAAATTAAGTCTGGCACTTACAACTGGCTTGATGAAACAGGACCCCATGGAACTCCCCTCTCCCCATCCTGAAATAGTTGATGCCCTATATAAATTAAAACAGGGCCTTTGAGAATCAAAACCTAGTATGCATGATCTATTGATAAAAGTGTTAATTATTCCCACTTTGTCTCTATTTAACAGTCTAGTTTGGCCTGGACTTAAACTTGGAAAAAATGAATGGTCTTTCATGGTGGAGCTCCTCAACCTTGATGCCAAGGGCCACTTATTAATTCCCCTGTATGGGTTTTCTATCACTGCTGTAACAAATCACCACAAACATAGTAGCTTAAAATAAAACAAATGTATTATAGTTTTGAAAGTCGGTAGTCTCAAATGAGTTGGCAGGACTGTGTTCCTTTTGGCACTGTAAGAATCCATTCTCTGCCTTTCCCTGCTTCTATAGGCTGTCCACATTCACTGGCTTATAGTTCCCATCACTCAACTTCTGCTTCTATAGTCACACCTGCTCCCCTGACTCTGACACAACTATTGACTGAATCTGTCAGTACCCACGATATTAAAAAACAAAAACAAAACAAACAAAAAAACTTCATCTTTTCATCATTTTTGAGTTCTAAAGGGAACACATTCCTTATTTAAAAATTGTACTTAAACCATTTATGCTGATGCTTTGAATGGGGGCTCCTCTGACACATGGCACTGGAATTTGTACAAATTACAATACAATAGGCACTCTTATTAGCCCTCCTTCCTAGAGACCCTTTCACTGTGTAAACCTTAGAAACCTTCTTTCATACCTCCAGGAACCTCTGGACCTCCTATGATAGCCATAAGTCACCCATGATCTTCTGATGCAAGCACTTGGCCCCATGCCATATGCCATAAGAGTGGCGATTGTTGGCCACTTACTGGACTCCCCTGGAAATAAGCCCTAAGCTTGTTACTTTCCATCCCTAGCTACCAATTCTGCCTTGGGTCATGGAATCAGCACCCCACAAGCTTGGCACAGACTCCAAGACCTCCTTACTGCATGATAGAACTAAACCTGGCCCCTCTGGCATATCCTACCTGCAGGAAAGGGTGGTTTTCTCTGCTCTCACATTTTTTGACAGGTGCCATAGTGCTGAAGTTAGTCATCCCTCCCCTGGAATCTTTGACTTAATGGAAAGGCCTTTGGGATCAACTGACTGAAAAACAAAGAGAGTTTGTAAAGCTTATCACCACTATCATATGTGATGGAGCTTCACTAAAAGTTGTTAAAAAGCATGGGACTCAAGGATCTGCACAACTTTCAGGCAGTTGCCTTAGCCCTGGATTTCCTTGACAATTCCTCAAATCTGAAAATTATTGCAGATTCTTTGGCTATTGCCAATGATCTGCCCATCTGATACAGCCAACAGCAGCAACAAAAAGTCCTTAACCAAGGTTGCTGATAACGAGGTAAAGATCTCTGGAAATTTCTTGTCTCATGGATGCCAAAAACATAAATTAGGTATGCAAGTCTGGTTCAACATCTGAAGATTGATTAATGTAATCCGTCACATCAAGGATAAAGAGTGGAAACAAAAAAACCTTATTCCACGCTGGAGGCGCCCAGGAAGAGCATCAGCCCACTTTGGTGGAGACGCTTGGGATTTCGTGGGCCCTCTAGGGGCAATAACAGGAGAAAGAAGGGCAGCCAAGACAGCCCTTCAAGTCCTGCCCTTCCCTGCTGAAAAAGGCAGGTGACACTCAAAGGGCATTGCCAAGGGACAATCATCAGCCAGACACACGCAAGTTCCCCAGTGGCATCTGTGTTGGTATAGTTTCAGTCATCTGTTTCTTCCAGAAACCCCAAGACCATGAGACAATGCTTGGAAACAGCGCTTGGTTTGTTTACCCCCAGAGGTGACTCTACTCTTGCCCCTGGAAACAAAGTCTGTTCCACATGCATTTACCTGACATATACTCTGGAAACTATGCCAGGATGCAGAGACACAATTTTGAAAAGGGTACGAGTCATCCTCTGGAGATTGTAGCCCACTACGGAGCCCCAAGGTGACCCGGAAGCCAACAAGAAGTTGTGTGCAAGGTGAGCTCACTTCTCGGTTACATTCATCTGCTTCTTGCATACCCTGATTTTTCCTCCAACTTTCATGTTTTAAAGCTTTCTGTAGTTTTAAACCTACAGAAGAGTTGAGACAATAATACAAAGAACACCTATATACCATTTGCCTAGACTAAGCAATTGTTTCAACTTTACTATATTTGATCCTGTCACTATCTCTCTCTTTCAGTTGTGCTTATACAGACATACTTCTTTAAGTTACAATTGTTCCATTAATTAAAAAAAAAAAAACCAATTGTCCTAATATCATCTTTGTACCTTGTTTCTAATGAAAGGTTATATAATATGCTTACTCATCATGTCTTCATAGTCTAACTTCATCTAGAACACATCCAAACTTGTTTAGTTTTTTTCCCTACAACATAGTGATTTTTTAAAAAGTTCCTTCCAAGTGGAAAGCCTCTAAATTTAATTTGTCTGATTTTTTCTTATTATTAGAGTGAAGTTAAACATTAAATTGTCTCATGAGTTCTCCATGGTAATAAATGGGCAGTTTCCTCTTTATAATAAGTAATCTGAGTGCATAAATGCCATATTTTTCTACAATCTTTTACCCAAAGATTTAAGGATCTGTAAATATCCTTTTCATAAATAAATTATTATAAGGGTGGTTAAAAATAGTAATAATTTTAAGAAGAACTTTTTCTCCTCCAATGGTTAGTTGGCATTATTTGCTTATCATGGTTTAAATTTTCTGCACTTGCCATGAATCTTTCAGCTGAGATATATTGTAGAGGTTTTGTTTGTTTAGATTTCGACCATTTAATTGCTTTCAAATAGAAGTCACTTTTTGCAAGCTAGGACACAGAATCAAACTGCAGCAGTCTAGTTCTCTAGAGATCCAAGCCGAGTCCTGCCATTTTCAGCTGAGTGACTTCATAATACAGGCTGCTAACGATAGGCTTATAATCTTCAAATAAACTTTTTTCTACATTTTCCTCAAGATACACCCAAAAGTCTAGGCATTAAAGGTATGGTACATGGTACTCAAAACATCTTGATCTACAGAAGACAGAATGACCCAAATTAAATGCTGGCCAACCAATTAATGAACCAGATCAGAGCTAGACAAGGATTGGTGAACAGAGAAAGGGTTTCATTTTTGAAAATTTGCTCTAAGGTTTAAAAAATTCCTGGTTAATGTCAAGAATAAAGCAAGTAAAAAATATTTCAGAGGCACCCACACTGATATTTGATTTTGCCATTCTTCCACTAGACCACAGAGTTAGAGATGAGTGTCAGCTATAGGATACTATTTTTTGGACATAAATTACTGAATATAAAGGAATTTGACATACTGCTTTCTTCCATTTCCTACAAGAATAAATTAACAATGAGGACTATTTAAAAGAAACACTCAACTCTGAAAAGGGTGGAGGCAGCAACATTTCTCACTATAGCATACCCTTCAGCTTTGCCATTGAATAACAATGCTACTCTTCCATGTATATATTCAAGTGGAAAAACCTGTCAGGAGCATTTTCCAGGGCCAGGAAGTAGCTTTTGTTACAAGGTGGAAAGCAGGGCACATGTTACTTAGCTAATCGTAAACTCAGTCCCTTCTGAAATGTTACCCTAGCTTACAGTTAGCTAAGATGGACCTCATAAATCTGACCGTAATGTTAAACATCTGCAATATGTGGAATTCCTTAGCCAGCAGCCACTGTTTCTGTATACAGTCTTAAAACTGAACTGTCCCATCTATACTCTTCTCCTAGGGCTAAGGCAGGTGCAAATCTTCAAAGTCTGGAATGTCAGGAGTAACCACAGTAGCCTTTGAATGCATAGTACAGGATGCTCAGGTGGTAAAATCCAGAGGTGGGGGTAGGAACCCCTCCCCCTCCCCTTCCGCCCCGTCTATACACACAATGTTGATGGCTAGCCTGAGGGAGCCTGTGATAATGACACAGGCTCCAAAGGAAAACAGCACTGCAGCAAAGTCAATGGCCTTATGCAGGACCTTAGGAAGACTTTTTTAAAACTGAAAGTTAGTGTAGCTATGGTCTGTATGAGGAGCCTTGAGCATTGCACTTTAACTACCTAAGATTCCAGTAGCCAGGTGGGTTCCAGACGGCATCCTAACATGATGCCCCAGCTATAGTCAGAGCATGCACTAGACCTTTCACCCAGCACTTGCCCATGGCCAGCAGCTGAAGAGCCCTGGGTCCCCTGGCACACCTGACTTAATAGTCCCCCACAGGCTTGCAGCCCCCCAACCCACCCAAGCAGCTTGACACCGGAAAATCTTATACCTGCTGTTTTGCGTTTCAACTACTCTTCCATGATTGCTTATGCCAGGCATTGTTTGCATGGTACACATTATCTTCCTAACACCTCTACAGTTCCCTTTCAAGGAAGGGGTTATCATCCCCATATTACAGTCAGAAACCTGAATTTAGAAAAATTGAGTTCTTTGCCCAGACCCAGAATTCAAACCCGGACCAATCAAGTTCCAGAGCCATTTTGCTCGTCACTGTTAGACCATACCTTCTCCCTGGAAAAGAACATTATTTTGCTAGTCTTGATCCATAGATGCCACCTTTTTTTGCTGACCTATGAAGCTCACATTGGGCCATGCTGACCACCCTTACAAGTGAGATACAAATTTCCGATGCCTGGATGGACAGAAAGGCCTGTGTGTGACCGGACAGTAATCAAGGTTTCCAAAAGTTCCAGCTGGTTCAATTTATCCACTGTTTGGTTGGCGCACATATTTTATATTTCATAGAGGACTCAATCTTTTAAAGATTTTTTGTTGCAATACTGAGTTCACTGGATAATGTTAATATTAACAATAACACCCAAGCCCAGGATATTTCCTGAAGATGGAAGGACCATAAAGATCATTTATCGCATAAGTAGCAGACATGTGAAATTCTCAGGTTGAACCTGAAAAATATATACTAGGCCCTCACTAGGATCAGCAAGCACGGTAAGGATCCTGAAAGTAGCTGGCTCAGAGCCATCCTCTGGTATCTGCGACAGACAAATATATAGAGCAATGAGGAGACCATGTGATAAAAGTTACACACAGAAAACTGTGGCCTTCTGTAGCTGTTGACTTTGCCTTAACAAGCCAGGCAAGTCTTAGCAGAGTATAAAGCACCTAAGAGATAATCTCAGATGACCAGGAAGAAAGTGAAACTTTCTAGTCGAAGTAAAATATGTCGAAATAGCAGAGGTACTTTTTGAAACAAGGCCAATTAAGACCCAAGGGACATTATTTATTCATTTAGAGAGGAAAATTAATATACCATAAATTTTATCTATTTAAATGTAAATGTTGTGACTTTCAGTATATTCATAAAACTGTATGACCATCATCACTACATATTCCAGAAACTTTTTATCACCCCCTAAAGAAGACAGGCACGCATAAGCCATCATCACCATTATCTCCAACACCACCAGGCCTGGCAACCTCTAATCTCAGTTCTTGCTCTATGAATTGCCTATTTTGTACATTTCCTATGCATGGAATCATGAAATGTATAATACTTGTGATTGGCTTCTGCCACATAGCACATTTTCATGATTCATCTGTGTCGTTGAAAGGCATTACTACTCCATTCTTTTACATGGCTATATGGCTCAACACTCCCTGCTTGCATGGCTATACCGCTTTGTTTATCTAATAATCAACAGGTGGAAATGTGTGTTTCCTGTTTGGCAATTAGGAATAAAGATGCCATGAATATCTATGTGCAGTTGCTTGTGTGGACAGACATTTTGGGTTGTCTTGGATATATACTAGGCAGTGAAATGGCTAGGTGATATGGTAACTTCTTAAATATTTGGGACATTTAACTAATTTTAATAATTGAAAAATTCTACTGTTCCATTATTTCGCACAAGCTTGAGGTCTCTCATGCTTCATAAGGCGTTACTTCAAAAGAGTCAAAAAGCAAATTTCAGAGCAATAATGGGCCAGTCAAAACCCTAGAAATACTTTTTAAATTGCTCTTATTGGAGCCCAAGCTAGTGTCAGCACCTCAGTGTTTCAGGGTGTGGCGCAGAAATCTGAGTTGCTGTTGTTTGTTGTTGTTGTTGTTGTTGTTATTGTTGTTGTTGTTCTTGTTCTTGTTTTAACAAGTTCTCTGATGAAATCCACCCCCCCCCCCAAAGATAGTACAGAACTTTGACCCGGTCACAGTACATTCACAAAAGCTCCCGCCCTCATCAGGACCTCCAGCGTTTGGACTGAGGTCGCACCTAGAGCAGGACCCTATGCGCCCCGCCTCCGGCGTCACCGGAAAGAAAGTGCCACTCAGCCTTCTCAGCGTGAGCTCCGGCGGAGACTTAGGTTGTCGGGGTCTTGCGGACTGCCGGCAGGAGGCCCCAGCGGGAGGTCCATGGTGGCGAGCCACGCGCTGGCAGTGATTCCCGAGCATCGGAAGGTGCGGACGCAGAGGGCACCCGGAACAGGTCTCGCTTGGATTCTCAGGCTTCTTCGGGTCTCCTCCACCAGCACTGAACTTGTGGCAGCCAGGGGTGGGGGGACCTGCACCGAGTTCCTCCATGGGCGAGAAAAGAGCAGCGGGCACCGGGCCGATAACACCACCCGCGCAGAATGGAAGGAGAGGCGGGCACCTGGCCCCTGTCCTTCCACAAACGCGGGAATGGAAAGAGCAGGGGGCACCAGGCCCGGGTAACTCCACGGCGGGGTAATGGAAGGAGCGATGGGAATTGGGCAGGTCCTTCCTAAGAGGCGGGAATGGCAGGAACGGCGAGCACTGGCACCCAGTAACTCATGGCCGAGCGAATGGAAGCGGCGAGCACTCGCCCCTGTCCCTTCCACGGGCTCGGGAATGGTAGGAGCGGTGGGCTCGGGTCCCTTTTCCCCCCACCGGTGGGGAATGGAAGGAGCAACCTCGCCTCGCGCAACCAGAAGCCACTGCAACCCGGCAGCTCCAGCCCTGACGCACTCAGTTCTAAGGGGAGTAGGAGAGACAGGTGACGCGCTGCTCCTGTGCTCCTTTGGGCGTGGGAGAACAACGACGGGTGGCAGGACCCTGTCTCGCCCGGATCCCGCCGCCACTCGCTGTAACCCGACCAGGCCTCCCCAGGGTCCTCGGAGCCTGGTAGCTCCCGGCTGGGAAGCTCGCGACTGGGAAGCTGGTTCTGCGCTCTCGTCAACTGCCTTTCCGGCTCCCGGTGCCTCTTCGCAGGCCTCTTTATCTGCCTCTTTATTCATGGACCCTGTGAGCACCGCTTCCTTCAGTAGTGTTTGGGGAGAAGCCATCGGCCCTGAGGGGAGGTGAAGTTCTCACCCAGAGCGGCCCATGGAGACAAACCCGGAGGGTCAATTCCCTGGGAGCCCTGGGGGAAGGTTTGGGTCACTCAGGGGAGGGCTGCCCAGCTGTGAGGCTGCAGCACAGGAAAGGTTTGTCCTCAGTCCAAACCGACACGGTTCCTGGATGCCTTCTAACGACCTTAGATGCCTGGGGGCGGGGTGGGGGGGAAGCTTCCTCAGAAGGAGTCCTCGCGAGCAGAGAGATGACCTCCTGGAGCGCTGACTCTGTGCCAGGCACAGTGCTGTTCTCTTTTCACGAATTTGGATCCGCTGCAGGCAATTTCATCCACTGGATGTTATAGAAACCTGTGTGTCATTTAGGAGTTATAGAGACCTATGTGTCATTTAGGGATGGGATGGGAGGAACCGCAGTGTCGTTTTTGGATGACCGGGCAGGAAGACGTCGTGAGTATTTTATTTTCTGATGGCATCCAGGAAATAGGTCAGGTACCTGAGCTGTATGAGCAAAATGCAGAGAGAGAGAGAGAGCACCCATAATACTGGTCTTCACACCTGTGGAGACATGTATGTGATCGCCTCTGTGACCTCAGAGGTTGGACTAAGGCCATTCGGATGCTTTTAGACATGAGCATTGCAAGTCTGTGAAGTCTCACCTCATCCGCATTTCCCTGCAGCACTTGCGATGGGACCTGGTACATGTTATTCAGTCCTCCCAAGCCTCAAGCCTCCGTCCACTCATCTGTATTCAGGGCATAATACTAGCACCCACCCCCTACCATTGGGTGAGGGCTAAATGCACTAATATGTGTAGGGAGCTTGGATCAGCACCTGGAACACAGTGCACTGAACGGGCGGTTTTTCACTATGAGTGCAGATCAGATTCCTCATGGCCCACGCTGGGCAGGGTATTTTTCTCATTGGAATGCCATTGCATAATGAGGGTCACGTTGATATTGGCTGAACTACACAGACCTCGAGTAGAGGAGAATGAGGGATTGATGAGTTGGTGCCCTTACAAGGCATGCTTCACACTAAGACGTCCATGATTGAAGGTGACTAAAAGTTACTCATGGCTAGATGGACTTTCAGGATTACTCACCAGTATTGTAAATGTCACTCCCCTATTTCTTCTGTGGCCTGCCTATATTCAGAAACACAAGAAAATTGTTATTATATTGGGAGTGGATACAGGCCAGAGCATCCTTGGTGGGTTCCCGTGAATGGCAGGTGTTCCTCCCTTTGGTTGGTGTAATTTTGGAGCAGAGTTGTCCAATAAACTCTCCTTTATGCACTCATAGTTGCCGAATACTTGCAATGTAGCTAGGAGCTGAATTTTTTTATTTTAATTCATTTCACCTTAAAATCCCACAGGGCTCTAGTGGCTACCATATTGGACAGCACATTTCTAGAGTCTGTGCATGGGCCTGGATGTTTTGTAAATGTTTTGAAAACTGGATGCTAAATTAGATGTGTATGTATATTTTTCTGGGAAGTGAGTCTGTGGCTTTCATCAGATTCTCAAAACCTCCCAAAAGATTAAATTCTGCTATTTTAGGGCTTTGGTGAAAAGTAAGCAATTGAGGGATGTAAGGATATCCTTTGTTAACTACTGTTTTTTCCTTTCTATTTGCTCTGTCCTCAGCTGTAGGTGCCTCACCCACAAGAATTACACAAAGAAACAAATTGGCATCTACGACTTTGGGCCATAGATAAATTGTACACTACTGGAAGGGGACAATGACTGTGGTCCTGAGTTATGCAATCTAGGTCACCTTGAATCAGGGCTTAGTGTTTCAAGTCTATGATACTGACTCTGAAGTTTTCCATCAGTGCTTCAGGCATTTTCAGTTTGCAGAAGCAGTTGGGTGTTATGAAGCTTTCAACCAACTCCTGGAGCTTTACTATCAATGGCTGAAACCAAAGATGTGTTCTAAGGAACAAACTCTGGAGCTTCTAGTGGTGAAGAAATTCCTAAGAATTCTGCCCATGGAGATAGAGGCCTGGGCAAGAAAACATTGCCCAGAGAACAGAGAAAGAGTTGTATCACTGATAGAAGACTCACAGAGAAAACTTGAGGTACTAGGGCAGCAGGTAAGAAAAGAGTTTTGGATCTGGGTAATTAGACCAAAAGAAGTAGCAGAGGCTGGTGGGACTGGATCAGACATTTGTCTCTGTGTCATTCTTGAGCCCTGAGATTTCTCTGCAGTCCTGTTCATGTTTTTATCAGCATATGTGTCAGTAGTTTTCAACCTCATTATATGCAATGCCTGTTCGACAACAAATATTTTGTAATGTCACCATAAATATACTTAAGTGAAATTAACAGATAATATAACCTACCTATAGTTATCCATCAGAAACACAAATATTATGCTCTAGGGTCTACAGATCAGTTCTAGCCACTACCTCCATTGTACTCCCATGATCAAATAATGGCTTTGACTTGTTATAGAATTATTAACATAAAAAGGACAGACCAAATATGGCACGCAAAACCTAAATTATTTACTATCTGGATCTTTACAGGAATTTGGCCCACCTGAGTCAAGCGGAGTATAGAAGCAATATAGAGGAAAAGGAATGTAGTTTAATATAAACTGGTAACCATTTCAGAGTGCACAAGACTGGGCTTGAGTGCACCAGAAGGTCTTATGAAGTTGTTAGTTGCTTGCCTCTCTGCATTGACTCACTGTGAAGGTAACAGACTGATACAGTTCAAACATTATAAACGACATGGATGCTGGTCATGTGATTTTCCAAAGAGGCAAACACTCTTGGCAATTCTTAACAATTAGTAACATAATCTCTCTTTGATTTCTGAAGTAGTGCTTTCCTAGAAAATTCAAGTCATGGTCAAATGTGCAAAAATATTTTGTGTTTATGTGACTAACAGAGTGAGGTTCTTGACTTTTTTTGTTTTTTTGTTTTTTTGTTTTTGTTTTTTTTTTTGTTTTGTTTTTTTTTTTTTTTTTTACTGAAATAAATGTTTGAGGGGCACTCCAAAGTTGATAGGGACTCGGAACAATTCTGCACTGTGCATTATCTGTACTCCCATCTGTGCCCACAAAATTCTGATAGCCACCACTTGCCATCATATCTAGAACACCTCTTGGGGGCAGCAGCCCTGCCCTCCATTCAGAATTGTCCAGTCAAACCTGTTTGGGGCATGCTACAGCTCAGCACAGAGCAGCATCTTTGGAGAAGTGAGGAAGTGTTTCTAGTTGGGCATTAGGGGCACTGGAGACCTGTGTGTTGATGGGGCTCAGCAGTTAGCCTGCCTGAACAGGAATGTTCCAAAGCTTCCTGCCCTTGGCATGGAGTGAGTCTGCAGCTTCCCTTCCTTTCTCTATCTCCTTGTTTGGCCTCCCACATACGGTTTTGTTTTCATGTGGTCTAATCCTGCACTGCCAGTATGGTCACCACCAGCCAAGTGCGTCTCTGAGCACTAGAAGTGCAGCCAGTCCAAGTTGGGATATGCTGTAAGTATAAAATGCACACTACATTGAGAAGACTTAAGATGAAAACTAAAGTAGGTGAAATATGTTATTAATTGACATAAAAATGTGAAATTATGATAATGGATAAATAATGCATATTATTAAGATTATCTTTACCTATTTCTTTTATGTTTCACATAGCTACTGGAAAATTTAAAATGGCTTGAGTGTCTTGTATTATATTGCTATTGGGCACTGTTGGTCCAGACATTAAAACGATGGGTTCCGACATTCCCTCACCCCCTTCCCAGATGGATAGGCAGTAAATGCTCTTGGAAGACATAGCAGTAGTGGGAATGGCAGATATACCTCCAAACATCCACCTAGAGTCACCCGCACTCCAAGCAAAAGGATCTGTCTCTAAGGCAGAGGTGTGGATACCATAGGCAGGGCTGCAGGAGCTGAGCTACAGTGCTACTGGGGAAGGCCACCCCTTCCTGGACCCTGGTAAGGCAAGGGTTTCATTTCCTTCTCTTGATTTCTGTTTTGAGGATTCAGGAGCCCTCCAGAGGTTGGGGTTGCTTAGAAATACTTATTACTGGATGAAAACGGATCCCTCCGATAAAGAGTAGTAGGAGGAAATGTCTCTCTGGGAATAGCCAGCCACAAAGCATATTAGATCGAATGGGGTTCAAAACCCCTTTGGCTAATGAGCCTGCTCAGGAGGCTGTGACCAAGAATATTTTACAGGCAATTGATAGGAGTTTGGGTAGTCTGAATTAGGACTAATTTCCTTACAAATTTTGATGAATGGAATCTGTGGTTCCATTACTTTTATGGTGTAAGAGCCACATTCAAACTTGATATTTTATTAATATACTCACTTCTGATTCTTTAAGAGGATTTATCACTTGCCACAGTAGAGCAAATAGGTATCTCATCCATCAAAACCTAGAACAGTGTTTCTCCAAGCATAGTAAGCAGAGTCTCTGTATCAGGATCACCTGGGGTGCATTTTTCACAAGTCCTCCAGGTGAGCACTGTACACACTACATTTTGAGAACCAGCACTCCAGACACTACAGGAGTAAGCCCAGGAGGAGAAAGGCAGCATCCAGGAAAAGGGGTGTTTCATACAAAGACCCAAGAAAAGGTGCACAGAGTGGTTCGAGGGAAAGCTAGAGTGCTAGGCAGAGGCCAGGTAATGGGGGTCTAACAATCTACCTTATGGACCTGGAATTTCATCTTGCAGTCAGTGGGAAACCAAAGACTCTAGGTGAGAAGTACTGGTGAGATGCATGCCTTAGAAACCTCACTTTGGCTCCCAGGTGGGGATTAGGGAGACAAGATGGGAGACAAGATGGAAGACCAGTGAAGAGGCCACTGCAGATGAGAGATAATGTGGGCAGAGATAAGGGCAGTGGTGTGCAGATGAAATAAGGGAGGGATTTGAGAGGAATCAGGAGGCAGAATCCACAGCTTTCAATGATTGACTGGATATGGGGCAGGCAAGGGATGACAACTCGATCTGTGTCCTAAGCATCTAGAGTTGGGAGACTGGAGCAATAGCTCATAAAAAGAGAATGAGGGCCCTTATAGTTACAAGTCCATGGTCAACAATTTAAACTCATAAAACTTTTGATCCTGTCATTCTGTTCACTCTCTCCTGGACTATCTCTGCCCATGGTGATTCAGTTATTTGACAATCTTTGGGGGCCTATTATTATCTAGATGACATGATAGTGCTAGGGGTGGCAGATTCCTAGTTCTCAGGAAAATCACAGAGAAGTACGATGAGACTAAAAATTAAGCAAAAAATTGTACACCAAGGTGGTCAGTACAGTGACTAACAAATACATATAGGTTAATATGGGAGCAGAGCTCAAGAATCAGCAAAGACTCCAGTAGTGGTTCATATAGGGAAACTTTAAAATGGGCAGACCCAAGTCTAGCAAAATAGGAGAAAACTGAGTTACTGACCCAATAATGTCTGAGGTCAACTCTCTTGAGTGGGGTTCCATTTTGTGAGCTAGCTTTCACAAGCCAGTTTTAGTTGGATTTCTGTTATGTGAACCAAAAGCCTCTGGATCAAAACAATATCCAGCCCCTTCCCCAAATGAGCTAGGCATACAGGTAAGGCAGGTAGGCCTGAGTTGGAAGAGGTGGGGTTTAGGGCTTGTGTTAAAGGCCAGATAGTGCCAGAAGGCAAGGTAGGCAGGCCTGCCCAAGCTAGGGTTGGTGTGAAAACAGTGCTAGAGCAGGAGGGATAGGCAAGCCTGAGTTGGGGTTCAAGGTTCACACAGGAGTCTGGTAGTGGCCTGGCAGGATCAAGAGATTGGCTGATTATAGGTGACCGAATATAATGAGAGACAGATTTCTCACTGTTGGAGAAGGGAGGCACAAAAATGGAAAGGGGAAGGTTAGAATGAACTCTGCACTACTGCATTGCATCTGGAGGTATTGTTTGAATGTTTGGATGTTGTGTTAGTTTCTGAGGACTGCTATAAGAAATGATCTTACACTGGGTAGCTTGTAACAACAGAAATTGATTCTTTTACATTTCTGGAGTCCAGAAGTCTGAAATCAAAATGCCAGCAAGACCATACTCCTGCTGAAGGGTCTAGGAAAGAGTCCATCCTTGACTCTTCCTACCTTCTGGTGGTTTTCAGCAATCCTATTATTCCTTGGCTTATAGCTGCTTGACTCCAATCTCTGCTTCTGTCCTCATGGGCCTTTTATCTACATGTGTTCTCTTTTTCTCATAAAGACACCAGTCATTGGATTTAAGGCCCACTTTAACTCACTATGATCTCATCTCAATCCTTAAATACTTACAACCTCAAGACATCTGCTTCCAGATAAAGTAACAGTCTGAGGCTCTGAGTAGACATGGATGACGGGGGGGACACAGGGTCACCATTCAATTATATATCTGCATGTATATGATGTTTGTACATTGTGTGTGCACACACATATCTAGACATACACATAACTTAGCACTGCCCACTGAGAAGGCCTTAGAGCTATGACACCACAATAACAGTGAGCACACCTATCACCTAGATATTTGTTTCAAAAACACAATTTGACCAATATGAACCCAAACTCTTGACTAATGACTGATTCTACAGCTGGGGTAGGAAAACAAGATGAGCCTGGAACATCTTGTTGCTTTGGAAAGTAAGGAAACCTTCAAAGGATGACGGACACAGAAGTCAGTTTGAAGAGGCTTCTATGGGCCAAATGTGGGACAATGCGAGCATCAAAGAATGATTATTAACATTTCATAAATCTCTGAATAGATAGAAATATGAGTCCATGCAATAGATATAAATTAAAGAATGAGTCAATGTGGAATAAAGAGAGAGGTCTTCTTTATAGTAGATACTCAACTAATAAATGTAGAAATATTGATAATATCGGAAAAATCACTATCTCTCAACCACCACAGTAGTAATTATTTCGGTCAAGAACCACCTATGCATGCTAATATTGTTGGGTGAAAGAGGTCCAGGGATGGGACAAATAGCAAAATATCTATTCACAAGATATTTATTCATTACATGTAGAGGGGGTAACTTTACAATGAAGTAATCAAATCAGCACTATTTTAAGTAAATAATCAGTAATGGGTCAGACTGACATCATGTGCCACCTGATCGGATACAATGACCCAACACAGTGTTTCCTGAATTTCTGGCCCAAAATGCATAACCTGGGTCATACCATGAGGAAACACTAAACAAACCTTAAATGAGGGCATTCTATAAAATAACTATCCTAAATCATTTAAAACATTAAGACAATGAAAGTTAAGGAAGGACTGAGATGTTATTCCATATTCAGAGAGGCTACAGAGACATGGTAACTTGGTGAGATGTATGATCCTGAATCTGATCCTTTGCTATAAGAAAGATGTTATTACTGGCTAAATTAATGAATGAGAATTAGGTTTCTGGGCAAAGGACACATGGGGATTCTTTATATCATTCTTGTGAATTTTCTGTAGGCTTGAGACTGCTTGGAATAAAAATAAATGGCATCTGTTTGTGGAAAATAAGCAAGTTTATATACATTCTCACAAGTCTAGAAGAGCATGGGTGTCTCAGGGTGGAGGAATAACAGCTTTAAACAATGTAAAAATCATATTTTCTAATTTTGTCATAGCGAGATAAACATTATTTGTACAACATAATACTTGTAAAAGTTTAAAACACATACACAAAATCTCCGATTGTCTGCAAAAGTTCTCTATTTATGGCCTTTGGAAAGCCACATCTGAACTCAACCTGTCCAAAACCAAATCCACCAGCCTGCAGAGGGCCCAGTGCTCATTTAATACTTGGCAGCCATTATAATTATCATTCACTTGATTCCACAGCCACCCTGAATACCTCCACGGATTTCATGAGGTCAGGCCTCTCTATGTACTAGCCATTGTGCCTGAAAACTCTCATCTTCCTAGTACTATAGGAACACAAAGGAAGGTCTAGAGCTCATAACGGTTCCCTTGGAAGGATTTAGAAGACTAAATTTCCAAAAGCATAGCTCGATAAGTGACAGCTAGGGCATGGCTATTCTTTCCATACATGGTTTTTTGACTGCAAGCTGTATTCAAAGAATTTGAAAATATTTTTTTTTTAAAGGAGGGATCCTTGTTAAAAATACAAGAACAATGTGGAGCAGGCCACACTCACACACACAAAAACTAGTGAAAGAACAAAGACTGCAAGAGACAAAAGAACTACAAATGAACAAAAAACAATTAAGAAAATGGCAAGAGTAAATTCTTGCCTATGAATAATTATGTGTAAACTGGTGTGAGGTAATATCTCATTGTAGGTTTGTCAATATCTTTGATGACTATAGATGCAAAAGTCCTCAATGAAATATCACTAAGCCTAATTCAACATCACATTAAAAGAACCATACACCATAATCAAGTGGGATGTATCCCTGGAGATGTGAGGGTTATTCAATATATACAAATCAATGTGATACACCACCTTATTGCACCAATGTGATACACTAAAACCAAAATCATATGATTATCTCAATACATGCAGAGAAGTCATTTGACAAATTCAACACACTTTTATGAGAAAAACTTTGAACAAACTAGGTTAGAACATAATAGTGGTCATATATGGCAAGACCACAACTAACATCATACTGAATGGGGAAAAACTAAAAGCTTTTCTTCTAAGATCAAGAACAAGACGAAGATGCCCATTATTGCCACTTCTATTTAACATAGGACTGGGAGTCTTAGCCAGGACATTCAGACAAGAAAAGAAATAAAATGTTCAAATCAGAAAGGAAGAAGTAAAATGACCTCTGTTTATAGATGACAAGATCTTGTGTGTAAGAAACCCTAATGACTCCACATAAAACCAGTTAGAATTAAAAAGAAATTAAGCAAAGTTGCAGAATACAAAACCAACCAACAAGCAAACAAACAAAATGAATGCATTCTATATACTAACGATGAACTATCAAAATAGGAAATTAAGAAAACAATCCCATTTACAAAAGCATCAAAACAAATAAAATACTGAATATACTTAACTCAGAAGGTGAAAGATATGCACACTGCAAATTACAAAACAGAGCCTTCTCTGGCCCAGCACAATGGGGATGCCCCTTCCCATGCTTCTTCCACAGCCCATTTTCCTCCAGGCAGCTTACAACAAGTTGAATCCAGCTGCTCATTGAAACTGTCCTGCCTCCATCCAGAGACTATAGGTCAGAGGCTGCATCTGCCTCACCACATGTTCTTAGTTCCTAATGCAAGAGCACAGCAGGTTTGTAAGAAACACCTCTTCAGTCCTGGCTTCTCAACCTTGCACCAGTGGCACTTAGGGCTGGACGATGCTCTGTTGTGGGGTGTCCTGTGCACTGCAGGAGTTTAACAGCATCCCCGGCTCCTGCCAACCAGAAGCCTGTAGTCAGGACACCTGTGGTCAGCACAACCCCAACTCTCTCCAGGAATAGCTCACAGTCCTTTAGGGCCAAATCTGCACTGAAAATCATTGATTTAGGACAACAATGAGGGAATAAAGGAGGCCTGTTGAAATTGTCTTCATTGGTGACTCTTATTAAATAGCAAGAGACCACTTTTCCTTTGCTACATCTAAATAAATCTGAACACACGTGAGACCAAGGGAAATGTCAACCATCATATTTGTCCTATATACATCTTCACAGCTCTTGACAAAACCAAACAAAACCAAACTGACACAGAGGGTGTCTGACAACTTGCTTTCCTTCTTTGCCTCAGGCCACATCTACTTACGTCCTCCATTTCATGAGTATGGCTCCATCAAGCCATCTCCCTCTGCACTGCATACCACTGACAACATTTCTACCAAGCACCCCCGTCACCGCTATGTTCTGCCTTCTCGGCCTCTCTGACAAAGGCTCCCTGCTCCCTTATATCAGGGCTGGTTCTGTGGCCAGTCCAAAAGCCTCCACTCCTCTGTGCACAGGGCTGATCACACCGATGGTAGCAGGTACCAGTTCCTGAGTACCTCCGATGGGCCAGCACTGACCCACAGCACATATGCCTCATTTCACTCTGCCACAGCTCTGTGAGGTCATCTTATTGTTAATGAGGGAACTGAGGCTGAGACAGAGTTAGCAATTTGCCACAGGTCCCATAACTTGTACATGATAGTGGCAGAATTTGAGCCCAGCTCTTTCCGACTCAGTATCTTGGCATTTCATGGATGAGCGATGTGGTAAGAGCACCTGACAATGGGGCCTGATTGTGGGCACAACCAGAGGTGTAGGAAGCTTCTTCTACACGCCTGGGTTTTCCACTTCCTAGTGCCCCGTGCCCACCTGATCACACTTCTTCACATACAATACAGTCTCACTTCTTGTCACTGGAAGCTTGTAACAAAAAAAGAATCTCTTCTCCACTGTAGCCAAAAGGACCTTCCCAAAATGCTAATCAGGTCACAATGCCCCCTCCTCAGGTTCAAGTCAATGAATGATGTCTGTGGTAGGTCTTCTGCCTTCTTTTCTTGTTTCATTGTCTGCTCACTCCACAGGTCACCCAGAGCCTGCATTCAACTCCAATAACATCATGCCATTGATCCCAAACCCTTGACCTCTCCTTTGTCATTGCTCAAGTAGTACCTGTGGTCAGTGTGCTCTGACCTCCAACCTTGACTGTTTGTCTTGCAGTGCCCAAAACAGTATGTGGCACTGCTGAGAGGCCCTCAACAAAGGCCACTTGTTGAGATATGGGAATGAGTGGTTGGAATGCTTAGGAGTGGATTTTGAAATGGTGACCACAACCAAATTGAATGGCTGAGTCATAATTAACATCATTTTTTTCAATGTGCTTGATGTCTTTTGAAGAGACACTGTTTAATTATTGATAAATCTTCTTGGCCTCACAAAACAAAACAAAACAAAACAAAACAAAATGAAGAGCAATGGCTTGGAAATTGGACCAGATACTTACAGCTTATGATTTAGTCATATAATTTCTTCCACCTTGAAACATGAGTAACAAGAATTGAATCCTATTAGCAGGCTTGACATTTTTACAAGTCTTCCATTTCCTAGTGCCCAATGGAGAGAAAGGGCCAAGAGGAATGGATACAACACGCAATTGAAGCCTGTGATGTACTGGGTTCTGGCTAGGCATTTCATAATCTTTGCACATAAGGCAAATTGTTGTCAGTTGAATCTACATCATGATAGCCTAGCCCTGTGATGTCTATAGACAGTATCATTCTTTGTAAAATTGTCACCAACACTTTTGTGTGTAGGAGAAATGTAACTATCAGTCCTTTCAAACCCTTTGAGCCATGGTTAAGCTGCCTATGTCATCCTGGCTCATGGCGAACAGCTGAGTATATCACCTGAAGGATGAAATGGGCCTTGATTTCATCTTGCCAAGTAAGGGCTCAGAGAGGGAGAAAGCAGGAAGTCCTAGAGAGGAGTCCAAATGAATTTGGGTCACGTACTTAATGGACACCAAAGCTGTTTGGCAAGACCTGCCGAGGCCTTTGGTTCCTGACCTGAGCTTTTCCCACCTCTGATGCAGGATTTGTTCCAGGTTAACATCAGGAAGAAGGAGAACTGTGAGCTCCTGACTACAGGGCTCTCCCCCTGGAGCAGCATTTCTGACCTGAAACATCCTGGCCTTGATGGCAGTGCAGGAAGAATCCCCCAAGGTGGGAGACAAGGGCCATCTGCCAGAAGCATATGGTTATTTTGTGATCTGCTCCAAGCAGTGTACATCCTGGGTGGGAGGCAATGTTGAGCCATCAGCAATGCAGGCTTCTTTGGCTCATGAATATTGTTATCAACAATAATGTTGCCTTCCTGGTTAGACATGGGATGATGCACTTTTCTCTTATAAGAAACTCGTTAATTCCCTTAAGAGACACACTTTTAATAAACCTCATTGTTAGAACAGTTTTAGGTTCACAGCCAAACTGAGCAGGAGGTACAGCAATCTCCCTTATATCCTCTGGCCCCCTACACACTCAGTCTCCCTTGCTATCAATACCCGGCACCAGAGTGACACATGTGTTACAATTGATGAAGAGGCCATAGTGTAAGTTAGGGATCCCTCTTGGTGTTGTATGTTCCATGAGGCCAGACATGCAAAATGACATGTAAAATGACATGTATCCACTTATATAGTATCATACAGAGTAGCTTCGCTGCCCTCCAAATCCTCTGTGCTCTGCCTGTTCATTCCTTCACCCCATCCCCTGACTTCACTGATCTTTTTACTACCTTTATACTTTTTCCTTTTCAAGAACATCTCATAGTTGCAATCATGCAGTATATAGCCTTTTTCAGATTGGCTTCTTTCACTTAGTAATATGCATTTAGGCTTCCTCCATGTCTTTTCATGACTCAATAGCTCATTTCTTTTTAGCTCTGAATAACATTTCATGTACTGGGTGTGCCACAGTTTATTTATCCACTTATTTACTGAAAGATATCTTGGTCGCTTTCAAGTTTGGGCAAGTACAGAGAAAGCAGCTGCAAACATCCTTGTGCAGGTTCTTGTGTGGACATTAGTTTTCGTCTCCTTCGGATAAACACCAAGGAGCTTAATGACAGGACCATAAGTTCTTTCTCCTTTATTTCAGGAAGATCACAATCTCCTATTTTAATGAAAGGTGGAAGTCGTTAGAGGCTTCCTATGAAAACAGGTTTAGGAGTGATAGAACCAGATACCAAGCCTTGGAAAAGATAATACTATAGAGAATTTAAAATAATTAAAAATGATGAACTATTTTCAAAAACACTTGATCCATGATTCTAATGCTTAAAAACTCCATTCAAACTTTCTGAATTTTGAAAATAAAATTACTGAAATGAATGCCTTTGTCAAGTGGGATGCGTTCTCCCAAGACTGCAGACCTGTCCCAAGCCATCTGGCCTTTGGCTCGCTTGCCTGGATTGGCTGCAGGTTTTCCAGGGGCTCTTTGCATGGTGGGTCCTCATCTGCATGAACTAAGGGTGAACAATCGCAGCCCAGTTGGCAAGTAGTTTGGACTGAATAAGTAGCTGTGTTTTGAGTGGGAATGAGGGGCAGGCTCACATTTGCATCTGTGCTCGCACAAATGGTCATGCTTTCTTCAAGATTGCAGCCTAACAAGGCACTCCTGGTATTATCAGATACGTAATTTCACCAGTATTCTTGGCTCTGACAGCAGGATGAAGAATGGAGTGATCTGCCTTGCCAAGAACAGAGGGCTCTTGTGCTCTGTGGCTGACCAGGTCTGTTCCCTGGTGACCCTCTGATTTCTTAGTGGTTGACTCTCTCCTTGGGCTTATTCAAGAGCAATGACTGAAAACATCCCTAACCTGGTAGAGGAAATAGACATATAAGCCCAGAAAGCACAGAGAGTCCCAAACGAGGTGAATATAAAGAAGCCCACACCAAGATACATTATAATTAAAATGCCAAAAGTTAAAGACAAAGAGAGAATCTTAAAAGCAGCAAGAGAAAAGCAATTAGTTAGCTACAAGGAGACTCCCATAAGACCATCAGACAATTTCTCAACAGATACTTTGTAGATCAGAAGGGACTGGCAGACAATATTTAAAATGATCAAAAACAAAGACCTACAGTAACCAAGATTACTCTACCAAGCAAAGCTATTATTTAGAATCAAAGGACTGATAAAGAGCTTCCCAGACAAGAAAAAGCTAACAGAGTTCATTGACACCAATCCAGTATTTCAGGAAATGTTAGAAGGACTGTTTTAAGAAGAGGAAGAAGTAGAGATGTTTAAAAATCAACATATGAATAACAAATTGGCAATAACTACATATCTACCAATGATTAATTTGATGTAAATGGATTAAATGCTCTAATTAAAAAGCAGTGTGGCTGAGTTGCTGCCTACAAGAGACTCACTTCAGATCAAAAGGCACACACAACTGAAAATAAAGGGGTGAGCAAAGGTATTTGATGAAAATAGAAATTAAAAAAAAAAAAAAACCAAACCTGGGGTAGCAATACTTATACCAGACAAAATAGACTTTAAAACAATGTCTATAACAAGAGACAAAGAAGGACCCAGTAATCCCAATTTTGGGTATTAACCTAAAGAAACCCAAAACGCTACTTTGAAGGGACCTCTGCATCCATATGTTCATTGTGGCATTGTTTACAGTGGCCAGGATATGGAGGCAACCTGAGTGTCCATCAATGGATGAATGGATAAAGAAGAGGTGGTACTTATATACAATAGAATAGAACCCAGCCATAAAAAAGAAAGAAAAAAAGAAAAAAGAAAGAAAAGAAGGAAGGAAGGAAGGAAGGAAGGAAGGAAGGAAGGAAGGAAGAAGAACCTAGAGGATATTGTGTTGAGTGGAGTAAGTCAGACAGAGAAAGACAATTGTTATGTGTGGAATCTAGAGAACAGGATAAACAAACAACAGAAACAAGTTCATAAATACAGAGAGCATTTTGATGGTTGTCACATTGGGTGAAGAGGAGGTGATTGAGAGGTACAAATTGATAGTTACAAAATAGTCATGGGGATGTAGAATATAGCATGGGGGAATATAGTTAGGAGTATTGTAATAATTTTTTACAACGTCAGATGAGTACTGGTTTTATCAGGATGATTATGTCATAAGTTATATACATGTTTAATCAATGTGTTATACACCCAAAACTAATATACTATTGTACGTCAACTATAATTGGAAAAAATATATGTATAAATGTTTAGAAAAAAGTGCTTTCTCAATTTGAGGATTCATGTTTTTCACTAATTCCGGAAAAAATTCAACTTCATTATAAATCTTGCCTTTTTCACAATCTATTTTTATTCCACTGAAGTGCATTGAGACATAAATTGGGCCTTCTCACTCTATCCTCTATGTCTCTTAAGTATTCTGACATATTTTTAATTTCGTAATCTTACACTCTGTGTTTCAGGTAATTTCTTCCGATTTATCCTCCAAGGTTCCCAGTTCTCTCATCAGTGATATCAATATAGCTATCTAATCCTACCATTGAGTGTTACACTTCAAAAGTTACACTTTTCATTGATATTGCCAAAAGTCCCTGAGAAAGAGAAGGAAATCACCCAAGTAGACCCTTGAGTTAAGGGTAGGTAAAGACCCAGGCAAACGAATGCTGAGGTGTATTGAGCCTGTGCAGTTTTATTAGATAAGTCATCTTCCTCGAAGTCCTCTCTCCATGCCATACGGTCCTTTAGCCAGGAACATAGGCTCCCTCCAATCCAGTGGGTCTTTATGGGGAGCCATTTTCTCCCCAGAGGACACTGTGAAATATCTGGAGTTACTTTTTATTTTCTACTGGAGAGAGAGGAGCACTCCTGGCATCTAGTGGATAGAGGCCACAGAGGCTGTTAAACATCCCACAGTGAACAGCATGGCTCCCACCTCCACCCTCAATGAACCCAGCCTAAAATATCAACAGAGCTAAGGTCTAGAAACCTTGCCCTAACCTAACCAGTTAGCATGTGTTAAAGACCGCTAAGCTTGAACATGATTCTTTTCCTGTGTGCTTATGTGAGCTCATTCATAACCTCTGATTTAGCTAAGAGTTGGTTGTGTTCATCGAGGCTGTACCTGTGTCCTTGCATTCATTATGCCAGCATTTTCCCCTGCTTTTGAGTTTTGACAGGATATGTACAGAATATGCTAGTCTACAGATTTAAGGAAGTTTACAGCTTCAAAAAATAGGTTGCAGAACAGAGCAGAAGATGAGAATATAAGCTTCAGGCACACAAATATTTTTTATTTTAAATGACTAGATGGTAGCAATAATATCATGTGTACATAAAAGTTTCTTCAGGAAAACTATTGCCAGCTATTCCAAAGAGTACGCCCTTCTTTCAGGCCTTCTGTTTTGAAATTGTGACCCCAGGCATAGGCATCACTGACTACACTGCCTGATAAAATCTATATCATAGGAGAAAACAATGGCACTTATCAGTGATAAGATGCCTGTTGTGATTCCTACTGGGAACACATAGGACATGTGTTTCTGTTTTACCATTTCTTTTCCAACAGGAAAGTTAGGTGGGAAGTCAAAGGTGCTTTGACCATAAAATTCCACAGTGAAATTCCAGATCACTGTAAGGAGGGTACAACCACAGCTAAAGAAAAGCAATGAGGCAGAGATACTGTAATACATTTTGCGGAATTCTTGGTATGGGCCATTAATGTAAGTGACAAAAAATGCCAATGAGCAAAAAACCAACGTGGCTGACTTTATAGCGTTTGCCAACAGTATCAGCCCCTGCCCATAGTAAATTTCATTCGAAATGACCCAGCTCTCATTGATTCTGAAGGACCTGGGAAACTCATTCATGGAGCCAGATATGTTAACAACTTTCAAATAGACAGTGTCCCAAAGTCCAAAAAACACAATGGGATAATCTTTGCTGTCCAACTCCCACACGCGCCAGGATCTACTGTTGGCTATGCCTATTCCCAGGGCCCAGCTCAGATAACTCAACAAGACACCCATCACTTCGTAGTACAAGCGCTTCCAATCAGGGTGACTGAAGATGAGGTGGAGACATCATGAAGTCAAGCCAGGAACACCAGAGAGAAAAAAGAAACAGAATGAATGAGTCACATTTAGAGGGTGCTAAATAGTTACAAGTTGTCTTTCTTGTCTAAAAGTTATATTTAAGTGTTTTACATATGTATTGGTCTTCAATTAGAGTTCTAAATAGTTAATGTAAAGATAAAAAATGTGGAGAAATCTATGACCACTGTGGAAGTATTAATTTACAAGGCATTTTTGGAACACAGCTTGACAATATCTTTCAAAAGTTAAAATGTTCATTCCTCTTCCCAACAAATTCGATTCCTGGAATTAATACTGAAGTATTTATAAGAGTTGTAAAAATGTATGTGGAGAGATGTTAGTGTCAGCACCACTTATCATAGTGAAAAATTGGAGATAACCCAAAAGTGAACAGAGTATGTTTTAAATTATGGTACCTACAGAATTATAGTGGAATATTACATGGCTGTTACCAAAAACGAGCTGTCCAAAAAAATTTCTGTACTTACCAAAGAAAGCAAAAGAAGTAATACATGTGATATGACCATTTGTGTCTAAAGAAAGACAGATACAATTTTCCTCATATATACAAATAGATATGTGCATACTTTAAAAAAAAAACTTTAAAAGATGTACACAGAAAGTCATTCGAGGTAGATCAGTTGAGAGGGGTAGAGATTTCCATTCTCAATGACATGTTTTTCTGTAATTTCTAAGGTTTTTAATGAAAAACACACTTATTGTTATCATCAAAAATAAATATGACCTTGAAGATCTATAATATTTCTCACACAAGAAATCATGTCGGTTTCTTTTTTCAACCATCACCTGCTCAAAATTCCACTTTAGATGTTCTTTTCTTTCAGATGCAACTTAAAAATATCCTGATGTATTTTGTATCAAAAATATTTTCTATGAAGCAAAATCTAGATTGTAGACCGACATATTTGGATCTCTTTTCAATTCAAATCCTTGGGAGCAAATGGCAGGGCTAATCTGAAAACAATGTTCCCAAGGCTTCTCCTTCTGTTCATTAGCATAAGGGAATGAGGAGGTCACTCAGAGTGGATGCCATAGGCAACTGCCAATGCAGAAGATTTTAGGGACCTCCAACATACACCTCCTTTCTGTAAAGACTGATATTCACAATCTTCTGGAGATTGTGCCCTCTAACTGCATGAGGCCAGCAGTGTTACTACTTGGGAATTTCCATTGCCAATGTGTGGTGGGATGATGGCCAGTATGATTACATCACTCTGTGGGAATAATAACTCCTTGCCACTAGAGGGCTAAAGGAATGGAACTCAGGACCAGTGAGTTTTTATGGAGTGAGGAAATTGAGGAAAATGTTATATGGAAAATGCGCCTGTTTAGGGACGTTTTGGTGGGTCTACATTTGCAACAAGTGGGGTGGGGGCACATTAGTCCTGAAGACCAAATTTGAAAGACTCCACATACCTCATTTTAAAATTTACCGATTGGCCATGTAGAAGGATTCAAGAGTTGAGCCTATGGAGAATGGCAGATAGTCTTTGTAGCAACAGGAAATGTTGAACAGGAAGGGGAAAAGATCCAGTCAAAATCTAACAATTCATAAAGACAGATGAACCACCTACAGTAAAAGAGGTATGGTTAGGTAGAGTTTTGGACTCTAAACAAAGCCCAACAAATCCCTGCCTCTCGCCAAAGATGTCTTACATGTGGATCTTGTGCTTTGTACAGGGCATGTCCTATCTCAAGCTCCCTAAGAATAGTCACACATTTAGTCCTCATCACAGCCCACTGATAAATGTGTAATTATGATTCCCATTTTATAGACAAGGGAACTGAGTACAGAGAGTTATGTAACTTACTCAAGGTAGTATCAATACAAATGGCAAAGCCAGGCTCCTAAGCCCTTACTATTGACACAGTGTTTGCTGGCTCTCCTAATACAGGGTGGTATTTATTCACAGCAAAATGTATCAACATCCCAGATAGAAAAAAGCTGAAGGAGTTCATCACTACCAAACCAGTATTACAAAAAAAAAAAAAAAAAAAAAAAGTTAAAGGGACTTCTGAAAAAAAGAAGAAGGAAAAAATTAAAAAAAAGAATAAGAAAATATTGCAAAGAAAAAAATTCTCACTTACAAAAGGAAACATAATAAAAGCAGAGGATTAACTAACGTTAAATCTAGTTAAAAGATTAAAAGGCAAAGATAAAAAGATCACGTTTAATAACAACAGTACATTAAGTGGTACACACAAACACACAGACATAAACAAGTAAAAAAACAATGACAAAAGCATAAATATGGAGGGGGAGAGTGAAAATGGTAGTGATTTTAGAATGTGTTTGAATTTAAGCAGCCATCAACTTTTTATAGACTGCTATAAACAGAGCTTGGTACATATGAAACACATGAAAACTACAAACCAAAAAGCTATAATAGAGATATACAAGAAATAAAGGGAAAAGTATCCAAACACAACACTGCAGGAAGTCATCAACATCCAAGAGGAGAGAGCAAGAGAATAAGAAGGAAACAGACAAAGAAAAAGCCATTGGAAAACAATAAGATGCCAATAATCACATACCTATCAATAATTACTTTAATGTAAATGGATTGAATACTCCAATTGAAAGGCAATTGGATAAAGAAGTGGTACATATATACAATGGAATATTACTCAGCCATAAAAAGAATGAGATGTTACCATTCGCAACAACACTGATGGACCTAGAGGGTATTACACTGATAAGTCAGAAAGACAAATATATGATTTCACTTACATGAGCAATTTAAAGAATAAAATTAATAAATAAACATAGCAAACTTACAGGCAGAGAACAAACTAATGGTTGCCAGATGGGAAGAGGGTTAAGGGGCTGGGTGAAGAGGTGAAGGAATCAAGAAGTGTAAATTGGAGGAAGACCGGTCATGATGGTATAGAAGGTAGATGCTGTGCATGCTTCCTCTTGGACCATGGCAAAATTATAAAGAAACTACAGAGCAATCATCACTGGGTGTTGTCCAAGGTCTGCCAGAAGAGAAGTCATACTACTGGAGACATACATAAGAGGCCACCTCTAGGCTGGTAGGAGGGGCAGAGATGTCCAACAGTCTGGTCTCACAACCATGTGTGATGATTCAGAATCAGGAGGGGTCTTGGCTGCACACTGGGCTCCTCAGCCCAGGGTTCCAGTGCTGGGAAGAGAAGTCTCCACAACTCCTGGCTGTGAAAAACCAGCAGAGATTGTAGATAAGTGAGACAGAGGGCAGCTGAAATCACAAATGTTCCTCTTAAAGGGCCCATGCTTGGACTTACTTGCTGATGAACTCACTCACCCTGAGTTCCAGCATTGGGGCAGCTGCTTGAGGAGTGCCAGGGACTTATGAGAAGACATTAAGTTGTTGGTCTTCAGGGTGAGGGCTTGGAGGGGTGGCTTTCTCCTGGACAGAAGTACTGGCAGTATCCATTGCTCCTTAGCTGGTCCCTCCCCACTCCCAGAATGCAACGCAGAAATCCTCCATATCTGAGTCTCCGTCAACCTAGTTAACACAGGTCGCTCCATCTGGGTGATTTCCTGAGACTCTGCCTCTCCCAACTTGTGTCCCAACAAAGCTGCCTCTAGTGGCTTATTTCATACAAATGGTCTGTCTTGGCTCATGTTGTGGACTTTCCTAAACTCTCTCAAAGGCTCACAAAATCCAAAAAAGCAGAGTCTGGCCTCAGCATGGCCTGTGCCTCTTGCTGAGCAGCTCCAAGTCCAGCGTTAGCAGCAGCCAGCTTTGGTTTCTGGCTTGGCCTCTCGATGCACCTATACACCCAGCATAAGGGGCAGCCATTTGTGGATTGTTTGCTGACTCTTACCAGGTGGCCCTGGAAGTGTACAGGCTGCAGCTAAACTTGGCCTACAGCTGGGCCCCTCCCAGAAGGCCCTTGGGCCAGCATACCTGGTGGCCTGCTTTGACTGGCAATGGAGCTGGAGCACCAGCCAGAGCTGAATCTGAGAAGGACATGCCTGAAGGGAAGATTAGGCAGGCATTAGAGCCCTGCTAAAGTGAATCCTGCTCTATAAGGTTAGCTCCTCACCAGCCAATCCTCATAACCAATCAGCCCAAGGATCAATCCCTTCCATTGAAGTGCAAACTGGTACCAAGTCTCAATTACATCAGAAGGGAACACAAAACCCATAGAAGGGACACACATTGAGGATCTCATTCAGGTGATCGAAGAAGGCAGTATCATAGGGCCCCTGGTAGATAAAGCCATCCTACTAAGACTGGGAGGTTTAGGAACCCTACCTTATAAATAGAAACAAATACAAGGAGGCAGCCAAAATGGGGAGACAAAGAGACAAGTTCCACAAGAAAGAACAGAACAAAGTTCCAGAAGAACTAAACAAAATGGAGCCAAACAATCTACCAGATACATAGTTCAAAACACTGGCTATAAGGATGCTCAAGAAACTTAGGGGAAGAGTAGATGACCTCAGGAAGAACATTAACAAAGAGATAGAAAGCATAAAAATCAAGATGGAAAACATAATGGGGGAATAATCAGAAATGAAGAATACAATGTCTGAGATGAAGAGTACATTAGAGGGAATCAACAGATAGGATAAAACAGAGGATAGGGTAGAGAAGGAAACCCAATCACAACAGCAACAAGAAAAAAAAAAGGAGAGAGAGAGAATAGTTTAAGGGGCCTCTGGGACAACAGGAAGTGCAACATTTGCATCATAGGGGTACCAGAAGAAGAAGAGAGAAAAGAATTGAAAAACTATTTCAAGAAATAATGACAGAAAACTTTCCTAACCCAGTGAAGGTAATAGACAAACAAGCCCAGGAAGCACAGAGTGCCAAGCAGGATGAACCCAAACAGGCCCATACCAAGATACATCATAATGAAAATGCTAAAGGTTAAAGACAAAGAGAGAATCTTAAAAGCAGCAAGAGAAAAGTAATTTAATTACGACAAGGTAGCTCCCATAATACTGTCAGCTGATTTCTCAACAGAAACTTCGCAGGCCAGAAGAACTTCATACAAAATATTCAAAATGATGAAAAGCCATGACCTAAGACCAAGATTACTTCATCTAGAAAAGCTATTGTTAGAACTGACGAACAGATAAAGAGCTTCCCAGACCAGAAAAAGCTAAAGGAATTTATTACTACCAAGCTAGTATTACAGGAAAGGTTGGAAAGAGTTTAAGAAGAAAAAAATATGTATCAAAAATAATTGAATGAATGAATTAATTAATAAAATACATGAATAAAGAATGGCAATAACTACATATCTATCAACAAATACTTCAAATGAAAAAGAATTCAGTGCTCCAATCAAAAGATAGGGTAGATGAATGGACAAGAAAACAAGACCCTTACATATGCTGCCTACAAGAGACTCACTTCAGATTAAAAGACACACACAGACTAAAAGTAATGGGATGGAAGAAGATATTTCATGATGGACCTAAAGGGTACTGTGCTAAGTGGAGTAAGTCAGATAGAAAAAGACAAATGCCATATGATTTCACGTACATGTGGAATCTAAAAACAAAACAAAAGAAAAACAAACTACAATACAGAACGAAACTAATCAAACAAGAGAATACTCTGAAGATTACCAGATAGAAAAGGGATTGGGATAGGTGAAAAAGCGGGAAGGGATTAAGAAGTACAAAATGATAGTTACAAAATAGTCAGGAAGATATAAAGTATAGCATAATAAGAAATATAGCCAATAATATATGCGATAACTATGTATGGTTTCAGACAGATACTAGTTTTATTGAAGTAATCACTTCCTGAGTTATACAAATGTCTAATCACTATGTTGTACACGTGAAACTAAGATAATATTGTATGCCAACTGTAATTGAAAATTTGTAAAAAATCTTTTTAAAGAGAATCAACAAATATACAAAGCCCATGTCAGTTATAATAATAGACAGATGGGGTCTTCTCTATGTCCCAATAAATAATGAAATCAAATCTTGAAGGATAGCAGAATATAGGGATATAGAAATATTTGCATCCCCATCTTCTTTTCTCAGTATGGCTGAAGACCTTCTAAAAGCTCATATTTTAATCAACAACAACAGAAAAATTACAAGTATTGACAAAGATGTGGAGAATTTGGAATCACTGTGCATTGCTGCTGGGAATATTAAATGGTACAGCTGCTGTGGAAAATGGTACAGTGCAAATAAAGAAGAAACAAAAAGAAAAAAAAAGAATAGAAAATGGTCCAGTGATTTCTGAAAGAATTATACGTAGAATCACCACTTCTGGCTGGTCATACACCCGAAGGAAGAGAAACTAAGGATTCAAACAGGTATTTGCATATCCATGTTCACAACAGCATCATTCACAATAGCCAAGAGGTGGAAACAGCAATATGTCCATCGATGGATGAATGGATAAACAAAATGGGGTGTATCTACACAATGAAACATTCATTATTCAGTCTTTAATAAAAAGGGGATTCTGATATATGCTACAACATGAATGAATCTTAAAGACATTATGCTGAGTGAAACAAGGCAGACACAAAAGGACAATACTAGATGATTTTATTTAAATGAAGACCCTGAAGGAGTCAAACTCATAGAGACAGAAAGCACAACAGTGGTTGCCAGGGGCTAGGTGTGGGGGTGGAGGTATAGGGAGTTAGGGTTCAAGAGAGACAATGTTTCAGTTTGGGAAGTTGAGAAAGTTCTGGAGATGGATGGTGGCAATGGTTACACAATCATGTCAATGTCTTTGATGCCGCTAATCTGTACACTTAAAAATGGTTACAGTAGTAAATTGTATGCTATGTATATTTTACCATGATTAACAAGTATCTCAGAATGGCACATGCTTTATAAAGAGCTAAGATGTGTTCTAAATTTACTGAAGCAATGAGACTCTGTGGTTTGGCAATCCCATTACTTTCATTTCTAGGGCATACATTAGCCATTTGCTTCCCACACTCAAACTCAGTCATGTCCCTCTTTCATGTAAATAGAGATGGGATGGCAGACATGCTATTACCCAATGTTGTGAGTTATAATGGATATTCTGAGTGATACTCAGATGGTCTCAGTTAAAAAATCCACTAGCACAGAGGCTAGTAGACCAGGCTGAAATGGGATGATGGTAGTTTATGTTACAATAAAATTGGGATGATGGCAATTTATGTTACAATAAAGGTGACCTGGGCTTACCTCTTTTGTAGAACCATCCAATGACATTTAACCTCTTTGCAAGAAGATGAAATGATTAAAGGTAACCCCCTAGAAATCCCAAGGCTCTCCTTAACCAGGCCAAACAACCACAATGTTCCCCAACAAATAAAAAAAGTCAGGAGGAGTATTCCTAGTACAAAGAAATACCAGTAACTGCCAAGTTGTAACAGAAACATGTCAATCAAAATATTCTTATGTTTCCATGAGTACCAGGCCCAGTCAGTTAGACTTCTAACTGACCAGAGATGCTTTAAAGGGCCAGCGGCCAGAGCGTGGAACACCTCTTGAAGAGCTGACAAGTCTTTTTAGCATAGAAATGTATTTGCTGAGGTCTTAGACAAAAAAGTCACTGTAATTCATGAGAGTCCTAAGTAGGAACACTGTCAAAAGGGCCATAGCCATTGTAAGGAAGACACGTCATGATGGGAGCCAAGATCAGGGCCATCAGAAATGTGCTTTCTTAAGTGTCCTTGGACAGGGAGCCATGAGTCAATATTGACAGAAGTCCTCTTGTGTGGCTGTGTTGTGTTTTAGTTGAAAAGGTCAATTCCCTTCTTAGATCCTCTATTCTACCTTAAATATGGCTGTCACCTGACTATGCTTGCAGTTGTAAATTTATACAGTTTTGGTATAAGACTCCATTCTAGAAACTCACACACAAGAAACATGAGCCAGAAATAGAAGTGGACAGAGAGGAGAGAAAAGGGTAGATGTGGAATAGTAAATAGGGAGAAAGTGGGAGAAACTTGTGGTTTTATTTTTATCTTTTACTCATTTTGGTTTTATATTTTAGTTGTATTGTTGTAGGATTCTCGAACAGAGAGACAGGACACCAAGGCTATAAGCAGGAAGCAGCATTTATTGATGCCCGCACCAGGTCAGCAGATTCTTATCAAAAAGCAGAGCCCCGATTGTAACATAACAGGCAGTTTTATACAGTCTTGTTACTTCTACACAGCTATAGATATAAGGAAGAGCATTGATTGATTGACAAGCTATGAGAAAACTAATGTTAGCAGGAGAGTCCTTGGAAGGGAGCAGTGGGGGAGGGCAGTCAAGAACGAACTGGTTCAAGCAGGAAATAGGCAGTGTCAGGCTGCCACAGTATAATTTACAAAGAGTAAAATGTATCAATCTTAAGTGTGTAGCTCAAGGGATTTTTACAGAAGTCTCCCCCTGTGACCTCCACTAAATTCAAGAAATAGAATATTCCTGTCTCCCAAAGGTTCTTTCATGCCTCTTGCTAATCACTAGATAAGAGTGCCTGATCCCTCACACCTCACCAAAACTGTGAGCTTTTGTTTCTTTTGCTCAGCATGTTTTTGAGAGTCATCTGTGTTTTTCTTTAATATATATTTTTTAATTTTTCGATTACAGTTGGCATACATTATTATATTAGTTTCAGGCATACATCATAGTGATTCGACATTTACATAACTTATGAAGTGATTGCCCCAATAATTTAGTAACTATCTGACACTATACAAATTTATAACAATATTAACTGCATTTCTTAGGCTGTCCTTAAGATCCCTCATGACTGTTTTGTAACTACCAATCTGAACTTCTTAATCCTTTCCTCTTTTTCACCCATCCTTCTAACCCCCTTCCACCTGTCAACCATCATAATGTTCTCTGTCTTTGAGTTTGTTTCTGTTGTGTTAGTTTATTTTGTTCTTTAGGTTACACCTGTGAGTGAAATCATATGGCATTTGTCTTTCTCTCACTTACTCCAATCAGCACAATACCCTCTAGGTCCAACCATGTTGTTGTAGATGGCAACATTTCTTTCTTTCTCTCTCTCTCTCTCTCTCTCTCTCTCTCTCTCTCTCTCTCTCTCTCTTCTTCTCTCTTCTCTCTTCTCTTCTCTTTCTTTCTTTCTTTCTTTTTAATGGCTTAGTCATATTTTATTGTATAAATTCTTTGTTCATTCCTTCATTGAGGGACACCCAGGTATCATCCATATTTTGACTATTGTAAATGATGCTACAATAAATATATGGATTCACATGTCTCTTCAAAGTAAGTAGTGTTTTGGGTTTCTTCAGATAAATACCCAAAAGTACAACCATCACCACCACATTCATCCCCATAACTCTTCATCTGGTAAAAATAGAACTCTGTACCCATTAAACAATAATTCTCCATTCTCCTCCTTACTCGAACCCCTGACAACCACCATGATACTTTTTGTTTTTATGATTTTGACTACTTTAAGTATCCATATAAGTAGAATCATACAGTATTTGTCTTTTTGTGATTGGCTTATTTCACTTAGCATAATGTCCTCAAGATTCACCCATTTTGTAGCATATGTCAGCATTTCCTTTCTTTTCAAGACTGAATAATATTCTACTGTATGTGGAATATTATTTCACATTTTGCTTATCCATTGATCACTGATGGACACTTGGGTTGCTTCTGTGTTTTAGCTATTATAAACAATTTTTCTATAAACATGGATATACAGATAACTCTTCAAGGAACTCCTTTTATTTTTTGAAGTATATACCTGGAAATGGAATTGCTGGATTATATGATAATTCTATTTTTATTTTTTTGCAGAACTGTCATAGTGTTTTCTGCAGCAGCTGTACCATTTTACATTCCCACCAACAGTGCACAAGGGTTTCAGTTTCTCCAAATTCCCGCTAATACTTGTCGTTCTCTGGTGTTTTTGTTTGGTTGGTTGGTTGGTTTTGCTAGTAGCCATCCTAATGTGTATAAGGTGGTATCTCATAGTTTTCTATTTACGTCCCAAATGATTAGTGATGTTGAGCATCTTTTCATGTGCTTATTGGTCATTTGGAGAAATGTTTATTCAAGTGCTTTGCCTATTTTTTAATTGAGTTGCTTGTTTTTTGTCATTGTTGTTGAGTTTTAGAAGTTCTCTATATTTTCTGGATATTAATCCCTTATCAGGTATATGATCTGCAAATATTTTATTTTCTTCCATTCTGTGAGCTGCCTTTTTACTCTGTGGATAGTGTCCTTCCTTCCTTCCTTCCTTCCTTCCTTCCTTCCTTCCTTCCTTCCTTCCTTCCTTCCTTCCTTCCTTCCTTCCTTCCTTCCTTCCTTTCTTTCCTTCTTTCTTTCCTTTTCTTTTTTTTCTTTCTTTTTTTGGTTTTGTTTTTTCTCTCTCTCTCTTTCTCTTTTTTTTTTTTTGTGACAGAGATATTTGGGGAGCAAGAAAATATGGTTCATAGGTCCTGTTCCATCCAACTGTGGTGGTCATTGGGTAAACTATAATTAAATCTGTACACAGCCTCTCCCAGTAGTTGCTCTGAACTGATTACTGATAACGTGTAAAATTCTACTCCTGGAGGAAACCAGCATTTTGACTAAGTGTTCTCAGCCTCAAATTGAATAGCCTAGCCCTTCCTTTTTGTCAATGGGACAAAGATTTCTGTGGTTTATCCATGTCTTTTACTACCATATGGAATGGTGGTAAGAAACCATGAACTCTGGAGGCAGAGATAACTGATTTCAAGCTTCATTCCTGCACTGTTACTCAGTATTACATTGGATGCAGGCTAATTAATGTCTCTGAGTCTCAATCTCCCTATGTATAAAGTGGGAATATTAGTGCAACCTTCAAAATTTATTGTGAGGATGAATTAAAATAACGAACATGACATTATAAGCAGCTATTTATTTATGTATAGCTATTTATATACATATAAATAAATGTTCATTGATTTATATATCCTAGTATACCTAATGTGCCAAATTAAGGCCATTATCCTGACTGAAGAGATTTGAGACAAAAGTGAGAGAAATTATTAAATACTAGCATTTTTTTGGTAGTGTCTTTTGATGCACAAAATGTTTTAATTGTTGTGAAGTCCAGTTTATCTGTTTTTTTGCTATTCATGCCTTTGGTGTCATATCCAAGAAATCATTGGCAAATCCAGTGTTGTGACAATTTTGTCCAATGTTTTCTTCTAAGAGTTTTATAGTTTGGGTCTTACATTTAGGTCCTTGATCCATTCTGTGTTAGTTTTATATATGGATTAGGTAAGGGTCAAATGCCATTCTTTTGCATGGGGATATCTAGATTTCTCAGCACCACTTGTTTAAAAGCTGTCTGTTCCCCATTGAATGGTCTTGGTATTCTTGGAAAAATAATTTGACCAAATATATGAAGTTTATTACTGGGCTTTTTATTTTATGTCCTTGGTCTACATGTCTGTCTTTATGCCAGTACCACAGTGTTTTGATTACTTTGTTGTCAGTTTTGAAATCAAGAAGTATAAGTCCTCCAGTTTTTTTTTTTAATTGTTTTGGCTATATGGTGTCCCATAAGGTTCCATATGAATTTTAGAATGAGTTCTTATATTTTGGCAAAAGAAGGTCATTGGGGTTTTGGTAGGGGTTGCATTGAATCTGTAGGGTAGTATTAGAGTAGTATGGACATTTTAACAATATTTAGTCTTCCAATCCATGAACCTGGGATGTGTTTCCATTTAGTATGCCTTTTTAGAATTTCTTTCAGCAGTGTTTTATAGATTTCATTGTAAAAGTCTTTCACCTCCTTGATTAAGTTAATTTTAAGCATTTTTCTCTCGTGATGCTGTTATAAATGAAATTGTTTTTGAAATTTTCCTTTATAGGTTGTTCATTATTTGTTTATAGAAAAGCAACCAATTTTTGTGTGTTGACCTTATGTCCTGCTACTTTGCTGAATTTATTTGTTTGTATGTTTGTTTTAATAGTTATTTTGTGGACACTTTAAGGTTTTCTACATATGATATTATCGGCAAACAGATAATCTTGCTTCTTCCATTCCAATTTGGGCGCCTTTTATTTTTCTTACCTAATTACCCTCACTAGAAGTTCCAGTACTATGTTGAACAGAAGTAATGAAAGCAGGCATACTTGCCTTGTTCATGATTTAGAAGAAAAATTTTCAGCCTTTCACCATTAAGTTTGTTATTTTCTGAGGGTTTTTCATGTATTACTTTTAATAATATTTTGTTCCTTTATATTGCCAAATAATATCCATTATGTGATATACCATTTATCATATTCATTCATCAACTGATGGACATTTGACTTTATTCCACCTTCTTACTATGATGAATAATTTTGCCATGAATATTCATGTATAGGTTTTTGAGTAGACATGTTTTTCTTTCTCTTGGGTGTATACCTAGGAGTAGAATTGCTGGGTCATATGATAACTTTATGTTTAATTTTTTGAGGAATTGCCAAGTAGTTTTTCCAAAGTGGCTGTACCATTTAAAATTTGACATTTCCACTAATAATGTACAATGGTTCCAAAATTCACATTCTTGCCAACACTTGTTACTATCTTTTTATTACAGACATCTTGCTGATTATGAAGTGTATCTCTTTGTGGTTCTGTTATAGTTTCCTTCTTTTTAAAGTTGAAAGTTTCTCATTGCTATCTGACTTCAAACTAAATTTAGGCTATGTAAAAACATCATTAGTACAACTGTTTCAAGTGAATGTTAAAGATTTAAACTAATCTAAGGTAGAAACCTTCTGTTGACTCTGTTTTTTTTCCATATCTATCTTTCTATATCTCTCTTAACTTCTTTTCAAGTTGGCCCTGGGAAAAGAAGTGAATGAGTACTTAGAGGGATTTAATTTTATCTATAATGATTTTTTTTTTTTTTTTTGAAGAAGAAGAAGAAAAGGAGGGAAAACATTTGAGGCATGTGTTAGAAAATATTAACATTTATTTAAGTGGCAGGTACATGTGTAGCTATTATAACAGCTCATGTACTGTTCTATATTCTAAATTTTTCAGAATTTTTTAACTGAAAAAAGAGCAAAGGACACGATAGGCATTTTATCTCCCATAAAATACAAATGGCCAATAACAATGAAAAGATACTCAATCTCACTCATAAATTTAAGAACGCATATTAAAACATGATTAATTGTTTTCACCTTCATTAACAAAGATTTAGAATTTGGAGATAATATAGATGAAGATGGAGGAGATAGGATCTCTCTTACATCATTAACACAACTATTTGGAGGAGCAAGTAAGCAATAACTATCAAAATTTTCGAGTTACATGCTCTTCCATCAGGTAATTCCACTCTAAAAAAATTATCTCTAGGTGGTCTCAACCAAGTCACAAAAATGTATTAGGGTTTTTATTCCAACATGTGGTAGCAGGAAACTGGCAGCAACTCAAATACTCTTTATTGGGGAAATTTAGAGAGCGGTCTAAAATAAATTAATTGAAATGCAAGTTATAACAGTATGTATCTAGTAAGATCATGATTCTTTTTAGATACGTGTGTGGTGTGTGTGTGTGTGTGTGTGTGTGTGTGTGTGTAGCCTCTGAAGAGTAAGTCCTGAGAAATTAGAATGGCAACATTTACTTTACTTCTCTGTAGTATTTTACTTTATTTCTATGAGTGTTCTTTAAATTTTTTTGTTAGTTTCAAGTATACTGTACATTGGTTAGAACTTTATAAGGTTTATAAAACTATCCCCCTAATATTTTTATAAACTTTAAAAAAATGTAGTTAACTTAAATATATTCAGTTTTTAAGAGAACAGTTAGCAAATAATGTTTTTTTTAAAGGTAGGATTCTGTCTCTGCCCCTCTCACACTCCCACTCAGTAGGCTTATTCAGCTATCCCCATGCACTCACATTATACATCAATGATTCAACCCATTCTTCCTACCATCTCCTATATCTCAGGTCCGAAAAATCCAATAAATCTTGACAAACTTCTTTTCCCTCATCATTCACATCTCGGTGGTCACTGTGATAGATTCTACCCCCACCAAAGTCATATTCCTTTCTTCTCTTTCCTTCCTCAAGCATAACCTTTGTTTTTCTCTAACCTATAATACTAAAGAGGCTTAAAACTGGTCCCTGAATCTCTCATCTCTCCTCCTTATAATGAATCATCAGTGTCACCAGAGGTACCTCAAAAGCTTTTTATTGTTGCCTACTACTGTGGTATAAAATTTCAATCCTCAAATATTTATTACTAGTAAATATTTACTGAATACCTGTAATATGCCCGGTACCATGTTAAACTCTTAAGATATAATTGCTGAGTAGATACAGACTCAGTAATACTCTCCTGGGGTTTCTAGTCTATGGATACTTTACATGACAAGGTCCTATTCACCCTACTTCATCTGTTCAGCCTCAGATCTCACCACTCTCCTCACCCCGTGAGAGTCCTCATTCTATAGTAACACTACACTATTTACTGTTACAGATCCATCAATGTGTCTTAAAGTATGGTTTGTAGATATGAACACACGTCTGTGCTTGGAGGTGAGGAAGCTGAATTTTTAACATGTACCCCAAGTAATTCTTGTTATTTAGATCATATGTGCTTTCACATTAGCATACCATTGTTCATACAGTTCCCTCTACTTCTCTCCATCCTCTCTCTCCTGTACCTAAAATCCTCTTGTTTGCTTGACAAACTTCTGTTGGTCCTTCAAGATGTTGCTAAAATTCACCTCTTTTATTTAGCCTTTTTAGGCCATTCTTCTCTATACCTGTTGCCTTATCACTTAGAATTCTTTTGGCCTCAAGTTATAGAAACCACAACTCTTGACTGATTTAGACAGGAAGATGACTTATCATCTTACATAACAGAAAGTCCAGAGGTAGGGTAAGCATCAGAATTGATTGATATGGGAGTTTTCAATGTCATAAAACCCAGATTCTTTCCCTCTTTCCACTTTGCTGTCCATGGTAAAGATTCATCCTCAGGCTGTTAGTAAATGACTGCAGCAGTTCCTAGGATCACAGTTGGTCATGGCACAGTTGGTGTTCAGAGGAGGGAATTTTTGTTAGCAAGAAGTGGATGTCTCACATCTCACAGCCCAGAACTTGATACCACACCCATTCCTAAGCTAGTCACCACCAAGGGAACTGAGATTCATCTTGGCTGGGGTGGCTGCTGAGGGTTAACCACAATGACCACTGTGTTTGTTACCCAGTCTGAAATTTTTCTATCGTTCTCCATCTCCAATGCTGTCATCTTGTCCTTGCCCTCATGACCTTATATTCTACTGGCAGATAGAAGAACTCAAAAAAAGATAAAGTGGTGGGTAAATAAAATAGAAAGTGAAACACAGGTGGGTAGGGAGCCTTCTCTAGATAGGTGGTCAGGAAAGAAGTCTCTTGATGAGGTGACATTAAAGCCGCGAACTCAGATGATGAGAAAGCCAGCCGTGCAACAGTTAAAGTCCTCACTGTGGAAGAACAGCAGGCAGAAAAGCCCTGAAGTAGGAATACCTTTGTGGGTTTATTATGTGTGAAATAAAAGCTCTATAAATACAAGTACCTTGTCTGCTTTGTTCACCTCTGTATTCCAAGGTTCTGTCTGGCAACAGTGGAGAGATGGAAAAATGTGTGGAATATAGTAGGTCCTCAGTAAATATTTGTTGAATTAATAAATCCCCTGCAATAAAATAGATTGTCACCTCATAAAAGTTCCTATAGTACTTTATACTCTATGAAAATAGGATACTTTCATATTGTATTTGTGTACATTATCTGCTTCCTTCTGCCAACAGCTCTTTGAGAACATACATGATTCATCTTTGTTTTCCCCATTATTGACACATTGTCTAATCGCACTATAAGCCCTCCATGAATTTATAGTTGAACATGTAGCCCAAGTATTAAAATGAACTTTTTGTAAAATATACTTAAGTTTTTCAATTTTTTTTCTATGTAGGAATCCACAGAAATCTAAAACTCCTAAGAAAAAAAAATTTCTTGGGGAAAATCAGAGCTATATATAAAAAAAAATGTTTCCCATTGTCTTGTGGTTTAAACTTGTATCATAGACTTATGTGCCTACTTAAGCTGAGTTCTAATAGGAACAACAGTTGTGTTCATAAAAATTTGACAACTTTTCTACCTGTCATAGAAACCAAAATTACCTCCCTTTGAAATTCTCTAAGTGAAATAGAAATTATACATCCAATAATAACTTTCTCCTCTTCTAAAAAATTACCTAAGCAGAGGAGAATTTTAAATATGGAAAAGCAAACAATTATAATAACAAATTAAAAGGTAGATGGGTTCCACCTCCCAGAATTACTATTGATTACATTTTAACATGGATATCCTTTCAGACATAGCATGTGGTGCCCAAATTATACATAGGTTATATCTCTGACATGCTTCATAATTTAGACTGAATGTCTGTTAGAATCGTGTAGGTGACCCTAACACAATTATGCTTATATGACGTATTTTTTCCACAGTGAACACCATTATTGTTTTAGTATCTCTTAATAATACCAAAAATGATACTTGTAAATTAAATGATACTGTTTACTTAATAAAATTAATTATAAAGAGCATTAGTTATTTGTTAAGTTTCAAAAAGAGTATGGCAGTTACTGTGCCCCATCTCATTAATGAAAGAAGCCAGTCCTTTTAGAAAGCCTTCCATTGTCTGTGCCAGCAGACTATATAAAATCATCAATGGCATAAGACTGGTGAGTAAAACAGAGCAGCTATTGAGGGTATTACTCCATATAGTCACTGTAACAACACAGAGTTCTGTGTTAGAGGTTTATTAAAATTGCTTTTCAATCTTAGTGAGACACTTGCATGAATATGAGCTTACAGAACCTAGTTACTCCATTACCTATAAACAAAAATGGGATCATGTTTGGAATTATACAAGATTCAAATCTTGTCACACTGGCTATGTGACCTTACGTGTGATATTTAAATTCTCTGAACCTGGGTTTACTTACCTTAAAATGAACCTAGCGACTCCTGCCTCGTGTGGTCATTAGGACCATGAAGTGAAATAATGCATAGAGCATTTCTGTATACATACAGAATATAGAAAATCATCCATAGTTTGGTGGCTTGCCTTTCTCACTTAATCTGTCATGAATGTTTTCCATATTGATAGATCTGTATCTGCATTACGTAAATAGCTACCTAATGACAATTTCTGGCTAGTCTTTAATATAAGTCACTCTTGAGCAGCCTCTGGCAGAGTGATTTCTCTGGCACAGGCATTTCTTTAGTGCTGTGCAGTTTCCTTGGCCTCATTCCTCACAACCGTAATGCTTGGATCGTACAGGTGTTAATGGTTTGAGGATGCTGGGATTTTCTACGATGCAGTTGTGTTCCTGACTGAGCAGCTATCACATGCCAAGCACTGTAGGAATTACAAATTCCGTTTTCACAAACCAGAGGAGACCAAGGAACGACCCCTGAACACTCATGGCTCAACCAGGGCTGAAGTCTACCTGAGGCAAGTGCCATCATTTTCTGGAAGCAGTTTGGGGTCCAATAATTTATTATCTAATGATATGTTTTCTCATATGACCTTGTGAGATTTCCAGTGTTAATACGGCCCTTCGCTGCATTTTTTAAAGCATTTCTCTAAATATCTTGCAATCCTTTTGCTCAGGAAGTCAGCATTTGATATATTTAACTTCCTGGCTTCTAAACATCAGCAGCCTCTGAATACCACTCCGATGAGTGTGAGGAGGAGGTATAGCTGAAGTCAGCTCAGTGAGTCTTGAGTGGAGAGGGGACATGAAAAATACTCTGTTTTCCTCTACTCCAGCTCTACAGGACACTTGTGAAATTTTGCTGGGATCAGAATTTCCTGGGTAACATTTAAGAAGACTGAAATATAGTTTGTTGTGAAACAGCAGTAGCTGGCTGGCAAAAAGAGAAAAACATGTGATATGGAGGAGAAATTCAAATAACTATTAGATGTATACCTTCTTTTTTTGACTATGGTATATTCTGTCAACTTTGGCTGTACTACCATCATCATCATGGTCAAAAAGTGCTATACATATTAAATTGGCCTAATTTTATAATGTACTTGTTATGCTTGGCATTGAACAAAGAAAATAGTGTAGTCAATTTTCCAGGAATCTTTGATTGAAGACTCAAAACACAATTATTTCCTGAAGAGAAATTAATAATGTGCTTTGTCTCTTTAAGAGGGCAACTAGTATGGATCTGCCAATGCCCATGCGTTTCCGGCACTTAAAAAAGACTCCCAGGGAGGCAGTTGGTGTCTACAGGTCTGGTTAAAATTAGAGAATTATAGAAAAGTAATGATGTTTTCCAACATCAAAGTGTACCAAATACTGGAGTGGCCTTCCTCATTCAGTAAGTGAGGTTTTATAGGTACTATTAATTACAGCTGATGTCCTGGGATCCTGCAGCTCTTGTATTGAACAAAGAATTTAACATAATAGACATTACAATATTGCTACTTCTAGTGGGCTACAGAATGGAAGAATTTTTAAACTTTGTCCATTTTTTAGAACAATTAATGTACTCAAATTATGTGGGTCCAGATTATTATTTTGTTCTTCCTTCAAGTGCCTATCCTTCTTGGGGAACTAACAGACCAGGAGATTTTATTCATTTATTCATGTATTCACACAGTTAACCTTATTGCAAAATTTGTGATTGATCCTTGTCTATCTTTATGTCCTAGGTCTCCCACCCATGGTCGAGGACTTTTTTATAAGAGAAACATTGATGTAGGTGTGATGGTAATCGAGTGTGCTGGCAATGTCATCTGTTCCATACAACAAAGAAGTGAGAAAAGTATTATGACAGCAAGGTGAATCTCATAATTTCTCTCTCCCAGTTCTTTTGTTTTATTGTAGAAAGTGGCCATCAATTGTAAATATAATCCCTGGATCAAATAATTATAGTGTATTTTATCAATTAGAAGATAGTTGTTGTTGTTGTTGTTTAACCTTTTAACATTGCTGAAATTCATAGTAGGCCCAGAAAAAGTTCATAATCCACTCTAAGCATTAGTACAAAAAGATATTCTATTCTTTGAAGGTTTTTTTTTTTTTCCTGATTGGATCCTAGAATCAAAAGCACATAGCAACACAATTTTTAGGTTTCTCTTTCCTGCAGAGACATTAAAAAACAAACAACAAACAAACAAAAACAAAAACAAAACAAAAACAAAAACAAAAATAGTAGTCTAGTGCCTGTAATCTAGGAATTCATCATGGAAGTATTTTAAGAGATGGAAGAAATCTGGAAATTGTACCAAAGAAACTTTGTTAATCAGTGGTTATAAGTCACATTAGAAAATGACTTGGAAATGTTCTCAAACCTCAGCTATAATCAATAACAAGTTCTTCTCCGTTCTCCTTCACATATAGGGCAAAGGTCGCTACATGTTTTGCATTGATGGCTCAGAGGTAATGGATACCGCCACACATGGAAATGTGACATGCTTCTTCAATCACTTATGTGAGCCTAACTGCTATCCTGGAATCATCAATATTGATGAACAGAAGCATGTCATCTCTGTCATGTACAAGATCTACCAAGGGGAGGAATTCACTTATGACTATAAGTTCCTCATTGAAGACACCAGCAACAAGCTACCGTGGTGTCAAGAAACGCCAGCAGTTCCTAAACTAAAGCTGCTCTTCTCTCTCCGTGTTGGTACCAGGACCCAGGGCTATCCAAAGCAATGCTGAAGGCCTTTTCCAGTAGCTAGGAGTTCCAGGATTGAGTGGGCACAGTTGCGGGCCTCTGTGATGGCTGAGCTCCCTCATGTCCCATATTCACATTATACATGTGGTCATAATGCTGGAGATGAGGTCTCAAAGAAAAGATCTGTAACTGGCTTTCTCCTGGGGCCCCTCTGATTATATGCCATTAAAAAGTGGGAAACGGGGTCCCTAGCAGACTTGCCTAAAAGGAGCCTATTGAGGGTTAGTTATATTGGGAGATTGGGCCTGACTATCTCCTCAGAGAGAAGTTGCCATCCTCGCCTTGGTCCTTTCCCGGGCACTATAAGCAAGAGGTCAGGCAAAGCCCCAAATATAGGGTTGGTTGGATACCTGACAGCTTGTCAGCCAGACCCAGCCTGTAGCCATCTGTTAAACAAACCAACAGAGAAGGTCTGGTGGCTTTCCCTACTATCCTCTCAATTGAGAATTCACTTCTGGTTGGGAGACAGGATTCTTAGCATCTTTGATGTCAAAGAGCTATCTTGGGGTTATGCCAATTAATTATCAAACATTGAGCCTGTGGGCTTTAAGTGGGAGTATTATCCCCTACTTATGAACTTTATCTCAGCCAATTACCTTTCTTGATAATAGGAATGGCTTCCCTTTCCTTCCTTCTCTTCACTCTACTTTCTTAATTTCCTGTTCTTCATCCCACTGCTTTTCCATTCTTTCTAGGTTGTAGGAGAAAGTGACTCCTTGCTCAAGGACACTCTCTTTTGGGCATAAGTATGTGTCTACAAAAAATGTTCCTTGAGCATGTAAGCATTCTCAGTGGGGAAGTAGCCAGAAGCCATTGACCATAACTAGACAGAATTTGGACAAGTTTTCATAAAGCTCCACTGAGCATTTTAAAGAAACATATGTAGCATGATATTTTAGAAGAGAAAGATATTTAAATAGAATTTGAATCATACAACAACCAGAGTATCACAACCAGATGACCCCTGGCTGCGCATGCCCAAGACATAGTAACTTTATTTTCCCATTGTTAAGACATAAGACATAAGACTTAATTTTTAAATGGTGAGCGCCCAGTTGAAGGCAAAACACAAATCAGATGTCAAGGCCCAAAACTTAGGTAACAGACCACCTTGTATTAAAGGTACTCTGCCATCTATGCAAAATCCATGGATAAAGTAAATTAAATGACACTACTGTCCTGATTACTCCTTAGATGTGGTCATAACAGCATCAAATGTTTCTTTGCTTCCTTCCCCAAGTCAATGTCTTGAACTTTTAAGTCATTAGATTTTGCTCTGTTTTGTTTATAGTCTACTATTTAATGTTTTATAAATATAAATATATTTTATATATTTTTCTATGAGAAGCACTTCATAGGGAGAAGCACTTAACAACAAGGCTACTTTTTAAATCACAGTATTATCCTAATTTAAAAGATTGGTTTTTAATAATTTTTTTTTCATAGGATGAAGTTAGAGAAAATATTCAGCTGCACATACACAGTCTGTATTTTCCTCTCCAGCTTCCCCCAGGAAGTGTGCTTTTTGTTTAATGTGTAGCTCATTAGTACCCTGTTGGCATTAATGTTTTCTGGGTTTGTTCTTTGACAATAAATGGAAAAGGAAGGTCACCCAACTCCATCGGGTCACTCTCTTTCTTCCCATATTGAAGCTCCTCAAAAGGCCACAGTTGTATCTCAATAGCAGTTTCTCGTTTTCCCTACACTGCCTCTCCTTTCTGGCACTAGCTCAGTGGAGATAGGTGGTCATCTACTTTCCCCTCATCTTTTCTACTTCAGAGTTAGTAACTAAATTGAGTGGCAACCTGACGTTTTCCATCATCTGCGTCATAGGTCACCCCACTCCCTTTCCCTCTGCCCACCAAGTCCTCATACCAGCAAAAACCTTTCATCCCCCTTGTGCCCTCTTTTGGGGCAGCCCATTGAAACTGAAGCACAGTGTGACCACTCACAAAGCAGATGTTTCTCTGTGTCTGTCAGCCACAAGGTTTCACAGCAGTGTAGTCCTGCAGAGGGTGGGGCACACTTTTTCTTTTTCCACCACAAGAAACTTGTTTCTATGGAAGTCTAGCAAGGCAATCCAACTCAGCCCAGCGGTCTCTGCCCCAGGACTCGTGACTCTGCTGTGCCTTCCATTCTGGGCTCCCTGTTCTTCCATGACCTTAAGAACTTTGGTGGCTTTGCTATAACATTGTCACTGTTTTCACTGTCATGCAGGGAGCTCAGCATTGTGGCCAGGATGGCAGAGACTTCCTTGTCATCATGGAGAAATGCCAGCAGGATACCGGGGAAGAGTACTCTACCCAGCCTCACCCCCCTTCCACATTTTGCCCATGAACAAGACACAGAGGCCCTATGGGTTTTACTGGTATCTGAATTCCTTTATTATTGCACTGTGTGAGGTTTATTCATAAATCATTTTTTTTTAAGGAAAAAAAAAAAACACCTTAAACTGCGTTTGTTACTGAATTGATTAGTGCTTTGATGGGTCTTGAGAAAGACCCAATGGCCAGTCAAGGAGTGGGGGAAACTCAGCTAAAAAATGTAGTTACTACTCTGATGGACCATGCTGTACTGAGCCCCCTCCTCATTCTCTTTCTATCAATCCCAAACCCTGAGGTGAAGGGAAGAATCCACATCTTTCCTTCTCTTGCCAGTTGTAGATGCTTTGCCTTTCCTTTCCACTCCCCAACTGTAACCACGGAAATGAGAACCTCCTTACAACTCAAACTTGAATCCATTGCCAAGATTCACCATATCTGCCAGCAACTTGGGGAATGAGCTGTTTCCCTACAAGAAGGAAAGAAGGCAAAAAAAAGAAAAAAAATACATAGCGACCTTCAAAACACTTCTGAGTTTGTTTTGAAAGTGGCCTAAGGAATCTTCACACAAAAGTACAGACTGGGGAACTGTGGTGAGTCACTCCCGAGAATGCCCCAAGGGGCACCCCAAGTCCCTACAGAGTAACAGCTGCAAACCTGGTCAGTTCTCAGTGAGTGAGCCAGCTTCATTACAGCTTCACTGCTAGAACCTGTTGTGGCTACATTTCTCTGGTGGGCAGTGACAACTATACAACCAGAATAGCTGCATGGTGCTGATGCTTTGGCTGGAACATTGTCCCTTGGCTTCCTCTGTTACCATCACCCACTTCTAGCACAGTCCCTCCTGTTTTTTAGCCCAATAACAAGAATTAAGGGGGAAGCCCTAGCAGTTTTCAACCAGATTTCTTTGCCAGGATCCAGTCCACCACTCTGCTTGCCTCCATCAAACTCCCCAGCCAATGCAGTGAGCAACATGCAGCTCCCTTGATTAAAATATAGATATACAACAACAAACCAAAAATATCTTTTGATGAAGGTATCTTTCTAAAGGATTGATGTTCAATCAAACATCTAAAAATACTAAAGGTCAAAATCTTGTCAGACGTTAACTTTTAAGTTTGATTTAGGGTTTTTAAAAGTAGAATTCAAATTTTGTAGGTTTTTGTTTGTTTGTTTCTGGGGTTTTTTGTTTGTTTAGTTGTTTTTTTCCCCCCTTTTTTCTTTTTTTAAAGGAAAATCAGATCATTGCAAAGGGCTGGGTGTAATTTTGTTTTATTTACTTCATTTTAAAGCAACACAAGGTTATTGAGCAGATGGTTTTGTGCCAAATCATGAATATCAGTCAAGTCTCACTCTGAAAATTTGCAACATTTTTGTTTTTCAAATATAATATATATAGGAATATATATAGGAAATATAATAATATAGAAATGTCCCATGTAAAAAAAGCCTAGTTCAGTCCATGGCTTTTATGTCTCTTGACACTATAGATAAGGATTGAGTTATGGTTGCTAATAGTGGCAGGAAAATGTCAGTCTGGCACTCCTCTGATGTTCCCAAATAAGGAGAAACCCAACCCATAAAACGATGGTAAAATAGTCCACTTATAGGATCAGAGAGATATACAGAAATGGTGTCACCTGGATTTTTTTTCTGTCCATGAATGTTGCCAGGCAGTACTTGTACTCCTTGTTTCTCTATTTTTGGTTATGAATGTTGGGGTTACCACCTGCATTTAGGAGAAAATTATGTTCTGTGCTTTCCTGGTATCTTGTTCCAAGGTACTCTAGTTCTTTCAACTAAGGAAATTGATTTGTGGTTTCCTTTATTGAAATTTTGTCTCTTTAGTAAATACAGGTAGTTGAATAATTGTTTCAAAAGCTCAACAGATGACAAGCTTCTTTTCTAGAAACAGGACATTTCTTGACAACTTTATCATGTATTACAGATCTTTTGGGGTTTTTTCCTTGTGTTCTTCCAAGCTTCTGGTTAGAGAAAAAGAGAAAAAAAAAAAAAGGAAAAACATGTGTCTAAAGTCCATCAGTGTTAACTCTCTGTGGCAGGGATGAAAGAAAATAATAGTTCAAAAAAATAATAATGCTGAAAGCTCTCTATGAAAGATTAAATGTAAAAAATGTGTACATAGTTGTAAAAAAAAAAAAGGAAGTTTTTAGGGAGAGAAAAAAATGGCATAGATGATAGAAGCTCTGTTTCTTCCTCTGGTGACCAAATCAAAGTTGTGACGGAAACATGGAGCAGCAGCAAGGAAAAATCGCCTGGGATCTAGATGAATAAGCCATACAACTACGAAGAAATCCAAGAAATCCAAGAAAGCACCCTGCAGTGGCAGAAGGCAGGACGGGGCAAGGATGCCCGGCTGCCCGGTCCACAGCGGCAGAGGCAGACGCCTCTGAAAGGGGCCACATCCGAGAGCGGATTTTTGGGGTGAGGGACCTGCTCACTCTGAGCACCAGTGCCCAATTGGCTGCACACAGGGGGCACCAGGGTCTTACAGGGAAACATTGTTGAAGTGAGGGCTGAGGCTAGACATGCTCTGTACAAAAGTGCCAGAGGTATCCATTATTCCCTGTTGAGCCCTCCCCACTATCAGTGTGCCAGACACAGCGCCACCATCATCAGACTGGATAACAGAGGTCACTCCACCCAGAAGATTCCCTGAAACCCTGCCTACTTCAACTCAGGCCCCACCCAAGCCACATCTAGGTATCTTCAGCGAGCCAGGTGCTCCCTGAGAGACTCACACTGGATGAGGTAGCTGGCCTCAGTTTTTGGTGTGGTCTTATGAGGCAAGTATAAGCACAGCATCTGTGGATTGCTTGCTGAATCTTAACACATGGCCCCAGAGGGGTAGAGGCTTGGGCTAAATTTGGCTTACAGCTGAACTCCTCTCAGGACTATGCCACCGGACACCTACTTCACAAATCCACACTAATAAGACCAGGAGACTTAGGAGCTTTGCTTAGTACATAGAAACAGACACAGAAAGGCAGCCAATAGGAAGACAAAGAAGCAGAAACCATAACACAGGACAGAACAGAGATCCAGATATAATGGAGTCAAGTAATCTAACAGATGCAGAGTTCAAAATAATAGTTATAAAGATGCTCAATGAACTTTTGGAAAGTGTAGAGAACTCCAACAAAGAGATAAAAATGGAAATGTAAATTATAAAAAGGGAATCAGTCTGAAATGGAGAACACTATCTGCGATGAGAAGTATATTAAATGAAATAAATAAAGGAATAAACAAAGTGAATAAGGAAGAGGATCAAATGCCCTATCTAGAGGACAGGAAAGCCAATCAAGACAATAAGAATGGCAAGAAATTGATGCCAAACTATTAAAATAATTTAAGGAGCATATGGGACACTATTAAGGCTCCAAATATTCATCTGATTGGTGTAACAGAAGAAAGTCAAGATGTTGAACAGCTATTTGAAGAAATAATGATGGAAGACTTCCCTAACTTGGTGAGAGAAATGGACATAAAACCTCAGGAAGCTCACAGAATTCCAAAAATCAGGGATCCAAAGAGGTCCACACCAAGGCCAAAGGTTAAATACAAAATGCCAAAGGTTAAATACAAAGAAAGAATATTAAAAGCAGCAAGAGAAAAACAGATAGTTACTTATAAAGGAAAACCCATAAAACTGGGAGCTGATTTCTCAAAAGAAGCTATGCAGGACAGAAGGGCTTGGCAAAAAATATTCAACAGGATAAAGACCCGGGAAATACAACCAAGAACAATTTATCTGGCAAAGCTATCATTTAGAGTTAAAGGACAGATAAAATGCTTCCCAGGCAAAAATAAGCTAAAGGAATTTATCATCACTAAGCCAGTATTACAGGAAATGCTGCAGAGATTTCTTTGAGAAAAAAAACATATCAAAAACAGGAATAAGGAATAGTAACAACTACATTCCTATCAATAAGTACCTTAAATGGAAAAGAATTAAGCGCTCCAACTAAAAGATAGAGTGGCTGAAAGGATAAGAAAACAAGACCCCTATATATGAAAAGGAAGGGGATGGAAAAAGATATTGCTTTGATGGACCTAGAAGGTATTTAAGTCAGACAGAGAAAGATAAACACTATATGATTTCACTTATATGTGGAATTTAAGAATAAAAAGAACAAACTAATCAAAAACAGATTCACAAATATAGTGGACAATTTGGTGTCAGAGGGAAGGGGGATTTGGGGGTTAGAAGAATAAGGTGAAGGGTTAAAGAAGTACAAATTAGTAGCTTATGGTCACAGGAACGGGGAGCACGGCATAGGGAATGCAATTAGCATTAATACATTGGTTAGGTGAGGGTTAGGGGATGGAGGGAGCAATTGGGGGGATCATTTACTAACTATATAGATGTCTAACTAAAGTACTGTATAATTGAAACTAATTAAAATTAGAAAAATATATTTAAAAATGGAATTTTTAAACATTTATTTTATATGCATTTTTAAGTGATAATTAATAAGCACGTCAAGTTCATTGCTGCACATGGTGGAGCTTTCTTTTGACTGGCTGGGGTGAGAATGGGGGTGAAGTATGGCCTATAATCCAATTACAAAGTACTTTCCACAGTCCTTTATTTTAAAGTGGAATCACGAATCATTCCTCATTCCTTCTTTCAGGGGCTATTCCATCCTGGCTGTCTTAACCATATTTTCTTCCCTTACTCATCAATGATGTGTTAGGACCTAATTAATTCTGGGTATGAGGACGGGGTCAAGAAGGCAAAGGAAGAGTTCCTTTATTGCCTTCACATCTCCCCCTCTTTCATCCGTGAGTGTTCAAGCAATGGCTTCTAGCGATTTTCTTCTAATCGGTGAATATAATAAAAGCATTTCAGGGAGAACCTGAACAGCACCCTCTCTCATTCTACCTTAAGGCTGAAATTGAATTTTACTGTTTCTCATAGTGGGGTGGGGAGGCAGTTCTGCCAAGCAGAGGTCACTAACCCCAGGCCAAAGGGAGGGTGAGTTTACACTACAGCCAAAAGAATGGAACACTCTTTATGGGGGACAGTCCTCAAACAGAACCTCCCTCTAGATCAACTGCCTGTAAGGCTAAGCCTCCACCCCTTCTTTCTCCCTCTCTCAACCTGAGTTGAGCACTATGGGGACTCTAAATGATCAGGCAGTGTTACAAGCCATCTTCAACCCTGACACCCCATTTGGAGATGTTGTTGAATTGGACCTAAGAAAGAAAGCTGAGAGGGAACAAGAATATGAAAGCATTTGACCTTGGAGTACAGCTCTCCACACTGGCTGGTCCGCAGACCTCCCTGGGGTAACAGAGGCAGGTGGTCTTAGAAAGTCCCTTGTTTGTTCCATGACCTTTGGGTAATGATTGAGACTGGAAGATGAGAGGCTGGCTGATCCTTAGTGCAATGACAGGAGGTTAGCAAAGTTACACCAAGTCGAGAAAGTCAGAGTTTGCCTCAGTTCTTCAGCCCTCACACTTCTGAACTTAACCACTTAATTTTCCCCATGCTCCAGGCTTAACTGTGTTTCAGCAGGAGGAGGGCAATATTAAACTCTCACATCTTTGTCATACCTGAATTTATCACCCCACAGACAACGGAAGGTAGAAACAGGGCAAGGCATAGCTCAGCTGAATGGTTCCAATCTAAGCAAGCATTCAGTGTTACATATCATACGTGCCAAGCACTGAACTGATCCCTTCACAGTGAGTGTACTCCTTGGCTTTTCTATCGGTCACTAAGGGGAGTGGAGACTAATGTCCACATCAGAAGTTGTTGGTGCCTTCTGTTTCTAAAAGAGTAAAGCCTAAGCCTTACTGAGACTTCAAGCTGGAAAGCTGAGCAATACATAAGAAGTGATTTTCATGACCTGGGAATGTCATGCAGTCTTTGTGTTGGAGACAGTGTAGTAGAACAAAATGAGGATAGGCTAAGGAACCAGAAAGCCTTGGGTTCAAATCCGAGCTGTGCAACTCATGGGCTGTGTAACCTTAACCAAGTCTTTTAGCTACAGGGTAAGAAGTTTGAGCTTTATTCACTTGACAATGGGGAACCAACTAAGATCCCTTTGGGACTCAAGCATTGCTAGCTCTCAGCCTTGGTGACCTGAGCTCCCTGCCCCAAATACTGCATCTGATAACTGCTGTGACCCACATCCCAGCCTAGTCAGTTCTAGCTCAGGTGCCAGGTTTCCAAAGCCTGAGGTGGTCTTTGATTTTTGCCACATACCTGTCCCCTCCAGGGTCTCTCTAGTACAGCTGGAATTTTCCCTTGAGCACAGGTGGAGCAGTACAAGGCCCTGGAGTTGAGGAGGGTGATAGTAGCAGAGGCTGGTGACCTCAGCAGAGCCTTGGAGAGGTTTGGACAAGCCATCAACCTGCTGACTGAGAGGGCCTCGGCCTACAATAATCAAGCCCTTGGCATCTCCAGGGATACGTGGCAGGTGAGGGGAGATACCCTGGAATCTCTGCAGGAGAGGCCCTGAAGTGCACAGACCAGAGACGAAGTGGCTGTGGGGCCGAGGTATGAGGGTGGGGAGTTAATAAACCCCTCTGGAATCTGCCTTCTTATCTATAACTGATACATTATGGGCCCTGCTAACATCTTGGGACTGTTGTGAAAGTTGGAATACATGCATTCCATTTATTTATCTAACAAACATTAATGAGAGTCTCCACTATTGTAGCAGTAGGCCAGGTGTTTGAGGACACAAAGATAAAAAGTATACTACTTTATAGCAACTACTATGGACCAGGCACTAAGCACTTTACATGTAAGATGTAGTAATTCATTTAATTCTCACAACAACCCCGAAAGGTACGCACTTCTGTTATCTTCATTTTACAGATGAAAAAACTGAAGTGTGAAGGTTAAGCAGTTTGCTACTCTCATACAGCTAAGAAGTGGCAGAGCTGGGATTTGAACTAGATGGTAGGGCTCCAGAGTGTATGTTCCTAGTCCCCACATGATACTGCTTCTCAAGCTCATAGTCTAGGGGTAGGGCAGACACATAATTATATCACCATAAGAAGTTGAGAGGGATCCACTACTGAAGAGTGAATTTTGAAGGATGAGTAGGAGTAAGCTGGATGGAGGGGAGGAAGTGGAGAAGACACAGCCTGTAGAGGTCCGGAAGGCATGCATAGGGTACTTCCAATTTCCAGGCTGGCAGGAACAGGGAGTGGTGGAGGATGGAGCAGAGCCTAGAGGTAAACAGGAAGCATTGAAAGGGTTTTAACTGGGAGTGAGTGGATCAAACCTGCTACATTCCCACTCACTCTAGCTGGAGTAGGGACAATGGGACAAAGGGGGCCATGCTAAGGACCAGAGAGCATACCAATAAGCCATGTAAACCACAGAAACCTAGTAGGGTATGGAACTACTAGACTTTAAGACTCATGGTGGTGGAGGTGCTCCTGGGACCAGGAATGCCAGATCAGGGCTATAAAGGTCTCTGGGAACAGCCTGCAGACAAAAACTCCAGAGGGGATTAGAGGCGATTTGCCTGGAGGGGGCTTTCAATTTCTCCAGACCAGCCCTTTTGAGGGAAACTGAGACATGCTGTCATCGAAGAGCTTCTGAACGATCCAGGTCCAGGTGCAGTAGGGAGTATACCCCCTACTGAGTTCTGGGGAGCAAAACAAACACAGATAGAAGAGGGAAGATAAGCCTTGCTCTAGAAGACCGTGGAGCTCCCCAAGCACCCTGACAGGCTCTTCAGAGAACTTTGTTAGGCCCAGGAGGGCCCTATCCCTTAACCTCCTGTAGTGTGGGAATCAGACTCTTCCCTTACCTCTTGTGTGGGAATCATACCTTGTCATGGGTGGCAAAGGCTACATGCTTACCTCCCATTTCACTGGACTTAGGGACTTTCCACCCTTCCCCACCAACTTACTCCCCCCACCCCCCCACAACACACTCCCGCTGAAAAAGCCCGCCACAAGCCCCATATATTTCAGGTCCCCTTGCATTTGGGGCTGATGCCATCCTCAGCTCAGCCTGGCTGTTACATTTCTACAATAAACCATGCTTAACCTCTTTGGCCTGTGTGTTCCTCCTTCCGGGATCCTAACGAACATGAGTGAAATGAAACAGAGCCCAGAAGAAATGCAGCTCAGTGGACCCGATAGTAGATATCAGTCTGTCGCCTAAGGTTGTGTTCAGATTCCTAATCCCAGTATTTTATGAGGACAATAAAAATTTAAAAATGGGGCAGGCTAGCTCTGGCTCAAAGATCCCCTTCAAAGAAAATTTGATACAAAATAATGAAAATTATGGAAATAAGGATTGAGGAAAGGCAGTCAGTGGAGAAAACAGGTGAGAGAAGCTGTTTTAAATCACAATATAAAGAAAAGCCTTCAAAGGAAAAGAAAGAGAAATGGACTTTATTTGTAAGAAACAGCTGTCAGTTAATAATTGTCTTGGATCCTGGGATTCAGAGTTAGTCACCTGGTATACGTAGATGGTTAATAAGGTACGTGTGGAATAAATTGCCTGCTACATGCCAGCAGTCCGCCAGATTCATGAACATGGTGACCATTCGAAATTGTCCCAGCAAACTTCACGTTTTGGTGTGGATCAAGGGGAGACCTGGACTTTAGTCCCAGCTCTGCCACTAACGGGCTATGCAGCCAGGGCACGTCTTACCCACTCTTCCAGTCTTCATCTGAGTAACGGGAATAACAATACCTACCTCTAGGATAAAGGGCAGGCGGGCGGGCTGTGAATGGCTGAGCCCCAGAACCCCAATTCTGAGCCCGGATTCTGTGTTTGTTCCTCCCACAGGAGCCCTGGAAGACCTGGAGCTCCCTCACCGCGCAGCTGCAGGGCCGGGACGACGCCCGCAGGGACTTCAAGTGGGCAGTGCGGCTGGGAAGCCCTTTCGCGCGGCGCCAGCTGGTGATCCTCAACCTCTACGCCGCACTGTGCAACCGCATGCTGGCCGACCTGAACCAATAAAGCTGCCAGTTCGCCCAGACTTCCACCAGTGTAGAAAGGCATACACGTCACAGACAGCAATAAGGTGGAGGCGAAGATGCTGCGGCCCAGCAGGTCCGGGCTGCGGGGCTAGCAGGCGTGGTCGGACATTGATTGGCCCAGCCTGGAGCAGCCTGCCCCTGCAACGCCCGGCAGTGCTCATCAGACCTGAACAGTTGCTCTGGTTGAGCTTGGGGTGGGACCGGGTGAGCCGCCCTGAAGGTGGGGCAGGAATGCTTGGTGACCCCTTCCTTCCAGATCACCTCCTCCTCTGCCCGCATCCGCCTGAGCAACCAGAGGATGGGAAAGGAGGCGGAATGAGGCAAGAGATACACGGGGTTTGGAGAAGGACGGTCCCTTTGGGGGAGGGGTACGTGTAGCCCGGTATCTGTGTGCGCGTCTGGGCCTAGGGCGGGTGCTCGTTGTTTCTGTGTATCTGCGGGAGTGTGCCTGTTTGTTTACTAGAGTCAGAACTCAGTTCTGCGCCCTCAGGTACAGGTAAATGCTGGGTGGCTTTGGAGTTTGGGGCTTGGATGTTCGCATCCTTGCCTTCGCCCTTGTGGGCCAGCCTGCATTTTTTTGTTTCTGGAGAGTTAATTCCCGGAGGAATTGTTAAGCTTGCCCGATCTCCCCTAACATTGAGCCCCACCTCCTTCTTTTGGCAGGGTGGAGCCCAGGCCGCGGCCACCCTGGCGCTGCCTCCACGCGAAGCTACCCTCCTGCAAGCAATACTGCTGCTCCAATACTGCCAGCCTTTCTGAGCTCAAGTACACTCCTCTTCATCTCTTAGCCAAGCACTTCTGGGGTCTAACCCTCTTCTCTCCCTTCGTTGTCTGCACTTGTGGCTTGGATACCCACTTCAGGCCGCAGTCAGTCATCAGAGCCGGGTACCCCTCACCTATCTATCCAAGATCCAGCCAGTCCCTGGTGAGAGAACCCAGGCACTCCAGTCTCTCTGCCTACAGCCTCTCTGTAACTGGACCTAATCTTCCTCACAGAACACTACCAACCCTACTCTATAATCCCCTGCTGTGTTCCTGTTGTGGGGAGTTGGTGCCACAAATCGATGGCCAGGCCTGGGCTGAGCGGGCACTTCAGGAGAATGAACACCATGCCTTCACCTGCCATGTGGCAGGGGGACCTGGCACCCCCATTTGGCTTGGTACCTGTATAGACAGCTGCAGGAGACCAGCACCTCAGGACTGCTGATTGCGGATGGAGAGGCCTTCTCTGGAGGCACCAGCACCTTCACTGTCACTGCCCAGTGAGCCAAGCATGTGCGCAAGTGGCAGGTCATCTAATGTCTCCATCATTCTCAGTGTGCATTATGAGTGTCCCTGAAGTGGATAGGGAGAGAGGGTTTCTGTCCAGGGACCCCCAGCAGCCACCTGGCTGGTGGTCTGATAGGACATTTCACAAATACTTAAACACTTTGCAAACATTAACTCACTTTAATCCTCACAATAATCCTGTGAGGCAATTACTAGTGTTATCCCCATATTACAAATGAGAAAACAGGCACAGAGAAGTTAAGCAATCTGATAGAGGTTATATATCTGGTAAGTAACAGAGCCAGGATTCAGATCTGGACATTTTGGCTCTAGTGCTTATACTTTTGATCACTACAAAATGCCGTGTATAATGTGGATCCAGCCATCCAAATAGGTCCCTTCTGGGTTTGGGAAGAAAAGGCAAGGAGTATGAGGGGCTGCAGTGAGAGCATATTGGCTTCTGCTTTGTATCAGTTAAGCTGGAGATTGCCCAGATTGAGACCAAATACCAGGAAGCTCAGGCCCAGGGCCTCCTGGTTGTCCTAGATCAACCAGGATGGGCCAGTGACTGTCAACACCTCCGAATTCCTGGTGCTGGATGCCCAGAACTACCCCTGGCTCACCAACCACACCATGCAGCTGCATCTCCGCAGCCTGGCACACAACCTGTCTATGGTAGCTACCAATGACATGGGTGTCACCAGTGCCTTGCTTCCTACCCCAGTAGAGCACAGCCAGCAACTGGCTGAGCAAAGCCTCTGGTAGATGTGGAATCACAGTACAGAAATGGGAAGATTTGTTGCTCTTTGGGTGAGGCTTGTGAATGACTGTCCCAACTACCTAGGCAGATACCTGTGGCATTGCAGAGTTGGGGCCCTGCCCACTTGGAACCTAACCGAAGGATGACCTGCAGGACTCCTGGCCACCTGGGTGGAAGTGCCACTACTTGGCATCGTTGTGGCTTGCCTTGGGCACCCTGGTGGCATTTAACTCCTTGGTGGCCTACCTGGTCTGCAGGAATGAGAAGAAGACCAAAGGTAGGGCCAAAGCAGTGGGGGCAGAGGGTGGCAGGGGGAGTAGAGATGAGGTCAGGGGTGAGCAGCAGGGCAGTAAGGAGGGCTGGGCAGACCAAGTGCTCCCAGGTGTGGTCATGGGGTAATCATGTGTATCCCAGGTGGCAGGTCTAGGCACTGGTCCCAGAGCCAGTGCTGGGCATTTGCAAGACCCCTTGCCTGAGGATCCTGGTCTGAAAGGGCAGGTGGGGCAGAGCCCAGAGTGAGTGGGCACACTGAGAACAGTGGCGTGGTTTCTTCTTGGGCCCCTCACAGTACCCATCTCTGATCTCTAGGTAACTCTTTCCAGGGTTGAGTGGATGCACTGAATGGAGATGCAGCATGGGGACGGGGAAATCTGCAGTTGCTGCAGTTGCTGGTAGTTCTGGAACAAGCCTGAAAGCAGGAACCTGCCTGCTGGAGCCAGGGTGTATCCCAGGCTTTGTCCGCCCCATAGTGACTCCACCAACCTGAAGCTCAACAGCGTGTGCCTGCCACGGGAGAACATGTCCCTTCCGTCCAAATTTCAGCTCAGTGACTTCACTCCAGATTCCTGAGGTACATCCAGGACCCTCTGTCTGCCCCTGCATTGTCTTCAAAGGTGCCTTCGATAAAAAGATATACCTTGGCTCATTAGGCACACTCCTTGTCCTGGGCACCACCCCTTTTTCACCCAGCGAGGAAACCAGCACACCGGCAGATAGCTTGGAAAAACAGCCAGCCAGAACTTCTGGACCCAGAGCCCTGCAGCCTCCTTACCAGCAGAGGTACCCTTGTCTGCTCCCCAGTCCTAGTGCTTGTGCCTCTGAGTCCCCAGGGGTAGAGGGGTCTCCCAACATCCAAGGATGAGGATTACCAAGACTCCTGGGCATCTCTGGCCTTGCAGGTTTCACCTGCCTCCTAGTGCTGGCCTACAGCTATCGAGTGTCCAGTGTGAACAGTGATGAGATCTGGCTCTGAGCTGAGGGCGAGATGGAGGGTGTCGTGGCCTCTGGGCACCCTCCCACTCCTCCAAGGCTTCCTCTGCCTGGCCATGTTGCCAGTGAGAAGAGGCCATGCCACTGTCACTTTTGCTTGCTTCCTGGCTGGGGTGCCCTTTCTGTCATCCACATGATGGTTTCATTGGGATCTGACCCTCAGGGGCACAAATGTCCTTGGCAAGGCTGCCAGCTGGATCTACACCCTTATTCTAACTCAGGTTGGGGGCCTGTATGTAATGTCTGTGTCCAGGCAGAGAGAGCTCTTTGCCCAGTGTGTTCAGAGTTCATCTGGCATCTAAGTGTGTCACAGCCCTGTTGGCTTGGGCCTGCTCTGTACCCCATGCCAGTACTTCATAGCATGTGGCACAGTAGGCCTGGGGGTATGCCAGGTGTGGGGCCAAGGTGGACCCTGCATGGCTCGAATTTCCTTCCCGTGCTGTGCAGTTTTGTTCCCTCAGGGAAAATTTAGGACCCTGGTAGCTATATAGAACCAAACTGCCCTTTGCACAGAAACCAACCCTTGGCCGAGGGGCATTAGCCAAGCACAAAGTAGTCCCTTTGCTGCATTCCTCTGCCCTTTCTCTGCTGCCTCTGTCCCTGCCTTCTGTTGAGCATCATGGATTATAATAAAGTCATGATAATAAGCCTAGCTCTTTCCTGAGTTTTGTGTCATTTATAAAGAATTATCAAACCTAAGAAGCCATCAAAACCCATGAATTTAGAGCTAGTCTTTTGGAAATGTGGGTAGCCCGGGGACTTTCAAAGTGTATCTGGTGTCTGAAGAAAGGGCAGTTTTGTAAATGACTTTGTCCTTAATTTAAGGGATCTGACAGTAACTCTGGGTGGTCAAGGCCAGAATAACATTATAATACTTTTAGTAAGAATGGAAAGAGAGCACACCTGGACCCATGAAACAATAGTGATGGGATTTTTCAGAAAGTAGACACTTGCACTTCTGCTCTCTAAGGGGCATGAGACTTCAGGGGAAACACACAATTATATCAAACCAACTCACACATAGACCCACCCCACTCCACAAGACAACAACCTGTACCATGCCAAGGAAATACAACTGCCAGTGGAAACAGAATAATTCTTTATCTAGAAAATCATTTTCATTCCTTCATCATTAAGCCTCACTCTCACCAAAATGTGAAATCAGGGTGGTTCTCTAGTTGCAAGCCAACAAGCTTCCTTAGCATCTGCATTTTTTTTTTCTTCAGCAGGTGACTGATGCAGAATAGCCACAAGTTTCTTTTTTTTCCTCTTGAGGCCACCTACGGTTACAAAAAAGAAAACAGTGTAAAGATCAGATCATGCAGTGTCCTGTTTGCACAGGTCTTTTGTTCTCCTGTTGGCATTAGAAAACCAAATGGAAAACAGTGATCAAGACTAGGACAACTCTAAGCAAGAGCAGAGGACACCTACACATGCCAGAAGGCATGACTTTATCAGGGAGGGTGTATATCTCAAGTCTGTCTTGATTGGCAGTTACAAAATCTGTCATCACAGAGGGAAAATTGCTGCTGAAGAAAAGGTCCCTGTCAACAGTTTAGAACATGATGCTCCCATATCTGAGTGCCTCTTGAATCAGGCATTAATTGGCAAGAGACTATCTTATCCTTCCAGCTCCTCCATAGAAACTGTAACCAACCTCTGTAATGCACATGACCAGGTTTTCATATTTGAACTAGACTAATTAAGAAAAAAATCAAGAAAGAAACATTTCTGTCTCCAATGAATATGACCGTCACTTGGCATTAGCTGGGACTCCCTCATCTGCCCTGCTGACTGCTCCTCTGGGGGCACCAGGAGGATACAGGTGAACTTTCAAAGTCTGATTGTGGTACTGCTCATGCATTCCTCAACCTAGCTTTGCAAGAGAATTGCCAAAATGGTGTTGGACACCAGGCTATGGCCAACTGGGAACTTTAAGGGCTGTGTTGCCGTAAGTTTCTAAGTTGAGACAAAAATGTGAGCATTTTCTCTGGCTTGTGGTGATAATATTGTCACATAGCATTAAAATATCTTCTTAATCCTGATTTGTTTTGGGTCAGAGGCTAAGCAATTACCCCAGCAATGACAGAGGTGAACTAGGTTGCCCTTCTGTTCTCAACAAACACAGGATCTGCAGCTGACCAAAAGCATTTGAACTTCCTATGTGCTTTCACACATCTCCCAGAATGAGTGAAATGAATAATAAATAAAAATTGTGAGTCTGGAGAGCATCCAAACTCTTCCCTGCAGGTGTGAGCATCTAGGTGTGGTCAGTATCCAGAAAGGTGAATGTAAACATCTCCTATGTCCCAGTGATTCTCCTGGCAGATAAATGCCTGACAGAAATGCACACAAATGTTTCCCCAAAGACATTTATAAGAGTGTACACAGGAGAACCATTCTTAATTTCCCAAAGCTGTGACCTACCTGAACCCTTGTAAGAGTGTAATGTATAAACAAATTCTAGCTCATTTCAACCACTGCATGCTATACCTTCCTAAGGAAGAATGATTTTTAAAAATATACAAAATAAAATAGAATCTCACAAATGGTAGAATACATGAAGACTGACACAAAAGGAATTATGATTTTCTTATTTAAGATTGGTTGGCAGTGTTACCTTTATGGCAGGTCTGAGGGGACTTCTGGAATGCTGGGTGACAGTAATGTACTTGGGTTTTTGTTTTTGTTTTTTTAATTTAGGGAAAGATTACAGTTTGTGAAAATTCACTGAGGTCTACAATCATGAAATGAAAGATTTTTCAGTATGTACATGAAACTTCATGAAAAGGAAAGAAGAAACAAACAAACAAACAGAAACAAACAGTATGTTCCAAGTATATTATAAAAATCTCAGCAGTGATGTGTATTTGCAGACAGGGCTGTTGAGTAATCTATCACAAACCCAAACCCACATCTGTGTACCCAAATTCAGCAATCATATCAGTACTTTAGAGTATCTATTACATAGTATCAAAAAGCCCCAGATGCTAGAGAGATAGGAGCCTCTTATTTACACCCACTGAACCTTATGGCCAGGACTACCCAAGGCAGCATTCATTGTCTAGCACTCACTCTGAATCCTTAGGCAGGAGGATCTCCTAAGCACATGAAAAGCATAACTCTTGGGGCATTAACAAAAATCTATACTGGATTTTATTTCTTTGTAAACTTTTTTTCTAGCTATTCAAATGTAATTGTCTATGATTTTATCCATGTTGATTGAGTATATTATCTGCATGCGTACTGACCTTTTCAGAAATCCTCACACGTATAGACAGTTAGGACTCTGTAGTATTTTGATGGTTGCTCACCTCTTCTTCTATTTCCCCATTTTGCTTAATAAAAGGATTTTCTTTCAGGACAGCTGCTATGCTCCTCTAGAATGAATGCTGATACATGACTAAGTTTATTAAGACCTATAGTTCATTTAGTTGCTTATGATGTTGAGAGCAAATAATTTGTTTGCTTTTTCCTCTCCTAAAAAGGAGTCCAAATATGAGTGGATATAGGCTTTTACAAAGTGTAAATTTGTAATTTATCCTTTTTTTATAATGCAACAGAAATAAAAGGAAGAAATGAGGTTTGGAATCAACTAAATATACAGTCCAGATGACTGGAGAGAATAAGAAAACATGGATATTCAGGTAATTTAAAATTCACGTATATTCTACTGTTGTGTTAGCTATCCAAACACTTAAAATTCTATAATAGTCAGAACTATAGGTTCCAAATGAGATGAGACCAAGGAAGCATGCAGCAAGACTCAACATGATTAAAATGCCAAAGATTTAAAGACAAAGAGTGAATCTTAAAAGCAGTAAGAGTAAAGCAATTAATTAACCTACAAGGGAGTGTCCATAAAACTGTGAGCTGATTACAAAACAGAAACTATGGAGGCCAGAAGGGATTGGCAGGAACTGTTCAGACAGATTAAAAGCATGAACCTATAACCAAGTTTACTTCACCCAGCAAACCTGTCATTTAGAAACAAAGGAAGAGCTTCCCAGACAAGAAAAAGCTAAAGGAGTTCATCAACACCAAAACAGTATTACAATAAATGTTAACAAAACTTAAGAAAAAAAGAAGAAAAAATATTTAAAAATATGAATAATAAAATGGCAAAACTGCATATTTATCAACAATTATTTTCAATGGATTAAATTCTGAAATGAAAAGATAGTGTGGCTGAATGGATAAGAAAACAAAAACCATTACATATGCTGCCTACGAAAGGCTCACTTCAGATGAAAGACAAACACAAACTACATATAAGGGATAGAAAAAGATATTTCATGAAAATGGAAACAAAAATAAAAAAGTATTGTTGTAACAATACTTATACCAGACAAAATAGACTTTAAAACACAGGCTATAATAAGAGAGAAAGAAGGATCCAATATTTCCCACTTGTGGGTATTTATCCGAAGAAAACCAAAACTACTTGAAATGGGCATGTGACTCCATATATTCATTGCAGTATTATTTGCAATAGCCAAGATATGGAGGTAACTTGGTGTCCACCAATGGGTGAATGCATAAAGAAGAGGTGATACATATATACATTTTTTATGGATATTCCTCATCCATAAAAAATGACATCTTGCTATCTACAGCAATATAGATGGACCTAGAGGGTAATGTGAGGAGTGGAGTAGGTCAAACAGAGACAAATACCACATGATTTCACTTACATGTGGAATATGAAGAACAAAATTAATAAAGCAACAGGGTGGAGACAGACTCATAAATACAGAGAACATTCTGATGGTTGACAGATGGGAGGGGGTTTGTGGGGTGAGTGAAAAAGGGGATGGGATTAAGAAGTGCAAATCAGTAGCTACAGAATAGTCATGGGAATGTAAAGTAAAGGATAAGAAATATAGTCGATAATGTTTTAATGACTATATTTGGTGTGGGATGGGTGCTAAATTTATTGGGATGATGGCTTTGTTAGTTACATAAATGTTTAATCACTGTGTTGTACATTTGAAACTAACATAATATTGTATGTCGACTATAATTGAAAAACAAATAATAATTTTTAAAAAAGGCATGCAGAAGATTGGACCCTGAAATATGAAGAAGGTTTAAGACTATCTTAACTAATGTATTACAATTCTATTTTCCCCTATGTGTACTTATAAGGAAAATGTATGATTCAAAAAACTATCCAAAATAGTCTCAAAGAGCTCTTTCAAAAGTGTAACAAAAAATTTTCATGTAGTGAGAAAACATTGCATATAATTTAATAGTATTTTTTATTTCCTGATGGTTATGTTAAAAAAAAATAGTGCATGTTCAATTCAGGGCTCCTTAGCTCTGAGGAAATAGGGTCTTGTCCCCATTGTGATGTGGATAATGAATCTTAGAGGGAGAAGTGACTTGCTCAGTATAACCCAGTGATTGAAACTGGAACCATATACCTGGAGTGGCCAACAGCTCTTTACCTCTGTTTCCTCCCTGCTGAGCACAAACACCATGCTGATCCCAATGCTCATGGAAAGGAAATAGCAAAGGAAACTTTCCATGAGTGTGGAGGCTTTGCATGCCTTGCTTACTACCCTTCCATTGAGCCTGGTCCAGTGCATGAGCATCGAGGGTGACTGGTAAACGGCGCAGGCTCTAGCACTGGCCAGTCTCAATTCAAATGATATCTCTGCCCCTCATTCTCCATATATGAGCCTCAGTGTTAACATATATGATGGGTTTTGATTATACCTGCCTCAAATAGTTGCCATGAGTTTTAAATGAGTTGGTACAGTTAGAAGCACTTGGTATAGTGCCTGACACATAGAAAGTGCTTAATATATATTAATCATGAGGATGTTTACCTTGATATCTTAAGCATCTAGTGCTTAGCAGATCCAGTATAAATGTTTGCAGAATGGGTGAGCAATAACAAGGGAGAATGGATGAATAGATGGCTGGGAGGATGGGTAGATGGGTGGATAGACAGATGGACTGGAAATAAATGGACAGGTGCATGGATGGATGGAAGGATGACAGATGGATGTAAATACAGGTGGCTGGATGAAAGAATGATGAGTGGATGCATGAATAGAAGGATGGTGGATATAAAGATTAGAAGAGAGTTGACTAGCTGACTGGCTGACTGGCTGGCTGGAGATATGGGTGGATGGACAAATGGATGGATGGATAAATATAAATATAGGCAGATGGATGAAAGAATGGTTGGTAAATTCATGAACAGAAGAATATCGGATATAGAGATTGAAAAACAGTCGACTATTTGCCTCTGGCTGACTGGCTGGTAATATGGGTGGATGAATGGAGGATAGATGCATAGAATATACTGGCATGTGAATGAATGAATGAATGTATAGAAGGAAATAATGGCATATTGTTGAATGACTGGATAGAGGCGAGGATATATTGGAAGATAAAAGAAAAGATGGGCGAGTAGGTGGATGAATGTATGAATGGACGAGTAACCAGGAAGCCAGAGAAAACTCCTCTATGACCTGGATCTAGTCCCAGAATAGAAGATTTGGGCACAAGGTGAACTCTCGTTGGCTGCAACCAGGACGTTGTTCTTGCCATAGAGCAGGTATCCTGGAGTTCTGCTGCAGGGGCTCCACATAGTCACGGGCGGAGAGGGATGGCCAGTTCTCCATGGTGCCAGTCGAGTGTCTCTTCCGGATCTGGCAGTTGTGAGGGGAGATGGAGGATGTGGCCCAGGGTGACCTTCAGGGCTCCACTCAATTCCCTGCCACCAGGGCCAAGTCTGGATCTCAGCCTAACACCCCCATAGGACCTCACTGTCCACCCCACTCACACAGAGGGCTGGACGCTTAGTGGCCGGATTATGTCACTGGTGTGTGCTATGGTCTTGGTGCCTCTCTGGATGAGCTCACCTACAGAGGGGTCAGTCTAGAGGTGATTTGCCATCTTCATCTTGGTTTACTCCAGGGCACAGGGCCCCAGTGCAAAGCAGATGCGGGCTGGCAATCCACAGCCTCCGAAAGTCTGCCCTCCCATCTGCCACCAAATAGGCCACCCATTTTACTGTCTTTCCCCTCCAGTCAGCTAGGATGCCCCAGGGCCCTGCTAGGGAGAAGCCAGCACAAGACCCTGGGAGCGAGAGACAGGGAATAGCTAAGTTTTGATGGGGGCCACCAGAGGGAGGTGAGAGAGGCTCTTAGGAGGTGCCCCACAAATTGATACCAGAGATTCAGATAAAGTTTAGAGCACCAGACCACTTACTCAACAAAGACCAAAGATGCAAGGGATCCACCAAGAGAGCTTCCTTCTCGTAGTATTTACTAGCAAGGGAGGAAAGGATTTGGATGGTGACCAGCAGAGGGCGCACAGCCACCATGGCCTGGAGGTTAAGATCAGACAGACCGGGTTCAATCCCTGTTTTGTCAGCCAGTTACCTCTGTGACCCTCAGCCGCCGCATCTGTAAAATGGGGACAATATATCTCATAGGATTGCTGGAAGGACTATGGGGAGAGAGAACAGATGTAAGGTGCTTAGCATGGTGTTTTGTATGTAACTGCCTCATGCCTGGCTGTGATGAAGCCATAATGAGGTGACAGGAATAATCATTAGAAGGCTGTCTGGCTGGTTATATAGGCTTCTACCACATCTTCCATTTTAGACAGGAAGTCTCTCAGAAGCACAAATGATGTCTGCCCTTCCAGTATTATTGAGGCAATAAAATAATTTTTAGCTGTTATTGTCCCAAAAGGCTTTATTAACAGGCCTTACTATCTAGAGAACTAATGTGGACAATGCTGGCCTGGCACGCTCAAAAACACCCCCTGGCTTCAGACAATTCAAAATAACACATGATGCCATCAATACTACTGTTAGTGCTGAGGGCTTTTGATTTTTTTTGAGTTGTTGTGTAGTGGTTTCTAATTCTTTACAAAATTCTGTTAATCTTTTCTCTCTGCCAGAGAGATCACTCACTCACCCTACAGATCCCAGCTCACACACCACAGCTTTGTTCAGGCTTCTTGGGCCACCTCCCCCATACACAAAACGATATGCACACAGGGCAATGTCACACTGTATGTGTTTCTGTTGCACCCATTACCTGTCTTCCACACATACGTGTAGTGTCTGGCACAGCAGAGAAGGTTGAAGCTGTATGGGTACAATGGACAAAGACTGATATTTTGAACAAAGGAATAATAGTTTTCTGTCAAAATATGAGTCCAAGTGTGAGAGCATCACCATTTTCATAGTAGACCAAGAAAAGCTCTCTTTCACCCTACTCTTTTGGGTAGTAACATCAGCAAAGGCTACTGTAAAAAGTTCACACTGCGTGGTATGCTTAGGAACATAATGTCTAGAGGGTATGGACCTTGTGACCAGCAAAGGGAGCAATGCAGTGTCTCCCAATATGGGTGCTGGGCCAGACAACTGGTAAAGCACTCAGTAGGCTCTAGGGGAGTCGAATAAAATGTGTCCTCACTGATGTGTGACTTTCCTATTCTTATGAGACCATCATCACCCCATGAGCTCCTGGTTCTGGCATCCTTGACACACGCTTCCCTTTTTTTTCTCTAGGGAATCTTTGGCCAAATCTGGTTCAGGTTGGAGCTGGTAAACAATAAGGACCTAGAATGAAACTCAAAGGAGGGTGTGGGCTCCTAAGAATGTCAGTCCAGAGACTAAGACACTGGTCAGCATAATCCTCACAGTGAAACCTCAGGAGAAAGAGCTCTGCGTGTCTCCATCATGTTCTGGGATCTTTTTCTTTTAATATCTTGTATAGTGAGCCTTTGTCAGAAAGGATCTCCTGGGGTCACACAGGAACTGGCTTCTCCTTGGTTCCACAGGGAGCAGGTACCGTGACACCAGACTCAGAACCCTCTGTCTCAATGTATTAGTAGTCACTTGGGCAGAAAGTCATCCCTTTCTGCACTAGAAGCCTCTGCAATGGGGGTTATCTGGCTTTGAAACAGAACTCCATAAGTACGATATAGCCTGAGTGGGAGGCAGATTGTTACTTCAGACCAGAGTGATGCCACAGAGCTTACAATGAGCTCTGCATCCATGGGCAGTGGACCAAGACCACCTCTCTACTCCTCTTGTTCTGTGTATTGCTCCATTGACACTGTTACCAATACTCGTTACAGGGGATAACGAGTCACCCACTGGGGAGACCTCTGCTGTTGCATCTGCACCGGCAGCAGAGTGTCCAAGACTTTTATATATTTGGTTCTTTAAGAACGTTTACTCATTTGCTCTCATCCTGCTGAGACCTAATCATTGGTTTCACTTCTTTATTGTGATGCCAATATTGGCAGAATAATCTTGACTAATAATGTAGGTAAAGGTCCTGCTCTTTGTGGAAATGCCGCTTTTCAGAACATTATGAAGATGCTGGCCTTAGGATGAAGTTATGTATGTATGTAAGAGATAATATGTATTGTATATTATAAACAAACCTGTCTTTTTCTATTTTGATGCATCTTTTATAAGACATTGGTATTATTGGTTAACTCTCTTTCACAATTGAGACAATATTATCTTATCTATTGACGTATTATTACATTTTATTATATCAAAAATTTCTTAATATGAAACCCATCTGGTACCATTGGATTAAATCATATTTGGAAATTATATGTCAATTTATTATTCTGGTATTGCAAACTCTTTCTTAATATTTTATTTAGGACATTTGTATCGATACTTAACATTATTAATCTGTAATTTTCTATTTTTTGTAATTTGTCAGGTGCATTTCTCACTTATAACTATTTTCAAAAGAACCAGGACACTTTTATCTCTTTAAATGGTAAAAAATATGAAGCATATAAAGTAGAACCATCTAATCTCTGAAGATCTGTTAGATGTTTCTGTGAAACTATGTATATTTTGTGCTGTTCACTGAAGTATTCCATAACATTTTTTATTTTTTAAGAAAATTGATCCATTATTCATTTTATCTCTGTTGTAGCCAATGTTGTATCTTCCTTAAAAAGTATACATTTTATCTATTTTAAATAGAGATTAGAAATCTCAGAATTTTTTTTTTTTATTTTTTCTGCATATGACCACCAGGGACATGTCAGGACTGCCCTGTCATCCCCACATAGCTGTTCTGTGAGAATATTTTATTCAAAGGAGACTGGAAATGAGGCTAAGCCCTGGGCTTACTGATGGGGACTCAGCAGTGGTGTCCTCTCTGGACTGGCAGAGTCCCCTGAGCAGGGATCTTTGTGCTGTCTCAGAAGAAGCTTCTTCCAGGGGTCTCCCAGGTGGTGAATCCAAACTCCATTCTCCCCAGTCTAGAGTGTGAGCTGAGCTCCAGAAACAGGGCTCAAGGAAGGGTGGGGCAGTCAGTGAATGAACACACATTAGCATGGACAGCCCATCCTCTGACAGAGGGTGGAGAAGAAAAAGAGACCTGGGGCAGCCCAGCCCCACTGGACCAGGGACTGCAGTGTGCACCATAGCCTGGACCCTCTTCTCCTCATGCTCCTCTTTCACCGCACAGGTAGGGACAGGCCTCAAGGACACACCAGTCCCTCCCACCTGCATCAGCCTTCCTGGCACTCATCCCCATGAGCTTCTCTGTAGTCCCTGCCCCATCACTCAGGACCGTCTGTGTTTACAGGTTCCCTCCCCGAGATGGTGCTGATTCAGCCTCATGCCCCCTCCCACCACTCGCATCTCTGGGAGCACCAGACAGACTCACTTGCACTCTGAGCAGTGGCTATGGTATTTGTGGCTACTAGATAATCTGGTTACAGCAGAAGCCAGGGAGCCCTCCTCATCCCCTCTTGTACTACCACACAGACTCAGGCACCAGGGCTCCGGGATCCCCAGCAGCTTCTCTGGATCCAAAGATGGTTTGGCCAATGCAGGGCTTCTGCTCATCTCTGAGCTCCAGCTTGAGGACGAGGTGGACTTTTATCATAGTAGCACTGCTCTCAGTGACACACCCAAATGGGGAAGTGGGACAAAAACCTCAGCCTGCTCATAATCTTCTCACATGACAATAAATAAATAAATAAATAAATAAATAAATAATTAATTAATTGTGTATGGACAAATGGTACTTGGAGGTACCTTTTGGTTCATAATGTCTCTATTCAAATGTTCCATTCAGTGTTTCTAAAACCTCAGGAAAATAAAAGAAAAATAGAACAAAAATAATCCATGGTGACACTGAGGTGTTCTCTGGTTATTCATGGGCTAAAATGAGGGCCTGTGGAGCTACCCTGTTTCTCAAGAAATAAGGAAAATGAGCCTTTTCTACCTTCCATCTCCATCAGAGACTGGGAACCATCCCAGCAGGTGGATCGTCCTCCACAGCATGGACTCTGCTCTTCCAGGGGTAGGGCAGAGACCTTCCCATCCCTTCTGGGCTCCTAAGCTCAGGGCTGGCTGAGGAGTCCTTTGTCCAGGGACAAGCACTGCAATGTGACTTGCTGGGTGAGGACGCAGGCCTGGGGATAATTCCAGGCACAGAGTTGGCCAGGTACCCACACAGGGGACCTGAGCCTTTCGTTGTAAAGTCAGGGAGGGGGGCCAGTCAAAGAGGAAATTAGGGGCCTGAGACCAGGAAACCTCTTTATGGGTCATGAGAGAGTGGGGGTGCTCCACGGCTGCTGGGAAAACCCTGAGTCTGCTGCACCGAAGGGGGTGAGTGGATAAGAAGTTCTTACAGATGACACCACGCAGGACCATGGGGACTCCCATGTGTGGGTTTTTCTGAGCCCACAGGCACTGCCTCTTTCTCATACCCATCATGGTGTGGGATGGGCTGTGGAACATCAGGAGCAGGAACTCCCCAACACGTGCCTGTGTCACAGGGTTTCTCAACCTCGGCACTACTGACCATAGGGCTGGGGTCATTTCTTGTGGAGGGGACTATTCTATGTATGTGGGACCTTTAAAAGCATGCCAGGACCACCTTACTCTCTTAGTCATATACACAAAAAACACCTCCAGACATTTGCAAATATCCCATGGGTGAGGGGAAATTGCCCTGGTTTGAGACTCACTGGGTTAAAAGGGTAAGTTCTGAGCTATTAGGAGGCCTTTGTCTGTGAGTCCAGTTTATGCCATTCAGCTCGATGAAGACTAGATGTGCCATCTCTCTGTGCTTCTGTATTCCACCTATTAGAAAAACACTTACAAAAACTCACATGAGGTCAGAGAGCCTGTGACCCAGTCATTATGAAATTTCCTCAACCAGAGAGTGGGGTACGGTTTTGGCCAGACTACGTGTGCAGTTAATAATTAAAATTTTTACACAACCCACATGCAAATATAATAGATTCATCTTTGTGTACATTTTTAGGGAGTATGTTTTAAGTATGTGGTACAGAGAAGAATAAAAACAGGACAAGTTCTCGTACCTTTGGAGTTTACAATTTAGTGGGTTTGAGACAACAGACAAAAGCAGCAGCAGAGATGAGTGGACAATAATGTCCTTCCTTTCACCAAAGTGTCTGGGTAGAAATTTTGTCCTTGCTTCTATTTGTGTCCTTGAACCTATACTGTCTAGTACAGTCCCTACTAGCCACATGTTGGTAGTTATTTAAATCATTATTTTAAATTAATTAAATTAAATAGTAATTTAAAAAGTCTGCATCTCAGTGTTACTGGCTGAACTTCAACTGCTTAATGGCCTCACGTGCCTCATGGCCACCACAGTGAGAGTGTTGATGTAAGACATGATCCTCACAGCAGGAAACTCTATAGGACCCTGCTGAGCTGGCTAATTTTCTGACCATTTCTTTAGTTCTGATCTCTCACTGTAAGATGGGGATAAAGGAAAATGCTGGTTCTCTACAATCTCCAAGTCCTCTATCAGTGGCAGTATTATATTGTACCTCTCCACTCTACTGAACTCAGGTTGGTCATGTGACTGCTTTGGCCAATGAAAAGAGAGGAAGTGCCCTGCTTTCTGAGCAGGAGATGTAAGAATAGAATATGCTTTGTCAAGTCTCTTGTCTCTGTGCTATGATCAGCAGTGTTTCCAGTAGAATTGTCCCTACCAGCTCCATCCTAGGATGAAATGAAGTGGATCAGGCTCATAGCCTGTCAGGGTTGGAAATGGTGTATAAGAGAGAAATACACTTTTGTTATTGTAAGCCACCCAGATTTTTGTGTAATTTGCTAGCCTAGCTTAGCCTGACTGCAATAAACATTAGAATCGAAAATAGAAGAGCCATATTAACGCAAATAATAGAACATGTAATATATGCTTTATTTCAGACAGTGGATATTGAGTAGACTGTTTGCAGAGCTTGCAACACGGTTTTCCCTTTGATTCATTGGTAAATACTCATTAAGTTGTCACCTGTGAAACATGGCAGAGGAAAAGTAATTCCAATGAGCTACTGGCTGTATGTTATGAGGTTAGAAACTGACTAGGAGAGTGGATTAATTACCACTAGGGGCATCTTACAACTCACTCATTTTATGACCTTAGAAATATGACCTTAGAAATATATATCTTCTTACAAGTAAAAAGAAAGGCAATAGAGTCCAGAAAGGTCAGGGACTCAGACAGCCAGACCTTAGGACCGCCTATCTACCAGGGACTTTTCTCCTCGTCAGCTTTCATCGTGTGAGGGCGACTCAGAAGAACCTGTTATCATTGAAACCCTGCTTTTCTGCTCCCACACACTTCAGTTTATTCTCTGTTTCCACCTCTCATGAGTGTATGTAGAGTCCAGAGGAGAGCAGAAATCACCCTAAATTCAGTCTTATTCGGTCATTTTCAATCCACCCAAAGTGGGCCGCAGTCTTTTCTGCCTGTTTCCCTCCTCCTTCCTTCCTTTCCAAGAGTCTGGACTCCACGTCACACCATATCCTCTTCCTGTTTGAGACCCTTTCTCCATCACCCATTCAGGGCTGCAATTCTCGACTTCACCAGAAAGGGCGCTGGAGGCCCCTCGAGAACTGCAGGAGACAAACTCACCTGGAAGGGTGCCTCACCTTGTCAGTAAGGGCAACTCTCCTTGAACTCCTTCAAGGTGAGCAGTGTCCTTGAACACCCTCCCCATGAAGGATTAACGAGGACAAATACATAGAGTCGGGACTGAGGCTCGTCCTTGACAATGGGTTATAGGAGCAAAGGGAGAGCGAGGCTGAGGCTCAGGCCTCTGCATCTAACAGGCCAGTCTTGTATATTTCCTTCCTTCGCCCTTTTTCTATGCTGTATGAGGGACACATACCTTTTCAGGATAGGTTCTAAGGTCCCATCCCACAGCTTTATCAACAGATGAAAGTATATTCTGGACATTTTCATGTTGATGTAATGCCACTTTGAACTATGAGCTGAGGTGTGGAAATGAGGATATAGCATAGAAATGAGGGCCCTGGTTTGTGCTCTTTGTTGCATGGGGTCCTTGGACAAGGTGTGAGGAAGGCTGATTCCTTCCTGGAGGCTCTTGGCATTTCCTCTCCCACCAAGAGAAACCCCTGCCTGGCACAGCAGGAGGCACCGCAAGTGATCTCTTTAGAGAGTCTGCTGGAAAACCAGCCTTCTGTTTGCGGTCTGATTCACTCTGGCAGGTGCTCTCTGGGACCCCTAGGGGTCACAGATGAAGTCAGTCTCAGCCCCGACCCCTCACAGGACCAACACCCAGCAGAAGGGCCAGACTCAGAATACAAAGCAAATCTGGGACAGTCAGTGGGAGAGACAGACTTGCATGAAAGAACCTCCTTTCCTGGTGGAGCAGGGAGGAATAAAATATATCAGAGGTGCTCTATCTGAGCTGAGAGACACAGAAAGCAGAGACAGGGAGCATCCCCACCATGGCCTGGACCTTTTTCTTCCTCGTCCTCCTCACTCACTACATAGGTGCTCGTATCCTCTGTTTGGCAACGTGGCCCCAGAAGGACCACGGCTCTGCCCGTACCCCTGGAGCCCAGGCTGTGTTGTTGGAACCCCAGACCCACCATTTCTGTGTCTTTTTTTCTTTATTCCAGGGACCACAGTGCAGTCTGGCCTGATGCAGGAGGCCTCAGTGTCAAAGTTGCTGGGTCAGACAGTCACCATCACCTACACTGGAAACAGCAACTACTAACAGCTCCCTGGGGGAACCCCTAAACTCCTCATCCATCATGACACCAATTGATTCTGGCTCAGTACTCTGGCTCTTGTTCAGGCTCCAGGGCCTCCCCAACCATCTCTGGGCTCCAGCCTGAGGACGAGGCTGATTATTCCTGTTTATCATTGGACAGCAGCCTCTGTGCTCACACAGTACTCCAGCCATGTGGGGAAGTGAGACACAAACCTTCCATGGTGGTCGATCACTGTAATTATCTGTATCCAACCTCAGCTGAGAGATTGATGTCTCTTCTTTTCTCCAGCCTTTGAGGATCTCAAACAGGAGGGGGAAGTGGTGCCTTTCACGTAATTGAATCTGTCACAAGGCCCACTTTCACACTGTCCTTGCACATCCCCCCATATGGTGAAGCTGTGGCTCCTCCATGAATCTCTGGGTAAGAAGTTGTCCCCCATGCATGCACCTGACTGCACACGTAGATAACTCACATGTACTGTAATCCATGGTGTTATGTAAAATTAATGGGCTGAAAATGAGCTCTGGTCTGGGCTTTGGCTCCTGGAAAACATTCTCTATGGGAATGTCATGGCTGAACGGTGTTTTTTCATTTGCCTGGAATTCTTGAACTAGCCAGATACTAACCATGCATATATATTATTGAATAATTTTCTAAATTTGATATACATAATTATTTAATAATTATTCAATTTTATTGATAGTGTCAATGTAAGGAACATCCAAACCTGTAGAGAATTTGTATAAGGGTTTATTTGAACCAAACTGATAATATATGCCAGGGAGAAAGATCTCAAATGTTCTGGAGAATAACAGTTTTGAAGCTTCTTTTATACATTTAAAATTGAGATGGGAATGAAAGGAAGATGATATGGAAGTGGGAGAAACCAAGGTGGAGATTGGATACAAGATAGTTAACAAGATTATATGTTCTGTTGAGGGCGTATTACTTCTGGCATTTCAAACTATATTACTTAGTAAACACAAAGGGTGGACAAGGCTGGCTTAAAAACTGTCAATAAAGAAGTTATAAGCCTGGGCTGTGAGTAGCCACCATGACTTGCTCAGTTAGGAATTTATGATCAGATGAGCCTGTAAGCTTATTTTCCATACAACCCCTTTCCTTTGTCCATGATAGGTATGTGAAGAGTCTTTATACTATTCTATTTTGTGTATATCTAAGATTTAATATTTCCTTAAATATCCCAAAATGTGAGAGTTTCTGAGGTCATCTGCTTTATAGCACTTTTATATCATTGAGAATGGGGAGTATCCTCACTTTTACTCTTAACTTTTTATGGCTGGACTAATAACAAAAATGACATAAGAACAGATTAACAGAAAAAAAAAAACACAAAATGTGCCCATAGTAGAATCATAAATTATGTGCTCAGAAACAATGAACCAGCCAGATTTTTATACTTTTTAATCAAAGAAGAAAAATTTGTGAAGAATCGACAGGACAAAGAAGATTGGTACTTGTTAATAAGGAATCTCAGCAAGGTTTAGGTATTCCTTAATGAGGCATCTAAACAAAGATTGGACTTGGGTAGGAGATTAGTAAACAGGTAACAAGGTTTGTTTGGACAGGCTCTTTTGGTCCTGGATTCCTCTAGTCTAAGGATCAGGTTGCCTCTCTCTCTGGAGCTAGGAGGGCACCTTTCCCAGGAAGGATATATTTCCTGCATTCAAGAGCAAAATTAGGGTCAACGTGCCCTTTGGCACCCACTGCTTGTGAAATTACTTTAATTCAAATAAATCGGCATTCTTTTGTGTGATATTTGGGGGCAACTCGCCCTGGGCTCTGACAATATTCATGTGCCGTTGATTCCTGGTGAGTTTTCCTTTGAAGTCACAAAACCCTCAAAAACATAGATCCCATTATTATTGATAATAATGAGCTGAGCGCCCTGTTGGCACACAAACTTTTCAATCAGTATGCATAAGGTTCCTGTGCCATGTAAAGGTGGCAGAGCAGAAAGACCCCAGAGCAGGACTGTGGTGGAGACTGAATTTTTGCATGTGATCAGCAGGGGGCACCTTAGGAGAGTTTCTCAGGCCCCAGAAAGTGTGCTCACAGATGGAGACTCCCACAAATAAGGCAGGTCTGAGACTGGGGGAAGCAGGAGCAGAAGGAGTTGGACCTGAGCTCAAGATGCGGACCCATCAGCTGTGTCCTCTGCATGGGATCACAGTCCCTGCCCTCTCCTAGGTCCTGCCCACGAAGGAAACAAGTAGCACTGATGGCAAGAATAGATTGTGCACAGGTCCCAGACCCTGAATGTGTGTGGGGACAGGCCGAGGTGGGGACATATTTGCATGAGCAACTCCTCTATTGTGAGGCCTGAATGTAATAGAGGTCTAGTCAACCCAGCACCACTGTGGAGATCAGGGGCTGTATTCACCATGGCCTGGATTCCTGTCTGCATCACCTGGACCTTCTGGGAGACTCACCTGCACCCTGTGACATCACTGCTGTTGAATACAGGATGTTATGGTACCAGAGGAGCCTTCCGCAGTTTTCCTGAATTATTACTCAGAATCAGACAAGAACCAGGGCTCTGAGGTCCTCAATTGTTTCCCTGGATCCAAAACTTCCTCAGCCAATGCAGGGCTTCTGCTCATCTCTGGGCTCCAGTTTCTTCAAAGGTTATTATTCCGGTCAGATCTGGCTCAGTGATGACTATCGCAGTGACATAGGCTGACTAGAAAACCCAGGCTGTTCTATGCTCTTATTTTATTGAGGTTAAAATATATCTACTACTACTACATAAAAAAATCGATTCTGAAATACTCTATCAATATGTTACCAAATAAGTATGAGATGATAAAATTCGCAAACCAACAGAATCCTACTATAACTGAATCCAAGAGCTTTTCTCTACTCACCTGCATGTCAGCCTGAAGGTCGGTGACACCCAGAGTGACCCATATAATGAAGTCTCCTGGTTCAGAGACTCCATGTGGCCCTCAGGATGATCTCTGTCATCCCTCTAGGGCCACAGCAGTGCCAGTACCAGGGGGCCCTGCTTGACACCATTCTGGGAAATGTAAATCTAATACTGAAATTCAGCCTTAGAAATGAGGATGGTGTGGCAAAAACATAAAGAAACTATAGCTTTAGGGGTTGAAATGTAAAGATGTTGTCATTCATTAGTCCCAAGAGTCCCATAGACTCCAGGAGTTACAATGTTAAGTCGCTATTCTGGTGTTCACCTGGATGAAAGGTGAGCAGTCTATTAAGATGAAACTTACATCTCCATCAACTTCAGCCCTGTCCCAGCCCTCACTTGATTCCTGTGGCCCCACTCCACGGGTGAAGGAGAACCCTCTCTGACTGCTCAGACTCTAGGACTGTCCCTGACCAGGCTTACTAATTAGCAGGTCACTGAAGGTGATGAGATTGTGCACAGTGCAACTGGGCCCACATGTGGTGGTGGGACAACCTGACAGTCCTCAGTTTCTTAGAAACCTGTGGAAGCTCCCTGATGGTTTCTGAATCCATCTACAATATCAACACAGGCCCCCTGAGAAACTAGACCTTGCCTTTTAAATCCCCCCTTTCCTTCCAACCCCTCTATCTGTTGAGCTGAGATCTCTGCCCTGAGTCCTTCCCCTGAGCGCCCAGGAACACTGGGCTCACTTTAGGATTCCCTTAGGAACCTCAGGGCCAGGCTTTTGTTAGAGCTCTTAGAATGACTGCTCTGTCTCCTTTTATAAAAGGCTTCTGCATTTACAGTCAGAAAACTTAGTGCACTGTTAAGTGACCCATTTAGAAGTGACCCCCTAAGCCCCTTTGGGTGACCACACCCTCTTCTTTCTAATACCCAACAAAGCTTGTTCATGGGACTTCCTCATTCTATTCTTGACCTGTTGGCCTTAATTAATACAGGCTAAACAGAACAAAAAGGTCCTGTTGATCCAACAGAAACTTCAGGTAATGCAGATCCATGTGTGAAAATCACTGACAGTCCCTGCATGTCTGCCCTGCAGGACAGAGCTTTATCCATTTGCAGCCACTTTTAATCATTCATTGCTGTCTGAGGTCACCATGAAAAGTCTCTCAAGTAAATTTTTTTTGTTTATATTTCTGAATATATCCAAGTACTACATCACTGCACACTTCTCAGGCTGGAGAATGCACAGCCCCAGTCCTGTATCCAGAAGACAGAAAACAGCAGAATGTCTGCAGTACAGCTTTCTGCTCTAGATTTGGAAGAAACAAATAAATTATAATAAACCCCGTCACTCACCCTGTAAAGGTGGAAGAAGAGACAAAGAAGAGCAGGGGAGGGAAGAAGCCCAGGAGAAACAGTTCAGTCCCTGAAGTGTCACCAGGTAGGGTGGATTGGCTGACCTGCAGCGAGGGCTGCAGCCTCTTCTCCTGTCTCCCTGGCAGCACTTACGGCTATTTTGGTTATTTTGGACATGATGCTTTCGAAGGCTCTGGAGGTGCCAGCCAGCCTCTTCATTTGAACCCTGTTGAGTGGAGACCTCTCAGTTTGCACATCCCCATCCTCCATGACACGAAGTCCTCTCACCTGGACATGCTGTGCACACACAGCCATGTGTACGGCTTGCACAGCTGTCACCCCAGCTGGTTGTGTTTGGGACTGTGCTGGTCTCTAGCACCAACTCTTTGGGCTCTTTTGATGCCATGGCCTTGTTCCTTGTAAAGTGCAGGGAGTACTGCTTTACCTCCCACATCCCTGACCCTTCCATGTAAATAGTGACCCCGTGGAGGAGAGATTCATGCAGGGGAGTAATTCAGAGCATGAGAATTGTGGTCACGTGCCTGTTTTGCACGTTGGCTCTTCCACTAAGGTCTTCCACTAAGGTCTTCCACTAAGACCTTGGGCCTTGGATTTTCCATCTGATGAAATGGAATAATAAACAGAACTCCTGGTGAGGCTAGGTATGGGTTGTATGAGTTAATGTGCAGAAATTATGCAGTTGTAATGGAATTTATTTCAGAAGATTGATACTGACATCTGTGTCATATAAATGGAAAATAATTCCTGGGGGAGTACACACAACTCACAAACACAACTCACATGCACACATTCATTCACAATCGACCACATAGATTAACATGACACACCCATCCCCATATACACAGACCTACATCAACTAAGAAGAACTCAGTTACTTCCAGGTGCTTTACAAAATGGCTCTCTCTTTTTCTGAGGGTGGGGGGGGGGAGGAAGGGAAGAGAGAGAAAGAGAGGAAGATAATAAAGCAAATATAATAAATAACATTTGGGGAATTAGAGTAAAAGGTATATGTGGATTATTTGCACTATTTTAACTATTTTTAAGTCACAAATTATGTCTAAATTTAAAAAGTTAACTTGACAAACTTTCTAGGAATGCTTTATTAGAACAGAAGAGTTAGACATTCTTTTGTATGATTTTTTATGTTTAAAAACTTTTATATGTTTTAATGTTAGGAGAAATAAAAAATTGGATTCAGTAGAGATGCCCTCTTACAACAAAATGATGACTTGTTTTTTATTTAGTATTTCATTGCTATGATGACTTGTCTAGAAATTAAAGTTCTACAGTATCAAGATCATCCATATATTTCTCAGTTGGCATTTATAAGTTTGGGAAAGAAAAAAAAGAACTGATCTGCAAATGAAAAACCAAGATTCCACTTTTAGTTCTGTCATTAAAGAAAGTTTTGAATCTAGGCCCTTAGCTTGTAAAGGTGGCCCTTCAATGGGAGGTGAAGGAATTGAAAAATAGAAGAGAAACAGCACTAGCTGGAATTACATTTTAATATACATTAGAGGAAAACTGTTCAGGTAAAATTCAAAGAGATTTTCTAAACCATTGTAACTTTACAAGTGTTTTTTTTTTAAAAATATATTTTAGTATTGCCAAGTATTTCTTTATAGCGGAGAGTGGTAAAGGGTTTAAAACAAATGTTTGTACATGTAAATAACCGAAGAGTGGAGGTTTAAAAACGTTTGTTTATTCTAGCACTTGCGGACTAAAGGAGGAGTTTAGGAAGGAAAACGAGTGCTTGCATTTAAGAAGATGAAAAGCAATTAGTATGAAATCTTAGAGGAATAAAGATGTGAAAGAGCACCCTGCGGATAGCATCATGTCAGGGCTTAAGAATAGTAGTGACTGTTGTTTTTTTCAGTTAATAGAACATTTAAAATGATAACAACCTTGTTATAATGAAATTATTAATTTTGGTGATGTTTCTTATGAAGATACATGGAGAATCAAGCCATCCTTTACATTTTATTCTTTAACATTTGCCATGTTTGATATTTCAATTCAATTGTTGCTTATCTGGAATAATCTCAGTGTAATTAAGCTTGCTTGAAATCGAATTAGTGCCCTTTAGATTCCTAGACAGAGTGACTAACTAATTGCATGTAAGGTGCAATTACAGTATCGTACATTAGAAATTCTTATATGGCAAACAACAGAGCACCGATGATAGGCATCTCCTGTCATTGGAGCCCATTTAATATTTTCTAATAGCTCACTCCAAATTCAGTGTGGTGCTTATTGTTTCTTCTGGGAGAACTTATTTTCAATCAATTGTGTTGATATACAGGAACTGAAGGCATGGAAAGGAAGATGATCATTCCACTGTGAAAATGTAGTTTTAATTCTAAAACAAGCTTTTTTATTGTTTCAATGTGTTAGTCTCTGATTCTTTCTTTCAAGAAAAACTGTAAACAGCTGGTAGGTAAAATATAAAAAAAGGGAAAAAATTAGGAAAATGAATGATTAGGAAAATGAATGATTAGGAAAATGAAAATTAGGAATGAGAATATGCTAATTATAAAATATAAGTTTCTATAAATAAAATTTACCTATTATTTTCCTTACCATTATGGAACCAAGATTAGCAGAATTAAAATAAACTACATAAATTTTATTATGATAAAGAGAGAAAGATATCCTTTGGAGAGGATTTGGAGAGGCACATTTATTATTGCTATCCAAATTTAAATGAAAATTCTAACACGGGCCTTCTATAACAAATAGAGCTAAATTAATGTTCCATGTTTTGAAAAAACAAACATGTAGTAACATACTTAAAGCTGATTTGTTATTTGTTTGTTTGTTACTATCTTTTACAAAACTAAAGCTGATTCTTTTAGGAGCTAATGAGAAATGACTCATTCATACCCTTCCAGGGGTCTATTAATACATGAAGAATGTCTGGGTCCTAAAGAAATCTGTGTACTAAAAAGATCTTAAAACCACACCAGACTGCACAGTTGAAAGATATTACTTTGAACATTACCTATTTTATTCTGAGTTTTGGTGTTTACTGACAGAAAATTGGAAGTTATAGTCTGCAAAAAGAAATGACATTGAGTTCTGGTATTCTGTGTTAAGCTGGTCTTCTCTTGATTTTTTTTTTTTTTTGCATTTTCCCTTCTCTCTGGATATATATGAATATACCTCTAACAGAGATTATAAAAAAAAATATGTTTTTTAACTCTTTCAAAGATTTAAAGAACTAAGTAATGTTCTGCAGAAGATGGTGGTCCTGGAAGAGAATCTGTGCAGCATAAGAGTCAGTTCGAGTTCTGCTAAGTGATTCTGTTAAGTATATTTCATTTTAACATGAAAACATTTCATTTAATATGAAAACAAATGTGTATTTTAAAACTTATCTAGGCTCAGAGTACACTTAATTTGCAACATACCTTGGATGCTGCAGGTCAGAATTTGTCCTAAGAAATGGAGATTCAAATTTTATCCAGCAGAGCTTTAGAGCTTCTCATTTACTCCCCAGAGCAAATCCTCTCTTGGGAAATACATTCCTCAGGGCTGACTTCACATCCTTATTCCTCAGACTATAGATCAGTGGGTTCAGCATAGGGGTGACAAGATTATTCAATATCTGAATTAAAGCTCCAAGCAAGGCGCTGGGATTGGGCTGTAGATAGATGATGATTATTGGCCCATAAGCACAAAGAATTGCAGTGATGTGTGCGCTGCAGGTAGAGAATGCTCTTTGTCTGCCCTCTGCTGAGCGAATTTTTGATATGGAGATCCCAATGCTAGTGTAGGAAACAATGATGAACAAAAAGCAAATGAGAGACAAAAGACCAACATTTATAAAACCTACCTTCTGGGGTAGGGACGTATCTCCACAGGCTAGAGGTAAGACTGCAGTTATGTCACAGAAGTAATAATTCACCTCGTTAGAGCCACAGTAAGGTAACTGGAAGATGAGGGAAGTTAGGATAATGGCGTGGATGCAGCCACATATCCAGGTCCCTGTGGCCAAGATGGAGCAGACCCTGTGGCTCATGATTACCATATATCTCAAAGGATGGCATATGGCAACAAAACGGTCATAGGCCATCACCGTGTACAGCAAACACTCAGTGCAGCCAAGGAAATGGTAGAAGAAGAGCTGGGCAGCACAGCCTTGAAAAGAGATACTGTGACTACACCCTGAAAGGTAGAACAGCATCTTGGGAACAGTTGTTGAAGAGAAACCCATGTCAAACACGGAGAGGTTTCCCAAGAAAAAATACATAGGCGTGTGAAGTCTGGAGGAGAGATGATAGCTATAAGGATGAGCACATTTCCCAGTAGAGTACATACATAAAGTGACAAGAACAGGAAAAACAGGATGGTCTCTAGGCCCTCTGTCTCAGGGATTCCCAGCAGAATGAATTCAGTCACTATTGTATGATTTCTCATTTTTATGCATGTCTGTGAAAAGAAATTTGTGGTTAAATTTCATATATATTTAAATTAGTTGTGTTTAAGTCAGTGAAGTGGAAAAGGAGGAAATGATATAGATATTTACAGAGTAGTGCTTCCTGATAGAATTGCCTTGATCTGCTTGCTTCTCTCCATACTGGATATCTCTCTGCAGTGCAGTTTCCATTTGTAGATGCCTCTATTACAATCTCACCAAGAAGACTTACATGACCAGACTCTTATCTTCCATTCTTCAGATGCACAATTAAATTGCATTAATTCCCAATTCTGCTTAGTGATTCTAAAGGAGCAAATAGAGACTCAATGTCTTTATAACTAACAAGGTATTATATTATTTTATATTATTATATTTATTTATCTTATATTTATCTAAGACAACTTGGTTACATGAACTCTCTAAAAATAATTTATGATCATATAAGCCATATATACAAAAGATACAGAATCTTTCCCACATTGTCTCCCTAGGTATGAAGGTGAACAATGAGAAATTAACCAAAAAAAAGGGGATCTTAGGTAGCTCTTACTAAACAGAAAAATTACTTTAATAGGATCCATATTATGCAGGTTTTAGTACAATGAGTAACTGGTAGCCTCCATTTCAGTCTCCAAAATCTGTAATTGCCTAAGCAGAACCCAAGTTAAGCAATAGCTTAATTTTATGGCAATAAAAGGCACAGGGTTAAGTATTGTGGAGACTACATTCCAAATTCCATATTTTGAAAAATTCTAATATTGTTTTCAACTGGTTTTAACCTTTCCAACACAGTAAGATCTTAAATTATAGATCAACCCATGAATCCTATTGCCTAACACTGTATATATATAATATATATATATATATATATATATATATATAGAGAGAGAGAGAGAGAGAGAGAGAGAGAGAAGAGAGAGAGAGAGAGATGTGTGTGTGTGTGTGTGTGTGTGTGTGTGTGTGTGTGTGGAGAGGGAGACAGTGAGAGCCAAAAAAAAAAAAAGTGAAGGACAAAATTTGAGCACTTACATGGCAAACAGGGAACATAACTGGCTAATGCTATTGAATGTTATTTTCTTTTTTTCTCCAGCAGAAAGAAGAAGCCCCCACCCCTGTACTAAATTACTATCAGCTTACACTCTGCTGGTAGATATCCTGAATTCTTTTTTTCAATCATTTTCAAATAGAATGTCACAAATCTAAATGTGCTTTAACTCTCTGACAGTAATTTCCTCTCTGATACCAGTTTGCAATAATTTCCAAACACAGGATATTTTTAAATACCCTGATCTTCCTTTGGGTATTAATTCCCCAAGTCAGGGACCTTATTGAGCAAAGGAGTAATTAACTACTTTATATAATTGGAGCTTAGGAAATAGAGAGAGAGAGAAAAGGAGAGAGAAAGGAAGAAACTGGTTAAAGTTCAAATCTTTTGTGGTTTCCTTTGTAAAACATACTTTAGTGAAATAATACCTTCAAAGTTCATTTGACACATATATCACACATATATGTACATTTATATATTTTCTGCTTTCTTCATGTGTATGTGTTGTTTTAGTAAATACATTATGTTATTTTACTACACTGTAACAAGAGGATTGACTTATTGCAAATAATAGTTATTGGAGTAGCTCAGAGAATTAAGTAAACCAATTAAAAAACTAGGTTTATAGAAAGGTGGGAAATGGAGACGCTTCTGGGGCCTCAGCAATAAGAATTTACAGAGCAGCCTCAGGGCGCTGCTATAAGATGATTCAACCTCAGCTGCCTTTGCTTCTATTTGCTTCAGCTCCGGATTCAAATCCAATTTCCTTAGCTGAGTCACATGCCTACCTCTACGGTCAGGGTACAGGGTGCCGTGGAGTGGAGATAGGCAGTTCTCCAAAGGGTAGGGCAAGAGCCTGTTGCTAGAAGAAAGGCGAAAGAAACATGCTGAGAGGCTCAAAATAATTTTAAGCTATCATTTGAACTCTCTGTCTTATACTACTTGGCATCTGTTAAAGCTTTTGAGTTAACTGCCTTGATGAATATTTTTGAGGTGATTATCAGGTTTCTCATTGAATGAATTTATTCACTTACAATGAATAGTGAATATCAATTATGACAGGCGAGACATTAATTATTTGCCAGGAGAGCAAGAAAAGTTGAGAAGGTAATAGTTAGACATAGTTCCTCTGCTCAAAAACTTAGTCTATCTGAAAGGAAAAGAGTGTTTTACAGTCTTTTTTGAACTTTATAAATCTCTGATGAAGTATTCGACAGATGAGGAAAGTTAGGATCAAAGAACTTAAATAATTTCTCCCAATTCATGGAGCTCACTTTAAAAGGAAGTGGACTTTGACCCTTTTTTTAGGGCTTTTGGCCAGTGTTTCAGGAGTTATAAGTAGTTTAAGTAGTTATACTATTTGAAATGCATCTGGAATTTTACTTTAAAAAGAAAACAATGTTTTTGTTGTACATCTAATTATTATAAAAGGATGTAAAAGTTAATAATTCTACCATCATTGATTTTATCTCGATTGTCTTTAATATTTTTTGAAGTATGATGACTGACTTTAAAAACTAGGCTGTGCAAATGAAAAATAATAATAAATACACTTTTGACTAGGAAGTAAAATAGCCTTAAATTTACCTGTCTGGTAAAAATTTATTCAAGGAAGGTATATATCATGGATACTTTTAGATGTCCAACCAAAACATTTCAGAATCTAGACGGCATATTCTAAATTAATATCACAGTCACAGTGAAAACACAAATGTCTTACATTCCCAAAAGGACAATGGTTGTCACTAATGATACCTATTACAGAACAGTGATCAGATCTCAATATGGAAGACTTTAATGAGATAACTCAGAAAATTTTCTGATTTTTATTTATAATTCCCACTAGAAAATGTAAAGATGTTCCAGAATCATTATATGCAATAAAAGTATAATCACAAGTTGTATTTTATCTACAATTTTAAAGAAAGTTTCATTTTTCTTTAATGACGATAAATTGTTATTTTAAGCCACTAAGTTTTGTCATTGTATTTTGGGCAGCAATAGATACCAAACAATAATTCTTGGCCTTGAAGCTGAACTTGTAAAGGCAGCTTTTTTCATCTTTTTTTTTTAACAGCTTTTTTTGAGGTATAATTGAAAAATAAAAATTATATATATTTAAGTTATACAAGTGGATGTTTGATATGTGTGTACATTGTGAAATGATCACCACTATCAAGCTAATTAACATTATCCATCACCTCACAAAGTAGCCATTTTCTTTTCTTTTTTTTTTTTTTTTCCATGTTGACAACATCATACAAATCTCAAGTATTCAATATGGTGCTATTAACTTCAATAACTGTACTGAACATTAAATCTCTAGACCTTCATCTTGCATAACTAAAACTTTGTACCCTAAGTTGTATATTAAATGTAGATTCTATGTGTCTTTATGTATCAAATATTTAAATTTAATGAAATATAAATTTCGAAATTGGTGATTATTTACATTTTACTCAACAAAGCTATGCACTCAGGTCTTTTATTTTCTTCAACAGCTGAGCACAGGAGAGGCCACAAATAATTTTAAGCTATTATTTGACATATCTGTCTTATACTATTTGGCACCTGCTAATGTTTTTAAGTTAAATGACTTGCATACTCAATAAATATTTTGTTTTTGATCATCCAAAAACAGCATTTCACCCTTTGGGAAATTTACTTTATTAAAGACTAACTTTTTTTTTCCCTCAGAAAGGCCTGAAATGCATACACACTGTGTTTATTAGTAAAGGTCATACAGAAAACTAAACTAAATGATAAAATAGTGTACCTGATCTAGGTTCTCAATATGAGACAGAGAAAGGGTGAAAAGTTAGGAGCACTACTGGGAGAAGAAAGCCTTTCTCCCTTTCTCTTCTTGTTTCAGCTTCCCTCCTGTGGCTGGGTGGGTAAATCCGGCAGATTTACACTTCTGTCCTACAGATCCTACTGTCTTAGATTCAGCCAAGAGGGAGAGTCAACAGTTGAACTCAGTTTAAGCCACATTTTCCAGTCAGCTTATCAGAGAGTCCCATGATGGGAATTACTAAGTCTTGCTGCTCTTTTAGTTCTCAGTTTGCTGCTGAGTCCTGTTTTCACTCTTTGTGAGTGGAACCCAGGAGTTGAGTAGAAGTCTTAGGTCCCAATCTATCCACAGTCATCTCAATGGGGCATGAAAGCAACCTCAATAAAGCAAAGTAACAAGATTACTAGCAAACACTTGAGTAGGTAATCCTGAATTTATAGTGTTGCTAAATTGCCTGGTTTGTGATTTTTGTCTAAGAAAGCTAATATGATAGGTGCAGGAATAGAGCAGGCAGGTGGATTCACTGAAGACAGAGCAGGGGGACATGACAGAGGTCAGAATTTGAATAATTTGAAACTAGTTATAATAATAGTAAAATAATCTAAACTAGAAAAGAAGCTAAATAAAACAAGAAAGGGTTGACAAGAGAAGAGAAGAGAAAGTGATGTGAACAAATTACAGGTTTCAGTGAAGTTATTCATTGTACAAAAATTTGTTAGCAGTGCCGTCGATGTGCCAAAATTCCTATGTCTGGTGAGCAGGAATTCGCCTTTATCTCTGCCCCTGAAGACCTTACAGTCTAGTAAAAGAATAAAGGCATTAATCAAATAATCATACACACAAATTATAAGTATTCCATATGGTAAATGCTAGAAAGAAAAGTTCAAAGGATCGAAGTGTTATAATGGGAGAGTATTTGTGTCCTAAGTAGTTCACTCATGTCCTTGTTCATGTCAATAAAGATGAATACATATCACAATATGTGTGGCTAGATGATGTTCCTTGAAGGGTGGGGAGAACTTCCCTGAGAAAGCATTGTCCAAGCTGAGATGGGAAGAGCGAGCAAACATGCAGGCAGGAGGGAAGCAAACACTACTCCAGGCAGGGTGAGAACACATGCGAAAGGCTCTGGGAAGGAGCACAGCACATTTAAAGAACTCGAGGAAAGAGAGGAAAATACTGTGAGATAACGCTTGCGAGACAGAAAAGTAAAGATTACTCAGGGCTTGATTGGTCACTTTAAAGATTATGTTTTTATATTAGGAGTTTAAGAAACTTTAAAAGAGTTTTATGCAGTGTTGTATTTGAATATATATGGGAGAGATAAAAATGAGATCATTTTATCTATTGGAGGGAACAGAACACATCCAGGGAGCAAATAAGGAAGAATCTAGGACTAGAATTTGAAAACTTGGTCAGGGAAAAAAGGGAGAAAAACAGTCACTTAGATAAATGCTCCCAGGCATGTATGTGGACTAATGCCCTCCGTTTAGCTGAATCTGACGTTGTAATGCCCTGGTTTGGAACTCCACGAGCCAAGAAGGAAACTGACACCGATGCAAGCGCAAAAGGGAGTTTATTGACAAACTTGAGTTTGGACTCCACTCCTTCACTGACTCAGCAGCGGTTGAGAGGAGCCCCGACCGAGGGGCTGGGACCTAATTTAAAGGGTAAAACCGCAAGCCTTGGGGAGCTGCCTTGGTGTTACCTGATTGGGGGGTTAGGTTGACCTTTAAAGGGATTGGATAGTAGGTTGTTGGGTCTGCATGCAAAAGGGGGTTGTGTGCAGTTGGGGCTGCGTATAGAGGGGGCCGTGCGCAGTGGGGCAATATGCCATGGGGGGCTGTGTGCAGAAAGGGCCGAGTGCAGAAGGTAGGGCCGAGTGCAGAAGGTGCCGGGGGCAGTAATCAGAATATGTGCAGGAGGAAATAAGGGTGGGGGTGCCTTATGGGCCCACCGATTAGCTGGCTTGGCTGGTTTGGCCAGGTGGTAAGGCATTGTTCTTGACCACTGGCCTTTGGGGAACTTTTCATACAATTCATCTTGGGATCACTCAGAAAAATGGAATCATTCCAGTCTTTCAACGTCAGATCAGAACTTCACTTTTTTTCTTTTTAAGTTTCTATACCTGAATGTACACTGAGAATCAGACTTCAGTTCTAGTAATCAGGTTAAGGCTCTCACAGAGATATCTTCTGGGAACACATAAAAGATTAAATCCAACAGAGGATAGTAACAAATGAGGATGAGGATAATAAAAACCCACTCTATGGGGTTAGAACATCTTATTACTTATTAGTTCAGGTATAATTATATAACAACATAATACATATTACATCATTGGGTTTAGAAACAACTGTGCAGTTTTTCCTCCAAAGTAACTGCTATGATTTTTTTTCCTTAAAACTTCCCGATTCAAATAATCAGCCTCACTTGATCTCATCATATTGGGGTGTCCTATTTTTTCTCTCAAAAAGATCTTTTAAAAAATGTTATTTCATTGCAAAATCATGAAGGTAACACATAAACATATAATAAAGATAATTAAAATCACCCCAAATTGGATTGCCCATTTTTAACATTTGGGTGAACACATTTTCAATCATCCAATTATACATAGATATGGTCATATGAAGATTTTTTTAAAAAGGTATTAATATTCACAATCTTTTTACTGTTTCCACCTGCTATGGGAATTCTACCTTTGACTTTAATATTTCCTGAGCCTTTATTTTATACAATCAGTGTATTGGATAAGGAGAGAATTAGAGAAGCTAGGATGAATGATTAATGAAAAATAGAAAAAGCAGAGTGTATCTTGTGAAAATAAACAACTACGGTTGGTTAAGGGCAGGGCTTGAATACAAGAATAAGAAATAATGTGGGACTGCTCTCATACATCAGAGATATTGAAAGGAAAACACTTGGGTAAGATTTTTGGGAGGATCTGTGTGTAAAAGGACATTGATTTACAAAGTTTCAGCAAAATTGTTTTATTATGTATAACTGCATGAGGTTTTGAGATGGAATCCTAATTCTATACACAAATTGTGTGCATTAGGGAAAGTTACCTAACATCTCCAAACCTTGTTTCACTTTCTGTAACATGGTCTCAATGTTTTATGTAGACAAATTTGATAAAATATGTAAAACAATTGCACTGCTCTTGGTGAGAAGTTAAAACTTGATAAAAGGTAACTCTAGGCAGATCCCTTGAAAGTTACCTTAAGGCTACATTCTCTAATTTTTCTATGCCCACACCAAACTAAGGTATTTAACAATTAAACAGTGATTTAAAAGGCTTCAACAATATTTATAAGAAAAAGGAGAGAATTAGTAAACTCAAAATCCACAAGGATTTGTGAAAATTAAATAAGCAGATTTATGTTTGAATTGTAAAATACACATAGCATAAAATTTACTGTCTTAACCATTTTTAAGTGTACAGTTCAATAGTGTTAAGTCCTACTGTTGTGCAACCAATTTCCAGAATTTTTTCATCTTACAAAACTGAAACTCTGTGTTCATTAAACAACTCACATTTTTTTCCCCTGGCCCCTGGCAACCACATTTTTTTTTCTTATTGATTTGACTACTCCAAATACCTCACATAATTGGAATTATACAGTATTTTGTGTGTGTGTGTGTGTGTGTGTGAGACTGGCTTAATTCACTTAACATAATGTCTTGACGTTTTTTATTCATGTTATAGGATTTATTAGAAATTCCTTCTTTTTCAAATCTGAACAAGATTCCATGTACGTATAAAACACATTCTATTTATTCATTTATACATTTGGATTGTTTTTACCTCCTGGCTCTTGTGAACAATGATGCTAAACATGCTATGAATATGAATATATCTTTAAGACATTGCTTTCAATTCTTTTGTATATGTACTCAGAGATGGAATTGCTAGATCATGTGATAATTAATTTTTGTATTTTGGGAGGAAGCATCATACTATTTTCCATAGTGGCTGCACCATTTTACATTCCCACCAACGGTGCATGGCATTTCAATATCTTCACATCCTTGCCACACTTAACTGTTTTTTTTTCTTTTTAAGTAATAACAATTCTAATGGGCATGTGGTGATAACTTATTGTGAGTCTGGTTTGCATTTTCCTAATTGCAGTAATGAGCATCTTTTCATATACTTGGCCATTTGCATGTCTTCTTTGGAGTGGCGTGTGCCTGTGTGTGCGCATGTGTCTTTTTAATAAAATTCTATGTTAGGTGCTTTACTAAAGTTATGGATGTAAGGAAGATTTAAACTGTTTTAAACGATTTTTTTTTTCAATGCCAAATAGTCATTATGACACTGATTTAAAAGTGGCCAAAAGTGGTCAGAGTTCATTCAGATTTCAGCTTTGAAATACCTTTAATTTTATTTATATGTGGATATATATTTAAATTAGTGCATGTTGCTATTCTGCATCCTAGTTATTTCACTCATGTTGCTCTTTTTATGCAAGTAAATATGCAATTACATCATAATTTGAATGGCTAAGTGGTGTTCATTTATTCATTCATTCATTCATTCATTCACTCATCAAACTTACTGTTTGCTTACTATGCCGCTGGGCTATGTCCTGTGGACACAACAGTGAATAAGAGAAATATGATTGCTACTGTTATAGAACTTTATATTGTATAGAAAATAAATTTTTTGAACAATATGAGTACCAGTGTGATGAGTATCAGTTCATAAATGCTATCCAGGCTTTACCAGAGAGATATCATAGAATGTCACTTCTTCCACCACTTTTTAGCAGTAATAAGACAATGAATTAATATTAGAATTGCTTGGATTTGGCATGCCATCTAGGATAGGCATTCCCAAAGTGTGAGAATACAATTCTGTGTGATCTTAGATTTTGCTAGTCAGGTTAAGAGGGGCCATAGAAACCTCACAGTGCACCTCAAACCCTTTATCTTTACTTGAAGGGGTTTCATTTTGTCCTTTTTGCCTCATGCTTTTTGTAAAGAGCAGCGATTTATGTTATCTGGGGTGGTATTTTTTTTTTTTTTTTGGTGTGTGTTCTATGGTTTCAAATAGGATAAAAATTTTTGAGTAAAAATGGAATACAAAAAGTACAAATCACTAAAATGTCATGAAAACTAAGGGCTAGTTTGTCTGTGGGATCTTTGTAAATGATGTTCTTTCTACTTGGATTCTGGAGAAAATAGAGAAATAATTTCAACTCAGTATTGCTGAAGGCCAGGTTATAAAATGTAACTTGGTAAGAGATTCAAATGGGCATGGTGATTAAACCCCATTATCCAGTCAGCTTTTCTTAAAACAATCCTGGACAGAAAGGCTTACCCAATCCTTTTACACTAAGGAGTAATTTGGGAGATTTTCAGCCTGGTGCAGTAGAAAAATCATGATAGGAGTTAGGAGTGCTTGGGTCTAGGCTTGGCTTTACCATAACTAGATGTGTCATAAAGGGCAATATACTTATTGCTATATCACAGTCATCCCATCTACAGATGGGTACAATGAGCAGCGGTACACGATCAATGAAGATCATAATAAAGTCAAAAAGGAACATGACCTATGTCAGTAAATATTTTACCAGTTATTTATTGAATACTTTATTTATATTATGAGCTCTAGAAAGAGGTGATGAGAATGAGTAAATTGCCAAGCAAGTCTTTTAGGGGAGTCATATCACAGAGGGATAAAGATTAGGAACTTTTGAGTTAACTGGATCCGTTCAAGGTCTGATTTGCTGCTTAATGTACAAATCAGGGCCCATTAGAGATGAAGTCTCTAATCCTCAAGTTCATTTTTATTTTTCCAAAATGAAAACTCTATATGGATGATGTAAAGATTAAATAACATGACATTTGTGAAACATTCAATGTAGTGTCTGGAGTTCATACTCACTAAATGTTGGTTAAAACTATCCTTAGCAACATAGGGGGAAATGAAAAATTTATAGGAAGAGAGTAGAAACAATAACTCTCTAAATGGAGAAAGAAAAATAAAATAAGGGGTGATTTCACATGGAGATGGACTACTGAAGGGTGCCTCTTGGACTGACAGAGATCCTCACCATCCCCAAGCAGGCAAAACTGGCTGCCCAGCGTAGGGGTAAGACATCTGTCTAGCTGATGCTGTGCCCCTTGGATTCCTTACCCAGAATTAAGGCACTGAGAATAATATTAGTTTTTAGAGTTATTTATGAAGTCCCAAGTGTTACAGAAAAAACATGCATATAGGAAATCTTATTAGACAAAATATCATGCTTTAGAGGAAGCATTTCTATTTAAGGGGAAGAAATAGGAAGATAATGTTAAGAGACAATAAATTTCTAAAATTCATTACAAAACTCATAATTTAGTTTAGAGGAGTACTACATTGTAGAACATTCTTCAGGGATTGTTTCACTTCCCTGTTTCTTAAAAGAATAGATTAACGAGTTCAGCATGAGTGAGACAATATTATTTTATAATTGCACCACAGACATCAGCAAGGAGTTGGGTGTGGGTTGTACATAGATCAGGATTACAGGTCTATAGGCACAGAGGATTGCAGTGAGGTAGGCACTGCTGTAGAGAAAGCTTTCTGCTGTCTTCTACTGAATGGATTCTCAAAATGACAATCATAATGCATGTGTAAGAGGCACAGACATGGAACAAAAGCATTAAAGCCAGAAAGCCAATTTTATGGAACCCACTTCTGAGCCAGGGAGCTGTCAGCACAAGCCAGGGATAAGACAGCAGGAATGTCACAGAAGAAGTAGTTCACCTGATTGGGACCACAGTAGCTTAACTGAAAGGTGAAAAAGGTCAGGATGGTGGCTTGAAGACAACCCACCAACCAGGCTGCCATGACCAAACTGACACAGACCTTAGGTCTGATGATGAGGCATGTACCTCAGTGGGTGACAGATAGCAACAAGGTGATCATAAGCCATCACGGAAGAAAGGCAGCCTTCTGTAGAACCTAGGAAATGATAGAAAGAAGAGCTGTACAGCACATCTCTTGTAAGAAATGGCATGGCTCTTGCCAAAGAGATAGATAACATCTTGGGACAGGTTACAGATGGGAAAAACATGTCAAAAATAGATAGGAGTCCCAATAATATATACATGGAATATGAAGACTAGAGGAAGAAACAATTGCTATGAGGATGAGTAAATTGCCAAGCAGGGTAAAGAGGTAAATGAATGAGAAAGTGACAGAGAGTACAGTCTCCAGTCCCTGTGTCTGAGGTATTCCAGTAGAATGAACTCATTTCAGCTCCATGGGATTCCTCATGTTCCCAGAGAAGAGGTCTGAGTAGAGACAAAAGACATGAAAGCATGAATGTGGAAAATGATTTGTGACAGATACAAACCAATATATTCATTGTCACCAAACCCTGTTTAAACATAATGATGATAAAATTAAAAATTAGAAATTCTTTCAAAGACATTTAGGTGCTAGTAAAGCAAATCTATGACTTCATATCTAGAGATAATTCCTTCGTGAATATGGATACAAAGCGAAATGAAGCATTAATATGGTGAAATACTGGATGGGCTAAGAGAACAAAGATCTCAACATTTAATTAATGTTTACAACCAATTATACAACAATAAATGCCCTAAAATAGACCCACCTGGAAGCCTTATCCTCCTGATTCCATTCCAGAGCATGTCTATAGTTACTCAGAGATGTAATCAGATGCCCTAAACATCCATCTAAGGTCCATTTGAGCATTCACACCTCTTTCGAGAACAGAATAACAGATCGCGATACAGCTTAATAAGCATTACGATTTGAATTCTATTAAATAGTCATGGGGATGCAAAGTATAGCATAAAGAATATAGTCAATAATATTGTAATAACTATGTATGGTATCAGGCGGGTACTAGGTTTATCGGGTGATCGCTTCATAAGTTATTAAACTTCTAATCATCATGTTGTACATCTGAAACTAATATTGTACGCTAATTGTAATTGAAAAACAAAATATATACATATAATTTAAAATGTTAAATTGTATTAATATTCTAATAGGACATATTTCTTAGTTTATTTTCTTATTTGTCTATTTTATTTGACTGAAAAGAAAGTGACAAATTTGAATATTATCATGGGGTTTTAAGTTGTTTAAATGTTAGCAGCTAAGTTGTATTATGTAGATGGTAGCTTTTAGTGAAGTTATGTCATGCAGGATATTTAATCTTTGCAAACAATTGGAATTTTTGAATCTTAGTACAATGAAATATTTCAGTTCTGCATATTTTTGTGTGTTTTCTGCTTTTATAATGTAAATTTGTATTTACATGCGAGATCTACCCTGTTAACAGAATTTTCCATTTATAATATCATATTGTTAACTACATAGGCACAATGTTATAGGGCAGATCTCTAGAATTTATTCTTTTTGCCTTACTGACAACTTTATGCCCTTTGATTAGCAACTTATTTCCCCTTTCACCTGCCCCTAGCAGCCACCATTCTACAGTCTGTTTTTATGAGTTTGACTATTGGTTTTATTGGAAAAGTCACTAAACATGCTGAGAATGTGAAACTGCTGCTACTGTGTGTTGTGGTCAGCTGTTTGTTACAATGCTTGGGTAAAAGTGCCTATAAAAGTGCCTATATTGTTCCAAAAGATATTTTTAATCCCATTTTTACTTTACTGATCTGTTTTAATGCAATCCAAAGTATATGAAAATTGCCCTCTTATAATTTTCCTGAATTCTAATAATAATTCCTGTTTATTTCTCTGATATTCTCTTATAATTAATAATTACTGATTGATAATTTCATCTTCTAAAATAATTAATGCTATCTACATATACTAAAGAAATTCCAAGAAAAATGAATTTAGGTTCTATTAAGCTGTAAGTTCCCTGAGAGTAAACACTACTCATTTGCCATTAAATCTGCAGTATTTATCACAGTGTTTGTGAATAGTTGCCATTTAAATATTTGTTAGATAAGTGAATGAATAAAAAGTTGAAAATTAATTTATGGATATATTTTTGACTTAAGTTTCAATAAAGAGATCATGCCCATTTTTGTTTACCATTGTATCTCTAGGTTTTTGGAAATAGCAGCACCGAGCAAATGTGTTTATTTGAATAGAATTTTAGAATTGCTTCCTAAATCAACTGATATGATTCCTTCTGTCTTTAAAATAATTTATTTTTTAATTTTTTCCTATTAACCCTGGAAAGCAATGGTTGTAGATTCCTTGCCTAACAAAGGGAATTTAGATATGAATCAAAACGCAGAGTATCTAATTCTTAAACTAGGAAAGATGGAAGGAGACTTAAACATTTTCATAACCAACCCTGTTGCTGGGTTGGGGTGGGAAATGTAAATGATAGATAGAATTAAGAAAGGAGAATGGACCTTCTTGTAGAAAGTGTTGTACCAAAAATGAAAGGGTGTAAAAATACTTGAAATAGTGTAAAAATATTTGAAATAGAACAAAAATTATTCACACAACTAAAGTTCTAGATTCAGATCATGCATCTTAATGCATGTGATGATTAAAACTACAATAGCATCATTATAATATCTTAATGCAGCTTATTTACTTTTTTATTACTGTCTTATAATATCAAGCTTTGATAATGAATTCTATTTGTGGAGGAAAGCCAATACTCTTTTTTTTTTTTTTTCTGACTACTGTTATCAGCTTCCATGAGGGTTCCTCTGTACTTGATGTCAGTTTGTACTTGTGCTGAAGTTGTTGAAGAAAGAGTGCATGGCCACTGGGTGGCCCCCATACTCTGGAGTATCCACTGTTTTATGCAAGCATCTTTGCAAGTTCAGTACAATTTCAGTTAGGTTCAGAGAGAGCTATTAAAATAACTGTTATGAGGGAAATCTGATAAGGAAAGATGAGATTTTTGTGCCAGGCAGACCTGTTTTAAATCTAGGCACTTGCTTACTAATTCTGTGACTTTTCTATGTTTCAGTTTATTTATCCCTCTAAAATAGGCATAGTATTACATTCTAAGAATTCTTGGATAGATTAAATGGAATAATACAGTATGAGGCATCTAATGTGGCATCTATCATATTGCAGGTACTCAGCTACTGCTATTAACTCCCATACTCTGGGCAAGAGTGAAAACGCTTGTAATGTACTGACTTAATACTAACAGGAGCATGGCTAATACTAAATAACTCTTACTTTGGTGAGAGTGTTTAGAAAATACTCCTGGGCATCCATGGCGTCTCCTCTGAATTATGTTAAGGAACAACAACAAAACATGTGACAGAGAAGATTGGGCATCTTGCCTAAGTTTCTACCTCATTCCTTACACTCTACCTGCAAGCACCCACCCCTCTAAACCATTCAAAACACAGTAAAATAGGAATCATGCTAATGCATGATATCAGTGAATATGCAATGAGACATTTCTGTTGTTTCCAAGGCAGTATAGACATCATTTTCTGTAAGATAAAAACTGAAATAAAAGATTTATGAGAAATATCTCATGCAAGTAATACCATTTCAGACTGCAATCTTACTTACCATGCTTAAAAAGCAATTTTGTCCTTACAAGTTAAAATATTATTCTTTAATTTTAAACATTCAAGTTCCTTACTATTTCAAGACCCACAACCAGGCAGGTTTCTAGGTATCACAGACACATATGGAACTGAGAATAATATTCAAATAATATTTTAGGGTTACATCCATAGCAGAAATAAATACAGCTTTCTTAGATGATTTAACTCAAATTCAAATATTTTTCTAGGATAGAGGCAACATGGCACATTAAAAAGAACTTGGATCAGACGTCTAAAGACTCACATTCAAGTTCTGATTTTTGATGTTGTGACTACTGGCAAGTAACTTAAAATATCTGAACCTTAGCTTCTCATCTTTAAAGAAACAGAAAGTATTTCTGCACCAGTAGCCTCAACCTTAACTAATGAGTTTAAATTTAGTATTGCAATTGGGATATTTGTAAGAAGTGAAAGAGGGCATTACTAATAATTAAGATGGGACAATAAAGGTAAAATAAGAATGTTTCTGCTAAGCCTCTGAATAATTTCCTGGTATTATGTCTCTTGTTTATGGCAAAATACAAATCTATATTTTGACATGCACCACTATAATTTTACTCCTTGAAAATGTTGATTCTTCTATAATTGTGCTTGGTATACAAGGGTACCCACTAAATGTTTGTTTTTGATTAATCGAGATAACCTTACCTCACAGAATGTTGTAAAAATTAAATATGAAATATTTTGATACACAATAATGTGCTGTATAATGGTTAATTATTATATTTGCTATAGAAAATCTCATGCTAAAGAATTTGGGAAGTAGTTACCTGTCTTAAGCCTGAACGAAGAAAGAAAGGGTAAAGTGAGAATAAAATAGCATTGAAGACCAAACCTTGAGAAATACTTTTTAGGAAAAGGAGAAGAAAAAGGAGCCACGTAAGAAGAAATGTACACATTTCACAATCTGTTTGGAGAGAACCAGGAGAATGTCTTTTACATATCTTTGCATCATACAGATTATTATTTCCTCTATACCATAGAAATATATTTTATCTATGTCAGGGAATATATCCAACTAAGTTTTTCAATCCTAAGCAACTGTGTAGTGCTTGGAACATAACAAAGGCTGAATTAATGATTAATGAACAAAAAAGCGAATGAATGCATTCCTACATGCTGTTTGATAGAGTGAATGGAGGAAAGGGTCACTGCATATGGTGAGACATAAACCCTCAGCTGTAATTCCTTTCAATAATCCTTGCTATCCAGGACTCCAGAGTGAAGTTGAAAGTAAAAATTGAGAAAGCTGAGGAGATACTCTGAGCACCTACATGGGAAAAAGGGTCATGACTGGCTCGAGTAAGGAAAACAAAAAAACTTTCCCGTCCTTTCATCTTCAATTTCTTCCATAGATTTATGGGTTCCCCATTTCGAATGTCTCTCTGTTCAAAGTGCCATGAAATTGGACTTGGATTCTCTAACTGCAGACCCTAAAGGGTCTTTTTCTTTCAGAATTCCAAGAGCGAGGATGCTATATGTCTGATGGCTGCCCTCCTAGAATGATTTCCTCAGAGTTAGCAGAAGTAAAAATATCTCTTACTTTTGTAGGATTTTAAATGATCTCACAGTCCCCTGGAGCCTTATCTATAATATATCCCAAGACTTGGGAGACTTCTGGGCACAGGGAACAATTAAATGCTGGGTGTTGAGAAAGTTTAGGAGTGAAAAATAGTACACAGCGATCAAAATAACCTTTAAAGGAATTGGGACTCCAGCTTGTGGATACCCCCACACCCCCCACCGGTCACTCTATTTTTCAGTTCTAGGTGGACATCCTATGAAACTCTTTTATTCTCTACAGATCTCCTGAATTTGACCTGCTTATCTGTCATTTTTTTTCACCCAGCTGCTACCTATTTCCTTACCCCTTAAGGTTGTGGAAGAAATTGTAACATAATGAAAAGAGTACCTACTTTGGAGCCAGAAGATTCTGAGGAAGAACAAGTCTGTTTTTCATTAGCTGTAAGTTCTTGATTAGGAAAACGATTCCCTTTGAACCTTAATATTGTCATTTGTGAGGACTAAAAAATAGTGTAGATGATAGAGGCTCTGTTCCTTCCTCTTGCGACCAAATCAAAGTTGTGTGAGAAATAAGGAGCAAACAGCAAGGAAAATCACCTGGGATCTAAATGGACAAGACCTACAACTAGGGAGAGAAATAAGAAATCACCCTATAACAGGAGGAGGTAGGTGGGGCAAGGATGCGAGGCTGCCCCGTCCCAAGTAGCTGAATGGGACAGAGGCTGTGGCACCCACAGTGGCACCTGCAGACTTCTCTTAAAGGGGCTGTCAGTGAGCGGACTTTCTCAGTGACAGACCTGCTCACTCTGAGCACCAGTGCCAGGTCAGCTGCTCATGGGACACCAAGGACTTACAGGGGGACATGAGTTGTGGAAGTGAGGACTGAGTGGAAGCTCGCTCTGCATAGAAGTGTTGGCAGTATACATTTTTCCTCTGTTGAGCTGTCTCCCACCCACAGTGTGCAGACCCAAAGCTGCCATAGCTGAGACATCATCAAACTGAATAACGAAGTTCGTTTTGCCCAGAGGATTCCCTGAAACTTCATCTCCCTCAACTAGCTGCCCAACCTAAGTCGCATACTGTTGTGTCCTCAGCGAGTCTGGTGCTCCTTGCTGAGCAGTTTCAAGAGCCACATTGGTGGCAGCTGACCTTGGTTTCTGGCCATGCCTCTTGAGCAACTATAAACATAGCATCTGTGCATTGCTTACTGAATCTTAACAAGTGGCGCTAGAGGGGCACAGCCTGGGGCTAAACTTGTCCTGCAGCTGAACCCCTCTCAGGACTGTGCCTGGACACCTACTTCACAAAGCCGCACTAATAAGACCAGGAGATTTAAAAGCTTTGCTTAGTACATAGAAACAGACACAGAAAGGCAGCCAAAATGAGAAGACAAAGAAGCGGAAACCATATGAATGAACAGAACAGAGACCCAGAAATAACAGAGTCAAGCATCTAAAAGATGCAGAGATCAAAACACTGGTTATAAAAATGGTCAATGAACTTAGGGGAAGTGTAGATGAATTCAGTGAGAACTTTAACAAAGAGATGAAAACATAAGAATGGATACAGAAATTATAAAAGGAAACCAGTCAGAAATGCAGGACACTTTATCTGAGATGAAGAGTGTATTAAATGGAATAAACAGTGAATAAAGAAGAGGATCGAATGATCTACATAGAGAATGGGGAAGCCAAGGACACTCAATCAGAATGGAAAGAAAAAAGAAGCCAAGACTATAATAATAATTTAAAGAACCTATGGGATACTATTAAATGTATAAATATCTATGTCATAGGGGTACTTGAAGGAAAGCAAGACATTAAAGAGCTTTTGAAGAAATGATGATGGAAAACTTCCCTCACCTGGTGAAAATAGACGTACAACCCTAGGAAACTCAGAGAGTCGCAAGAAAGAGGAACCCAAAGACACATCACAATGAAAATGTCAAAGGTTAAATATAAATAGAGAAATTTAAAAACAGCAAGAGAAAAGCAGTTAATTATCTATAAGGGTACACCCATAAGACTGGCAGCTGATTTCTTAAAAGAAACCATGCAGGACAGAAGGGCTTGGCACAAAAATTCGATGTGATGAAAACCCAGTATCTACAACCAAGAATTCTTTATCCAGCAAAGCTATCATTTAGAGTTGAAGGACAGATAAAGAGCTTCCTAGACAAAAAGCTAAGGGGATTTATCACCACCAAGCCAGTGTTACAGGAAATGTTGGAGGAACTTCTTCAAGAAGAAAAAGCATGCATCAAAAAGAGGAATAAAGAATAATAATAACTACATTCCTATTAACAAATACCTCAAATGGAAAAGCTCCAACCAAAAGACAGAATGGCTGAATGGATAAGAAAACAAGACCCCTACATATGCTGCCTACAAGAGACTCACTCACTTCAGATTAAAAGACACACATAGACCAAAAGGAAGGAGATGGAAAAAGATATTGCCTTGATGGACCTAGAAGGTATTGAGCTGAATGAAATAGGTTAGATTAAGACAAATATTGCATGATTTCATGTACTTGTGTATTCTAAAGAATAAAATAAACAAAAATAACAAAAGTAAAAATAAACTCATAGATACAGAGAATATTTTGAGAGCTACTAGTTGGGAGGGGATTTGTTGGTGATAGCAAAAAAAGACAAAGGGATTAAGTGGTACAAATGGATAGTTGCAGAATAGACATGGAGATGTAGATGTAGAGGGGAAGATGGTTAATAATGTAATAAATATGTAAGGGGAAAGTGGGGTACTAGATTCAGTGGGGTGATTACTTTGTGAGTTATGTGAATCTGATTACTAAGCTATACAACTGAAACTGGGATTTTATTGTATATCAACTATAATTGGAAAAAAAACCTCATTAAATTGTACAATGTAAATACAAGCAACTCATTGTCTATTATATTTCAATAAAGCCAAAAACTTTTAAAAAAATATTGTCATTTATAAAATGGAGTTATAATAGCATTTCATAGAGTGATCATGCAGATTAAATGAGATAATGCTTATACATTTCCTGAAACATACCGCATGCTCCTATGATTTTTTGAAATTAAGTTCCTAGGATAGAACAAAAATAGAGTCTTTCCTCAAGTCTCAACCTTCATAATGTTAATAATTTTAGAAGCTTGGTTAAAGTGACTCCATTTTATTTATTCTCTATCCTAACTCTTTCCTCGGTGTTGACAGCCATTGTTCCTGTCTGAAATTAAAGCTGTTTGTCTTACCATGAAAAATATTTTGCATGGGTTTCTAATAAGAACTCAGTACATAACAGGTAAATATTTTGTTTGGTCCATCTTATCTATTATCCAGTCATCTATGGTAAGTTATTTTTCTTTATTATTATTATTATTATTATTATTATTATTATTATAAATCAATTAATTTATTTTTTATGATGATATGGGTTAATGAAATCCAATAAGTTTCAGCTGTACACTTTATCAGTAAGGCATATATATATATATATTTACACTGTGTGTTCACCTCTCATAGTTAGATTTCTTTCTTTGTCACCACATATTTGACCCCTTTTACCCTAACTACCTCCTCCCTTCCCCCACTCCCTACCTTCTGGTAAACACTATATGATTTGTTTCTGTTGGGATCAATATTTCATGTGATCGATCCAAACATAAAATTTGAAAGTTACCAGTGATCATGTGAAAATGACTGCTATTATTTATAATTGCTATTACCAGTAGGTCAAGTAAAAAAAAGAAAATGCTTATAAGACGTGTACATTTCTGACATTTGTTAGTTTTGAAATTTCTCTTACAATATCTCCAGGGGATAGCAATCACAAAGCATGAGAGTATACATAACTGTCATTTAAATGCACTTATCCATTAATCAATAATTTAATGCATTTGAGTATTTATTTACTTAAAGGTTTATAAGTTTAAGAACACATAAAGGGCTCAAGTATGATAAGAACAATAGGAAATCTTAGATAAATTGTTATAGAAATATCAGGGAAGAAACAATAAACAGAACATAAGACCTTAATGAAAACTCTATGATGACAAAGAGAGGGGAGAACAGCATCATACTAGAGGATAAGCAAAACAGCTTACTGAAAGCCTGTTCCAAACCAGTGATAAGTATTCTATGTGGTAACACAAACAGCTCTTATTTCAGGAAGGGAAATGATTCTCGGAAGAACAAGATAAAAATAAGCAGCATTCTATGATTAACATACACTGGCATAATTTAGGGTATATGTGTGACATTGGTGGGTGCTGAAATGAGTTGAATACTGTTCTCATAATGCACAGATATTTTTCCATTTTATGTAAATACACTTTTCATATTCCAAAAGGACAGTTTCCTTAAAAGTTTACTTTTTTTATTGATTATAATCAGGTATTAGGTAGGATACAGGTTGTGTGGCACAAAGCCTAAGTAACTGTTACAAATAATATTAAAATTCATTATGTAAGTCTATGCTCATACAGCAGTTCTTCTCCGTGAAAGCCTCAGGGACTTAGGATCCTTCTATATTGCTTCTTCTCCATTCTTTGTGGTTGTCACTGTAGTCCTCATGGTCCAAAACGGCTCAGAACATATCTCTCCTACCAGCAAGTAGGAGGTGGGGAAAGTGGAGGGGAGGCCATACTCTTTTCTTTGGGAGAGTATGATGTGGTGCTGCAAAACATTATTTCTTGCATCCCACACACCAGAATTTAGTGATAAGGTCACATCCAGCTTTAAGGGAGGCTGAGAAATGTCTTTATTCTGAAAGACCACAAAGTTGGCTAAACTTGGGCTGAACTAGAGAATCAATATTGGAGAATACTTAGCAACATTAAGTCGCAAGGACAGATTTTTGGGTGGAGATAGATACCTAGCTTAAATTAGCCTCTGTTCATTCTCCTTTATACTATGTGTTTTGTTTGCTTTAAGCACTTTCACTACTGGATATTTTCTTGTTTATTTATTTGCTTATTTATTTATTAAATATTTCTTCCCTTGCAATGTAAGTTCCAGGTGAGTAAATCTTTTGGTGTCTTATCATTGCCATGATGCTATGTCTAAAACAATGCCTTACATATAGCTGGAGCCCAATAAGTGGATGTTGACTAAAGAATGAATTATGTGTTTCTCTTTCAAAAGTTTGATAGTTGGCTTAATTTAGTTTATATGAAAAAAATGTGAAATTATTCATTGTATATAAACAAAATATGAATAAACAGATAAATGCATTCATATTTTTAATAGCTATAAAGTTTTGTTTAATTGTATTTATTGTGCCAGGTTCAGAGACTTTTCGTATAATTGCCCTTCCAATAACCAGGATCATGCAAGTTTCCTGAATCAGTTCTTTCCAACCAAGCCTGCCATGTCTGGTCTGTGACAGACTTCTAGTTCTAACCTCTTTAGTCCAGGTGGGTCAAATGATGAACTCTGCCCACTTTTCCAACTTCTCTGTTTTCCAGATACTTCAGCTAACAGAAAAAAGTTGCAACCCAGGAAACAATACCAGACATGATTTCTACCAAGCTAAAAGAATTATTCCCTCTCACAATTATTTTGATATATGTAAAAAAACATGATCTTAGAGCCTAATACTGATAAAATAGGATTTGAGCTTAAATTGTGCTTTACTGTATATGAATATGTGGTGTATCTGTTGTGGGCATAATAATTATATATATATATATTAATATATATATATATATATATATATATATATATATATATATATATATAATCTCCACATCTATTAATAGCCATTGGATTTTAAAAAACAACTCGGGGACGTAATCATCATATCTATTTTAGAGATAAGAGAACAGACTCCAAGAGAATAAATGTGCCACAATAAATACATTGCAGAGACCAAAATCAATAATATATTCTTCGATACATATATTCTTTCCCCTATACGGATTCTCAACAGCAATATGACTCTTTCTTTAAGCCTCAGATTTGATAGGTCATTTTTAAATAGAAAAGACATAGGGAACTTCATCATTTCTAGTGTTCCTTGGCCAGGAAAATGAACACAGATATCTGTAACTAACATTTTACCCTTCAAAATTTAACTTAAAATCCTGAAGAAAAACCTATAAATGACCCATGACTGGAAGAATTGAGCCCTGTGTGCATTGTCCTGGCTCCTAAATCCCCCTCTCCCTCCTCCCATCATATATGGAGGATACAATCTTGGGACAAATGACTCAGCTTAGAGTTGAGAAGTCACTAATATAAAGCCCATAAAGTTCAGGCCTAGCCCACAGTATTATTAGCAGGCCTAATACACAGTAAGCCCTTGGTTATTAAGTCTATTACAGAAATATGTAGGGTTTTTTTATATCATCATTGATGTTATTATTACAGCATTTTCACACATACACGCAAAACCCCACTTTTCCTTTGATTCAGAGAAAAGCAAATATTAGAATATTTATTTAGGAATTTCTCGTCGATCCCTTACTCATGATGTTGCCACCTTATAACTGGTCCCTAAAAGGGGGTGGGTGGTCCATCTGGTAATTTTGACTCCAGTTTTTCCTCTTGGCAGTGACTCAGAGGCTCCGGACTGCAGGAGGAGGTAAGTGACCACGCTGCCCGCGGGCTGGGGCTGGATCTCACCCTTTATCCCGAGGACTAAGACCCTCCCATTCTAATTCCCTTTCTCCGTCTCTAAATCTGTTGTTGTTGTTGTTGTTTTTTGTTTTGTTTTGTTTTTTATTTTTTTGTTTTTTTTTGTTTTTTGTTTTGTTTTGTTTTGTTTTTGTTTTTTACTGCAAAGCAAAAAGGTGGCGAATTTAGTCGTGGGGCAGGATCCCCGGGGTTTCTGCATGTTTGACAGTTTAGGGGAATTTTGTGGGGCCTGGGAGGAGGATTAGCCATCTCCTAATAATTTCAAAGCTCCTTTTCCTACTTTCCTTCTCTCCTCATCTCTCTCTCTCTCTCTCTCTCTCTCTCTCTCTCTCTCTCTCTCTCTCTCTCTCTCCTGCTCTCTTGCCCGTTTACCATTCTCCTCCCTTTTCTCCCTCCCTGCTCCTCCCTTCCTTTTGCATATGGCAATTGGTATTTCCTCAGTTTTATGTAATTTTTTGCTGTGGAAATGGAACTTAAAGCCTCACTGCTACCCCAACCCAAATCGGATTGCACCCTTTAACACCTTCTACACAGAACTTCAACAGACTGACGCCGATCCCTTCTGTTAATACTTGAGCATTGAAAATCTAGGAACTGAAAAATTAAAGATTAAATCACTCTCCGTTTCTATCCAAGACCACTCCTTGCCCGAGTGGCTGGATCCCGGGTTCTCCACTTCTCCCCTGCAACAGACTGCGGGGTGTGGCTCTGCGCCACCCGGTGCTGGCTCGTCCCTCTCTCCCCTGCGGGGAGGGAACTGCACAAGCCCAGACTCCTGGGACCTGTGGGTCCAGAAACATGCAGACCCGAAACACCCGCCTCTGTTCTTCCACCTGCCTCAGATTCAAGGCCTTGATCTTGGTCAGCCGTAGTGGCCAGTCTGCCTACCTGTTGTTGCTAGGTGCATTTCTGAAATCTCGAGGGAGGGAGAATTTACACTGGCACAGCATAATTTGTAACTGGGGAGGGTGAAGAGGGTGCAGAAGAGCAAATTTCCCTCATGAGGAATTTGTTGTGGAAATTAGAATCTGGAAAGAAGCCTGTTTTTTTTGTAGGAGACGCTCACCCTCTGTATCTGTCTCTTTACCTGAAAGCCAGCGTTGGTGAGTACTGTGAAGCTTACAGATTTGGTTGCTTGACACAGTTTTTCAGTTGTTGTAGCCCTGTGGTCCTTGTCCTTCTGCTTTAAGCTCCCTGCTGCTCTTCCCCAGCTCCAACCTGTTTTACCAGAAAACTTACCCCATCTAGTGTCTGTGTGGAAACCCTTTTCCTGAGCAGCTACTCTTCTCCCCACAGCCATGATTGCCTCCCTGTTTCTACTTGATGTGAGCCATTTTGACATTTCCTCAAAAGAAAAAATAGCCACAGAACAAAAAGCCTGATTTATTGGTGCTGTGTGTGTGTGTGTGTGTGTGTGTGTTGTGTGTGTGTGTGTGTTGTGTGTCGGGGGATGGTGTGTAAGAAACACCTTGCTATCAGATAGGTGAGCAAACGTGGCCATTGCTCTGGGTTGGGGTGGCCTGTGATGTTTTACATAGCGATTGGGAATGAGCACGGAGGGCCTATATAGTCATGCAAAGCCTCAAGAATTTTTGAGGCTGATGTGCCAATACACGGCTGATGTTGCCATACAATGTTATTAAGTTTTATGAAATCAGTCATAGTATTCCCTTTTCTTTCTTGATTTTGGTTATTTGTGCCTTCTCTATTTTTTCCTTGCCTTAAATGTTTGTCCATTTAAACAATCCTTTCAAAACACCAGCACTTTTGAGTATATGAATCCTCTCTATTGTATGATTATTTTCTGTATTAATCATGTTTGCTACTATTTTATTTTTTTATTTTCTTTCCTTTTAATTTTTTGGGTTTATGGGCCTGTTATTTTTCTAATATCTTGGAGAATGGAGGCTCAGGTATGTTGATTTTTAGACTTCCTTTTCTTTTCTAATGTACATATATATATATATATATATATATATTTAGAATTACAAATTTTGGTATATCTTTAGCTGAATCTGAAATTCATATATATCATTTTCCATTGGTACCACTGACTGAGAATAGTTTCTAATTATTACTATAAAATTTTTAAAGTCTGTGATACCACAATATCATGGAGGTGGTGAGTTTTACTTCATTGAAACTCATAAAATTAGGAGCCCTGGGTATTTGAACACATATTTAAAAGAAATGCTTATTGTCACAAATGGCAATATTTCATCTCTTCTTATGACTAATATTCCATTGTATATATGTACCACAGCTTCTTTATCCAATCATCTATCATAGGACACTTAAGTTGTTTCCATGTCCTGGCCACTGTGAATAATGCTGATGAACATTGTGTGCAAATACCTTTTTGGATATGTGCTTTCAAGTCTTTAGGGTAAATACACAGTAGAGGGATTGCTGGATCATATGGTAGATCAGTTCTTAGTTTTTTGAAGAACCTCCATACTTTTTTCCATAGTGGCTGTACCAATTTTAGTCCCATCAGCAGTGCCTGAGAGTTCCTCTTTCTTCGCATCCTCTCAAACACTTGTTATTACTTGTCCTGTTGATAACAGCTATTCTAACAGGTGTGAGATGGTATCTCATTGTGGTTTTAATTTGCATTTCCCTCATAGCTGGTGATGATGAGCATCTTTTCATGTTTGTTGGCCATTTGGATGTCCTCTAGGGAGAAGTGTCTGTTCAGTTCCTCTGTATGGATGGACCTCGATATAATCGTGCTAAGCAAAATAAACCAGAAGGAAAAAGTTGAAAACCACATGATATCACTTATATGTGGAATGTAAACCTAAAAGCAACAAATGAATAGAACAAACAAACAGAGACTTATGGACATAAACAATAGACTGGTGGTTGCCAGAGGGTAAGGAGGAGAAGGAGAGGGGAGATAGATGGGGTAAAAGGGGTCAAATGTGTGGTGACATTAAAGAATTAAAAATAAATTAATTTAAAAAAGAAACTATGAAAAAATAAAAATAAAGGAAACGTTTATGGAAGTTCCTTTTTTTCTTTGTTCTTTCACATCGAGGACTTCTGGCTGGTATCAAACTTTTCTGTCCTAGAGAACTAGAATATATCCCACTGCAAGGAGATTTAAAGTGACATAAAGGTCAAGGGTGGGATGCAAGGAAAATTAAAACAGAAAATGCACATGAACACCGCCTAAATCTGAAACTGATTTATTTTATTGATTACTAGATGGTTAACAACCTGGTGGTGTTAAGACATGGGTGCTGATTGCTGAGTCTGTCTCAGGCATAAGCCAAGAAAGCTTGATTTTAGATATAAGGGCTTGAGGATTAGGATCCGGTGGGGAAATTTCCAGGGCAGGTTTCTGTGGCTAGAGGGGAATGTATAATGTTAATTCTAGAGGCAGGCTTCAAGGTGAACCCAGATTTTTGGCTGGAAAACTGGGTGGAAGATGGGTACCATTTATTTAATAGAGTAGCAAAAGAACAAAAGCAAGTTTAGGGAATAAAATGTTGAATTTTTTTTGAGCATTTTGAACTTAAGATCCCTATAAACTATCCACATGAAGATGTCCAGTAAAAGGGAGATAGATGGATCTGAGGTTCAGAAGAGAGGTCAGGGATGAAGATCTACATTTGATAATAACTGAAGTCATGAGAATGGATGAAGTTGTTCAGAGGGTGGGTATAAAGTGAGATGAAAAGGGCAATGACAACTATGATGAAAGGTTTTGTCTGTATGTAACATATTTAATTACTAAATGAAGACAACAGTCCCTCTAAACTGATGTTGTATTCTTTAAAAAGTTAAAAAAAAAGGCAATAAGATTGAAACACTGAAAAGTATTTCAATTGGGGATGGATTCCCCAAGCCATAATAAAACAAATGAAGTAGAAAAAAAAAAAAAGATGTGAGTGCATATTCAAAAGAAAAGGAACTATGACATAACAAAGGGAGTTATCTAAGTATCAGATACTGCAGAGAAATCAAAGTAGAAGTGAAAAGGATATATTGGGGATATATATATTCATTTATTTTTATATATATTTATTATTTTTATATACTTATATTTTTAAAAAATAATATTTGCTAATTTAATCAAGAACAATTCCACTGGCTTAGATTAAGAAACAATCTATATTATTCATTGTTAAAGAGCAAATGAGAGGTGAGAAATGAGGAGAAGCTTGTATAGACACTTTTTATAAATGTTGAAAAGGGGAAGGAATAGAGTACTATCTATAGAAGAAATCGTAGAGTTGAGGTGGTTTTCCGTGTGTTATATCTCTTTAAATTTTCAGAGTGAGAGAGATTTAAGGATGTTGTAATACCAATAGGAAAGTGTCAGTAGAGAATGTTGACAATGTTGGGGGGGAGTACTAAGGTTAGCTAATTGAGTAGGGAGTTTGAGGAAGTGAGAGAGGTTGAGATCTAAAACAGCAGTGGTGGGGTTAGCTTTCAATAGGACAAGTATTAGGACATTCTTCCCCTATTGCCAGGAAGTGGAGAGAAGGTGATGGAATTAGATTTTAGTTCATAGGCTGAGAGTCATCTTTTCAGAGTTTCTGTTTGATAGTTTTTCTGTAGTTTTAGTGAAAGACACAGCAATATTAGCTAATGAGACTAGAGTGGTAGAACAGAGAATTTGAGGAAAGGGTTTGAAAATAACCCTGTGGAAAATAGGAGAGTGAAATACTCAGGGAGAAATAGAGCATTTGTCAAGGAGTGTTGAGGGTCCAGTTTAGTTTTGATACTTTGACTTCTTTAGTGGCACCAAACTACTAAAGAGAATCAGTTTACATGATTAATTTAAGCACCACTCAGCAACTGTTGTAAGAATGAAGAGAGTGGAGTGTTGTCTTAACTTCAAGGTTGGGGTTTTACCAGATAGGTATGATGAAAAGGCAATTAGGGACCTGGAATCAAAAATATCGATGAGAATAGTAAAGTGGTGGACCAGAGATTTAGGCTAAATGGAAAGAGAGTAAAGATAGGAGGAAGTTTTTATATAGGAAAAAACAGAGGAGACAAAGATTTAGAAGTCCAGATGAGGTCAAAGTTCAGGTAAAATAGGAATCTCTGAGTTAGAAAGCTGGAAAAAGTGGATACTGTATTTTTTAAGTAGATTTTTTCAATTTATTTGTTTTACAGGTAGAAAAATTCTGCTTGATATCAACATCCAGGCTTGGAGGGAATGGCTGAAGTAGAATGGAGCCAGAGCCATTTAATTTAAGGGAGACAAGAAGCTTTACATTAGGGTGTTGGATAGGTTATCTATGTGAGTACTTAATATCTCAAGATGATGGCAGGCCTTGTAATGATGTGGAAGTTTTTATCTAGTTATTGATACTTCAGTGAATGATGGAAAGTGGCAAAGAGGTTGGAGGTCGACCGCAGTTAGGATATGAGAAGGTAATCCTGGTGAGTAGAGGAGTAATGACAGGGAAGTGGCAATTTGGACTGAAGCTGTTGCCAACCCTATCTCTCAAATTTGGGTACTTGGGTTATGGTTCCTCGAGCAACCACCATTTAAGAGTGGAGAGAAAAAAGTTTTTTTAGTAGGAAAAGTTAGTTTTAAGTTAACATAGATAGTTGGAAGAATCTTCCTATAATGAAATTAAAGATGCAGGAAAGATCACTATCATGTATCAAGAGGACACAGTGGAAAGGGCTCAGAGGTTGAGGTTGTGTGCAGGAGTTGGATTCATGGAAATAAAAAAAAAAATGCACAATAAAGATGGTGACCAAGGCTGACATGTATAGGAGTGTGTATGTCTTTAAAGTATCAGAGCTGTTTGCCTACGGCGGAGAGCAGAGGGTACTTCAGTGTCAATGTCTGTACTGATGTTTTTCATATTATACAAAGGCCTCAACCTCCTACCATCTTGCATCTCAGTTCATGAGGAACACGTTCTACCCAAGCATGCCATACCAGCAGAATGGTTATGATCCCCATAGATCCACAATTAGCCAGTACCTGTTCTCTCTAGATGAGCATCTTTCCAGGGACTTTTTCTCACCAATATTTGTCTGTCACACATGTAGGACTAGACAAACACCAAGCTTTTGGTGATAGACCAAAGAAGAAATGCATGTCTCTCAGAGACCTCTCTAGAGATGGAAAGGGCTCATTCTTCCACCAACAGGACCAACTTGAAAACTCACCATACAGGTGAGATGAGCCTCAGTTCTCTTCTCTGATCTATGGGGACTGAAGAACTAATCTTCAGTGCTCTGCCCTCTTGTTGCTTTCTCTACCCAGAGGTAATCTGTTTGAAAAGTGTCAGGCAGAGGGTGAAATTTGTCCAGTTCTCATATTTGGCAGGGTCAGCCCAGCTTTGGTAGTCTACAGATAGGACCCTGAAACCCACCAGAGGTGAGTCTGGGGTGAGCCCTAGTTAAACTAACCCTGAGGCACACGCACCTTGCCTGCAGGCTGTGGCCCTCCTCCTGCAGAATTCAGCTTCTACCGTGTTTGGGCTCCTGCTGCATTAGTCATTCCTTTATAAGTTGGATTTGAAGACAGACCTTCCTCATGCTGTCTGATGACTTTCTCTCTGTCACCAAAGGGTGCCTTGTGTTCAAGCAGTCGGTCTTCTCATGTACATGACAAATTGAGTCAAAGTACATTTTACCACTAAGGGATGCCTTTTCTACTAAAATAGGCTTGAAGGCAACTCTTTCTAGTCTCACCAATTTTTGTAGCAAGAGTTTATAGTGTACAATTATTTGATTGTTTAAACATTTTCTTTGCCACTTACTGTCTACTTATTCATTCTCCTTAGGCTGCTAATTAAAGAGAGGGCTTTGAGGTCTAAGGTGAATTTAGATCTCTGGACTCCCAATTACTATGGTGTTTTAAGTGAACCAGCTCACTTCTCACTTCTAGGGTTGTCATGAGAACCTTCTTAATGTAATTCATAGAGTAGGTTCTCAGTTTGTGATGGTTTCCAATGCTGTCCTAATAGTCAATAACTTGGAATATCCCCACTTTGGCTTTCTCTCTTATGGAACCTCTTACTAAAGCAGAAGATTTACACAGCAAAGTTTGGCTGCTGGTTTTTGTGAATTTATTAGCAACTACTATTTGTAGGGAACACAGGATGGGCCTTCTAGATACTTTACATCCTTTCTCATGCATCAGGCATAATTGTTTCCAATTTATAAAGAAAGCTGAGATCTCTATTGGTTAAATATAGGCACATTTTAAGTGTTAGTAGAGCTGAGATTCAAACTCAGACTCTTGAGATACAGAGCCTTAGATTTTTTTCCCCATAGAGTCGAACTGTTGTTCTACTTAGTATTTCTTGCCTACTAATTTCTAAATTGCTCTAAGTATGTCATTCCTTATCCTAGATATCCAGACATGAGATACTTCTGTCAAAACTAGTGGTCTTTAAGCTATTTTTATACCATCAAGATTAGACACAAGACTACTCTTTAAGATAGACTGCTGACTGCTTCCTTTATATCTGCTTTCTTTTGAGATTTTGATAATTAAAATTTAAATTCTGTTTGTCAAAATTTTTTAATATACTTAAAGTTTAAGGGTCACTTAAACAAGACTGGATAAGGTTTTATTTTATTTTATTTTATTTTTATTATTATTACTTTTTTTTGGATAAGACTTTAAACACCACTATCATGTGAGTTCTTTAGTACCACACCTTTATTTGTTGAATTTTTAAGTGTAGCTCCCCTGGTACCAGTACATCACTCGGTGGCTTACATTGTCACAGAGAAAAAGCATGTCTCCCAGAGGAAGGACCGAAATGGGGATCTTGGTAGGATCCGCTTAGCTCTGCACTCTGTCCACAGCCTGTCTCTGGATTCAGACCTCTCTCATCAGGGATGCTCAGAGGCTGGTAGCTCCTTGTTTTCTCATCCCCTTTTTTTTTCTCCCCCAAAATCTTTGGGGATAATCATCTTGTACAGCTGACTTCCCTCCAAAAGGCAGATGGTTCCTGAGATCTGAACGAAAGTCTGGCCATGGTCCTAGGTATGGGTTTGGAAGAGATACTGACTTTCACAGCCTACCTATTGAAATCTTGAAATATGGCTAATGCAAATGAGGGGCTAAATTTTTAATTAAGTTGAGGTATGCTATAATTGTGAAATACATACTGATTTCAAATACTTTAATATACAAAGAATGTAAAATATTTTTATCAATACTTTTTATATTGATTTCATGTTAAAATGATACTTTGAATATATTAGGTTAAATAAAATATATTAGGTTAGTATAATAATTAAACTTCTTTATTTTTACATTTTTATGTGTGGCTAGTAGGACATTTATAATTATATGTGTACGTAGCACTGTATTTCTATTAAAATACTGTTCCGGAACAAATAATAACAATTAATAAACAATTTATTAACTTAATAGTAATTAATCATAAATGATTAGAAATTATAAAGATCATGAAATTCTAACTGTATTTTACTGAGAACAAGATATGTCAGACTAACATTTTCTTCTTTAACATGGTAACTAGGCCAATAAATCAAGGGAATCAAGAGCTCTAGCATGTCTGAATTTTAGTAAGGAATTTGAATTTTTCTTAAAGATGAGTATATGGACAGAGTACAAACTAGCTGAAAACTTACAGCACTGAATAATGAATTTACTTCAAACTCAGAACAGATTTCTGGACTCACCAGACTCTGAATTCTCTGGAGGTCTATCTCTTCAATGAATATTTAAACGAAGATGTAGACCAGTGCTTTCTTACTGTATATAATAAAACTGGGAGATAAAGTTTTAGATAAGAAAATCAGGATCCCAAGAAAACTTGAGCAATGACTTGAAATTTCTATGAAAATATAATAGGAATAAAAATACTGTTTTTCATGCTAAATTATCAACTATGCAAGTAGAGAATAAAAGCAGAATGACTTAAGAGCTGTTGCACATGAAAATCAGAGATTTTAGATGACCATAAACTTAATATGAATCAGCATATTTGAAACACAATTAGTGGAGGGCAATAGGATGGTCAGAAAAGCTGTATGTGTTATATATTTTTGAGCTGGGATCATAGTTTCAAAAGTACATTTGCCACCAGATATGACCATTTAAGGAGATATATTTCAGAAATCCGGTGATGTTTGTTTCTAGACTAGGATAACAAACATGGGATTCTTACTGTTTTGACATAAGCAGCCCTCTTAAGAAGAATTAAAGGCACTGAGAATTTTGATCTGAAAGAAGACTATTCAGAGAACATGATTTTTTCTTCAAATTTCGAAGGTTATGATATGAAAAAGGAATTTCTCTTGACCTGCTGTCTCTAAAAACGAGTTGGGAGCTGTGGGTGAAAATTCAGGGAGCCCATTTTCTGTTCTATGGTGAGACTTTCTGTTGAGCAATAAGAGCAATATGATTTGAATCAGAATATTTGGCTTCCAGTTCCAGCTTTATCATTTACTAGTAGGCTAACTTTGGGAAAATCATTTCAGTTTTGCATACATCAATTTTCTCTCTTAAAAATCATTATTGATGTTTTCTTTTCTTTTTTTTAGGTGGGGTTGTTTAGGTATGAGTTTAAAATAAAGAAAAACAAAGATATTTTATTATAAACTATAAAGCAATGTACATGTGTTTCTTTTATCACAGCTAGGTAATCCTTGTTGGGGATGTTTTAGGAGTTTCAAGCACAGTCCTAGTGGTTACACCGGATTTAAAATTTAAGACCTTCTACCTAAGAATCAATGAATTGTTTCCCTGAGGTTTAAGGCCTGGCGTTATACCTTGCAAGTCATAAATGAGATGGACTAGGTAACCCCATTTAGTAGCAGTTTGGGATAAGGTGAGGAGGGAGTGGATCTTTTTACATTTCTTTGAAGGATTTCTTGCTCCAATCAAAGGCTTCAGGAAGTCTCTATTGTACAGAATATGGATTCCTCAGGTTGGGCCACAGTCCTGGAAGTGCTCTGGTTTCATGCCAATGGTAAAGACATGAAGTGTGAGTGGGAGCTTCTGAAAAGGAAAAATGTGGCCTGAATTCACGTCCATGCAGGTAAGAGCACAATTCTAAGACCCACTACCTTCTCTCCTTAGGGAGCAAGACATCTTCCCAGACACTGAGCCACCAGGCCTGCGAGAGGATGGCCAAAGAGAAACCCCATACTCCTCTCCTCCAACCATCATGGTCCAGACCTTTTCTGGTCTTCCAGCTAGTTCTTTTCTTGGCAGGATGAGGGTGCAGTCTTAAATTGGGGGAGGTAGGGTGTGTGAAAAGAGGGAAAGGGACATGGATGGAGAGTGTGAATTGTGTGGAAGGACATGAAGTGGCATTTAGTCTCCTTACTCTGTCAGTACCACACCAAGTGTGAGAGTGGACTTGGGGCACTTACTCCTTGAGTGTTTATTATCTCACTGCTGCTGAGTATTTCTGGGACCAGAGAAGATTAAAGGGAATTTGGGCAATGTGAAGGGGGAAAGTCAAGGATATTGAAGAAAGATAAAACCAAGACTTGGGAGGGATGATCAAGGAGTTTTAGGGGAGACTGAGAGAGAAGTATTTACTCTCATTGCTGTCTCTCCAGCTCCAATTCTTGTTTTTCTCCTCCTAACAGGCTCCGTCATGCATGTGGTTATGAAAGCTGCACCTGCTTTTCTGAAATCATCTGGGGATCCTGCTATTCTTTGCCCTCGGATACCATCCAGAAAAACAAGTGCACCTTCTATGCTGCTGACCTTTCCTTTAGCTTTTCTTCTGCTGTAATGTGTTGTATTTTATACCTATCCTGTCAGTTTCTTGTCATAAAAGTAAAGGCTGCCCGCCCACCTTGCCTCTGTGTTCCAGGTTCTCTTAGGAGAGGATTTTCCTTTCCCTGTATGTACCCTCAGTCAAGTGTCAGTAGTGCCAGAACCTGTTCCCTTCCTTGGAGTTCAAAGGATTCTTAGGCAGTAATGTTCCTCTCAGGTTTTTCTAGAGTGCCACCATGAAAACAAGTGACATGGATTCCAGATTAAAGGTTGCTGCATTGATGTTAGGGAATGTCTGAATTACAGAATTCTCTGCATTATTTTTGTCTATTCACTTTTGATTTTATATACTTATTAGGACTGGAGTAGTGAGTGTTACAGTTTTCTATTCTTAGATTGGAGGAAAGTTGGAGAGGAGGTTGAAAGCTGACATTGGGATTGACATAAACTTCGAGATGACAAAGAAAGTCTCAAGGGATTCACTGTGAGCGTTGGCACTGTTGGGACCTTCTTGATGGATTCTGCTTGGGTTTTATATGCCTTCTCTCTCACTGCCTAAAGGACTTGGATTGAGTCATAACTGTTGAAGTCAGACCTTTCTCCTTAATCAGGAAACATCTTAGTAAAAGGGTGTTGATGGAATTCTTAGTCCTAGCCTGAACCCTTGAGGCCTCTAATTCAGTCTGTGGTCCAGTATAACAAAGGTAAAAGTGGTTTTAAAGGCAGCTTTACCTAGACCTTAACCTGGATCACTCACTCTATGAAAAAAGAAGGAGTACCCTTTGATTGTTTCTGACCCTCATGTCCCACATACTCTATCCTAGTGGAAATGACCCTATTTGATGTGTTGTCCCCTAAAATACTGTTGAATCAATTTTAAAATGACTATTTCTACTCTGCACTTTGTTGTGTCGATCTTATAAATTTATTCATTGAAGCTGCATTGGTTTTTATTATCTCTTATTTCCCTCCCAGCTTTTCTGATGCCTCCACTCTTCATAACTGTGTCCTGTCCCCATATCTTCTGTTGTAGGTTGATTTCCTATCTTATATGAAGCAAATAAAGAGCACTGGGCAGAAAACTGTTAGAATCCTTACCATACACTTAAATAGTTAGTGATAATAAATAAATGATTTAACCCCTTAAGAACTTAGTATTCCCATCTGTAAAACTAGATGATTAAATTATAACTCTGTTATCACTTTCGCCTTGAATACTCAAGAATTCTGAGCAGGACCTCAATGTCTGTTCAATACAGTGGAAGATGGCCTAAAACCTGAGTTCCATTACACTTACAAGTGAACTGCATTAGGAAATAAACTGGCATTTTCCTGAGTTGTATAGTGGAGACTGATCTCCCAGGACTTTCTTTCATGTCTGTTCGTGGGCTGAGTGTGACCTGTGGCGGGCCTAGGCGTCATCTGGAAGCTTGTTACAAATGCAAGCTTTTAGACAACTACAAAATCTGCTATATCAAAGTCTTCCTTTAACAAAGATCTCCAGGTAATTCATGTGCACATTAAAGTTTAATAAGTTAGGGCTTAACCTTTTTATGAAAGAGGCTTGTATTCAAGTCTACCATATAGATGTAATGACAGAAACAACTTCCTAAGAACCATGAAATGTATAGAACTACCCTCTGACCAGAATAAGATGGTCCTTTATATTTATTATGCAGAGCAGCATGTATTATTCACTTATGTTCACTTCCCCTTTTCTCATCCTTCAACTTCCAGACTGGGCTAGGGCTTAGGGACTTTTAAAGCAAAAAAAACAAAACAAACAACAGCAGCAACAACAACAAAAAACAGTCTTTGTCTTCTTTATAATGCAGAATCAACTACGGTTCTTTTCAATTACAGTTGACATTCAATATTCCTTTATATTAGTTTCAGATGTACAGGGTAGTGGTTAGACATTTACATAATTTATGACGTGATTCCCCTGATAAGTCTTATATCCACCTAGCACATACCATATGGTTTCACTTATGTGGAATTTAAAGCATAAAATAAACAAACAAAAGAAACAGACTCCTAGATACAGAGATCAACTACAGTTTTAACGTAGTATGATTTTATCTTTCCATTTGAGTTCTCAAGCTATGAATGTACCTCCTCAGACCTAAATGAATGTAAATTCCTCAAACCTAAACAAGTGTCATAATCAAGCATGTTTATTAAAGCCCATTTTCAGGGCTGGTGCTTTATGTTTTGAGAAAATATAAAGCATCCTCTACTTTCAGGAACTGATGGTCTAGGCAAGGAGCCCAGGAGAGAAGCTGCTCTCATGTCCCATTGGTTGTCCTCACCCTGCAGTTGTTTCCTGGCCCCGCAGAGCTGGCCACAAAAGAATGGAATATAGCATTGCTTAAAGATTCTCCCATTCAGACTGAGTCCAGTGCCTCCAAGTTCAGGGTACCATGTTATACATAGACTTATGAATGAAACCCATTGCCTGTTGTCCCCGATTCCAACATTATCATACCGTGTAACAATTAACATTTGCTGTTTCCCTCCAACTACTAGCCTTTGGTTCCTTAAAAACAGTCCATCTGCTTGAAGAATCAGATTATCCAGAAGAAACTAAGAAAAACATCATGCAATGAGCTAACATCATGTATTATGTTCCTTCTTTCACTTCTATCAGTGCAAACACATTTTTTGTTTGTTTTTTTCAGGTGTATCGACTGGCGTTCGATAGGGACTGCTTTTAACTTATAGATTGCTTAGGATAGTATGGACATTTAATTTCTTCCTATTCATGAGAGGTGAATATACATTTAAGATTATGATATCTTCTTGGAGAATTGACTCTTTTATTATTATGTAATACTCACCTTTACCATGCTGATTTTTCCTTATTCTGAAATCTACTTTGTCTAAAATGAATACAGCTTTGTTCTATTTTATGTTAGCATGATATATATTTCTCCACCCCTTTACTTTAACCTAATAAAGTAATTATTAGTATAATCAAATTGATATGTATCATGTTTAACTATTTTTTTTTTGCTGCATTTTAAAAAATTATTACCTCCTGTTTTACTTTAAGCATTATATGTGATTTAATTTTATCTATATTGTTAATATATCCATTATATGTATTAATTTTTTAGTTGTTGCCCTAGAGTTTATAATGTACACTTAAAAATAATCCTGTCTATCTTCAAATAACACTGTACAACTTTATGTGTAATGCAGAACACTTATAACAGGCTTTTTCTAATTCTTTCTGGCCAACTATTGTGGCATTGCTGCCATTCATTTCTCTTATCCATGTATTATGATTACCCACTGCTTTGTCATTATTTTTACTCTAAAAGTTATCTTTTAGATTAATTAAGAAAAAGTAAATATTTATTTCATGTTTGTAAAATATTGCATAAAATGATTTTAAATTCACAGATTTATTATAAGTATCTACTAATAGATAGATATTACATTCAAGAGAGTTTCCAGGGATTTGAATCCCTGATATTTCTGTTGTTCCCATCTCTCTCCTAAAAAAAAGGCAGAACATATGTTTTATTCTTATATTTATTACTTTAATTCCACCACTAGGTGGATCACTCCACTTTCAAAGACATCATTAAATTGTCAGGAAGATAAGACAAGATTTCCTATCAAAAAGAAAAAAAAAAAGAAAGAAGTAGCAGCTTAAGACATTTATCCCCCAGTAAGCAACCATTATTAGACTCTTTCATTTTTGTCTCACAGTCCAATTCTTCCCCACTGAGTTTTTACAATTAAGAATGAAACTTTTGCTTGGCCATTCACCTGAGACTCCAACCCTGTTGACAAACTACCAAGTAACTATTACTGAACTAAGAGTGCTAGGATTAGTTTTGCTACTTATAATCAGAAAGTTTTGCTGAATAATTATCTGAGAAACCAGATGTTGCTGAAATATCACATGAAAGGCTTGTTAGGTGTAAAAGAAAACCAAAAAAGAAGCAGCATTGCAGGTGATCTAAGGTTAGAATTGGAGATCATTCTACTATAAATCCTTGGATTATAGAAAAAGGAGTTTAATGAGGTGAGCTGTTTGTTTCTCTGATTAAAACAAGGATGATCCAAATATAAGGCAGACCCCAGAGAAACATGGCAGAGTGAGCTGTCCCTACACTCTCCCTTGAAACAATAAGTTGAATATCTAGAACTCAATAAAAAACACTCAACCTGTGCACAAGCAAGTCTGAGCAAGGGATCTGCACATAAGAGCAACCACAGAAATGGAAAACAAACAAACAAACAAAAACAAAAAGCAAAACAAAACAATAACTAGATCATCAGAATGAGTTTTTTAGCAAGGCGATTTAAAGCTTTAAAAGAAAACAAATAGAACTGGAGATGAAGAAAACACTGAAAAAGATGAAAAAATGAATAGCAAGCTTGGGAAGTAGAGTCAACAACTGGAGGAAAAGATCAGTGATATTGAAGACAGAAATCTAGAAATAAAGTAGAAGGAAGAACAGAGTACTGAAGAATGAAAGATAATAAGAAATACAAGAACTAGCTGAACTATCAGAAAAGGAGACATTCCAAAGGCAAGTAAAAGGAACAGAGATTAGAAAGCATTTTCAGACACAAATAGTTGATGGGAATTTCCCAAATCTAAGGAATGAATTGGAGCTTGGAATCTCAAAAATTCAACAGAACGCCCAATAATCTCAACCCAAAAAAAGCCTTCGCCAAGACAAATAGTATTAAACATACCAAAAATCAAGGACAAAGACAGAATTCCCAGGGCAGCCCAGGGAAAATAAGACAGTAACCTATAAAGGAAATCCATTCAATTTATTACAGACTTCTCAGCACAAACTGAAAAGCCAGAAAAGAGTGGAACCAAATATTAAGGTATTAAATGAAAGGAACTACCAGCCAAAGAAAATGTATCCACTAAGCTCTCCTTTAGATATGGAGGAGAAATAAAGACTTTTTCAGATATATAGAAATGTGAGGAAATTCTTCACTATGAGGCCTGTACTACAGGAAATTTTTGAAAGAGGACAGCTCACCTAAAAAAATGACACACAAAAAAATGTATAACTAGGGTAAGGCAACTGGCAGGCTGATAAAAGCAGAGGGGTGCAACCCTTACTGCAAACAGAGCATTAAAAGATTAAAATAAAAAAGAGATTTGTTATAGCAATATTAGTAATGCATGTTCAGAATACATAGACAAAATAAGACAACAATGACTGAAAAGGGGAGGATTCAAAGACCCAAATTCACAAACAGGAATGGAGATAAGACTTCAGAATAAAAAGGATGACTGTATTATATAAATATCCTTTTTCATATTCATAATGGTACCCAGGCCAAAAATTTAGAACCCAAGTATATAACATGAAACAAGAAGGACCAGAGGGAAAACCACAAAAGCCAACTAAAATAAAGAAAACAGAAACACAAGGACAAGGAAGCAATATAAACACTGAGCTACCAGAAAGCAAAAGATAAAATGACTATAAGAAAAACGCATATTTCAACAATCACCCTAAAGTAAATGGACTATACGCACCAATAAAAGGCACACAAAGTTTCAGAATGGATCAAAAAACAAAAACTCAACCATAATGCTGCCTCCAGGAGATACATCTCAGTTCAAAGATAAATATAGACTCAAAGTGAAAGGGTGGAAAATGATATTTCAAGCAAATGGCATTCAGAGAAAAGTGGGAGTAGTGGTACTGATATCAGATAACATGGTTTTCAAATAAAAAAGGTAAAGAAAGATATTGAGGGACACTTCATAATGATAAAGAGAATCATACACCAAGAATCCAGACATAACACTTATTAATATCTCTGCTCCTAAACAGGACTCCCCGAATGTGAATCCTTACTAACAGAACTAAAGGGAGAAACAGACCAAAACTACCATAGTAGAGGACCTAAATATCATACTGTGGTACTGGACAGATCATCCAAACAGAAAAATCGATAAGAAATAACATCCTTAAATGACATATTAGACCAACTCGGGCATAATTGATATTTACAGAGCCTTCTATCCAAAAACAGCTGCTTATACATTCTTCTCTAAGTGCACATTGGAATCGTTCTCAAGAATCGACCACATACTGGGACACAGAGATAGCCTCAACAAATATAAGAGAGTTGAAATCATACCAACCATCTTCTCTGATCATAATGCTTTGAAAGCTGGAGATCAAGTGTAAAAAGAAAGAAGGAAGAAAAAATACATGGAGATTAAAACAACATGCTTCCTAAAGAAAGCTAAGTCAGAAAAAAAAATAAAAAAAGAGATTAAGAGACAATAAAACAAATGATGAAATGAAGTACAACATATCAAAACTTTTGGGACATGGCAAAAGCGGTCGTAAGAGGAAAGTTCATATCATATATCCACTGTAACAAGAACAACCAAATAAACAACCTAATGCTTCACTTAAAAACACTAGAAAAGGAAGAAAAATGAAGCTAAAGTCAGCAGAAGGAAAGAAATAACAAAATTAGAGCAGAAAATAGAATGAAATTGAAAACAAATAAACAATAAAAAAATATAACATTGGAGGTCTAGTGAGTGTAAGCAGGCAAGAAAGCTTAAATGGCTTCTAATAGGAAACAAAGAAGTCAAACTGTCACTATTTGCAGTTGACATGATTCTCTATAGAAAACCCTAAAGACTCTATAAGAACACTACTAAGAAGAATAAGCAAATAGAGTAAAATGTCTGGATACAAAAACAATGTTCAAAAATCCATAGCGTTCCTACTCTAATAATGGAATATCAGGAAAAGAAGTAGGAAAATAATTCTCTTTTGCAATTGCAACACAAAGAATAAAATACCTAGGAATAACTCTAATGAAACATGTGAAGGACCTATATAATGAAAATATAAGACCCTATTAGAAGAAATCGAAGAAGATACAAATAAATGGAAAATTATCCTGTGTTCTTGGATTGGAAGAATCAACATAGTTAAAGTGATCTTATTGCTTAAAGCAATATACAGATTTAATGCTATTCCCATCGAAAACCCATCAGCATTTTTAAAGAAATAGAACAAAATCATCAGATTTGTGTGGAATCACAAAAGACCCCGGATCGCCAAAGCTATCCTGAGAAAAAAGAACGGGGCTGGAGGCATCACTCTGCCTTACTTCAAATTATACAGCAAAGAGACAATAATCAAAATGGCATGGTATTGGCAGAAAAACAGACACATAGACAAGTGTAATCGAATCAAGAGTCTAGAGGTAAACCCATGCTTATATGAGCAAAGAATTTTTCAACAAAAAAGCCAAAACATACAGTAGAGAAAGGAAAGCCTCTTCAATAAGTGGTTCTGGGAAAAATGGAAAGCCACCTACAAAACAATGAAACCAGACTGTTGCCTATCACCACACACCAAAATTAACTCAAAATGGATTAAGGACCTGAATATAAGACCTGAAACAACAAAATGCATAGAAGAAAACAGGAACTAAATTCAGGGACCTTGGGCTTAAAGAGGATTTTATGAATTTGACCTCAAAAGCAAGGGAAGTAAAAGCAAAAATAAATGAATGGGACTACATCAAACTAAAAAGCTTCTGTTCAGCCAAAGAAACCATCAACAAGGTAAAGAGACAACCATTGAGATGGGAAAATATATTTGCAAGCGACACCTCTGATAAGGGCCTAATATACAAAATATACAAAGAACTCATACAACTCATACCAACAACAACAAAAATGATCCAATCAGAAAATGGGCAGACAACCTGAACAAGAACTTCTCCCTAGAGACATTCAAATGACATTTTAGTAGCTATTAGGGAAATGCAAATCAAAACCACAATGAGATGCCAACTCACACCTGTTAGAATGACTATAATCAACAGAAAAAGTAATAACAATTGTTGGAGAGAATGCAGAGAAATAGGAACCCTCATACACTGCTGGTGGGACTAAAAATTGGTACAGCCACTGTGGAAACAATATGGATGTTCCTCAAAAAACTAAGAATTGTCCTACCATATGATCCAGCAATCCTTCTACTGGGCATTTACCCCAAAGACTTGATAACACATATCTGGAAAGATATTTGCATGCCTGTGTTCATAGCAACATTGTTCACGTTGGCCATGACATGAAAGCAACCGAAGAGTCCTACCATAGGTGATTGGATAAAGAAGCTGTGGTACATATATACAATGGAATATTACTCAGCCATAAGAAGAAATGAAATATTGCCATTTGCGGCAACATTGATGGACTTTGAGATAGTCATGCTAAGCAAAATAAATCAGACAGAAAAGTTGAAACCACATGCTATCACTTAAATGTAGGATATAAACCTAAAAGCAACAAATGAACAGGACAAACAAACAGAAACTCATGGACATGGACGATAGACTAGTGATTACCAAAGTGTAGTGGGGGAGGGGGAGGTAGATGGGGTAAAATGGGTAAATATGTGGTGACAGAAAGAAATCTAACTATGGTGGTGAACACACAATGCAGTATAAATATATATATATATATATTATATATATATATATATATACACACACACACACACACATATACACACACTATATTATATATATATTGCATATATATATATATTGCATATATATATATACATACACACTACTCACACACACACACACACAACACACCTACCTGTTGTACACCTAAAACTTACCTGTTGTACACCTAAAACTTACTGGATTTCCTTAACCAAGGTCACTGTAATAAAAAAAGATTAATTAATTAAATAAACAAGTAAAGGCAAATTTCTCTACAAGTATACTATAGCAAAACAGCTCTGAACTTCCTGGAACTCATTTTCTATGAAACAGGACTGAGCTGAACAAGTCTCTGTCTCTGTCTCTGTCTCTGTCTCTCTCATTATAGTTTAAGGCCATAATCTTGTCAGGGAATACAAAATAAATAAATATAGTAGTTACCTAAAGGCATATATAACACACCATCAAATCTCTGAAATGAAACTATTAGTAATTTTCCTCTCATTCAGGGTAGCTGTTTTCTGTATGAAATCATTTTTGGGAAGCAATGATGATGTAGTAGAAAGAGAGCTAAGTTTGAGAACACATGGGCTCTTCTACTATTTAGGAAAGTCACAATCACTCTGAATTCCAATTTTCTTACTTGCAAAACAGGGTTAATAAGAACTACCTTACATAGTTCTTGAATTAATTATACTAACGTAAAAAGTACGTTGGACAACTTGAGCAACCACAAATGTAAGGTAATCTTAGTTATGAAAGAGTATTTAAAAATCAAAATTAGTAATAATCTTATTTGTCTTTGCGACTCAAAGGGAGGAGTCATGTTATTTCAGATTTGAGATACAGTTCTAACTTTAACCAACTCTATTCAGTTATGTTGTTTAAATTCATTAAGATTAAGTACTCTACTAAAAATGAGGAAGATAATACTACCTACCTCATAGATTTCTAGAGAGAATCAAAAGAGATAATACACATAGAGCACTCCGCACTGTTCTAGTATATAACAAATGTAAAGTAATGTTAGCTATTATTAAAATTGTGGTCTATTCATTAAGACATCCAAGCAGGCCACTCCCATCTTGTGGGACCCTGTCTGAATAGCATCTTGACTCCCTTTGTGACATGTGTTTCTCCTCTTTTTAAAATGTATTTACAAAAATGAGATCATAATCATTACTTCTATAATCACTGTAGTCATATTCATGATTTCTTTTGCATAGGATTTAGTTGAATTATCACCATTAAAGTTTCACTTTTTGTGTTAAGTCAGTGTCAATGAAAAGTTTTACAGTGCAAATAAAATCAAATCATTCCAGGATTAGTAAGAACTTTAAATCAAGTTATTCATTCAAATTGAATGAATGTCACACCTTAAAAATGATTTTCTTTTTATCTTGTTGGACATTTCCAGTGACAAGGAGGTATCCATCTCATGAGGTTGCATATTTCATTGATGTACATTTAGATGTACATCTAATAATTAAGCAGTTTATATCTACACTGAAAATAAATCTGTCTACTACATCTGCCCACAATTTCTGAGTCACCACATGGAACAGCACTTACCAAATATCTCTACCAGCCTTGCAAAAACTGAAGACCATGTTATATCTCTACTTAAAGAGTGCAAAACCCAAATCTCTAAAATTCATGATATAGTGCTTAAAAGCATTAACTTTGAAATTAAAGAGTCTTGGCTCAGTCACTTTTTAGTTTTGTAATCTTCGAGTTATTTAATCTGTATTTCAGGTTTTTTTTTGTCAAATAATGCTACCTACTTTATAAAGTTTCCTTCAGAGGTTAAATAATTGTTGTAAAATTAATTTAAATATTATCATAATACTTAGCACATGGTAAGTGCTTACACTGAATTATTAACTGAATATTAGCTATTTAGCCAATATATTTTTCTTTTGAGATGGATTACAGACCCTCTATTCTATGAATTTGCCTTGTATGTGACTAATTCTCTTTAAGAATAATGATTTGAAAGGCGCGTAATAATAGTCGACACATAATGAATAATCATTAACTGATTAAATTACTGTTTGAATACTGATGTTTATTAGAGATAACTACATAGTCATATGGATATATAGACGTTTTCAAAAGCAATGAGAAATCTATCACAAGCAAAGTCTTGAAAGATGTAAAAAAAAAAAGAGTAGTGTTGCAGGTGATTGAGGTTAGAATTAGAGCTCATTCTACCATGTAAATAGTCTTGGAGGACCAAAGATATTTCCTACTTTACAGCATCCCTTCCTGATGATCTCATTACTATTGTTTCATGGCTGCATGATAAATTAGGTTGACAAACTAATTGCTCCCTCAGAGCCATCAGTGAGTCCAAAGTAGGGCTTAAGGGGGTCCGAAAAACCTTCCAGGGAAGCAATCCAGGGAAAGTGAGTATGTACAGGTCTTGATTATACAAACCCTATGAGACTCAATTCTTTATAAATAAGAGAACTAAAGCTCCTTTGGCTAGAGCACTCTGTGCTCTACTGAGAAACAGTACTAGCTTTGTAAATTTGGTCTTACAAAAACACTTTGGAAAACTGACTGTATTCTCAGGTGGACTGTGAGTGTTTAAACTGCTGCTCATATCTCACTGTTAGCCTCTGTTCCACATACACTAACGAGTGCACACACAGGGACCTTCCCAGTTCTTGCAGACATTTCCACCCCTCTGAAATGGACTTAAAAAATCAAATGGAATTATGTGATCATTCATTACCATGATGTCTGATCATAGGCAAGGACCAAAGACCCCTGAGAACCTTTGCTGACCAGGAAGAGATGATCCAGAGCTCAGAAATTTGCATGGCTGAGAGACACTATTCAGGTGTGGCTAGAGTTAGTAACAAGCAGTAGGATGTCTGCAGCATTTCTCCCCCAGAATATCACTGTTTCTTTGTTTTTGCTCAGTTCTAGGGTGGCACGTGAGTTACTCATTTTGGCTTGGTCATTCTCTTTAAATAAGTTTTTAAGTGGCACTTGTAAGTTTATGATTGGAATCTCCATAATGAATGTGGCTCTATAACTTAAAAGCTCCTATATTGGAGTCAATGTTAAGGTATAGTGTCAAAGGTGGGATCAGCCTGTTGTTTGATTTCTAAAACTAAATTAGATACTCACAAGTATGCTTGCTCTGAAGTCAAGACTGCAAATGACCAGGAAGAAGTAAGACAAGAACACTTTTCCTACTTTAGTATAAGATGATGATGTGAACCCATCCAGAAGGGTGTCATTGCCTAGCAATGGAACAGGCTGTCTTAAAAAGCAGAGGCAAACAGAGAGCAGTTTCCTAATGACTGAGGGCATGGACAATGGCATGAAACAGGATTTAGTCTTAGCTCTGTCACATACTAGCTCTGTAAATCTGGGCAACTTGCTTAATTTTGTAAGCTTTGGTTTCCTGCTCTATAGATGAAAATCACAGTGATAGTTTCTTCCTACAGGGTTATTTTTTTTAAATGAATTATATTTTTAAAGCGTTAAGCCCAGTCCTTGGAAGATAGTAAAGATTCATTAAATGGCATGTGTATATTCATGAGCCTACTTTTATTATTATTAATTATTATTACGTGAGTTATGAAAGGTCTTTGCCTTTCTGCTCTTTGGGTCATATATTTCTTTCTTCACCATAGTAACATAAATGTGATGCTTTCCTTCTGTTAATATTTCTTTTGCTTAACATTTCAGAGTTGCCTCAAGTCCACTTAGAAAATGTTAAAAGGACCAGAATGACCAGAGCATCATCTCTCGATGGAGTTGGGAATATCAGACCTCCCAAATCTGAAAAAAAGTAATCTGAAGAGAATATAATCTAAGTCTATTCAATAATATTGTTTAATATAACATATTTCAAATAATACCAGCATTAAAGTAAGGCCCTTAAAGAAATAAGTTTAAGATATATAAGAGAAAGGAACACTTTTTATTAAGATCTATGTTTTTTGCTCATATTTTTAGACACTTCATAAACTTTACGATGATACCATGGTATTTTTGTTTTGATGTTGTTATAGTAATTATAATTTTCATTTTGTAGATAATGGGGCTATATCTATGAAAAATGTGGCATAATTATTTTAACTAATATAACTAATAAATGGCAAAACCAGGATTTAACTTGTGTTCTGATTTCTAATGCAATTTCTTTTTCTGATATTTTTCAGAGGGCAGTAAATGGTAGAAGTTTGTTACTCAAAGATATTGTGAGAGTTCAAAATATAAATATGACTAAATAAAGTAAATTCATAAATTAAACAATCATAAAATGTCTCTTAACATGAGAATGTTTTGACTATATTTTTAAACTTCTGATCTTGTCAGAGGACAACCACCTGCCTCCACAAAACATTCTTTCCAAGAGTTGAATAGACTGTGGCTCTGAAATAAGCATTTCTTATTAACTAATATTTTGTATAGATTGTGCCACTCATAAGAAAGCTGGTTGTTGCTTGTTAAAAACACAGACAAAGCACTCATCAGCAAAAAGCTTGATAATTTGATATTGGTGTTCAGACTTTTATGTCTTGGGTCCCTTTTCAGATCCGATTCGACTTACAGCTATGAGAAATGTCTCAGTGGTGACCGAGTTTATCCTCCTGGGCATCCCACACACAGAGAATATGGAGACCATGCTCTTTGTCCTGTTTTTGTCCTTCTATATCTTCACTCTTATGGGAAACCTGCTCATTTTACTGGCAATTGTCTCCTCCACTCGACTCCATACTCCCATGTACTTCTTACTGTGTAAACTGTCTGTGTGTGACATATTTTTTCCCTCTGTGAGTTCCCCCAAGATGCTCTTCTACCTCTCAGGGAATAGTCGAGCCATCTCCTATGCAGGCTGTGCATCTCAGCTCTTCTTCTACCATTTCCTGGGCTGTACTGAGTGTTTCCTGTACACAGTCATGGCCTACGACCGCTTTGTTGCCATATGTTACCCTCTGCGCTACACAATAATTATAAGCCACAGAGTATGTGCCATTCTAGCTCTGGGAACCTCACTTTTTGGCTGTATCCAGGCCACCTTTCTAACCATTCTCACCTTCCAATTGCCCTACTGTGGCCCCAATGAAGTGGACTATTTCTTCTGTGATATCCCAGTGATGCTGAAGCTGGCTTGTGCAGATACCTCTGCCCTGGAGACAGTGGGGTTCGTCAGTGTGGGCCTCATGCCTCTCAGCTGCTTCCTTCTCATCCTTACCTCCTACAGTCGCATTGTCTACTCCATCCTGCAGATTCGCTCTGCGGAGGGCCGACGTCGCGCCTTCTCTACCTGCAGTGCCCACCTCACTGCTATTCTACTTTTCTACATGCCAGTGGTCCTCATCTACCTAAGGCCCACCCCAAGTCCCTGGCTGGATGCCACTGTTCAGGTCCTGAATAACCTGGTCACCCCCATGCTAAACCCCTTGATCTACAGCCTCAGGAATAAGGAAGTAAAATCATCCCTCCGGAAAGTGTTACATCACTTGGGCTTCCTTTCTGAAGAATTGTAGAGAGAGAAGAGCAACTAACACTTCAACTGCACTTCACAGCTTGAAAGATATTTTGATATGGTTTTCACAAATATTTTTGAATTGAGAGTACAGGTATTACTATGATTATCTTAATTTTATATTGTGAGGGCTAAGATTCAAAAAGTTAAAGTGATTTGTTGAAGAATACTTGGAAGTGATGACAGAATGAAGAATCTGGGGTTTTCTGACTCTAGATACTGTGCTTTCTTTAAAGATTTCATACGCTGATGAGGTATTTGCCCAGGAGGCAGAACAACCTGGACCTTCTGCTTCACAATCTATTTTCTTCATTCTCTAACATCTTCTTCTCTTCTTTCCCCTCTGACCCTGACACTTGGCAAAATTGATTGTCTCCTCATATACCTGATTTGGATAACCCTAATTTTATTGGTATAGATGCTGTTGAAAAAAAAAAAAAGGGAAAGTTGCGTGTGGCTTTAAGTACTACCCTTAAAGAATATAAAGAAATTGTGTAAAGAGAAGGACTTCTGTCTGGACCTAAAGCAGGTTTTTATGAGTGTATTGGTGCACTGAATCTCCTAAAAACCCTTTCTGTTGGACTTTGACTTGGATGCAGGCCCTGACTGTAGACATGTGCCATGTAAATGAGAATGTGGAAAAGGCAGATGGGGAAATCCATGCAAGGGTGATTGTGCTCTGATACTATATTGGAAAATCTAGACTTGGCTTTATATTGCTCTGTACAACCAGGGGACAAATTTAGGACCAAGCTGCCATGTTTTGTGTCTTTGGTTTCTCCATTTTACTGAAAAGGTTTCACTTTTTCTTCCATTCCTTCATTTATTTTTCTTTCTAATTTTTCTTTTTTCTTTGTTTTGGCTGAAATGTGCTAAGAATGAAAAAATGTGTATTTTAATACAATGGGCTATTGTTTTCATGACTGAATTCATTGAGAACCCTATCACACTTGGGCATATAGTTGCTATGAAGTTTATTCTAACAGTAGAGGGGGAAGGACACTAGGAAGAGGATGATAGAAAAGGGGGAGACAGAGACTTAAACCAATTGTTTTTTCTCCTGTCTATATTTCTCAGAATCAGAGCAATCAAAACCGCCAGACCAATTCAGCTTCTGCTGTGTCTTTGTTTCCAGCCACTGTGGTGAGCCAGCACATGCTCCTGCAGTGGAAACAAGCTCTTGTCTAGTCACTTTCCTTAAGTGCCCCCAAACACTCTCAGTACAGATTCCCTTGTTCTCATTAAACAAGAGCTTAAAGAAGAAGGTGAAAATATATCTCAAATTATTTCAAAGTTGGTATATTCCTTCTCAAGCCTCTGTGAGTGCATTTGAAGACCTCTCCTCATTCCTCAATTTCTGTAGGCACATGGTCAAAATAGAACAGTTTATAGGAATAAAAGATGTGATATAATTTCCTTTCATTTTAACTCATACAAATGTCATTTGATGAATAATTTTGTGTTAGAGGTAGGGAATACAAAGATAAGAAGACATAATTCTACTGGAATGAGTCTTAGTCTACTGGAGTAAATAAATAGAAAAGGAACTAATTAGAACAACCCATGATAAAGATATGAAATATAGAAGAAAATATGAAATACATTTTTTTCCAGGGAGTGGAGGGACCTCACAGAGGAGCTGTTGAAGGTTAAATGTTTTTGCTTGTTTGTCTGTCTCCCCTCTTCCCTACCCCATTAACAAATTGCTGAGAAATGTTTGTAAGGAGAAGCAAGACACTTCTCAATCTTTTGTTTTTGTGGGATGGTAAGGATGAGAGATAATTTCTTGAATGGGTATCTCAACTATTTGCCATCAATGAATGTATGTCCGGGTAGGAAAAATAAAATTAATTTGACTTGTTTTTCTGGTTCTTCTTGTAGCTCAGTGATTTGTTCCTGAATTGTAGCTATACCTTACACAAAATGGCTCTATCTCAATCTTCTTAAGCAAATTGATCTTTCTTCTTGTCCCAAGGTTCCTGAGAGATGTAGGTACTCTCCTGTATCAAGGTAGTGCCTGAGTGAGATTCATTCCACCTAAGCAAGAGCCCAAAATGTCAGGCCCAGGCTGAGGTGTGGAAGTCCAAGTTGGGGTTGATGGTGGAATGAGACTTGATTGTGTTCTAGAATTGGATAATGTAAGAAGAATTTGAAAGAAAAAAAAGTCAGTGGGAGAAATCCCAAACCATGTAGATTATGTATCTAGCAGAATATTTAATCCACAGGGTATACCATAGGTAGAGACTCAAGTCCCCAACACAGGGGAGAGCAAGAATAGTGAAGCAGAGGTTCAAAGTATTTTTGAGCAGAGTGGACTATAGTAGCAGCATTTCCTGAGATGCTGGATTTAAGCACAGTTTAGGCATGGCATCCTACATCTGACCCCAGGTGGATTTTAGTTTCCTTAAAGGCTCCCCTGTTCACTCCAATACTTTGTGCAACATATCTTTGTAGCTTTAATTACTCTTTCTTTTTGTCTCTCTCTAAATTTTTACATAACCAATGCCTGTTCTGAATTCCACCTACGCATTTTGTTTTGCCTACAGCTCCCAGAGAGAGAAACTATAGTGTGGGCATCTACAGTAGAAACCTGTGATATGGACACTGAAAATGGAACTGAGATGATGGCTGCTCACATGGTGTTGGGTGATTGTGGACAGAAGTTTTAAAAAGAGTGTCCATAGTAGATGCCTATTCTATTTATATCTACTGTATCCTCTAGTACGCATTCTACTCTCTCTACAAAGCATCTCCCTCATGAATTTTGTGCTTATTATTCCCTTCTTCTTCTTTAAGTTTTCCCTCATATGTTTCTGTCCTTAAATACTTTATTGTGAGTTTTTAAAATTTATACTAATTTAATTCTACTGAAATTTGCTGTTTTTACTTAAATGTAACTTTTTTGACATTTATGTCATTGCATGTGTCTGAAATTAATTCATTACTGCCCAAGTGTAGTATATCATTGAGTAAATAGATAAACATTTATTTTCTGCTGTTTTTATTGGTGAATAAATGTGAATTTCCAGAATGTAAGAATTTGATTTTTAAAAAACAGACACAGTATTTTGTGACTTCTTTGTACCTATCAACATGTACAGATATGACACAAAAATATCATCACCAACTTTCTCTCAAGATTTCCTTTTTCCAGAGAAAAGAGAAAATAGAAAATTTTATTGAGTTTAAATTTTCACAATAGCAGACCCTAAGACAAGGATTTGAGTATAAGCAGTTTATTTAGAAGATGTGCCTGGGAAACATGATAAGGAGCAGAAAAGTGAGGCAAGAAAGGACAATCTGTTAAGCAAGTGTGGGTGGCTGTGGACAGAGGTCATAAGAAATACTGGTCATAATTCAATTACATCTTAAACTAGCATCTTTACAAAACACACATTACATAATACCGCTTTGTTTCTATAGGATCATCAATAATCATTTGTTGCTCACAGATTAAATTAAAATAAATAGTATCTGTAGAAATAATAATCATACCTACCTATTTTTTAGTCTCTTCAAAGCCATATATTCATATATTCACCCAACAACACACACACACACACACACCACACACACACATCTATTTCACATACACTTTACTATCTAGCTAAACTTTCCTGACCACTCCCAAAATGTTCCTCTTTGTGTTTTGTACTCTTTATTGTTCTTTAAATAAATACACATTTATTGAGTATTTATTATGTTAAGCACTGGAATTACAAATATCTAAATCATATTCCTAAAAAGCTTATAACTAAAAAACATGGGAGGCAAATGTGATTAAAATGAAATGTAATAAATATTTAATGAAATATATAAATTAGACTAGTAAAATGGAAACAGAAATGATTAATTCTGTAAAGATGTTGAGAAGTTTTCAAAAAACATTTAAAATATATTCATTCACAATTTTGTGCCTTTATAAGTTTTATTCTCTCCTCTTGGGATACCCTTTGCTGATTCCCATGCTGGGAATCTTTCAAAACCCAGGCTGAATCATTATTTTCTTTGTAAAATTTTTTTTTTTTAATCTCAGACACAATTAAGTTCTTATTTCTGTTTCAATATTATATCATGACATCAAGTATCAACTCATCCTGTGAAAAGAAGATTGACAAAGTAATTTACAAGAGTAACAGTTAAGTAGGGTGAAGAGGTAAAGAGAGACAGATGGGTATTTAAAGCTTAAAACTGTTCAACCCTTAATTGGCTGAATGTAAAAATGAAAGCGTGACTTCTGGATGACATTTTGTTGATGGCCTCAGTCTGTACATTCTTGGAAGTTATTAACATCTGCTAGGAACAGACTCATGCCCTACTTTGAAAATACTAATTATTTATGGTAAGAGAAATAATAGAATCAGACAGATATGGTTTAGATTTAATCTTAACATGTATACACTTTATGATTTTTAACAAGATACTTACCTAACTTAAATTGCTATATCTTAATTGGCAAAATGAAAATATTTAAACCAACTTTATTGAGTTGTAAAGATTGACTTAAATGGTTCTTTAAAGCACTGTATTATGAATATAATAGAGATTTCATAAATATGATACCTTCCGCTCTTCCTTGTTTCTTAAGAAATACATTTCTTTAAGTTAAAAAAAAAAGCAACAGAAAAGCAGTGTTTAGTTTACAAGATTTTCCTATGGAAATAATTCTTCAGGAATACTATTAGCAGAGAGCAGTGTTTAAGACCAGTATTTAAGAGTGCTGGGCTTTGTAGCGGGCAGATGTAGATTTAGGTTTCCACTCAGCCATTTGGCATTCGTGTGGTTTTAGGTTAGTTTCTGAGAATACTTTCTTCAAGCATATTTTGAAAAGGATGCAAACATATATCTCATAGGGTCAGTGTGCAGATTAGATTACCCATGTGCAGGACTTAGTTCAGGGCTTAGCGCATAATAAGAACATATTAGCCACTATTCTGTAAAATAAAATGTTTTTTAAATTTAATATAAAATGCTTCTTTTATACATTAATTTATACTTATGCAATATTTTAAATTCAGGCAAAATTGGATGAAGTTCTGTTTCCTGTTATAGTTCTCACTGTTACTTTCCCTTCATTTGAAGTCATAAAACACTAAAACCTTGAATATATAATGCTACAAAACTGATAGGTAAGAGGATTAATATTGAAATTACACAGTTTATCTCAACTCAACATTTATTTGGGCTTTAGCTATAACTAACAAATTATAGACAGATACAAGCAAAGGCTTAGAAAGGAAAAAGCAAAAGAGAACAAAAAAGATTTGCACAAAAAGTAAACAAAATAACAATTTTGAAGGAAATATCAGAAATGAAGATGATGCTGCTACTGCTAACTACTATCAGAATTGAGAATTTATTGAAGCAATTTAAAAGAAACAAACAAAAAAACAAGGTTATCGGTTATATTATAATGCATGACTTAGATAAAAAACAAATACTCTTATTAAATTATAACTTTAGATGAAAAAAGAGAAATTAAGCTACTGTCAGAAAATTCTGGAAATGCCAAGAAAATGTAAATTTTTATTATGATAAGTTGAGATTTATAGAGCATTTTCCATGTGTATTTTCCACTGTGCTAGGCCCTTTGCTTTGTTACCTCATTTTATTCTCATAATAACCCTTTGAGGTAAGTGCTTATAATATTATTATTATTTACAGTTTAGAAAAATTAGATTGCAAGCTTGAGTAATTTGTTCAAAATCACATAGGAAGTGTATGCTCGAGTTAGTGTTCAGCCCTAAGTTTGTCTTACTTTCTGTTATGGGCTGAATTGTGTCCCCAAAATTCATATGTTGAACCCTAACCCCTAGGACCTCAGATTGTGACTGTATTTAAGATGGGGTCTTTACAGTGGTTATTTAATTAAAATGAGGTTTTTAGGATGGGCCTTAATCCAATGTGCCTGATGTCATTATAAGAAGAGGAAACCTGGACATACAAAGAGACAGCAGGGTGCACATGAAGAAGAATGATCACGTGAAGGGGCAGCAAGAGGGTGGCCATCTGCAAGCCACGGAGAGGCTGGAGCAGATCCTTCCCTTGTCCTGCCAGTGGAAACCAACTCTGCTGATACCTCGATCTTAAACTTTTAGCCTGCAGAACTGTGAGAAAATACACGTCTGTTGTTTAAGCCTCACAGTATTTCATAATAAAAGCCCCAACAAATGAATATATATCCAAGCCTAACTCTGCTTTAAAGCCTCTCATGTACAAATGTGTCTTTGGTGCTACTTTATAATAGCATGTACTTTCTATGTGTATTCCTATTAATATAGTTGTCAGAAACTCAAAACCGGTCCTTTTTTCTTAAAGTAAGTAATGGAAAGCTCTAGATGAGAAACATATTTACAGAACTTTTCTTACTAGTTATATCAAGATATAAAATTTCTCCAAGGGAATTGTAGAGAAGAGAACTTTTTAGTTAATTAATCTCAAAGGTACTCATTCCTATGAGACACTTGCATGTTATTATGACTTTGGCTTTTTGTTTTTGCTCTATAATTTTTGGCCCCCAATTGTGAGTTGTGAAATGGGGCAAAATGGATAAGTAAGACTGGAAATTGGCTTAGGAAGTGTGTGTTAAAGTGTTTATGGTCTTGAGTTCTCTCTGCAATTATTATTCCAAGGAAAAACTAATTGTGAATGTAACATACATGTATGTGTGCATGCATACACACATAAAACTAACATTCTGCCTCCTTTACATACACATGGTTGTTAACAATTTTATTCAAATCAATTTTTTCTAGCATTTTCAAGATGAGACTCATTCTTCCTAAGTCTGCATTAGAGAGGGAGAAAAAGCCTATAACATTATTCTTCATGAGAGTCAGTGATAAAATACCACTTATCAATTATGATGTAATTAAATAGTCTCAGTAGAACAGTGAAAACATGGGAGTTTTTAATGTCAAGCCTTCAAACGGCTACATATTCTGAGTGTGGAATCTTCTCATTCTCAAAGAAGCATCAGTGGAATTTGTTCTCTTGCTTCACTGCTCAGAGCTGGCTTTGCCTAGAATTAAAATAGGACAGTAGACCAAGCAGCAGGCCAGGGTAAGCAATTTGAGACTCAGTGAATTTCAAGAGGGAATGTGGAAAGCTTAATTTATCAACTATGACAGTCCTCATGGCTCAAATTAACCAAATCTTGTTGATTCTTTCCATCAGGGCATGCTGTGAAGATTTACCTCATCATGTTACCCATCTCCAATTTTGAAATTTAAAATTTAGAAGTACTTAAATTCTTAGTTATTTTGAGGACACGAAGTAATATTGAATCCTTAAATACACACTAAGAAACACACACTATAATCAGCGGGATTAACAATAATTTTGATAATGTATCAATAGAAAGAAATCTGTTGTTTTTAACTAAATATCACAAAAATCCTTTATGGTCACCAATAAATAAACCATCTCTATCAAAATAAAGAGATACATTCTATGTCCTTTATACTAAAAGGATAGAGATGAATGGGACCTTAAATATCATATAAAGCAATTTTTGTACATGATGAAGCAAGAGAACTCAAAGAGGCCAAATGACATCATAAAATAATATAGAAAAAAATCACAAAGGAGGTACTCTGTTATCAATTATTACTTCACTTAAAAGATTGGATTGGTATTTAATTTAGGATTTAAATCTTCTATAGTTCTTGTCTGCTTTAGAGTAATATTTTATAATTATCTTTGTATTTGTCTTATCTACCTCATAGATAGCAAATTCCCTGAGGGTAGGTACTGTATGCCTCATATATCTCCTACCACTAATCCTGTCTTCATTGCCCCTGCAGAGGTTTAACACAAGGGCCTGAGATAGCTGGAAGTCTATTATTACTTGTACTATTGAGTTGAATCTTCTTATAAATGAAACCCTTACGTGACACAACCCACAGTTCTCTAACATTTTTATTATTTATAGAACTAAATCTGCTCACTTGGAAGCCAATGGTGAGAAGAACTAAAGGAACAAATTTAGATTAAACCCCACAACAAAAGCTATTCTAAGTGCATCATAATTATACCTTTTTTATATCATGATTTTTAAACAGAAACTTTGAGCTAGAAGAACCTCAGATATTCCTAATATAAACACCTCTTTTTAAAATTGAGGCAAGAGGCCTATGTAGCTAAATGAGTGCATGAAAATGAGTGTACTAAATTGGGAGTTCTATCTCCAACACGGGATCTGAAGCTGAAGTAGGTTTCCTCCTATTTTAATTAACTGATGTATGACTTCAGCAGACATTTATTGAGGATCTACTAAGTCACTTAGCTAGGTGTTATGGAGAATAAAAAATGAATCAGATAGATGTCTCTGTGCAATTAACTATGAAAAAAATTATATATTACCTGTCATAAAGAAAATATAGTTAAAATAAGTGGGTTTAATGAGAAAGGTTAAGTTGATCTGAGGATATTGGGGTGAGTCTGAAGGAGGATACAAAATGTTAAGTCTGATTGGTTTATAGAATTTGAAAATTTGGGAATGAAGTTGGATGTTAGAGGAAAAATCTAAGAGACACTAAAGTATAGAAATGGGAGGAAAATAAGAAAAATGCCAGTAGAATTTTTTTTTAGTTAATAATCAGTAATATGGAATATTTACTATAATGTATATTTATAACATTTGTGGTTATAAATTAATAATATACATTGGAATCATACATAGTATTACATATACATAATGTGTAATATATGTATGTATAAACATGTACACATAGTGTATGTAATTATATTTATACATTACACATTATATTATACATTATATTTTATACTATTAATAATACAATATAGTATTTTTATAGTATTTACATTTTTATAGCATAGTATTGTATATTATATTTATATCATTTAGCATAAACCATGCTAAAAGCATTGGCTCTCTTGCCAGGATCTAAGAAAAAAGAAACAGCAAGCTTAAAATCAATCATTAGGTTCTGTGCTCTCCTTTCTCTGCATTCGGTTTCCATGGAGTCCTTCTGAGAGGACTCTCTGAGTCAGCAACAGAACCAAATTTTGCTGTGCCCTTGAAATGAAGTATAAGCTTTAAGGTCAGTAAAAATGTTGTAAGTAAAATAACGCCCTGGTCAAATAATTTACAGTTCATTAAATGTAATTAGGCTTGTTATCTTCCACTTGCAATATTACTCCTAGCCATCATACTCTCAGGCCCTCCACTCACACCTAGATATGTGTCTGATGGAATTGGCATGACTGTGTAGCTCTTGGGGACCCACAATTTAAGGTGATTTCAACTATACTAAAAGGATATTATGGTGGGTGAAATATTGTTTATAAGCTACAAACTCAGATGCATGAAATGTAACTTCCTTTATATTTCCATAACTAAGCTTTACCGAACTGCCACTTTTCTGTCAAATGGTAGGAAAAATATTCTAGTTACATTCAAGTCAATGACATTCAAGTCACATTTGCTATGTTCAAGTTACGAAGGTGTCATATTCAAGTTACAAACCAAGCCAATTTTGAACTTTACATCCTCATCCTTCATTTCTCTAGATTCAATTCTAAACTCTGAGATTTACATAGCGCTACAACATTGGTGGAAAGGAATGTCCATTTCTCTGCTTTGATACACCTTCCCTTGGTCTCCTCGGTGTCCTGTGATGGCATGGTCATCTATATCTGTCTCCACCTCTGCTGTGACTACTATAGTCTCCCTGGTGACATACTAATCTGCCTGAGAAAATCTCATCACAAACTGGAGACCACTTAGGACTGACGGCTTTCCTTAAAATTTAATTGTTATAGTTTCTCTAACATTCAATCATTTAGTGAAAATAATTCAGTAAAAATAATATATTGATAGTTTAAAAGGTCATTTTAAAAGAAGAGAGATTACAAGGGTAAGAAAGATATTTCAAATAATGATTGAATATAACTCAAATATAGAATCAAGTTGACAAATAAAATATGACACAAATAAAAATATTTATTTGATCGATTTTAAAAGTAATCATTATTTTTTTGGTTTAAAAAAGCAACATAATCTATTATACAAAATAATACTATTAAAATAATGTAATTTTAATAGTATTGGTTCTATAGGTTTTGTTTTATGATTAGATCATTTTTATTTTATTAGTGCAGAAAGTTTATAAGCAAAAGTTTACATCCAGTTTCCTATTTGAGATATCATAATACATAATAAAATGTACATCAACATGTGTATGTGTATACTATATAGGTTGCAAAACTCTGTAAATATATATATTATATATATATATATAAACAAAAAATGGAAAAAAACCCATGTATTCATAAACTAACAAATGTATAAACAAAATGTGTTGTATTTATACAGTAAAAGGGAATGAAGTACTGATAGATGCTATGATATAGCTAAACCTTAAAAAAACATTATGCTAAATGAAAGAAGCCAGACACAAAAAGCTACCTAGGACATGATTTTATTTACATGAGTAGTCCAGAAAAAGATAAATAAATATAGACAGAAAATAGATTAGTGGCTTCCTGGAGCTCGGGATGGGAACAAGCAGTGACTATAATAGACATAAGAGATCTTTCTGAAGTGATGGAAATGTTCTAAAATTGCATCATGGTATTAGTTGCAAACTCTCTAAATTTGCTATAAATCATTGAAGTATATACTATAAGAGAATGGAATTTTATAGTATTTGAATTATTTCTCAATAAACCTTTTATTAAAAATGTCAATAGTCTAGGTTTCTTCAAGATATTATACTAGCCATTTAAAATAATGTATTTATTTATTAAATGAAAAACCATTAAATAATATTATTCGTATTTACAGAGAAATTTACATTTCAAAAACTGCTTTGCACACATAGTATCTCATTTGAAATTCATAAAAAATATAATGTGACAGGTATTTCACATCTCAATTTTATAGATAAAGAAATCTGGTGGTCATAAAATAATTTAAGTAACTTGTTCATCCTCATGCATTAGTCATTGCCTGATCAGGATTTGAACTCAGATCTTATGATTAAAGTTCTTATGCTCTGGCTCTTGTGCAGCATTCACAAATCCTGTCATTGGTTTGGAGAAGAATCAACCCTTTAGAGTTTTATCAAAGTGTCAGGAATGAAAATTTTAAGTAGCATTATCTCTTTGCTTTTCAGAGATAATAAGTTAATATTCTCAAGGCATCTAGTAGCTCTTAAAGATGGTCCTGGCAAAAGTTTCATCATCTTGTATACAAGGACCAGTGGGATTTGTTTTATTAAAAAAAAAAACAAAACCAAAAACGTTTCTCCAAATTAATTAGTGAGATAATAATGTCACCTCTAAAGCCTTAGGGACTCAAAACAGACTTCAGGGAATTGGTCCCTTAGTATGCTAGCTCTGTTTAAGCCTCTGGTATCTATCTACTCTTGGGGGAGGCTATCGAGCCTACAGGAAGTTTCAGAGAATAATGTGGTCTGGTTTGGGAATTTATTTGCACAAACTATGACTAGTTCAAGGGTAGAAAGTTAGAAACACCACAAGGCTAAAGACTCCAGGACTAAGCCAGTCTGTAGAATTCTTTTTTATTTAGCAACCCAGAAAAGCATTCATAAGTGATATAGAAGAGAAAAGAAAAAGCCTGCATTTGACTTGGATCAGAACATTGTTTATAAAACAGTGAGAAAACTACATCTTTCTTACATACTTTGCTTTCTCTCTCTCCCTTTATCTTTTCCCATCACTCTCTTTCCTCTCTTCCCTTTCTGCTGCAACTTCCCCGCCATTTGTGCTAAGCTGAGAGTTACAAATTTTTCAATATTTCTTTATAAAAAATAAACAAAAATATATTTGCTTAAGCTGCTCAACCACAGATGTTATCTATCATTTTTTTCTAGTTCACTGTGTTAACTACTGATTCTTCACCATTTTGATTGTTGTGAATCCTTTTAAGGACACAAGAATACAATTGGATATTTCACCAGAAAAATGTATGTGTGTGTGTCTTCCTCCTACTTCATAACATGTTGAAAACAATGGCAGAGATTAGGTAGAATTGATTCAGAATCACTTAGAACATACATTGGACCTAAATTCTGACCCCAATCTATGATCCTTTACCTTCATCTCTTCAAATAATATTTGAGGCACAAACTAGATCACCTTTTTTGGTTCTCTTCAGATTTAATTATCTATAATTTATTTTTTATTACTTCTAATATATGTCCGCTCTATGTCTCTCTTTTGTCTGATGACAATAAAGGGCACGTCTATTATTAAAGAATTGTGCCATAGGATTACCCACTGGTACCTTAAGATTTGGGATGCCCCTGGCATAAATGGTCTTATAGATCTTGTTGAAGAGAAAAATTTAAAGTTACCATCTTAGAAAACTTACAGTGGTGTTGTCCCTGGAGAGTCATTCAAATGATTGGCCTTGCTTGATGTGTCATTTTCTTGTATTCACTTCAGTACTATCTCGTACATCAAGTAAACACTCATCCTGATAGTCTTCTCCATATCCAGTTAAGTGTTTGACTCACCCTTTGGAGCTTCAGCCGCACAACTGTGTGAGGTTTTGTTTTTTGTTTGTTGGGGTTTTTTTCATCAACATGAAACCTTGGCTGAGACTTTGAAAAACTTTATTCTAAAACTGACCAACTATAATCATGTGACTCAGGCTTAGCCTAAGACTTCAGCAGATCTCTATTATTATTTTTATTATTGTTTTTGTGAGATCTCCAGATAATCTTAAGTGATCTGAAAAATTACTTAATCTTCTATGACTCAGTTTACTCTTCTGTAAATTAGGAATAACAATAGTATCCTCTATAGATTGTTTAGAAGGTTAAATGGCTTAAATAGTGTCTTCTAGGTCAGAGCAAATACTATTTAAGTATGTTATTATTATTTATTTAAATGTACTCATTTCAACAGTGAATCTGATAAATATCTAGAGAATGGTAAAGCAAAGGGAGGGGTGGAATTCAGAACTCCCCAGACTTCTCAAGTGCTCCCACCTCTTTTCTTGTGTTCTCTCTCCAGAACTCTTCTACCTCTATATAAACTCATTAAGTAATCTTCCATTATTTAGTTACATGCCTAGTCTTGAACTTCTCTTTGGTTTCAGAGTCATGCATTCACTGCATTTTAGATATCACCAATTGGTTGATCCATAGGCTCTTCAGAGTCAACAGATGAAAAGTAATCCTGTTATTTGTGTTGAAAAAGCTAGATTTTCATTCAATAATTCACTTAATTCCATAACTCATTTAATAGCACTATGATTCACCTAGTCTTTCTATTATTGACTAGGATGTTAATTCTATTTTATAAGTGTTTATGAATTTATCATTTATATAAACCTTGCTTGAATGGTTGCTTTAGATTCTTACCTTGTTTCTCTAGCTCTAGACTATTCACCCTATAAAGCATAATTTCGCATCACTGATTAAACCCAAATATTTTATTCCTTCATAAAGGACCTTGAACAGTACAGACCTCAGATACTTTCTCCTTTGTGAAGACTTCTCTCAAATCCCAAGCATTAATAATTTTATAACTATGTCATCCATATACCTTTAATGTTTAAATTATTACACGATATCATGTATTTATTTGCATTCATTTTCCCTTTAGCTTGTGTGATTCATTTTTTTAATTTTTGCAAATATTTTTCTCATGCCCCAGGTTGCTTTATTTACTCTGTTGATTGTTTCTTTGCTGTACAGAAAGTTTTTTCATTAGATGTAGTCCCATTTCTCTAGTTTTGCTTTTGTTGTCTATGCTTTTGGTATTATATCCATGAAATCTTTGTCAAGGCCGATATCATAAAGATTTTCCCTATGTTTTCTTCTAGGTTTTTACATTTTCAGGTGTTACATTTAAATCTTCAATCCATTTATTTTTATGTGTGATTCAAGATGGGAGTCAACTTCATACTTTTGTAAGTGGACATATAGTTTTTTCCAACACCATACATTGAAGAGGCTATCTTATTGTGTATTCTTGGGACCTTTGTCAAAGATCAATGGAATGTATATGCTTGGATTTATTTCTGGGCTCTCTATTTGTTCCACTGATTTATAGCCTGTTTTTATGGCTGTATTGCACTGTTTTGATTACTGTAATTTTGTAATATATTTTGAAATAAAGAAGTGTGATGCTTTGATTTTATTTCTCAATATTGATTTGCTTTTTTAATGTTGTGTGTGTGTGTGTGTGTGTGTGTGTGTGTGTTTCCCTATGAACTTTAAAGTTTTTATTTATTTCTATAAGTAATACTTTTGGGATTTTTATATGGATTGCATTGACTCTGTAGGTAACTAGGTAATATGGACATATTAACAGTATTAAGGCTTCCAATCCATGGGCATAGGGTACCTTGCCATTTGTTTGGGTCTTCTTTAATTTTTTTCACCAGCATTTTGTAGTTTTCAATATACAACTTTCCTCTCAGATAAGTTTGTTTCTAAGTATTTCATTCATTTTGGTGCTATTGTAAAAAAAATAAAATGAGATTGCTCTCCTAATTTTCTTTCAGATAGTTCATTGTTAATATATAAAAATGCAACTGATTTTGTATGTTGATTTTGTATACTGCAACTTTATAAGTTTATTGATCAATTCTAACAGGTTTTTTAATGTGTGGAATCTTTATGGTTTTCTATATAAGATCATGTTGCCTGTAAGCATGACATTTTTACTTATTTTTTCCAATTTATATGTTTTTCTTTGTATGTATGTATGTGTATTTATGTCTAATTGCTGTAGCTAAAAGTGGTGAGACATGGCATTCTTGCTTTGTTCCTGATCTTAGAGGAAAAATTGAAGTTTTTTCACTAATGAGTATGAGATTAGCTGTGGGCTTTTCATACATGGCCTGTATTTTTTGAAGTCCTTTTCTTCTATTACTAATTTGTTGAATTTTCTCATGAAAAGTAATTAAATTTTGTCAAATAATTTTCCACATCAACTGAGGTAATCATGCGATTTTACCCTTTATTCTGTTAGTGTGGTGTGTCATGTTGATTGATTTGCATATGTTGAAGTATTCTTACATCCCAGGGATAAATCCCGCTTGGCCATGGTGCATGATCCTTTTAATGTGTCAGTAGATTCAGTTTTCTAGTATTTTGTTAAATATTTTTGCCTCTATAGTCATCAAAATATTGGTTTATAGTTTTCTTTTCTTTGATGTCTTTGGTATCAGAGTAATGTTGTTCTCATAAGTGAATTTGGAAGTGTTTTCCCTCTTTAATTTTTTGGAAGAGTTTGAGAAGGATAGGCATTAATTTGTCTTTAAATGTTTGGTAAAATTCAGCGGTGACATTATATAATCTTGGGCTTTTGTTTGTTAGGAGATTCCCTTACCCCAGCTTTATTGAGATAAAATTGATAATATATATAATATATATATATATATATATATATATATATATATATATATCATATATAACATTGTATAATTTTAAAGTGTACAATATGATAATTTGATATATGTCTATATTGTAAAATGATTATCACAATAATAGTAGTTTGCACATTCATTATCTCACATAGTCACATATTTTTTTTGCATGTGGTGAGAACATTTAAAATCTGCTCTTTTTGCAACTTTCAATTATGTGACAAAGTATCGTTATCCATTCATCCATCCATGGACACTTAGTTTTTTTCTATGTCTTGACTATTGTGAAAAATGCTGCAAATTAATATGGAGGTGCAGATATCACTTCAAGGATACTGATTTTGTTCTTTTGGATATATATCCAGAAATTAGATTGCTGGATCAAATAGTAGTTCAATTTTTAATTTTTGAGGAACCTACATACTGTGTTCAGTAGTGGATGAATCAAATTACGTTCCTACCAATGCACAAGGGGTTCCCTTTTCCTCTTTATCCTTACCAGCACTTGTTGTCTCTTGTCTTATTGATAGTAGCCATTCTAACAGAGGTGAAGTGATATTTCACTGTGCATTTGATTTGCATTAATGATACTGAGCTCCTTTCATGTACTTGGAGGCCATTTGAATGTCCTTTCTGTTGCTGACTTTAGCTATAAGATGTGAAATTTTTTTGTATATACATTTGTGCAATGCCAAATAAACACCCCCATTCAATCAGTTAGAGTGAAAGATTTCTTTCTTTCTCAGATCAAAAATAAAAAAAAAATACAAAATCTCCAACTTCTTTAAGTAAAGGAGGATTTATTACTATTTTAGATTGTTTTACCAATTTCTTCTGAATAAAAATAGATTGATGCTCCTATATAAGCAAGGACCTAAAGGTAAACACAAGGGATTAAAGGAAGGTCACACTGGAAAAAATACAGGCTATGTTGTATGACATAGTTAAAATTAACAAAGATATTTTGATAGGCTTGCATGATAGGTGAATAGTAAAATTCAGTGTTCAGTTGTAAAACTGAACACTTATGAACTATATATGTAAGGACCTGTGTTTTTTTTAGAAATGAAACAAAACAAACAAAAAGGATGGCTCCAGTACTGAATAGCAGAAACCAGTGTGAAAGCTTCTTTATAGTTTTACATATGAAAAAGTTCAATTTCAGATCACAGTATTCTCCGAGTAGCTTTGAAGGTTCATGACATGTTTAAGTGCACTGACAAATAGAATAAGAAATGCATTGGCAACATTCCTCATTGTATAACTGTTTGGAGTGCTGAATAATAATAAACAAAAAGGATAGAGTTAATACCAGAATTATCAGGGAGGAACTAAAAGACAAGTTGGCAAGAATGTTTATGAGAAAATTTAAATTAAAAAATGAATGATTGAGCTACATTTGTTTAAGGACCTTTCAGTTCAAGGAATATATTCATTTTTCTCTTATCTATATTTCTGTAGTAGTTTTTCTCCATTTCCAATAATGGTATACTGATTTAGAATCTTGGGTTATAATGCTAGATCTGCTATGAACTGTATGTGAGAAATTGAACAAGTTATTTAACTTCCTTGAATCATCATTTGTTCACCACCTATGAAATGAAAATAGTTTGCCTATCTTATAGAACTCTATTAAGGCTTAACTGAAATTGATTTTGAAAATTCTATATAAACTGTAAATATATCTCATCCTTTTCCTTCTCTATTTTGATTTCCTTTCCTTTCTTTGTCTTTTCCTTCCTTTCTCAGTTCTCAATGCTTTTTTTACTCTTTTTGTCATTTGCTCTTCTCTATCGAATAATAGTAAAATAATACTTGTCCACACACTAGTCAAGTTGCCTGCATTCAGTTTCCACTGCAGAGACTAAACCTCCTTCTGTGGTATTTGTTTCTTTTACAGTCTGAGTCACAATAAGCATTATCCTTTCACTAACATAGTTTGTGATTGTCTTTATGTGACTCTTCTAGTAGTAAGCAGTGGATTTTGGTGCCTTGGGTCATTAATCTACTGTCATTTTTTTTTTCTCCGTTTCAGTATAAAATCTAACTTTCTGTGGGGATAAAGAATTATGCTTTGATTACAGAGCTCATCCTGTTGGGCATCTCACACACAGAGAGGCAGGAAACTGTGCTCTTTGTTGTTGTACTTGATCTCCTACCTCTGCACTCTACTAGGAAATCTACTTACTCTTTTAGCTGTGATGTCTGATTTCTGCCTCCACACTCTCATACATTTCTTTGTTTGTAACCTCTCCATGTTAGACATTGGCTTTTCTTTTGTAGCACCCCCTGAGTGGTTGCCCGTCCTAGGTCTTTTTTTTCTTCTTCACCACTTCTTACATAGCACTGAGTGCCTGCTCTACACAGTGATGGCATATGACCTATTTGCTGCTATCTGCCACTCACTGAGTAATACCATCAACATGAACTACCTGGTGTGTGTCCTGCTGGCTGCTGGCATCTAGTTTACTAGCTCTTTTCATGCCACAATTCTCATTATGCTGACCTTCCAACTGCCGTATTGTGGATCTAATGAGGTAGACTATTTCTTTTGTGACATCTTTGCTGTACAGAAATTGGCCTGTGGTATCACTTTCGATTGGGACAGTGAGCTTCACCAACATTGTGCCCAGGACATGTTTCCTTCCCATCCTAGCCTCCTACATCTGCATCATCATTGCAATCCTAAAGATGCACTCTGCTGAAAGGAGGCACAAGGCAGCATCTACCTGTGTTTCCCACTTCTCAGTGGTCACATTGTTTTATAGACCAAGTGCCTTCATCTACCCAACTATCTTTGAGTGAGATGTCGGTAACTCCACTGAAAAGCTTTGGCAACGTAGTCACCCCTATCTATACACTGAGAAACAAAGATATCAAGGGAGACTGAAGAAACTGGCTGGGGGCAAGATTGTTTCAGAAGGAGGTCATTAGTCTACTTGTGGGTAGAGTTGATTTTTTTCTTCCCTATTTGTGTATTAAATTAATTTTTTTAAAAAATGTATCCATGAGAGTTGTAAAGATTTTTCTGCCATAAAGACAGCTCGGAAGTAATTCTAACTAAAAAAACGTTGTGATATATTCCCCATTTCATAGATCAGGGATCAGCAAACATTTTCTCTAAATATCCAGACAGTAAATATTTTAGGCTTTGAGGACCATACTCTTTCTGTTGCAAATACTGAACTCTGTTATGGTACTATGAAAATAGTCATAGAAAATATGTAAACAAATGGAAGAGGCATGTTTCAATAAAAATTTCATTTACACAAATAGAGCTGGTAGAATATTCCCATAGGCCATACTTTGCTGGCCTCTGTCATAGAGGCTACTTGAATTTGAAAAACACTTTTTTAAGGGCTATGTCGATAATGGTTTAAGAGTGAACTTTGATGTGGGCTGGGTCCCAGTAGGGCACAAGTTGAATTATTGATCAAAGAGAGTTGGTAAAGAGACAGATGTTAAGAACAGAGTGCATATACTCTAAGGAGAAATTTGAGTACTTCAAGTACACCAAGGGAAAACTACCCATTGAAGCAGATCCATCTGCATATAATCCATGCTAAAGCCTAGAAATATATTGATACCTCTGATCCTTGTACTAGAGAGTTTCATGGCTAACTTTATTAGGCCTGAGGTAAATGGTCATTACTCTTGCCCATAAAAACAATCTCTTTAGAAGTTGCTCAGCTTCCTTTTAGGTTAGTATCAATTACTCCCTTAGCATTCCATTCATAAAACAGCAAACATTGGCTAGGCATCTTGGAATATTTTTTTTTGACAAAATTACCGAGCTCAGTCACAAGATACAGTTATTTTATCTTATCTTAGCAGAATACTAGAGAGAGCGACTCTTCTTTTTATGTCTTTAGTCTGACTGCTTAGTGGTAAAAGACATAATGTTTGGTGTATGTATGCATGTGTTATCATGACTTATTCAGTGGTGGGACCAGGCCCTCTGAGAGGGCTGAGAGAGCAAAAGAATAATACTAGAAGTCGTGGTGTGTTATGCCCTTATTTTCACAGACAAACTCCAATAGTGTTAGTTCTCTAGTAAGGACCATGCATCTTGAATGTTTTAGTTGTGCTCTATGTATTCTGAAAATCTACTTAGTTCTTGTTTAACTATCTGGGATAACTGGACTATTAAGGTAGTATTGGCAACTCAAGTTTATTTTAGCCTGACAGGATATATAGATATAGATATAGCTATAGATATATAAATATATAGCCGTTTTTCTATCCGTATTGGACTAAATTCTCCTCTCTTATTCCCCCATTAAAAAAAAAAAAAACATGATGCCAAACACACAGAACTTTCAAAGGGCATAGTATACTAGAGTTCTTCTTTTGCTATTCCTAATTCTCTGGAAGAATATAAAATACACATTTATTCCAAATATAGAAGACAAATGTTATAGGACACTCACATAATCATACCAACTACTCATTTTGACCTTTTTAAGAAAGATTGTCATTTACCCTGGCTCTTTGGGCTTGGGTAGAAAGCTGAAAGATATCAGTGTCTTATTGTCATGAAACTCAGAGCATGCAAAGTCAGTCATGGGAAGGAAAATCTTCAGCACTTTTACCAAATGATTTCAAATCTCCATGTGTCTCAATTTTTCCTTGTGGCTCTCATACTTTGATTATACTTATGTTAGACTAATGGTTAAAAAGAAGCATGACAAATAATGATATTGAGATTCAAGTTAATAAAAAGATAGATGGCATTAATAATACATATTTGGCTCATGTTGAAATTAAGAAAGTATATTTATGTAATCAAATTCTGGTATTTTAAAACAATGTTAAAATACGTAGTGACAATTATATCCAAATTTTTATTTCTTTTTCTGAGGATATAGATTATATACCTGGTTCCGAGAGAGAGAGAGAGAGAGAGAGAGAGAGAGAGAGAGACAGAGACAGAGAGACAGAGAGAGACAGAGAGAGACAGAGAGAGACAGAGAGAGACAGAGAATGTTTTCTAATAGAAGCCTGAATCTTTCACTTTTTAACATTATTTAAAAATTTTTTAAAAATGTAAAGCATGAAGGGATAAAATTCTAAACAATGGGTTTTGAGAACTGTTTTCATCCATTTGTATATCCTAACATGTATGAAAATGTAATCTGTAGTTAAATATATATTTGATGAACAAACAAGACATAACATTTAAAAAATTATATGACAATTAATGATACATTATTCCCATAATCAATTCAAGATAAATTAAATAAGGTGTATCCTTTACTGACTAAGAACATATATGTATGTATATTTTCTATGTTATTTATATTATTAAAGTATTTAAAATAAATGTATTTTCACTTATTATCATTTTAAAAACTATTTTGTTGTGAAATACCCTTTGCATATTTTAAAATATTATAAACTTTAAAGAATGTTAATAAACACGTGTGTACTTTTCTGCCAATACAAAAAAATAGAATGTAAACTAGAAGTTCCCTTCCTGTACTTCTGTCATCCTTATCCTACCAGAAATCAATGAAATACCTTCCCTTTATTTATGGATTTACCACTATGTATGTGTTCCTAAACAATACATAATTTTAGTTTTTTTTTTCTGGTTTTGAAATTTGTTTAATAGACTCATACAAGATTGTTTTTATTCCCCTCAAACTGGGATTCATCGATTTTCATGTTTCGGCTGTTCTTTACATCTTACTATTTCTTTATTCATTTTATTGTTGTAAGGCATGTAAGTGGTTTTTACTTACTTGTTAAATGACCATTTGCCTGCATGTCTCAAGGACACAGGTTCAAGAGTTTCTCTAGAACACGCATTAAGGAGAGGAATGGCTAAATCGGAGGTTGTACAAATAGCAAATTTACTAGGTGGTGTCAAACTGCTTTCTGAAGTAACTGTAACAACTACCACACCGTTGGTGGATGAGCAATCGTAGGACCAGTGCAGCATACTTTAATTTATACCTTGAGAAGTAAAGGAAGCAAAAACAGTCCTGAAATAAATATGACGCAGGACAAAACACATTCCTGAGAGTTAGTAAAAGTACACAGATGGGTTGATGACATGGAATTCTTTCTGCCCCAAAATGTGAAATTTTACCCTGGAATTCTCACATATGGCTTTTTGGCTAAATGGTATGGATCACTATATTATAATACTTCATCTTTTTGTCTACTTTATTTTCTCGTATTACATAAGTCCCCTCCTCCACGCTTCAAAATCATATAGTCTTGGTTGTTATTTTTGCCTTTCTTCTGTGGAGAATTTACTGCCACTAAAAGGAAGGTGATCTTTGCCATTGCACCATTTTGTTCACCTTTCTAAGGTTATTTTTCTTTATCCAGTGGTTCCCAACCTTTTTGGCACCAGGGACCAGTGCTCCTATGAGAATCTAACACCTGATGATCTGAGGTGGAGCTGAGGCAGTGATGTTAGTGCTGGGGAGAGGCTGCAAATACAGATGAAGCTTCACTTGCTCCACTGCTCACCTCCTGTGGTATGGCCCAGTTCCAAACAGGTTATGGACTGTTCCCAGTCCACAACCCAAGAATTGGGGACCCCTGCTCTAACTATGGTGAGACTGAGCCTATAAGTAGAAGAAAGATATTTTAAATAACTGATTAAAAGCATGATCAAATCTTCTCTCTTTTAATATAAGCTAAATTTCAAGGCAAAATAAAGTGAGGTTTTTTGTTGTTGTTTAATTTTTGTCTCCTCAACTGTATAGAAATGGTATAACAGAATTGTCAGCAATGATGTTCTCTTCAACCCACAGTTGTTCTCATGCCTGATTTCTCCATCTGAAGGTCCTTAAGCAAATAAAATTAGCTCCAACTACGTATGGAAAGTCAAAAGCTTTGTGACTATATCCTAGACTCAATATTTCCATTTCACTACTAGCTAATATTGTGATTATTAATGTGATTAAATAGTGGTTTTATCAGGTCAGATTATTCGACTGAACTAGTGGTTTTCGAGCATGGTTGAAGGAGCCCCAGGGCTTCAATGAATTCATCATAAGGCTTTCGTGGTAAGTATTATAATAACTTATATTTTATCCAATTTACATGTTAGACTTCTGGCTAAGATCCCGTTGGAAAAGTTCGAAAGACTCCAGAGTATGTGATTTCCATGGTCTCTTCCAGAACTTAAAAACATGATGTATATTATTTTCTTCTGCTCATAATTTTAAAGGTGCTGCTGCCTTTTCTTTAGCACCTTTGCCTTAACCTTGCTTCTTCAAAATTCCCTTGAGTTTGCTACACTTGTTAAAGATCCGAGGTACATTTCATTACCTGCCGAACAATTGTGCTCTTCCAATAAAAAGAATTATCAAGAAAATATTTATTATTATATTTAGTCTCATGTGACCTTTTCTTTAGTTGATATATTTCAAAGATATCTACTTTGCTTTACAAATGGCTACACAAAAACTTTGTGGAAAGCACTGATTAGATTTGAAATAATATAGAAGTAAGAAGAAAAGTAAGATTTCTCTGGACACATTTTATATAAACTGCCCTTGAGTACACACAAATTTTATCTCAACCCTTTCTATCTATGATCAAAATATAAGCACTGTACTTTAATATTTCAACTAGAAAATCTCCTGATTCACTGATAATATAACACAAGCTTGGCTCCACAATCTCCTTACAAGAATTTCTAGACATGACTCCTAATAGCAAAGTCTCCTTCCAGAATGTACTGAATCCTTAGAAATACCAGGCATATAGACCTTTTCTCTCTTCTAGATAACCACTACAAGAGCTTTGGCCCATATTTCACTGCTCCATTATTTCTCCAATAAATTCATTTAATAGGGTGACTTTAAAAGAAGTTAATCAATTAGATTTGAGTTCTTATATAAGGATTAAGATAAGAGACAGATTTCTATAGTTAATGAATGCTTTGAATCTTCATTTAACTTTCTGAATGATCTTTTAGTGCTCTTAAATTTTATATTTCTTACCTATATTTGATAAGCTCCTATATTCTATTTGGTTTTTTTGTATTTCAGTCATTTTATGATTAAGCTATGGGTAAATAATATAGTATTCTCCATTTTAGCCAAATTTCTATTTGATATTTAAGACATTTTGTTCCTTGACTTATTTCTAATGTTTGGATTCTGGATACTCAGCAAAAAATCTGTGGATGGATGCTGGTTGATGTGTGCCACATATGTCAAGATCTTCCAGAGAAGGTGAAGATCACCAGATGTGATTCCTGAAACACGCTCTCACTCTGTTTTCTCAGTAATAAACCCAATTGTTTGATCTCCTAAGGTGCAGAAAAGAAGGTGAATTGGTAGAGAACTGCAGAAGTTGTTACACTATGGAGCGGGGGATTTGTTTGTATAAACTACTTGTGCACATTAATCAATTGATTGATTGATTGATTTTGGAGCTGGATTTGAAGTATCATATTAGTTTTTCAATGATACAAAATCTGTTTCAAGTTCTCTTAAGGCTATTAAGTATATAATGATTTTTTTTTGCTATCTCTATCTTTGTTAGTATGCTCAAGCTACTACAAGAGAAGCTCATTTGTTGAGTGATAATATATTAAAGTTTAGAAGTTTATTAAGCATATTGAATTCTAATATTCCAGCTAATGAAGAACCATTTAATTTGATTGCAAAAACCTGAGCAGAGGAAAAAGAGTGATTTCTTCAGCCAAGTGTACATTCTACATTCTATGTTCTCTATACAACCATAACTCAGTTGGGTTACTCTCATCCACATTACTCCTGTGTTCCAGGAGTTTTGCAGTGATCTCTCTGATTGGTTTTAGGCCTGGCTCCTGAGTCACTGCACTATGTGAAAGTCCAGAATTGAGGGCTCACTTAATAGTTTAATAGTGATGGGAGAAACTGGGCCTATACATTTAGGTTATTTGATCACTTGGCACAGATGCCTTGGACTGTCTCCCCTCAGACTCCATGACTTCCAAAAGACACTGATTCCCATTATTGAAAAGGAGAGAATGAAACTGAGTCAGGAAGTCAGATAAGAGTTCAGAAGGCTTTCCCTATATATTATCTGAAAAATTCTTAAGATTTCCCAAGTGATGTTTACTCTCCAAGGAGCTATGATACTTATTGTAGTAATTTCCATCAAAGACTCATTGAGTCACAACTCTGACTCCAAGAAAGACAAGGGAGTAGGCAGCATATTTCAGAAAGCAGCGTATTCAACCTTGCATTATTACTCTAACACAAGTCAACACACCTGGACCAGGCTGGAGAAAGACAGTAGCTGATGCTCATCAAGTTAACTAGGTTGAAATTGCTCTTTTTATGATGCTCAGCTATGACTCAGTCACTAATCACTTCTCCTTGAGCTTATGGGCAGAGTCTCTTGATAAATTACAGATTTTTATGAAGAAAAATGCCTGGATTCAAGTTCTACTCTCTTATGGAAAAATGAGGACAATAATTCTACTTCCCTCATAGATTATTGTAAAGATTACATGAGAAATGTCTTTAAATTATTAGGATGCCTGAAACATATTAAATACTTAAGCAATATTCAGCTATATTTTTGTCATTAAAATCTTAAAAATCTTCAAGACTAATAAACTTTACCACCTTTCAAATGAGGAATTTGAGACCCAGAGAGAGGGAATTATAAGCCCCCCAAAATATTACATCAATATTAATTGAACTATACATCTATTAAATTTATTGTATGATCTCTTACTCTATTTTATATGAAAGACTGGAATGATTCCATTTTTCTGAGTGATCCCAAGATGAATTGTACGAAAAATTCCCCAAAGGCCAGTGGTCAAGAACAATGCCTTACCACCTGGCCAAACCAGCCAAGCCAGCTAATCGGTGGGCCCTTAAGGCACCCCCACCCTTATTTCTCCTGCACATATCCTGATTACTGCACCCGGCACCTTCTGCACTCAGCCCTACCTCTGCACTCGGCCCTTTCTGCACACAGCCCCCCTTGGCATATTGCCCCACTGTGCACGGCCCCCTCTATATGCAGCCTCAACTGCACACGACCCCCTTTAGCACGCAGACCTAACGACCTACCACCCAATCCCTTTAAAGTTCAACCTAACTCCACAATCAGGTAATGCCAAGGCATCTCCCCAAGGCTTGCGGTTTTACCCTTTAAATTAGGCCCCAGCCCCTTAGTCGGGCTCCTCTTAACCACTGCTGCATCAGTGAACGAGTGGGGTCCACACTCGAGTTTGTCAATAAACTCCCTTTTGCTCTTGCATCGGTATCAGTTTCCTTCTTGGCTCGCGGAGTTCCAAACCAGAGCATTACAGGGCCCACAACGGCAATCACCCTCAGAAGCAGACTCTACGGTCTTGCCGCTGCGTGCGGCCGTACCTGTAGAAGCCAATGGCAATCAACAACTCCACTACTGGCCTTGCACTAGTGATCTTTATAATTGGAAATCCCAAAATGCTCCCTTTCTGACCGGCCAAAGGATCTAATTAATCTGTTAGAAACTGTGCTTACTCACCAGCCCACTTGGGACGACTGTCAGCAGCTCTTGCAGGTCCTGTTCACCACCCAAGAATGTGAAAGGATCATCATGGAAGCCCGAAAATTGATTCCTGGCCCGACTGGAGTCCCAACCATTATTCAGGTGGCCATTGAGGCTGCCTTTCCAGTAACCCGGCCTGACTGGGACTATAACACAGCAGGAGGTAAGGAGAGACTCCAAGTATACCACCAGGCTCTATTGGCAGGTCTCAAAGCGGCCACTAGAAGGCCCACTAATTTGACTAAGTATATGATCTAAGACAGGGACAAATGAGAGTCCGGCTGCCTTTCTAGAGAGAATGAAGATGCTTTCCGCCAATATACCCCTATTGATCCTGAGAAGCCTGAAAACTTGGGGATGGTGGCGTTAGCATACATCAATCAGTCGGCACCAGACATTAAGAAAAGTTAAAAGATAGAGAGATTAGGTGAAAAGCAGCTTAGGGACCTAGTTGAGGCAGCAGAAAAAGTTTATAATAATAGAGATACTCCTGAGGAAAAACAGATCAAGGCAGAGAAGAGACAGAATCGTGACCTGGCCCGGATCCTGTTGGCTGCCACGGCTGAACCCAGGGAATGCCAACGACAGCTCAAACAACTGACATCAGAAGAAAAACTGGCAGTAAAGGTAGGCCGCCCCTGGGCAAAAACCAATGTGCCTATTGCAAGGAAGAAGGACACTGGGATTCTGTGGCAGCAGGATGGCCTGCTTGCCTCCGCATCATAGCGGCAACCGCCTTGCTAGTCAAGGATGCAGATAAAATAACTCTGGGACAGTCCCTTTACATCACCACCCCTCATGCCATTGAGGGAATCCTTAAACAACCCCCTGACCGGTGGTTAAGCAATGCCAGACTCACTCATTACAAAGCCTACTTCTCAACCCTGCCAGGATTGTTTTTCAGCCGCCTACGGCTCTCAACCCAGCTACTTTGCTGCCTAACCCGGATCTAGATGCCCACTCCATGACTGTGCAGATATCTTGGCCCAGGTCCACGGAGTACAAGGGGATCTGAAGGACCAACCCATACCTGGAGCCTGCACCTGGTACACTGATGGGAGCAGCTTCCTCCAGCACGGCCAAAGGTATGCGGGAGCGGCTGTAGTCTCCGAAACAGAAGTTATGTGGAGCCTTTGTCACTCGGGACTTCAGCCCAACAGGCTGAACTCATTGCCCTAACCAAGGCATTACCTCTAGGAAAGGAAAAACTCTAAACCTAAATATGAGCTTAGATGTTTGTGCAACATTATTCTACACAAACTACTTAATTTTATTCTTAAATCAAACCTGTAAAGTTAGGAAGGATAAAGTAGGTATTATTATTTGCCCTTAAAACCAGATGCCAAAGAGAGATATTTACAAATAGCTTAAGAAAGTAAATAGATTAATTTCTGAGACTAATATTTTAAAATCAAGGCACACTGTGTCTGAGAAATGAACTTTAGGAAACTTAATGAATCCTGGCCCAGCCAGGCTCTACTATAATCAAAATAAATGTGTTTATCCAAAATATAATTTATTATTTAGTGTCTTAGTCCATTCAGGGTGTTATAACAAAAATACCATAGACTGGGTGGTTTAAACAACAAAGATTATTTCTAACAGTTCTGGAGGCTGAGGTGTCCAAGATCAAGTTGCCAGCAGATTTGCATTCTCATGAGATCCTGCTTCCTGGTTCTCAGATGACCATTTTATTTTTGTGTCCTTACATGGTAGAAAAGACAAGAAAGTTCTTTGGGGTCTTTTTGGAACAACTCTAATTCTACTATTAAGGGCATCTTCCTTATGACCTAATTATCTACCAAAGGCCCTACCTCCTAATAACATCACATTAGAAGGAACAAAAATTTAGCCCATAGCAGTGGACAGTGTGTAGGGCAGGTAAAAATTGTTCCACTACAGAACCATAAAAATGTCTGTAAGACAAATATTTACAGATAAAATAAGCCCAAGAGATAAGAAACTTAAACAAGTAAATTGACAAACTCTAAATATTCTGGTCTCAAGGTCAAACATACTCTCATGTAGAAAGGAATAAAGGAAATTATAGGCAATTGATTTTAAATATTGCTAGCCCTTAGGAAATATTGTATTGAGAAATGAATGTAATAACTATTTTAAAAGGTCTAATTTGGTGATTTACTAACTCTGGTCTAGTGAATAGTGTGAAAATATGATAAAACTTCCATCATTCAATGGAAAAAATAAAATTTTAATGTTAGTACTGTCAGTACTGAGCTGATCAAGAAGGGAAGGTTTCGGTGGTGAGATGTCCAGTTGGAAGAATGCAAAAGGGGCTGACATGAGAATGAAAAGGCAGGCACCAACTTTACTGCTGGGAGCGTGCTTCTGTTTCTGCTCTTCTGCTGCTCCCCTTCTTGTGCTCCCCTTATGCTCCCTAGGGGACTGCATAGTTCCAAATATATCAGAATACAATAGTGACATTCAGTCACACATGCGTGATACAATAACCTGAATTATGTTTACGTATTTTAGGCACAGATGCCCTACTACACTAATGTATCATTCTAAATCCAGAGTACTATTTCTAGTCGAGAGCCTGGATCACAGCCAGACCTGGGACCAGCCAGACATGGGACCCACAGGTACTTCCTTTTATTGGAAGAAATTTATTTTTTCTTCTGAAATTATGTTCCTCTTCCTTTTTAATGGTAGCGCTAATGTTATATTTTAATGTTTTATTTGTCAAAAGAAGAAGTAGATAACTTTATATATCTAATTGAATATTTTTCTTTTATTTGATGACTAATAAAATCCAAACCCTGATAAAAACTGATTCTGTTCAGTTCGATCCAATTTACCAGTTTTCCTTCTAGTTTACCTCCTTGTTAAGATCTTACTAGAGAGAAACTGTAGGCTGCAGATTTTGCTAGTTAGTATGACAATTATGACTCACATTTTAAATAGAACTTTTGGCATTTAGACTTTCCATGTGTAGAACAATAATTTCTTAACAATTGCATGTATTTTAGGTTCATGGAAAACTAATAAATTAGGATATTGGTTTTATGCCTTAATTTATGTGCTTGGTTATATAAAACTTACCCCTTAGGAGATCAATTCCCTTTCTGTCTTCAGAGGAAATTAAGTTTCCAAGACTACAAAAACAAAGGTCAGATGTCTAGACTGTGATAAATTTACTAAGGTCAGAAGTATTAGTTTATGTTGTCTCTTGGAATAGTTGTTAATTTTTTTTTTCCTGGTGATGTACCAATACATATTGATGAATTCTATATTCTTATTCTTATTGTACTAATGAAATGGAATCATTTGGTGTAGAATTGGTTTTCAAACCCAAGTCTTTTGATTATTATTTCTATTCACATGCTCCTAGCTAATGTTTTTAAATTATTTCATTGAAGCACCTTTAAAGACTATGAAGAAAATACTGTGGAATAGAATGAAGCTGGAAGGAAACGGGATAATGAGGAAAGACAGTTAACTCAAAATTTGATAAATGTTTGCTTTTTTAAAGGAAATGGTAAAATACAATGAAATGACATTTTTAAAGTGCTGAACAGAATAACGGCCTACCTAAAATTCCATACCCAGGGACAATCCACTTCAAAAGTGAAGATCAAACAAAAAAAAAATTCCAGAAAAAAACTAATGTAAATAGATAGATAGTTTGATAAACAAAGAAAGAAAGAAATAACATTGTTTCCAGCTGACACACACTACATAAAATTTCTCTAAAAAGGTTTTCAGGTTCAAAAAATCCATAGCGTTTCTATACTCTAATAATGAAATGTCAGAAAAAGTAATTCCTTTTGCAATTACACCAACAGGAAAAAAAACAAAAACAAAAACAAAACAAAAAAAAAAAACCCTGGGAATGCATCTAACAAAACATGTGAAGGACCTATATAATGAAAACTATAAGATCTTATTAAAATAAACTAAAGAAGATACAAAGAAATGGAAAAATATTTCGTGTTCTTGGATTAGAAGAATCAACATAGTTAAAATGACCATATTATCTAAGGCATTATACAGATTTAATGCAATCCCCATCAAAATCTCATCAGCATTAAAAAAAAAAAAAGAACAGAAAAATCATCAGATTTGTATGGAAGCACAAAAGACCTTGATTGCCAAAGCCATCCTGAGGGGGGAAAAACAATGAGGCTGGAAGCATCATTCTGCACGACTTCAAATAATACTACAAAGTGATAGTAATCAAAACAGTATAGTATTGGCAGAAAAATATGGACCAGTTGAACAGAATTGTGAGTTCAGAAGTAAATCCATATTTATATGGGCAAATAATTTTCAACAAAAAAAAGGTCAAAAATATACAGTGGAGAAAGGAAAGCCTTGTCAATAAGTGGTGCTGGGAAAACTGGAAAGCCACCTACAAAACACTGAAGTTAGACTGTTGTCTATCACCACACACCAAAATTAACTCAAAATGGATTAAGGACCTGAATATAAGACCTGAAACAACAAAATGCATAAAGAAAACTTAGGAACTAAACTTAAGGATCTTGGGCTTAAAGGAGATTTTATGAATTTGACCTCAAATGCAAGGGAAGTAAGAGCAAAAATAAATGAATGGGACTACATCAAACTAAAAAGCTTCTGCTTAGCAAAAGAAACCATCAACAAGATAAAGAGACAACTATCCAAATGGGAAAATATATTTGCAAGCAATGCTTCCGATTAGGGCCTAATATCCAAAATATACAAAGAACTCATATGAATCAATAACAACAAAAAAACAAACAATCCAATTAAAAAATGTGTAGAGGACCCGAACAGACACTTCTCTGTAGGGACATACAAATGGCCAACACATATATGAAAAGATGCTCAACATCTCTAGCTATTAGGAAATGCAAAGCAAAAACCACAATGAGATATCATCTCGTACCTGTTAGAGAGCTATACTCAACAAGACAAGTAATAACAAATGTTAGAGAGGATGTGGAGAAATAACAACCCTCATACACTGCTGGTGGGACTACAAATTGGTACAACCACTATGGAAAGCAGTATGGAGGTTCCTCAAAAAACTAAGAATTGACATACCATATGATCCAGCAATCCCTCTACTCGGTATTTACCCCAAAGACTTGAAAACTCATATTCGAAAAGATATTTGCACACCGATGTTCATAGCAGTGTTATTTGCAGTGGCCAGGACATGGAAGCAACCAAAGTTTCCTATGATAGATGACTGGCTAAAGAAGCTGTGGTACCAATGGAATATTACTCAGCCATATGAATAGATGAAATACTGCCACTTGCGACAACATGGTTGGACCTTGAAATAATCATACTAAGTGAAATAATTCAGACAGAAAAGGTTTGAAAAATCACATGATATCACATATATGGGATATAACCCTAAAGCAACAAATGAACAGGAAAAACAGAGACATGAACAATGGACTAGTGGTTACCGGAAGGGAAGGGGGGGGAGTGGGAAAATAAGTAAATAAAATGTTAAAAAATATACATATATAGAGTATGAAAAAAATGATAAAAAACTGACATTTAAAAATATATATATATAGGCTCTTTAAAAATAAACAAATAAAAATAAAAAGGTTTTCAGGACAAAGGAAAATGGACCAAAAATAATACCAATGAAAAACATAATAACATCATATGGTAGAGTTTATAATATATGTAGAAGTAAATGGATGACAACAGTAGGACAAAAGATCAGAGGAGGAAAAGGAATGTATATCATTACACCTTTACTACATTATTATTAAATAATATATATCATTTGAAGTATAGACTGGATAAGTTAAAGTGCTAAAACTTTTATTAACCACCAAAAATTGATAACAAAGAGGAATATATAAGCCAATAGTGGAGATAAATGAAATGGGAGAAAAAATGAAAAATAAAGAAAATAATGGGTGGGAGAAAAATAAAGAAATAATGGGTGTGACAAATAGAAGGCTACAGAAATATAGTAAGTTTGAACTTACCACACCCAAAATAACTTTAAATATAATCTGACCATTCCAACTGAAAGGTAGAAAATGTTAAGGAGAAATAAAACAAATCATAAGAGAATGGCTACAACAACTTATAAAGAAAATGAATTTATCTTTGAGGAGCTAAAAGACCCATTCCTTTGTTCTGTTCCCCTTTAACTATATGACCTCAATGGTGACAAACATGGCCTTAATAATTTTTTAGTTTATTTGTTTAGAAAATTTGACAAATGTATAAGATCTACTCTCTGCAATTTTCAGGTATACAATATTATATTATTAACCATACTTACTATGCTTTACATTAGATCCTCAGAACTATTTTTGCAACTGAAAATTTATATCCTTTCACCTGCATCACCCCATTTCATCTTCTCTCCAGCTCTGACACTACTATTCTCTGTTTCTATCTATATCTATATCTATATCATATCTATATCTATATCTATATCTATATCTATACATATACATAGATATAGATATAGATATAGATATATATTTTTTAAGATTCAACACGTAAGTGATACATATAGTTATTTGTTTTTCTCAGTCTGGCTTATTCCACTTAGCATAGTGCCTTCCAGATCCACATGTAATTGTTGCAAATAGCAGGATTCCTTCCTTTTTTGTTTCTGAATAACATTTTGTTGTATATATATTACAATGAGGTCACTTTTGGTAAACACCTAAGGATCAAGGCTGGTTGCCAAGGGAACCAACCATGAATAGAGGGTTGGAATTTTTCGTCCCATACTTTTGATTTCTGGGGAAGGGAGAGGGCTAGAGGTGAAATCAATCACCAAAGCCAATTATTTAACCAATCGTGGCTGTATAACAAAGTCTCCTTAAAAACCCAAAAGGTCAGTGTTAGGCAAGCTTCCAGGTTGGTGAACACATGCAGGGAGAGTTGTGCACCTGGAGAGGACATGGAAGCTCTACACCCTTTCCCCATTTGACTGTTCCTGAGTTATATCTTTTTTTAAATATAATAAACCAGTAATCTAGTAAATAAAATGTTTTCTGAGTGTTTTTTTTTTTAGCTGTTCTAGTAAATTAATCAAAACCAAGGAAGGTGCCATGGGAACCCCCAATCTGTAGCTGGTTGGTCAGAAGCACAGGTAACAACCTGAATTTTCCATTGGCATCTTAAATTAGGGTGGGAGGCTTAACTTGTAGAACCTGGCACTATCTCCAGGTATATAGTATCAGAATTGAGTTGAATTGTAGGACATCAGCTGGTGTCAGATAGTAACCTAAATGTGTGAGGAAACCCCTCCTCATAGGAAATTGGGTTCAGAACAATGATTACAAGACTAACAGCAGACATTTAAGGCTATTTATGCCAAACCACTTAGCTCCATTTCTACCTGCTATATATAACACTGTTCACATTCTATTTTTGTCATCACCTAGCTCCTAGCTTTTAGTCCCTGTTCTGTCTATCAATACTTAAATTCTCTTAGAATTAGGTTTTTTTTTTTGTTTGTTCTCCCTGTGTGGCATTTAGAATAACCCTAAGGACTTGACTCACATCTGTCTTACTAGAGATTATTGTTCTGTGTTCTCTTGAGCAAAATGTTTAGTACAGAAGTACATAAGGCTTTCTGCTTGGCTCAAAGTGACATAAGAGCAGAATCAAATCAGCTATCTTTTTAAAAATTAGTCTATTGCTAGGGCCGGTGACGGCCTAGTCACAGAGTAGGAAGTCAAGATAATTTGTCGATTTTGTTTGATTAAATGGACATTTTTGTCGTTAGTCTAGTTTTGTTTATTTGTTCTTTTAAAATCTATTTTCTGGGATGATATCTGTTATGGCAACATGTAAAAACAGTCATGGCAACATGCTCAATTTTATGTACTTATGAAACAGAAATGCTTGTCTGATTCAGAACAAGTAAGAAAGTCAGGCTTATACTATCAGGCTCTATATTCTCATGTCCTTTCTTCACCTCTACTGATATTTAACTATCAATTTTTGAAACAAAAATGGAATACTTTCTAATCTAATGTAATATTTTTGAGCAGGTAAATAAAATTATTGACTTTCAGATCCCTCAATTGTGAATGAATAGCTGGGGTGATATTTTCAGTAATGTACTCTTGGTGGATATAATGAATTATGTGGGTTTACTTATAAATTCCAAAAACCTTGCTTGAGCAGATTTATCGAGTGTTTCTGATGATCCTTGGGAGTGTGTTTTAGCATTATCATTCAGGAAGATATGACTAATGCTGGAACTTGCTAGATCAGCAGTGGAGAAAGCCATTAGTTGGTGTGGTAATCGATGTAATGCTCCCCAAATGTGTCCTTGTCCTAATCCCCAGAACCTGTGAATATGTTAGTTTACTGGTAAAGAATAAAGGATGCAGGTGAGTTAAGGTTGCTAATCAGCTGACGTTGAGATGAGGAGATTATTCTAGATGATCTGTGTGGGTCTAATATGATTACAAAGATTTTTATAAATGGAAGAGGGAGTAGAAGCGAAAACCAGAAAAAATGGAACCTGAGAAAGAACTCAGTCCTGCCAATACTTGATTTTAGGACAGTGAGACTCATTTTGGACTTGTAACCTCCAGAACTGTAAGTCAATAAATTGGCATTGTTTAAGCCACTACATTTGTGGGGATTTGTTATAGCAACAATAGGAAACTAATACAGCTGGGATGTCTCTGAGCTTCACCACCAATTCAGATGCCATCCTGGGACTCTCTGCTCAGCAAGGTTCTGAGAGCTAGGGCTGGAGGGACTAAAATTCCTGTGAGCTTGTCAGCTTTGCCAAAAAGATTGGCATATCAGACTAGAAATGGAAAGAAAAAAAAAAAAGACAAAGACCCTTGATGCTCACTGGGACAGGTCGTAGAAAGACACTGCAGTGAACACTCAGCTCTCACCTGCTGTAGGTGCACGACTGAATATTGATTGATCTTGGGCAGATAGCCGTTGGTCTCACAAAATAAATATGTTTACAGTGCCATAGGTCCAGCCGCTCACAGAATATGAAGATAAAATTTTAACTAAGAATTATTGCACCCTCAACATGCTCTAAAAGATCACAGGTATTATTTACTAAAACCAGGAATAGTTATTTAATAATTGAAAGTCAGCAGACCAATCACTTAAAAGGGATTTGGAGTAATTAAAAAAGAAATACACATACACACACACACATATGTACACACACATATGTATATATACATACATATATGTGTATATATATATAATATTAAAATTTAGCATTTAAAAATGTTTATCTTAAACCAATAAAAAAGAAAGGAAATGGGAGCAGTGTTATATCTTTTCAAAAACTGATTTTTTTTTTTAGGAAAACATCTTAATTCGCAATATATGCCAACATGACTATCAGATGGATGAAGGATTAAACAATAAAATAAAGGCAAACATAACCCAATAATCTAATTAAGAAAATTTTATGCTATTAAATTGATTTTCTTCCTGTTAATCTAGTCTCATGTCATTTTAATTATTATTAGAATTTAAAAAGGGGGCACTCCCCCTTCTTCCTTTCTATACACACACACACACACAGTGACTGACATATAAATACATGACGTGTGTGTGTGTGTGTGTGGAGAGAGACAGAGAGACAGAGAGACAGAGAGAGAGACAGAGAGAGTCACTACATAGTCACTACATAATAGTCCATAGTACAGTTTTCAGTCTCTCTTTCCACCAGTGGAACGTGCTTGTATTCACTATGACTAAACCAAATGTCTAATTTTAGAGAATGATAATCCTTCATAAGTTTTCCTAAATTTATAATTGTGTTCTCAGGTAAAACAGAAGTAATAAACACACAGGGTATGTTAAACAGTACAGTTTAAAATTATAATGGGTCCAAGATATATTTATACCAACTAACAAGCCCTGGTCATAAGATGTTTTCTTATGTTTTGATTCTCAGCAACCCTAGAGCTGGAGAACTTAAAACTTCCCTTCAAACAATATATTAGTATGTAATCTCTCCCTTTTGGATTTTGAGTTACTGTAATGTGAGCAAAGGGCAGACTGCACTTAGCTGTGTGTCTCCAGATTGTATTAGATAGTCTGCTTTATCACATCTATGGAATGCAAAATGCAAAAAAGAGGGTTGTCCAAGGTCACAATGATCCCACTTGCGACCTACCTTACCAAACTTAAAGTAAATCAGTGAGTGCAATATCCATTGCAAGCCCAGAGGGTGGAACAATTAGGAACTCACTTTCTTAACTGTTTAGGCTTGTGATTCAAAAGACTGGGCATATGGGCTCTCTTCTAGCTCTGTAAGTCATCCGTGAATCTATTCCCTATTATTTATTCCTGTTTGAGAATGGCAACTAAGGTCACTTTCTCCTTTTCAACATGTGTTTGCTTTACAGATAATAGGGATTCTGTTAGTATCTGCAATCTGCGATGCAGTCTGATTAGTCAGTGTTAACTCTACACATAAATTGCTCCAGTTTGGGCACCTCTCATGCATTTGTAACTGCAAACTGTGCTCTGTCACTCTCTGGTGGATGCAGAAATGTCTACAATCTTAGTACAGAATTAAAAGTTCTCCCTGACTTTAGAAGTCATAAGGGTGTTTGTGTTTGGAGGGCAAGGATAGAGAAGGAAACTTGGTTTACAAGTTACTTGATAATTTGGAAGAGATGGCAATTTCTACATAAGTATTTATGCACAAATATGTTCACTACTATATTATTTAAGATTTGAAAAAATGGAAATAATTGATATATAAAATGATGGTATTAAAAATAATTATATCTAAGTTAATTGAATTATGCGCATTTCTTTGAAAAAGATTGGGTGTTTAAACTGCTCTAAGATCAGTAACCAGAAGAGAATAATGAACTTTGCAAATTCCTTACTGGGGAACACTTCGTGGGGATAGTCACATATACTTTTCAACAGTTTCAACAGGAGAGAGAAATGATTATAGAAAGCAGTGCTGTTCTTTCTACACCTGGTAAAAGCCTGTCTCGAACTTAAACTGGTTAATTGTTTCCAGGTGCTATTCCCAGACTCCCTGATGCCAAGGAGTATGGCAACCCAACCTTATCTGTGCATTATTTCCACTTATGTAAAAATTAGTCATTGAAATGTATGTACCCTAATTGAAACTTGTTGACTACAAGAACAAATGCCTGTTGAGAAGGGCTCCTAATGGGTAACTGAGCTCAAATTTATAAACAGAGCCTAAGAGCCATTGCCAACCAGGGGCCTCTCACACAAGCCTCACTGTAGGGAGAAGCCTTTAATAAACTGCCTGCTGCTTGCACTGAGCTGCCTGCCTCCTGCCCTGAACTGCCTGTCCGGACTGTGTTCCTGCCAACCCTCATAAAGGAGTTCCTGAAATCATATTCCAACAAATAGGACTGAGACTTTCCCTATTCAATATAGGAGCTGCTTAGCTATATCCCTATTAGCACTTTTACTGACCGATCAGAGCAGCTCCATTCTGACCAATCATGACAGTACTTTTTAGATCAAACTGTGAAGATTTGGAGTCCTCATCAATCAGGGACTAAGCCCAGGGACTCCTTTCTATATAAGTCAGCTCCCACTTGGCTCCAAGAGCACTTTCCTTTTCCACCAAATACTGAAGAGTGTGTTTCCACAGCAACACTGAAGATATCTCACAGGAGGAGACTGGAGCAGAGCAGAGCTGTCTCGACAGAGAGGGGCATCTTCCCAGGGCTGTCTCACTCTAGGGCTGCCTCACAGCCATGCTGTTCCACAGCAATGCTATTTAATAACTGAGCTGTAAAACTAAGAGCTGATGATAGCAGCATCTCTATGTGTTTCAGCTCTCTCCATTAAATAGCTCCTCAGCCTCCTAGGTAACAGATATATTTCAGTTTTGTTTCAAAACCACTTCTCGATGACAAGTTTTGGTTGTGTTGTTTCTGATGCCTCTGAATTTTAAAGCCTCCCCAAAGAGTTGCATTAAGAAGACAAGCATAGACATCTCCATGTAAAACCATGTTCTTGTCTGCTTCTCTCTATTATGTGGAAGCAGAGTCCGTCCGGGCACAGAAATACTGTTTCTTTGACTCAGCATGAGCACTGATACCTAGTTAAAATCTTTTAAAAACAGTATGTCTTGTCTAACAGGTATAAAAGTATTTGCTTTGTTATCAGCTTGCCTTTAAATATGTGGCATTAACACCTCATTGACATGTCTTAATTCCATAAAACCAAAACTTTGTAACGAATGAAAGAAAATTGTTCCTCTTTGAAAATTAGAGAAAACTTTCTTCTTGGCTTTCTATGTACTAATTAGTCTTATTCTTGATACCTCATTTTTTAATTCTATAAAAACCTATCTGTATATATATGTGTATCTATCCATATATGTGCTTATGTGTATGTATATATGTATATGTTTATGTATAACTTATATGTACATGTATTTATTATATATCAATATGCATTTTTATTGCTAGGGTTTTATTGGCTTATGTGTATATAAATTTTATTTTATTACTTTGGGCATTAAACAAAAAAAATCTAGTAATTTTTCTTTATATTGGTGGCTGATATAAATGACTATGGAAAATTTTTTGTGTGTGTTTCAAGCATTTATTTGTGCATTATAATTGTTAAAAAGAATTAAGAAGGATAAAAATATCTGCTTTGACACTCGTTATCTGAGAATTGGTGGAAGACATGCCGTTAAAATATTAGAATAGATATCAGGTAGATTCCAAAATGGAGATAGAACTCTACTACTCAAAAGAGAGATAAAAGACCTGAAGAAGAAGACCTACTATGAGAAAGAAAAAATTAACAAAATATAAGATTTATTAGGTACCATTACAGAAAGATATAAGCTATCAAATGCTTTAAAGATGGAAAAAAGCATGGTAATGTATTTTAACACTAGGCACTATGATAGACTTAAAAAAAAATGTTCTCCAACAGAGTTCATCTTTCATTAACTCTGATATAAGCATGTATGAATTTCTAAAGGAAAATAGTTTCTCATATACAATTAGAATTTTCAGAGATCATCAGTTAGTTATAGGAATGGACTTCAAACAATAATTTTTTTATCTTTCGTATTAATTACAATTAGGTTTGAGTGTATAACACACGCACACGCACACACACACACACACACACACACACACACAACACAGTGCCTTAAATCAGAAGACAACTCAAAGCTTGAACAGTGGTTCATCAAGGGTGTAAGCTTATTTTACATTTCTTGGCGGCCACAACGTGCAACTTCCATCTTCTAGTCTCAGATAATGGCTCCATTCAATTCCTTCTCTACATCACCCAGCCATCAGAAAGCTATAAAAGGAGAAGGAATTGTCTCCTAACTCAAAGAATACTACCTAGAAGTGACATACCTCACCTCTACCTGTCTCTCTGGTAAGGACTTAGTCAAAAAGCCAAAAGTAGCTGCAACACTAACTAAGAAATACTATATAGCCATTTACCAAACTAATATTCAGGACCTTTAATATTGAAGAAGAAAGGGAGAATAAAAATTAGAAATGATAGTAGTTTCTTCCACTCTTTCAAGTATTTGTATTTAGTCATAGACAACTCTATGCTGTTCTCTCTAGAGCTTAAATTTAGAATTTGAATGTAGCATTATATCAAAGAAGAATAACATATTAAATATAATTAAAGTAAAATACATAAGGCATAAAGAAAACATATTTATATTTTAATAACTATGAGGATCTGCTAAAAGCTGTATGTCATGCTGGGTGGGGTTGTTATGTAACATCTTAGCAACGCTGATTCACTCCTATGGCTTTGTCTTCATCTATGGTGCTTTCTCATCCTGAGATGGCTTTTTGACTCCATTCCCTCTTTCTAAATTTCACACACCATTAACTTTTATACAACTTTCAATGACAAACAAAATTGTTTAATTCTCTACATTTCTGGTTATTATTGGGCACACTTCTGGTTCATTACCCATACTATAATAATGATGTTTTCTGGTTATTGTTTACTGTTAATAAACGCTGTGAATATTATCTATCAAAATTGTCAAATTCTTGAGAAAGACAATTGTGTCTTTCATTGTATCATATTTCTTATTCTAAGGTTTGACAATTATTGATGAAGTACAATTTCTGTTGGGTTTATAACATATTCTGTTCTAGGTTTTTACCCTTTTCAAGCAATTTGCAAAAATACCTTTAAGAAACAAATTAAAGTCTAACATCTAACAACACTTTAAAGTATTTTAAAGTAAATATGATTATCTAGATATGGAAACAACCTTAGCAATGTGAATACATGAAATGTATATACACAATGGAATACAATTAAGCCACGAGGAAAAAGGAAATACTGCCATTTGCAATAACATGGATAGACCATGAGAACTCAGCATTAGTCTAAGTAAAATGAGTCAGAGAAAGACAAATACTGTATACTCTCACTATTATGTAAAATCCAAAAAAAGTTAAACTCATAGAAACAGAGAGTACAATGTTGGCTACCAGATGGTCATTGGGGAAATGAGATGTTGTTTCAAGGGTACAAACCTTCAGTTATAACATGAGTAAGTTCTGGGGATCTAATGTGTAGCATGGCAATTATAGTTAATAATTAAAACATATAATAATATTATATACATAAAAGTTTCAAAGAGAGTAGATTTTAAATGTTCTCATAAAATACACAAAAAAGTGAGTATGTGACATGATGGCAGGCAGTGTTAGCCAATGTGACCATGGTAATTATTTTGCAATATATAAATGTATCAAATCAACATGTACAATTAAATCTTATACAATGTTACATGCCAATTATATCTCAAAGCTGGAAAAAGTAAACTTGATTAATGAATACTTTATTGTAATTACTTTCTCAAAAATGATATAAAATTCAGTAAATATTTTGAATAAAAATATTAATTACAATTTTATTTCTAAACAAGTAAACTAATTTCACATAACACATGTCTTTATTGTTTCTCAATATTTCTCTTTTAATTTTAGAAAATAAGGCATCTTTTCTTGTTGGGCTTGTTAGGAACTTCCCATAAGTTTATGGCAATATTTAGCAGATACTTTCATTCATTCCATGTTAAAATATTCCAAATATTACTGTTTTACGAGTATACTATGACACCTAAATACAGTGTAAATCAATGATAATAAAATCTTTCAAATTTTATGTAGAAGATCGTTTCAAGTAATTTTCTACTTTTTCCTCTTGTGAGAAATCACTTTAGAAAATTCTTTTAGTATAGTCTTAAAAATTTCCTAAAATTTTAAACTTCTAAATAACTTGACAAGAAATTACTAAACCTCTAACAAAATCTAGTACATGCTTTATTTCAATCAATAGTACAAATGAAACAATGAATTATGCCTACGTGACACTATCAAAGATTGAGTGCTAATGGCAGGGGTAAGGAAAATTTTAATTGTCTCTTTTCCCAAGAGTTGATACTATGAGATTAGATTCTAGTGGGAGGTCATTATCATTATTTGTTCTTAACCATACTCTTAGCATGAATGCACAGAGTATAAAATTATCTAATCACATTAACCAGCCTTTGCAGAAGGTCATTAGCTTCATCAGAAATCAAACCAGTGCCTAAAATTATTGCCATGAAGACTTTTAGGCTATGTTCCCTTCAGCACCAAGTAGTCTTGCAAGGTTAGTGCACAGAACTATTCACTAGCATCATCAGAATTATTTTTTTCCTTCAGAGAAATGGAGGAGAAAAATACACAGCACTGAAATATAAGGGAAGAGGAATGGTATATCTTAGTACTAGTACTTGACTTTTAAATTTTTAGAGTGTGCTACTTAAGCTCCCTCCCAATGCATTTAGACATGCATGTAGTTATTTATCTATTTCTACCTTTTCTCATCTAATACTCACACTTCATGATGAGCACAGTTTTTTTTTCCTATCATCTCTCTGTTCCCTACTGAATAAAATTGTAGTGAGCACTTCTTTGTCACTCACTTCAACTCAAGGTGTGTAAGGGCTTTATTCACTCATTGGGTCTATGTTAACTTATCTCTACATTTTTTTCAATAATTTTTTTAAAAAATAATGTGCTGTATGGAAGCTACTATGCCAGACACTGTTATGTAATTTGCAGTCTAGTACAGAAGAAAAACCAGTCATAACTCATAATGATTAATACAGAATTAAGAAGATGCTAAATGTAAACATAAGAAATATATTCATGGACATGCAAAAAATAGTCTCTTTAACTGGAGGTTTCATTACTGAAGCCCTTAACTAAAGTTCCCTAACTACTACATAGATTCCATAGGACAGCGAGGATAGAATACGAGAAAAGCTAAGAGAATATGGTGAGTCAAAAAAGCTTACCAAATACTCTTTTGTGAAATAATTAAATCATATGATACTTGTTGGGGCATGAAAAAAATCTTTTTTGTTGTTGTTGTTGTTGCCAGATAGTATAAATCTTTGAATGATAGAAAATGTGTTTGGTACTTTATTTGGAGACCGTGAAAGACATTGATGATTTTAGGAGGTAAATTTTCAGTAAAAGATGTCAAATTTCTGTATTATTTTGTGTATTCCTGTAGAAAGGAGGAAGAATAACACAAGACAAAAAAAGCTCCAGAATGAAAATGTTGATTAAATAAAAGATATGTCAGAGAAAAATCAATAGATTAAAATTAAAACAACATAGACATTTATTAAGTTCTGATGAAAGTCAGAAACTGCACTAAACACATTGATATCATTAACTTAATTTTCACATGAGACAAATATTAACATTTTTGGTTTCCAGAGGTTTAGGGAGTGAATATAATTATACCTAAGTCACATAGTAAGTATGAAGTTAAGTTGAGGTTTGCATCCACAACTGTCTAACTTAATATTATGACCTATTAGAATTATAAAATCTTGAATATTAAAATATTGAAACTGGAAGAGATGTTAAAGATAATTTAATCCACCCACCACCTGGTGTTTGTGTCCTTAAATAACATCTGCTAAGTGATTTGTTACTCAGCCTGTGTTTAAACATTTAACTATAAGTTCAGAGTATGTCTGATTGTTGGAATGTTCATCTTTGCTGTAAAATCAAATATTTCTCCTCATAGTTTCAAGCAGTCGGTTATATTTCACTCTTTTCAGGACATATACGATAAGGCTAATACCTCTGAAATAAAACAGTATTTTGAAAATTGAAATAATTGCCATGTGACAGAATTTTTGCTTTGAAATATCCTGTTATTTCAGCCATTTTTCAAATAAGAAATTTCTAGATCATTTTTTTCTGAAATTTTCCAGTTTTTCTATATCACATATTGTACCCCAAACTGAATACACTAATCCAATTCCTACTTGACTGTTGACTAATAATATGAATCTACATTTTCTGGAATCTACTCATGTTCTTTGCAAATCTAAACATACATTGTTATTTTTTAAGAAAACTCATCACACTGTATATATTATAAGTATGAATTTAAATTAAAATTTCTGATTGTATTTGGCATGTGTTTGTAATTCACATCTCCACCATCTTTGAATTCTATAGAGAATATATGTAAAATGATTATTAAAAAAATAACAACATAAATAACACCTAGTGCCTTTTTTCACCAACTGGTCCATATTTTGGGAATATGAAATATTCTGAACTCTACCACTTCAATCATGAAGTCCAAATTACATAGTCCACTGTTCTTCTGTCACACTGGTGGAATACATGACCTACACTTGGGCCATTATATTATAGAACCAGAGAAGGAGAATGGTTCCTTGTTCTGAGAAAAACTATTAAAATATAACCATGGTCCCTGCCAAGCAGTTATGTTTCTGCTTCCTGGGGTAGTAGGCCTGGGGGAAGGAAGCTAGGATGTTTACAGCAGCGAATCTCAGGCTGAAAAATACTGGTAGTCACCCATTCCTTCTGCTGTTTTGACCTGGGTTCTAGTAAGGAAAATTGCTCAGATTGATATAGGCTTAAGAATCCTATACTTATAAATTATAGAAAACACACACTAATATTACTTATTCATCAGAGTAAAAAGAAAAATATTATGCCATTTCACATGTATGATAATAATGTATACATATAGAATATGGAAGGAATTTTAAAAAGTCCTCAGAAACAAGAGTATTAATGTTTCTTCTAGCTGCCTTTAAAAATGAAAAATTGGTGTTTTCTCTTAAAAAGTTATAAAGTATCTTAATTATAAGTTTCTTGAAGTCTGTAATTCCTTCTCTGGTCAACTGGAATCACTGGTTGTCTCTGAGTTGCGAAATAAATTCAAGAGATCCTTGCATTATGAATTTCCTCTGATGAGGGATAAAATAATGTTTTCCACATAAGCATGCTCCCCTTCACGTATACTCACACACACACACGCACACGCGCACGCACACAACACACACACACACACACACACACACACACACACACACCCCAGCACATTCATTTTCTCTTTTTTAAACTTAGAACCTGTTCAGAAGATATGGACCCTGGAAATCATTCCACAGTGACTGAATTCACCCTTACTGGTCTAACAGAACAGCCAGAGCTCTAGCTGCCCTTTTTCTTATTCTTCCTAGGAATCTATGTGGTCACAGTGAGGGGTGGAACCTTGGCATGATCACACTGATAAGGCTCAGTTCTCACCTACACACCCCTATGTACTATTTCCTCAGCAGCTTGTACTTCATTGATCTCTGTCATTCCGCTGTCATTACCCCAAAAGATTCTGGAAAACTTTGTGACAGAGAAGAACACCCTCTTCTACCCTGAATGCATGATTCAGCTCTATTTCTTCTTTCTTTTTGTTATCTCGGAGTGCTATAAATTGGCTGCAAAGGCATATGACTGATATGTTGACATCTGTAGCCTCTTGCTTTATAATGTCATTATGTCCCATAAAACCTATTTCTCCCTGAACAACAGAAAACATAACAATATGATGACTGCTGTACTCTAGCTTTTGCACATCTACAGTCTGGAAAAGTCTTTTCCACCATATGTCACCTTGTGCCTTCTTTTTCTGAATTATTTCCTCTATTTCTTACTTGAGAAATCTAATCAAAACTTTAAAATATGAGTCACAGTCCCATTCATGTGTTGTTATTGTGCCCAATCTAATACTTCCTGTTCAACATCTATTATTTTAGTCTATAATTTTCTGTTTATTGTTCAAACCCATACTGGACCATAATCTCCATAAGATATACCCCTGTGAGTATGAGCGGCTGCTTTATTTCTAGGTAGCAGGATATCTGCTAACTAGTAAGCCCTTGATAATTTCTTGATATTTATTTTCCCCTTACAATATTTATATGAATTGTATGTACTCAATGTAGTCTTCTCCCATTAACCCTTTCAAGCACTATGTAGGGCATTTTTGGTTTTACAAATCAATTAAATGTAAGTTTGGAGAACTCTTCAAGGATCTTTAAATAATTGTTAATATTCTTAGTTCCTCCTATACAAGATTAAGAAATACTAGTCCTGAGATCCTTCTGGACAAATCCCAACATAGTGTGGTAACTTGGGAATACCACTTTTCTTAAATTATTAAACCTAGAATTTCCTGAAGCAAGTCTAATTTATTCTTGGATTCACATATGTAACATTAAAGACTCCAAACAATTTAAGTAGATTTGAAACCTAATAGGTCAACGTGGCAAATTATGTAGTAGAGTGATGTCTCGGGCTCAAACAACCCCATCTAGGCCACCACACCCAGATCAGAAAATCATTTTACCAGTGCTGTCAGAAAGGAAATTGTTTGCTATTTAGACTTAAGAAAAGGGTAATTAAATATTTAAATTTAAAGCCTTGGTTACTGCTTCTAGCAGATCCATTTTACTATCCTTTGTTGTTTTTTTTTGTTTTTTGTTTTTTTCATTTTTGGTTTTCAATATTTTGGTGTAAGTGGTTAAGTTTCTCTGCCTGACTTTCACTTTATGAAGCCTGCTTTATCTAGGCATCTTACTCTATGTAACAAATGCATAGTTCATCTAAATCTTTAGCTGGAGGGAAAGTAGAAGAATGAATCGTAGCTCTCAAGGGCTATCCCCTGGGAACTCTAAAAATGGTTAATACATTACACTAAGCATACCAAGTATATGTGATCTAAGCCAGCAAAAATCCTAATGTGAATCCATTTCTTCTGCTTGAGGTTGGGTTAAATAATTTCTCTAAGCTAAACCAAACAATTGGCCTATTTGGTTTTACCAGTGTACCTCTGGACAACCGACGTAAAATGTGCCAAATTTGACTTAGAAAAATACATCGACAAAGGCTGTGAGAACATAAATGTCATTTTCTCAGAGAACTGTTCAAAACTCCATCTAAACTATTTATATCAGTCCTGCCAATAGTGCATGAGAGTTTTCTTTACTCCACATCCTTGCTAACATTTGTTGCTTGTTGATTTATTGATGGTAGTCATTCTCACAGGTGTGAGGTGATATCTCATTATGGTTTTAATTTGCATTTCTTTGATGATTAGTAATGTTGAGCATCCTTTCATATGTCTGTTGGATATCTGTAAGTCCTCTTTGGAGAAATATCTATTCAGATCCTCTGCCTACTTTTTAATAAGATTGTTTTGTTTTTGTTTTTGTTTTGCTGTTAAGTTGTATGAGTTTTTCATGTATTTTGTATATTAACTGCTTATCGTATGTATCATTAGCAAATATCTTTTCCCGTTCAGTATATTGTCTTATTGCTTTGTTGATGGTTTCCTTCACTATGCAAAAACTCTTTAATTTGATATCCATAAATAGATAAATGGATAAAGAAGATGTGGTATATAAACAATGGAATATTATTTGTAATGCCCTGGTTTGGAACTCCACGAGCCAAGAAGGAAACTGACACTGATGCAAGTGCAAGAGGGAGTTTATTGACAAACTCGAGTTTGGACCCCACTCATTCACTGACACAGCAGTGGTTGAGAGGAGCCCCGACCGAGGGTTGGGACCTAATTTAAAGGGTAAAACCACAAGCCTTGGGGAGGTGCCTTGGCCTTACCTGATTGAGGTGGGGTTAGGTTGACCTTTAAAGGGATTGGGTGGCAGGTTGTTGGGTCTGCGTGCAAAAGGGGGTCGTGTGCAGTTGGGGCTGTGTATAGAGGGGGCCGTGCACAGTGGGGCAATGTGCCAAGAGGGGCTGCGTGCAGAAAGGGCCGAGTGCAGAAGGTAGGGCTGAGTGCAGAAGGTGCCGGGTGCAGTAATCAGGATATGTGCAGGAGGAAATAAGGGTGGGGGTGCCTTAAGGGCCCACCGATTAGCTGGCTTGGCTGGTTTGGCCAGGTGGTAAGGCATTGTTCTTGACCACTGGCCTTTGGGGAATTTTTCTTACAATTCATCTTGAGGTCACTCAGAAAAATGGAATCATTCCAGTCTTTCATTACTAATTTGTAAAAAGAATTGAATCTTGTCATTTACAATAACATGGCTAGACCTAGAGGGTATTATGCTAAGTGAAATAAGTCATACATAGAAAGAAAAATGCCATATGATTTCACTTACATGTGAAATCTAAAAAACAAAATAAATAAAACAGAAATAAGAAGGGAAAGAAATTACGATGTACAAGTTACCAGTTAAAAAATAGTCACAGAATGTAAAGTACAGCATACAAAATATAATCAATAATATGGTAATAACTACATATGTTGTCAGATGGGTACTAGACTATTCAGAGTATTCACTTTGTAATTATATAAATGTCTAAACAAAATGTTGTACACCTGAAACTAACTTAATATTGTGTGTTAATTGTAATTGAAACATTTTTTTTAGTTTTTAAAGATGTTACAGCTACTTTGGAAGACAGTCTGACAGTTCTTTATAAAATTAAACATGTTCTTACAGTAGAATCTAGCAATTGCACTCTTTGGTATTTACCCAAATGAAATGAAAAAATTGTCCACAAAAAAATCTGAACACAATGTTAACCCAAATTTATTTATAATTGCCCAAACTTTGAGGCAACCAAGATGTCCTAATAGGCAAATGGATAACAAAATTGTAGTACATACATACTATTTGGATCTAAAAACAATGAATTGTCAAGTCACAAAAAGACATAGAAGAACCTTAAATACATATTACTAACTGAAATTAAAAAAAAAAAACTGAAAAGCCTGCACACTGTATGATTTCAACTGTATGATATTATGGAAAAGGCAATACTTTGGAGATAGTAAAAAGATGGTTGACAGAGGTTAGAGGGGAGGAAGGGTAAATAGGTCGAACACAGAGGATTTTTACAGCAGGAAAACTGCTTTTTACGATACTATAATGAATGCATGCCATTATACATTTGTCAAATCTTACAGAATGAACATCTCCAAGAGTAAACCCAATTGTAAACTATAGATTTGGGGTAATAATTATGTGTCAATTTAGGTTCATTGATTGCAACAAATGGTCCACTCTGGTGTGGCATGATGATAGTGGGAAAGGCTGTGCATGTGTGGGACAGAGAATACATGAGAACTCTACTTTCTGCTTAAATTTCCTGTGAACCTAAAACTGTTCTAAAAAAATAGTCTAAAAAATACAATATTCCTTTTAAGACTATGAACTAAATAGACCATAAAACCAAAGTTTTAATTTGGTTTTATATTTTAATCGAAGGTCAAATAACTAGGAGGAAACAAATGGCCTTTTGTAAGTTTACAATTCCACCTTGTAACCTTTAAAAAACATATTCATGTCTTAAAACCTATGGGACTGCCACAGGCAGAATTCTAAAACAGTACCCCCACCACGAGCAGTATATAAACCTTGTGTAATCCACTGAGTATAGGCAGGACCTGTGAATATGATGGGGCTTTACTCCTATGAGTATGTGATTATGGTATGTTTTTAATATGATATAGGTGAAGGGATTTTGCAGATGTTATTAAGGTCTCTATTAAGTTCACTTTAAATTAATCAAAGGCACCTTTTCATGGGTGGGCCTGACCTAATCAGGTGAACCGTTTAAACTGGGATTATAGTTCAGCAATAAAACAAATGGAAGTAGACACTCTTCTGTTACTCTTGAGGAGATGAGCTACTGTAAATGTATAGGATCAGATGGCAGAGAATGATGAACAGACTAGAAATGCTGAGTGCCTTTGTTTTATAGTCACAAGAAACTAAATTCTAGCAACTGCCAACAATCTTGAAAGAGAACCTCATGCCTCAGATAAGACCACAGCCTTGGCCAACACTTTGATTGCAACCTAGGGAGACCCTGAGTAGAGGACTCAACTAAGTTATGCCTGGATTTCTGATCCATGTAAACTGAGATAATACTGTATGTTCTTTACTATTTTTTATTTTATTTTATTAGTTTCAAGTAAACAGTACATTGGCTAAACATTTATATAGTTTATAAAAAGATCTCCCTAATTTCCCTTTCTCTCCTTTTTAGTTTGATGTAGTCCATTTTTTTTCTTTTGTCTTCCTTGTCCAAGGAGTTATATCTAAAAAAAAAAGTTACTGTTAGCAATATCAGAGAGTTTACTACCTATGTTTTCTTCTAGAAGTTTTATGGTTTCAAATCTTACATTTAAGTCTTTAATCCATTTTGAGTCTATTCTTGTATATGGTGTAAAAGGTGGTCCAGTTTCTCTCTCCCTCCCTCCCTCTCTCTCTCTCTCTCTCTCTCTCTTTTTCTTTCTTTTTGTATGTATCTGTCCAATTTTCCCAGTACCATTTATTGAAGAGACTGTCTTTACCCCATTGTATATTCTTGTCTCCTATGTCAATTATATATTAATTGAGCATATTAGGTGTGGATTTATTTCTGGCCTTTCTATTCTGTCCCATTGAACAGTATATCTGTTTTTATGCCAGTATCATGCTGTTTTGATTACTGTGGGCTTGTAGTACAGCTTGATATCAGGTAATGTGATACCTCCAACTTTATTCTTCTTTCTTAAGATTGCTATGACTATTTGAGGTCTTTTATGGTTCCATATAAATTTTAGGATTATTTGTTCTAGCTCTCTGTAAAATGCCATTGGTATTTTGATAGGGTTTACATTAAATCTATAGATTGCTTTGGGTAGATGGCCATTTTAATGATATTGATTCTTCCTATACATAAGCATGGTACATGCTTCCATTTATTTGTATCTTCTTCAATTTCTTTTTTCAATGACTTATAATTTTCTGAGAACAAGTCTTTTATGTCTTTGGTTAATTTGGTTCCCAGGTATTTTATTGTTTTTGATGCAATTGTAAATGGGATTGTACTCTTAATTTCTCTTTCCTAAACTTCATCATTGGTGTATAAAAATGCCACTGACTTCTGAATATTTATTTTATAACTTGCTACTTTACTGAATTCATTGATTAGTTCTAACATTTTTGGGTGAAATCTTTAGGGTTCTCTGTATATAGTATTTCTTGAGGTAAGTCTTCATTGCTATGAATTTTCCTCATAGAATTGCTTTTGCTGTGTCCCATAGATTTTGAATCATTGTGTTTTCATTTTCATTTGTCCCTAGGTATCTTTTGATTTCTTCCTTGATCTCATTGATAACCCATTCATTGTTTAGTAGCATGTTATTTAGCCTCCATATGTTTGTGTATTTTCCAGTTTTTTTTTTCTTGTAGTTGATTTCTAGTTTCATACCATTGTGATCAAAAAAGATGATTAATATGATTTAAATCTTCTTCAATTTATTAAGATTTGTTTTGTGTCCTAACATGTGGTCTGCCCTGGAAAATGTTCCATGTACACTTGAAAAGAATGTATATTTTGCTGCTCTGGGGTAAAATGCTCTGAAAATATCTGCTAAATCCATTTGGACTAGTGCATCTTTTAGGCCCATTGTTTCCTTGTTGACTTTTTGCCTGGAAGATCCACTCATTGGTGTCAATAGATACCAATGTGTCAGAGCCTCCTACTGTGAGTGTTTTACTTTTGATCTCTCCTTTTATGATAGTCAGTAATTGCTTTATGTATATAGATGCTCCTGTGTTGGGTGTGTATATGTTTAGTAGGGTATGTCCTCTTGATTTACCAATCCCTTTATCATTATGCAATGCCCTTCTTTGTCTCTTATTATAGCCTTGTTTCAAAGTCTATTTTATCTGAGGTAAGTATCACTACCTCAGCTTTTTTTTTTCATTTCCATTTCCATGAAATACATTTTTACATCACTTTACTTTCAGTCTGTGAGTGTCATTTGATCTGAAGTGGGTCTCTTGTAGACAGCATATGCATGGGTCTTGCTTTCTTATCCATTTGGATACCCTATGTCTTTTGATCGGAGCTTTTAATCCATTTATATTTAAAGTGATGACTGATCAGTATGTAGTTACTGCCATTTTATTATTCATATTTGTTTCTTCTATTTTGTTTTTCACCCCTTCTCTTTTTACAGAAGTCCCTTTAACATTTTTTATTATACTAGCTCGTTGGTAATGAATTCCTTAAGCTTTTCCCTGTCTGGGAAGCTCTTTATCTCACCTTCCATTTTAATCAAAAGCCTTTCTGGGTAGGGTATTTGTGGTTGTAGAATCTTGTTTTTCATAACTTTGAGTATTTCTTGTCAATCCCTGCTGGCCTGCAAAGTTTCCATTGAAAAATCAGTAGACATTCATTCTTATGAGGACACTTATGAGGGTATCCTTGTAAGTAATTAGCTGCCTTTTTCTTACTGTGTTTAAGATTCTTTCTTTGCCTTTGACCTTTGGCATGTTAATAATGATATGTCTTGATGTGGATCTGTTTGAATTCCTCTTGTTTGGGATTTTTTGTGCTTCATGAACTTGTATATCTAATTCCTTTTCCGATTAGGAAAGTTTTCTGTTATTTCTTTGAATAGATTCTTAATCCCTTGCCCTCTCTCTTCTCCTTCAGGTACTCCTATGCCAGAGGTCTCTTAAACGATCTTTTTTTTTTTTTTTTTTTTTTTTTTTAATTCATTTTTCTTTTTGCTGTTCTGTTTGGGTGCATTCTGTTACCTTGTCTTCCAGTTTGCCGATTCTGTCTTTTGCTTTTTCCAATCTACTGTTGAATCCTTCTAGTGTATTCTTCATTTCAGTTATTGTATTCTTCATTTCTGTCTTTTTTTTTTTTTGGTTTCTTTGTTCTTTTTTATGCTTACTATCTCTCTGTCGAGGTACTCATTGTGCTCATCCATTCTCCCCCTAAGTTCATTGACCATCCTTATAATCATTATTTTGAACTCTGTCTCTAATAGGTTGCTTGCCTCCATTTCATTTAGCTTATTTTCTGGAATTTTCTCCTATTGTTTCATTTGTGGCATGCTTCTTTGTTTTATCATTTTAATTACCCTCTCTGTGTTTGTTTCTATGTGTCAGGGATATTTGTTTCATCTCTCAGCCTCGGCCAGGTGGCCTAATGTAGGTGTCTATGTGCCCCAGTCATGAGCTCTCCCTGATCCCTTATGCCAGGGGCTCTAGATGTGATCTTTGTATAGGTTGTGTGTGATCTCCTGTTGTAGCTAAGACTTTATTCTTGTTAGTACATCAGTGGATGGGATTATGCTCAGGCTAATTGTGGGAATTGGCTATTTACACAGGGTAAGAGTTGCTATGTGGGGGCTGACCCCACTGAGTGAGATTTGCCCTAGCAAGTTTGGGTACTTGTTGAGACCATCCTTTGTGTGTACTGCTAATGGGGTTCTGTTGTGGTCTAATGCCAGCCTCTGGATGCATTGGTTTTGTGGCCCCTTGGTAGGGGCTCCCCAGTAGGCCAAGGTCAGCTGCTATCTTTGATGCTCAGGGCTACCTGGTGGGAGCTACAAAGTGATCCAAAGATGGTTGTTGCCCATGCTGGATCTGTAGGTAAGTGGAAGAAACAACTCTGTAGGCAGTGGTTTGGTTATTTCCTTTTCCTGACCCAGGTCAGTTTAGCAGAGGGACCAGTGCTTCTCAAGACCCGACACTTCCTATCAGTTGCCCCTAAGTCTCTAAAACTGGAAAAGCCCCTGACTGATATGTGTGTTGGATGGTGCAGGTGTTGTGGCTGCCAGCCCCCGAAAGACACATGGACCACCAGAATTCAGTGAGTTATAGGAAACACACTTTTTATTCAGCTAGCTGAGTCTGCCAGGGGTATGCAGACCCCAAATTAAGCAGCCCCAAAATGTAGAGGTACAGTGGTTTTAAGCCCCAAATCCCATTCTTCATTCTGTCTAAACACAAAGTCTATCCTTCTATTCATTACCTGTCAACTCACAGGTCAGATGCATAAGGGGGTACAGAAGCAGAAAGCTTATTGTTAGAATATTATGTTCCTATGGGTGACAGCCTATGTTCCCATGGACATAGCCATGTTCCCATGGACACAGCCAAGCAGTAATTTTCCTGCAAGTAATAAATTTCTAGCAGCCATTTTTCAGCCATTACATTCCCATTGGCCTTAGCAGACAATCAAATCTTTGATTCTTCATGTGGAATTTGTTCATAGCCTCTATTCTGTAATACTAAAAGTCTAATAGAATTAATTTTTCCTTATATATGTAAACAAGAAATTAAGGAAACATGGGTTAAAGTTAACAAGAGGAGGAGGATGATTACAGGTCTAGCTACAGCAGATAAAGGGTTGTTGGCCATGGTGACCAATTGAACATCCTATGAAAATATTATTTGATTCCAGTCTCTGTCTTTCTCTGGCATCTAAATTTCTCTGTACTAGTAGTAAGCTTTTTCTAATTACTCCAGAGTTATTGGTATAGAAGCAACAGGTTTCACCTAGAGCATACATAATCCATCTTGTTCTAAGAATAATAAATTTAAACCCTTTTATTCTGAAGGACTACTTCTGCTAGTGAATCGACTTGAAGTTCTAGCCTGCTGAGCTCAGTTAAATTTAGGGGAGTTCCTACCCTGACATAATAAGGGAGTTTGGGTTTAGACAAACCAGCAATCTTGTCCTATGTCTGGGGTGGTCTTATTTAAGACCTTGTATATTGTTAGCAAAGTTATTAATGTTCCTTCTGGTTCTGGTTGTGGCTGGTGAATGCTGGCTAAAGAGGAAAAGAGGAAGAAACAGAGGGTTATACTTATGTACGCTTGAGTCTTAGTCTTAAGGGCCCATCTTCTTGAGCTGTCCACTCTCGTGCTGCCTTCATGGGAGTGATGAATCCATGATGGGATGCCGTCTACTTTAACTGCAGTGGGTGTGTCAGGTAGACAGTGAAGGGTCCTTTCCATTTGGGTTCTAGTCCTTTGGAAGTGAACTTCCAGATCACACAGAGTCCCCAGGCTGAAACTGATGGGGAAGTCCGTCCCCGGAGCTGAGTGGACAGCATGAAACCAGGACCAAATCCCTTCTGTACACTTTGAAGGGCCTGTAAAGACTCAAGTAAGACAAGGTTACGCAGTTCTGCCTTTTTTTCATCTTCTATTCTATATTAAAGGGGGGTTTCCAAAGAAAATTTCAAATGGGGTGAATCCATTAATATACAAAGTACACTGCTCAGAGAAGAACAAAGGGGAGAAGTTCTACCCAGGTCCCACCAGTTTCTAATCCTAACTTGACTAATGTCTCTTTAGGTCTGATTCATTCGCTCTACTTGGCCCGAACTTTGGGGCCATAGGTGCAGTGGAGTTTCCATCGCAAATTTAGGTAGCTAGCCAATTGCTGTGATACCTTTGCTATGAAGGCTGGCCCATCATCTGACCCTAAAGTTCTGGGGAGACCAAATCAAGGGAGGATTTCTTGTAGTAGTTTCTTAGTAACTACTAAGGCAGTCTCTTTCCTGGTAGGGAAGGCCTCTACCCATCCTGAAAAGGTGTCTGTAAAAACAAGTAAATATTTGTAGCCCCCCACAGTCGGGGTTACCTCAGTGAAATCCTTCCCAGTGGTCCCCCGGTAAGTTCCTCTTTCTTATGCCTAGGTTCTTCTATCTTCCCCTTCTTTGGATTAACTTGGGCACAAGCGGGCATCATGAGGCAATCTCCTCTGTGGTTCTTCTCCCTTCTGGAGCATCTTAGTCTGCCCTAGGTGTGTGGTCTGGTGTAGTTGGTGGAGGAGAGTCCTTCCAAGGGCCCGTGAGAGCCCAATTTTTCATCTGGGGTCGTCCATCTGTTGGTTCCTAGTGGTCCCTTATCTTGAAAATATATGTTCTTTCCACCGTATAGGTTGGAGACAGAGGCAGTTCTGGGTAAGGGACAACAGTCAGTAGATGTGGTGGGGCCCCACTGGCCTTGTGGCCACTGCTCTTGCCTCTGCATTGGCTCGTAGGTTTCCCTCAGCCTCAGGACTATTCCCTTTTTGATGCCCTTTACAAAGAACAATAGCAGAGCCTTAGGCATCATATGGCTTCAAGTAAGGCTAAGATCTCCTCTTGCTTCTGTCCTTCCCAGCTGAAGTCAGAAGCCCTCTTTCCTTGTAGATGGCTCCGTACATGTGCAGTGGCAAAGGGTATCAGCTGTCAGTGTATATTGTGACTGCCTTATCCTTTCCCCATCTTAGTGCCTCAGTGAGGCGATGAGTTCTGCCTTTTGAGCAGAAGTCCTATGGGGAAGAGCTTGTGACCAGATAGTGCCAGTTAGAGTTATGACCTGCCCCAGCATACCTCCTTCCTTTCCTGCATGAAGTTGCTCCCGTCCATGAACAGAACTTCATGGCCTCAGGCAGAGGGGAGTCTTTGAGGTCTGGCCGTGAGGAACACACAGCATCTGTGAAATCTGTGCAGTCATGAACAGGGGTCTCGGGTCTGAGTCTGGCAACAGATTGGCTGGGTTGATGACAGTAGCTTTGGATTTTAGCCATACGTTTGGGTATCCTTGCCTCCCTGTTGTTGAACACCTTCTGGGCTATCTCAACAAGTTGGGACAGGTTCATCCTGCAAAACCTTCTAATTTTTCGGATATTAGGGGCTGCCTGAGTAGCAAAGGCTATTAATTGCCTGCTGGTTCTCAGGGGCCTCAGGATCAATGGGGGTGTATACCCAGTACACCTCATTCAAGAAATGCTCCAGGGGATTCCTGAGGTCCCTCCCTGTATAACTTCAGTTACCTTAGAAAGGTTAGTTGGCTGGCGAGCAGCCATCCTAATTCCCCAATTAGAATCTGGTGGTACGATCTAATGCCATTCTCCCTGCCTGAGAATTGTGTCCAGTCTGGGCGGGTGGAGGGAAATTCCTCCTCAATCTGTTCCCCTGCTTCCTCAACTCTCTCCCTCCCACAGCTATCTTTTGTGTTTCAGTCCAAATGCATCCAGTTCTTCTGAGGTCAAGGGGGTAATTAAAAGCTGTTGGCAATCATCCCAGGTGGGGCAGTGAGTCTGAAAGACACTTTCTAAGAGTCCATTAATGCCTGGGGTTTCTCAGAGAAAGGTGATTCTGTGCCTTCCAGTTGTACAGGTCACTAGTCGAGAAAAGCATGTAAACCATAAAGGGCCTGTCTGTGTGATGCCCTGGGGTGGTTTTCTCGCAAGGGGAGATGCTGGGTGGTGGTATCAGCTGGTGCCCCCAGGAGCGAGAGCAGGAGGCCCATAGGGGTTACCTGCCCGCGTCTGAGAGTGAGGCGGTGCTATTGGCCTCTGTTGTCCTGGATTATAGGGTGGGGAAGGTCACTGTCCTCTGTGGAGATTGGAGGACTGAGGGACTGGGCTGTCTTGGAGATTTAGTTGCTGCATGTTTCAGGGTGCCCACAACTAAAACTCACACCCCTAGAGAAAGGGAACACTGGTGGAGCCAAGGAGGGGGTTCTGAACAAGGTTTAACCATTGATCATCAATGTAGGGAAACTAATTGAGATGTCCCAGGTCTCCCGTGACAACTTCAAACATTCCTCACCAAACCCTTGTCAAAAGAGCCCTCCGAGGCCAGTTTACATCAAAAGACAGCCACTCAACTTCACACAATGTTCTTAGTCTGCCTGGAGAAAACTTTATGCCATAGTTAGCTCCCTCTACAAACCCTTCTTTGAAATGTCACAGGAGACACCCCAAGGGTGTCTTCTGTGAACTAGGTTTCCCCTCATTGCTTGCACAGAAAACACAAAACACACACTCAGACAAGAACAATTACTGAGGTGTAGGTGGACCCAGAAAGTCTGCCACCTACAACCTAGACAGGACCAGAGACAATAAACAGAACCGACAACAGGCACAGGAGGCGGTGTCCCACGGCCTGGCCATGGTCAGGAGATATGACTGCGTCAGTCTCTCCACGGACCCCCAATGACCAGTCAACAGAACCAGGAAGGTACCTTTTATCCAGACACCAAGGCCTCAGAGATTCCAGATTCCCATTAGGACCAGGAACAAAGAGTGTGTCCTGAAAGTTGTGTCCTTGATGACTGCATTAACCCCATCACAGCATTCAAGGGCCCTGGAACATCTCAGGTTGGCCACCCCTTTGAATCTGTAACAGGGACAGCAATCACTTCAGAGGCCAGTCCAGTCTTAGATCTCAGGGCCCCTCCCTGAGATCTCGCTGGGGCCTCCAAATGTTGTGGCCACCAGCCCCCGAAAGACACATGGACCACCAGAATTCAGTGAGTTATAGGAAATACACTCTTTATTCAGCCAGCTGGTCTGCCAGGGGTACGCAGACCCCAAATTAAGCAGCCCCAAAATGTAGAGGTACAGTGGTTTTAAGCCCCAAATCCCATTCTTCATTCTGTCTAAACACAAAGGTCTATCCGTCTTCTATTCATTACCTGTCAACTCACAGGTCAGATGCGTAAGCGGGGGTACAGAAGCAGAAAGCTTATTGTTAGAATATTATGTTCCTATGGGTGACAGCCTATGTTCCCATGGACATAGCCATGTTCCCATGGACACAGCCAAGCAGTAATTTTCCTGCAAGCAATAAATTTCTAGAAGCCATTTTTTCAGCCATTACACAGGGACCCTGGTGGTCTCTTTGTTCTATTGAGCAAATTTCCCCTGCTACTTCAGTGTCAGTTCACATGCCAGCACTGTTTCTGTGGCTCCCTGTACCAATTTCCAATTGTAGCAAGTTCAGCTGCTGCCCCCCTCAAGCCTGAATGCACCACCTCAGGGCAGGGGCAGCTTCCTATCAATGTGTGGCAAGTATTTTGTGGATTGGATGGTGCAGGAGTTCAGGGAGTAAAGGACTGTCAGTCTGATAGCCTTAGTTTTCTGCAATTTCTGTGTCTGCATGTTCCCTCAGTAGTCACAGATCAAATGGATGTAAGCTGCTGTCTGGGGTAGTTTCACAGACCCATGCAATCTCAAGAGATATTACAGCTCATACAGGCAGCAGTGGTCTGCCTACAGTTGTTTTCTCCAAACGTACTCATTGTGCTAGCTGAGATCTGTTGCTTGCGCAGACTATGCAACCCCATACCTAAGCAGGGTAGGGGAGGCTTGGGTGAAGTGGGTTCTTAGAGGGATAAGGGCCATCAAGCCAATACAGCCTCACTTTTGCTGTAACTTTTGTGCCTGGGTGTTCCCACTGTATTCACAGATCATAGTGAGACCAGCTGCCATCTGGGGAAGTTCCACAGACCTCTGTGCTCCCTGGATGGATGCAACATTGCAACTCTTTCAGGCAGCAGAGGACTGCCTGCAACTGGTTTCCCTGCAGTGCCCACCCTGTGGTAACCAAAGTTTGTTGCCTATGTGGATTGGAAGACTCAAGGAAGAGAGGCAGGGCAGCCTGGGGCAATTTTTGGATTAGGTAGGGTGGGGTTTCAGGGAGACAATGACCTTCAGATCAACACAGCCTCAGTCTTCCATCAACTTTGGTAACTGTTTTCATGTTTCCTAAGAAGTCCAACCAAGATCATAACAAGATCAACTGCTGTCTGGAACTGGCCCACAGCTCCAAGATCCACTCAGGTTCATGTTGGTAGCAGGAATCTGCCTGAAACTGCCTCCAAAATGCACACTCAGTGCTGGCTGCCAGCTGTGAATGCTTGGCCATGAATCAGTGTTGGGTGTGGCAGCCATCCAGCAACAAAAGCCCCAGACAATCTACAGGTTGGTTGTGGCAGGCTGATCTCTTCAGGCCAGCTGTTCCTAATAGTCCTATGGGAGGGTTCTGCACAGTCAAGTTGGTTCAGTCTATAGATTGCCCCATGGGGCAAGGGTAGGGGACTAAGAAATAATGGCGGTTGGCCTTCCAGCCCTCATTCTGGTGCCAGGTAATGCAGATTTTCTCAGTATGAATCCCATGCAAGCCATTGACCCACCAACAGTGTCCCAGGTGAGTGTTGGCAAGTCAGAAAACTATGCATGGGCCCTTCAAGGGGATATCTAGGGTTTCAGTCTCCTTTCATCTCATCCATGGCTGGATCACTCCTTCTGGTTTTTACAGTCAGTGTTATTGGAAACTCCTATTCCCTGGTCTGGAGAGCCCCCTAATTTTGCTGGGACCCCACTCTCCTACAGGGGAGCCTCTGAAGCTGTTGCAGGAAGTGACACAAGATAGAGGAAATTGGATACTCAGACAACTTTGCTAGAGGAAGGAGAATTTATTGCTGGCAGAGCACATGGGGCTTAACAGAATCAAAGCAGCTCCTCTTGGTTAGATTTCTTAGACAGCTTATATACCCCTGCAGTGTCCCTGCAAGGGGCACATGATTCCTGTGTCTGAGGTTCTACGTGTGTCTGCTGACTCAGGATGGGGAGGGGGAGTTTCAGGTGGGGCTGCAAGGGAGAAGGAATTCCTGGACTACTGGTCCTATCTATTTACAGATCCTGGGTCTTGTAGGTGTGGCATGAGTTTCTAGAAGGCCATTTAAAGATCTATAGAGTATGGTTAATCTATAAACAGCTGAGTTGGTCATTTCTGCAAGCCCTTTCCTTTGCACTTTTCAGATGCCCCCTCTCCTCTCTAATTGCCCCCTTTGAAACTCTAGACATTCTGTTTTATGCTGGAGTCTTACATTCTCTAAATAAACCATCCTGGGGGATCTCCTGATAGTGATGCGTAAAGTATATGTAGGCTGCAGCTCATTGCCGTACTGTGGCTTCTACCATGCCTTTTTAAGCTTTTTATTGGCAGAGGCAGCAGACACAGACCATTCAGGCAGATTCTAGGAGTAGCAAAACTGCTCTTATTAAAGTTTTAAACCCACCAAGGGCTGAAAACCCTGTCCCCGAATGGCTACTGGGGTTCTATTTGTGCCATGCTTTCATGGGCACATGTGCCAGTTTTGTCATCTCTTCGATGAGGTCCTCTCTGTCTGACTGTGATCATCTATCTGTAGGCAACAGTTGGTGGAATTGAATTTTCCACACACATCTCCTTCTGCTGCTAGTAGAGAGTCCAGTGCTAACCTGTTCTGGTAGACGGCATTTCTCATCTGAGTTTGTTGATTTGCAAGGAGGGTCAGGGCTCTGCTAGTCTCATTGATAATGATTTTCTAAGACTGCCTGCATCGGATAATCCAGTTTAACATGTAAATGTGGGTACGGTATCCCCAAGATCTGTCTTCTGCTCAAGTGACAGGCCTATAGTATTGGATTATCCACAGTGGGGGCTACTCATCATCCTTCTTGATCCCTATTTGTAGTTCTCTTTTTACCCATTGTTAAGTGTTATGGGACTGGGTAACCAAACAGTTCCCCTCTTTTCAGAGGTAAGAGGAAAAAGGATGACTTTATCATGCCAGTTATACAGCTCCCTTCCCAGTCTCTGGGGAGACGGATGTAGGCCTTGTTTCTGAAAATCCAGTAAAGCCCACATGGGGCGATTCAGTCTTGGACCCCTTCTGGGATAGGATGACCTCAATGTCTTCGCAGGCAGACTTGGAAAACCATCTAACTTATTTTCCTGCCTAACTCTTTTCTAAAAGCCATAAAACCCCTTATTAGTAGTATGGATGTTGAGGAATGGGAGGTCTCTTCTGACATATCTGCTTCCTGCAGAGAAGGGTCCTTGCATACTGGGGCTTCATAGAGCTCTTTCTCTTTCTGCCTTAATCAGGGTGGGGTCTTGGGTTTCTTATTGAAGTGCCACCTCAGTCCCTAGACAAGGAAAAGAAGATTCAAACTGGTTATTTAAATTATATACCTATTAATCGCCATTATCGATTTGCCTATTAAGTGAGTAAAGGGAAACAGTCTTGGATTATCAAGACCAAAAATTTCTGTCCTCTGTTCAATATTGAACACAATGTCATGAATTTTTTTCATTTTTTTCTTCAATGAGTTGTCAGAGAAGTTAAAACAACATAGTCTTTTAAATTCTTTACATCTGAAATGTCTGAGTAATAAGTTGTCTGTAGCAGCCCTGTTTTCAAGGATAGCTTCTCTGACTTGTCCTAATTCTTATGCCATGACATGGATGGTCTGAGAGGTTGTATTTAAGGCTTTTGCCATAAAGTAGGCTATTCTATTGACTTCTATATTTAGGGCAACAGTCATAGATGATATAATAAATAAAAACAAAGCAATACATTCAGCTGGACTAAATAAGTGTAGGTTACTATTACAATGGAGTCAAGGGCGAGTTCCCTGTGGCCCCTAGTTGGAGACTTTTGAGGCATAAATACAGTTAGTCTTCCCAGAGAACTAAGAATAAACAGTTTTTCCACAAATAAGAAACTATCAGGCAGGTAATGTAACATGAGCATAGCTTATAGAAGTCTTGGAGCCGCAGTTCAAGGTTGTATTATCTGAGATGTTAAAACATTAGTTAGTACATTTAGTAAATGTTACGCATTTTTTTTTCTTTTTTGCTGGTGTTATAATAGAATTTTTTAAAAGAAGTATAGCCTTATCCTTCTTGAGTTTCAGGTAGGGCCCTTTCTGTTTGCATTATGGACTGACTTTCAACAGATTGTGGGGAGGTAGTTGCTCCTGCTAGTAGGAAACTCTGACATAAAAGCAGGTTGTCTACAAATGGTTTAGCCTTAAGTTCCCCACAAATATGCTTTGTGTGGTGGGCAAGGGGGCTGCCTCCCTTTTTGGCTGTGTCCCAGTTTTCTAGACAAGGCAGTCTCCACACTGGACCCTGGTCCTGATGTTTGGCAGAGGACTACATTGCTAGTCCTGGTCTCACAATGGGAAGAATAAGTTACATTAGGCTGACTATTTATTCCTGTCACTGTGCAGTTAGCATTGGAGAGAGGCACATGGGATGAGTCAGGACAGAGTAGGCAGCTCTAGAATCTAGTAAAAATTCAGTGCTTTTTTTTTTTTTTTCCTTCCTGCCATGTTGAAGGTGACCTGAGGCTTTATCATTGTGATTACAGTGGATTTCTCTAGGACTGGAGCTTGCAAGCACCTGGGTGCCTGTTGTTGGAGGAGACAGTAGCCCCTTTGTGATAGGCTTGCTATGTGGAGCAGGGGCTTGTGAGGTCTACCCCTCCCTGGCTTCCCAGGGCTGGATGGACACTCGCCCTTCTAGTGTCCTTCTTTCTGCAGTATATGCATTGATTATGCCTCAGTCTCGACGATGCCACTAATGGCCAACCATGATTGAGGCCTTCCAGGCCTGCAAGGTTTTATTGCCTAGGGCCACCTTGAGATGGTCCCTATGGCAGCTAAAATTTGCACCCTTTTTGTACTATGCTTCCTTCTCTACCCAGTCCCATTTATTGGACACCTTAAAGCTCTTAGTACTGAGGCAGCCTGCGGGATTGGGGTCTAGGCCCCAAATTTTGGAGCTTCCTTTGAATATCGGCACAGACTGAGTTATGAAATGTATAGCCAGGAGTGTCTGACCCTCAGACTTTGGGCTAATGTTAGAATATGCTCTAAAACCTCAGAAAACTGATGAAGGCAACATAAGACACAGAAATCATTTTGATTAAGCACGAAATCTTGTTTTCTACTCAGAAAACTTTTCCAGACTATTAGCAGACCTAACAGTTTAAGAAACATTAAAACACAACTTTAATTTTGCATTAGCTTACTTTTGGCATTTAAATCTCCAATCTTGTTTAGGTCATTCCTTTAGGGTCATGCATATACTCATATTTCCCCATCATTAGTATTTGCAACTTCCCTGGGGATGCTTGTATAGTTTCCTCAGGGAGCAATGAAATAGATGGGATCCCCAGAGAGCTTGGACCCCTTCAGAGTCCGAGGGTGAAGAGGGAGGAGAAAACTTCTGCTTATTTTGAGCTCTCCGGTAAGGTTGCTCTTATCATTGGGCCATCATCTAATAAGTCTGGGTCTTGGTAAAGGAGCATAGAAGCTTGTACATAGAGGACTTCTTTCTATTTTCTAGTTTCTTGATGTGCAAGGAAGGAGTAGTATTGTAGTTTAGTGAACTGTTTACGGGCCAAACTTTTTGATCCCCCGCTGCCTCTCATCATTAGTTCAGAAGGAGGAGGGTCCCGTATGGGTCCTTGCTGCCACTGTATTTCACTGACAACTGGGCTGTGGGGGTTGCAGTTCCTGCCTTCCTTCCTTGCGGGGTACAAGCCGGGAAGTGCTCCTGCTGCTGGTGAGTAAGGAGGAAAGAATAATCCTCCCTAACCGGGAGTCGAACCTGGGCCCCTGGGCGGTGAGAGCGCTGAATCCTAGCCGCTCGCTCGACTAACAAGGAACAAGGGAGTAGCTCTTTCTGAATCTGAAAGTATGTTATTTACCCAGAGGGATTGCACATGCGCCCTGTGGCACAGTGCTGGTGCTGCCTGGAAAGGCAGAAGGGGTATGGCAGTTGATAGCATGGGTCTGGGAGTTCTCTCCAAGGTGTAAGTGAGTGCCAGTTTGCTTTTTTTTTTTTTTTTTTTTTTTTTTTTTTTTTTTTTTCCCCAAAGGCTTTCTGTTGTGTAGATTCCTAAAGTAGGGGCTCCCCTTTCTTTCCCCTTTGTGGAAGGCCCCGACCTTTGTCTTCCTCCCTCCACCCCAGGAGACCTTGATGTCTTCCCCACTGGGAAGATCCTGACCTGTGTCTTCTAACTGAAGACTAGGAGCTCCCTCTACCAAACATCCAATACCAAAAGAGGGCCAGTTTATCTCACGAAAGGTGCGGAGAGTCTGTGGGGTGAGTGCAACTCCATAATCGCCGAAATAACACTTTCTTCGAGTTTTTGACCATCATGGCCAGGGGAGTATGCTTTCCCTGTGTACCCGCCATGCCTCCTATGACACAACAATCATACCACATGGAGGGTTTGGGGATAAGGTTGGGGAAACTTTGGAGGGGATGTCACTCACTTCGCCTGTCTCTGCCGCTCCCCTCACAGGGATCCTTTAGGCTCCTCTTAGCAATTCGTGCATTGGTATAAATCCCTGAACCAGATCACTGGAGTAGACTCCTTACAGAGATCCAGTGACACCACCCTAAGCTATATGAGGTTCCTCACAGAACTGTGGATAGGGGCTCAACTCTCACTCCGTGGCAAGGCCACGTCTCAATCACTCACCACTCACTCTCTTTCGTATGACCTCCTACCGTTACTTAACCTGTCCTGTGGAGAGTAAGCAGTTGCTCCTCTTAACCTGTGGAGGGTGCTTGGTTACTCTCTGAATGGGTAACAGGTTTTCCTTTTGCTCGGTGTTAACCAAACACATTCTGCCCTTTGCCCCATGTACCTGTGAGGTCACAGTTTCCCCTAACAGATGTAGAGTACTCCAGCGACCTTAGGAGATGATCAGTCTCCCCTTCTGCCTTATGGGGCAGGACCTGAGCTAGCTACCCTTTGCCTGGTTTTTCCTTACTGTGTCCCTGATGCGACCTAGTTTCTTGTTCCTCTGTTGTCTGATCCTTGCAGGGACTGTCCTGTGAGGCATCCACATGGGGTAATCGCGGATGCATACTCAGCCAGCGTGTCTACAGGGCGGGTCGGGGTTCCCTCAGCAGCATACTTGAAGTCTGCCAAAGGCCGGCACTGTCCCTCCATGCTTCCCAACCAATGCACAAGAAATCTGTTGTGGGAAATGACACACAATGGAGGAAATAGGATGCTCAGACAACTTTGTTAGAAGAAGAATTTATTGCCAGTGGAGTGCGTGGGGCTTAACAGCAACAAAGCACAAGCTCCTCTTAGTTAGATTTCTTATAGCTTATTTACCCCTGCAGTGTCCATGCAAGGGGCACATGATTGCTATATCTGAGATTGTATGTGTGCCCGCTGACTCAGGATGGGGAAGGGGAGTTTCAGGTGGGGCTGCAAGGGGGAAGGAATTCCTGGACTACTGGTCCTATCTATTTACAGATCCTTGGTCTTGTAGGTCTGGCATGAGTTTCCAGAAGGCCATTTAAAAATCTATAGGGTATGGTTAATCTATAACCAGCTGACTTGGTCATTTCTGCAAGCACTTTTCAGACACCTCCTCTGTCTATTACCAGCTTCGATGGGCTCTTTCTTTATATTATGAGAAGATTGGTGTTATGATCAGCTGGACTTCAGGTGATTCTCCACATTGATTATTTTATAATTCCATTGCAATTTCGATGTGGGCCTGGGAGGCGGCGAACCCTGCATTTTACCTAGTCCACCATCTTCCCCCTCTAACACGTGTTTTAAAGCACTAATTTTGTGATAATTTGTTACACAGCAAGAGAAACCTAATGAACCTAATGCTAGAATTAAGTCTAGTTTCCTGTGCAGCATACAAAAAAAAAAAAAAATCCTGTACCCACTGCCATATCAACACACAAAAAATTATTACTCTACAGTTTCTTCATGTCTATTGCTATCGGTCTCCTTCTCTACATTTTCTACCTTTCTACCACTAATCTGATTTCTGTCACAGTGTATTAGTTTTGATTTTCTAGATATTATATAAGTACAATCACATGTTATATAGCTTTCTGTTAAACTACTGAGTAATAATCCATTTTATAAGCATATCACAATTTTCTTAATGATTTACATGTGGATAGACATTTAGACTCTTCCGAGTTTTGTAAATAAAGTTGATATGAACATTCCTACAAGTCTTTGTATTGAACATATTTTAATTTCTTATGGATTGGAATGACTGGGTAAGAAATAAATGAATGTTTAACTTTATAAGTGTTCTAAAGTTTTGTACTATAGTACATCTCTACCAGCAATATATGTGAGCTTATTAACTTCACATCTTCAATACTTGGTATTGTTAGACTTTTTAATCATAGCTACTTCTAGATTTCTCTGTTTGTCTTTGCTTTCAGCAGTTTGATGTATCTAGGTGTGGATTTCAAGTTTATCTTAGTCTTTTTGAGCTTCTTGGGAATTAAATTTATATTTTTCATCAAATTTAGGAAGTTTTTAGCCATTACATTTCTTCATTTATTCTTCTCAATTTTCTTTCTGCTTTCTTTCCCAAACTCTCATTATGTATACATTGGCATGCTTGATGATGGATTTCATGTCTCTGAGGCTCTGTTCATTCTTGTTAATTCTTGTTAATTTTTCGTTCTGTTCCTCAGACTAGATAATGTCAAACAACCTGTATTCAAGTTGCTGTTTCCTTTATTGCCTGGTCAAATCTGTTGTTGAGCTCATTGAGTAAATTTTTCAGTTCGGTTATTATACTTTGAACTTCAGAATATTATCTATCTGATTCATTTGTACACTTCCTCTCTCTTTATGTTATTCTCTATTTAGTGAGATGGTGTCCTCATGTTTTTCTTTAGTTCTTTAAACATGGCTTCCTTTAATTCTTTCAACATATTTTAAATAATTTATTTTTTTTCTAGTAAGCCAAACAACTAGACATCCTTAGAGACAGTTTCTATTGATTGTTTTTTTTTTCACTCCTGTCTATGAATTATAGTATAAAGGAGGCTTCTTGTGTTGTTCTACTCTAACCTTTTTGCCAAACTTTAAATTTATCATGAAGATAGATGAGGTTCTTGTAGTGCTTCACATGTACTTACTACTGGCCCAGAATTTCTTTTTGTCGCTGACTGTACTTGTTATACGCTGTATGTACTGTTTATGTTATAGTTTTAATTAATCGACGAAGCTATACTAAATAATGGGAGCTAATTTTTTACCTTAATAGAATCACCATGACAAGTGGAGTATTTAACCTTAGAGACTCAAGATCAGAGGTTTCCTGTGATGATATGAATTTCAATTACATAATTATCCTGTAATACCTGTAAGAAGATAAAAACATACCTTGTCTGGTTACTGGGGATTTAGGAAGCTCTGTTTGAATGTCCCCAAGGCTAGTGTCCTGATCTGAGGCAATACAATAAGAAAGAAAAAAATGAGAAAGAGATAAATTTTAAATGAAGAAGTAAAACTGATTCTGAAAATTATATCATTGCTAACATAAAAAAAATTCAAAAAAGGCATCCTGAACATTCCAGTCCTGGCAGATGCAATTTAGAGAAGAGCAGAGATAGTAAGGATGCAGACATTTGGACCCAGCCACATTGAGATAACACTACACAATCATCAGAGTGGCAAAAATTAAAAGGTCTGTCAACTCTGGATGTTAAAGAGAATATGGAACAGAGGGTGCATTTATCTGTTGCTAGTGGGAATATAAATTATCTAAAACCATATTGGAAGGTTTAAATTTTTATAAATCTAAACATATGCTTATCCTTTGCTCAGAAGTTTCACTCCTAGGCATCTTCCTCAAGAGAAATTAAAACATTTTGACCAAAAAAAATGACTTATATAATAATATTTATAGCAGCCAAAAGGTGGAAATATCCTTCAAGGTAGATGGATAAATTATGGTGTATTACCATCATAAAATATATTTACATTATTATAATCATATTGTGTAATATATAAAATATATTAATTATAACATAATATATAAATATTATATACTTATCTCAATTAACTTTTGGATATACTATTTATTATATCATGATTAACATACTTTATGTTATATAAGACAAAAATATATATTATATTTTAATATTACATTGAAATTGTATAATTATATTGTAAATTATGTAATTGTAGTGATATATATGACAATACAACAGCTATATAATTATCAACATAGAAATAGTTATTATATATGTAAATATATATTAAATAATGAAAAGAAACTAGTGTTACACCCAAAACCAAAAGCTCACAAAAACTATTCTGAGTTTAGGAAGCTGAGACCAAAATAATATTCCTATATGGGTACATTTGTATTGAAGTGCTTAAACAGACAAAACTAATCTAATATTAAACAACTAGAACAAAAGTTGCTTTGGGGGAATGAGGGGACTGACTGAGAAAGGGCATGGGGGAAACTTCTGGGGAAACAGAAATATTCTGCATTGTGATAGGGTTGTGATTTATACTAGTGTGTTAGTCAACATTTTATAGCCAAGACTTGACATTTTGCTATGTGTAAAGTTTATTTTTTACAAAGTTTAGAGAATTCTATAGCTGAAGTACACAAAAGAGACTTTTTCAGAGTGTGAAGGTAAAGAGGAAGAAAAATCAAGGTTTGAGGGTCCCAGGGGCCAAGTTGTACCTTATGCAACATCTGCTTAATGATCTTGTCTCCTTTTACCCTCATTTACTACATGAGTTGGCCTTCCCTACTTGTCAGCGCTGAGCTGATTGAGAAGGGAAGGATTCGATGGTGAGACACCCAATTGGAAGAATGTACAAGGGGCTGACATGAGAATGTAACAGCAGGCAGCAACTTTATTGTGGAGAGCATGCTTCTGTGGTAGGGAGTGCAGTTCTATTGCGGAGAGCATGTTCCTGCTTCTGCTCTTCTATCCCCTTCTTGTGCTTCCCTTCTGCTCCCCAGGGGACCACATGGGCTCCACACCTATCAGAGTATAATAGTGGCATTCAGCCACACATGTGTGATAAAATAAGCTGAACTATGTTTACATATTTTAGGTGTAGGCACCCTACCACACTAATGTAACATTCTAAATCAGGTATCCTATTTCTAGCCATGAACCTGGATCACAGCCAGAGCTAGACCAGCCAGGCCTGTGAGTCCTGTGGGGCCTACAATCCACTTGCCATTCCTAGAGTGGCTAGCACAAAGGGGCATCACCCCCAGGGTTCTCTTTACCCACAGTCTTCCTGTTTGCTGCCAGCACACTAGGGGCATTATGACACGGCAATTTGTGTTTGTGCCCAGGTCAACGATAGCCACCATCATTTCACTACCTGTTCCTTGCTACAAACTGTGTACCAGTCATCCTCAGGGATGGGAGCCTGACTCTAAATAGGGACTTGGCACATCTCCCATTTCAGCAGGCCCACTAGGAGCTCTGCTTGAAACTGTACTGGTCCCAATAGGGAGTACAATTGATCTGATGAGGGCTCACAGAGAACTGCACCCATTGTTCCAGGTACTTCCCTCTACCTGGACAGTGTAAGGATCTGTGCAATTCCCATACGGAGAGTCTTCCATAAGACTGCAGTCACCCCTCTATGGGTATGTGAACTGCATGGTTACGGATTAGGGCCAGTGATGGCCTCACTGGCCAGAAGGGCTGATATATGGCAGCCAGTTGCTTATCTATTAGAGGATACCGTGCTTCCACGTTTTTCCACAATTGGGACCAGAAGCCTAACAATACCTTCCAGGAACCATGCTTCTGCCATAAGCCCCATCCAAACCCTATATTATCTGCGTTGGCGGTATAGTGGTGAGCATAGCTGTCTTCTAAACCCTGTATCATCTACCTGCACCATAAGCGGTATTGGGAGGGCTGGATCTACTGTGTGTCAAGTTTGGGCTTGTGCTGCAGCTTGCTCTGTAGCCTTAAAGATCTCTTCTATCTCGGGGGTCCAATCCCACTTGGCACCTTGTCACACTAGATGGTGCAGGGTCACATCAAGGAGGCCAAATAGGGGAAAACACTCTCCAAAACCCTAGAAGTCCCAAATAGTTTTGAAGTTGCTTCACAGTCTGGGGATGGAGATATCGTGTAGCTTATCAACCACTGCCTCGGGCATTACTTTTATCTTACCAGACCAGATGACACCCAAGAATTTGACAGAGAACCCAGGTCCCTGGATCTTATCCTCATTGACTGACTACCCAACTCCAGTCGGTAAAAGCTTCTTGCAGGCTGGTCACCACTGCTTCTAGTTCTGTAAGAGAATCAGAGGTTAGCATTATATCATCAATGTAATGAAATAAGTGCATTGTGGGTGGTCTTTCCATGTGACTAGATCTGGAGCCAGGAGACCATGGGAAAGGGTAGGGCTGAGCAGATAACCCTGGGGAAGGATGAGGAGTGTTTACTGTCGCCCTTCCCAGGGGAAGGGAAACTCTTCTTGATTTTCTGGGGCTACGGCAATAGAGAAAAAGGCATTTGCCAAGTCTACCACCTAATGGTATTGTCCAAGTCCATGTGACAACTGGCCCATGATGTAGGTGACATTCGGCATGGCAGTATGCAGGGTTAGCATAACCTTATTTGGCTCCCACGGCTCCAGGTCAACAGGCTCCCCTGCCAACCCAGTGTCCCAGCTGAATCTCTAATCAGGGGGATAATCGGCCAGCCGCACCTCATGGGTAGTGGCTTTCCCGGGAATAAAAGTCAATTGCTAGTCAGGGCACAGCTGATTCCACAGCTCCAGCAGCACTCCATTAGGTTGCTGCTCAATCTTTTCTACAGTGAGCCTCTGTGAGATTAAACCATTTGCCTGCAGCTCACTCTCAATGCCAAAGGGCTGGGTGCTGCTCCACTCCCACTTTTCGGCCACTCCCCTGTCCCTAAACTGACTGGTCTGGGAGTGTGGCAGGTGGTACCGCGCACACTTGGGTGGAACACTCCTTACTCCTTACGTTCCATTTTCACACCTCCAACCTCGTGGATCTGCCGATTCATGTAAGGGGCCAGCAGTGCCGCCATGGTGCCAAAAGTACTGGCCAGGTCAGAAGTCAAAATCAAGTCCTTCATATGGGTTGTAAATATCTCTTCATCTGGGCTTGTATACTGGGCAAGAAACATCATTTGACACATGCCCACTTCATGAATTATCTGAACCAGATCTCAGTACGTGGTCCATCTGTTCACTGTCTCTGGCAGCTCCCTCAGGTCTGCCCACACTCTCAGTGCAGCAGACATGAGCCAGTTAATCAGCGAGTGGTTGCCTACACCCCATGCCTAGCACACCACATTGTGGAGGCGCTGCCTGAGGGCCAGTAACACTGTAATGGAGGCCAGCTGAGCCATCTCTTCTAGAGACAATCTGGTCCCTTCGGCCCCGTCATCCCACAGCCGCAGCAGCCATCCCGGAAGCATCTCCCCAGCTCTCTGCCATACCTGATTCATCAAGTCCTGGAGTTCTGCGGAGGTGTACTGGATCAAGGTGGTTTGCTTTTTAAGCTGGGGGTCACCGTCAACAACCCCGGGTCTAATGGCTGTTCCACTTCAACCTGCTGCTGCATTACCTGCTGTACCTGCTGTGGTATTGCGGGTGCACTCCCAGACTGGGACAATGGCAGTACCCTTCAGGTACCTACAGCATGCATTCCGCTGCTACCAGCTGTCTTTCCAGTGCTTCTTCCTGGCATGGTAGCTGCTGCACCTGTCGAGCCAGATCCTGAACTCCAGGCTGGCCTGTCGCACCACCACCAGGAACATCCAGATCACCCCATCCGTTGCCTTCTGGTAAGTAGTTGGGACATTCGGCTCCAGCATCTCCAGGGCTAACTGGATGTCCTCCGAGAATACACCTTCACTCCATCCCAATCCTCCGGGGGCATCCATACAGCCAGATATGTGGCCATGGGGTACCACTGGGAGGCGGGGGTCCACATGTTCTCTGCCTGGGTACTATCCAGAGTACTAAGAACTGTGCATACCTCATCCTGCCTACTATGCTAAGTGTTAGCGCCAAGCTGATGGATGAGGGAAGGTTTCAGTGGTGAGAGACCCAATTCGAAGAATGCACAAGGGGCTGATATGAGAATGAAATAGCAGGCACCAACTTTATTGTGGGAGCATGCTTCTGTTGTGGGGAGTGCAGTTCTACTGTGGAAAGCGCATTTCTGCATCTGCTCTTCTTCTGCTCCCCTTCTTGTGCTTCCCTTCTGCTCCCCAGGGGACCACATGGGCTCCACACCTATCAGAGTATAATAGTGGCATTCACCCACACATGTGTGATACAATAAGCTGAATTATGTTTACATATTTTAGTCACAGGCTCCCGACTACACCAATAACGTTCTGAATCCAAGGTCCTGTTCCTAGCCAGGAGTCTAGATCACAGCCAGATCTGAGACCAACCAGGCCTGGGACCTACATTGCTCATTCTGAGATTAAACTGAGCCAAAGCAAGGTTAACAGAGTTCAGAAAAAGTCTCACCAGGCTAGATGGTGAAGGAAAAGGAAGATAAATTTTAATCGTGGGAAGAATGGATACAACAAGATTGTGCCCACCTTTTATGCTTTGCAAAGTTCTTCTGTGTACGTGATTTAATTTGATTCTCAAAATAACTTTGCTGCATTGATAAGACAGATATTATTTCATTTTAAAAGATAGATATCAGAGTAAGACTCTCAACAATAACTTAGGAATCAGCAAATTACATTTCCTTCTAAGAGTTAAAATTTTATATAAATTTATATAGTATCCCAGAAGAAATACAATGTTACCTTCATGACTTCTAAGATATTATTAATTGATTATAATTTAATAAATATAATAATTTATCTTTAAAAAATAGGGCTGCTGGGGTGGGTGGAGGTGGGAGTCGATCAATTACAGAATCTTAGAAAAGAAAAAGTCTTAAGGGAAAATGTTGAAATCTAAGGAAAGAAAGGATGGTTAATCAATGAACTTTCAGTATTCTTGTTTCATGTTATAACATTCACTTTCATAGGAATGGAACACAGGAATTTACAACTAGTGTATTTCATCTCAAATGATTTGTAATGCAAAATCAGATAATCAAATTATCCAATTTACTTGTTTCTGAGCTCTGTTTTGGGTCTGGTATGAGTCAGACACATTCTACCAGTCTGATTAATGTTGCCTCTCTTCCATGGAGTGGACTTTTAGAATGAGAGCATATGATCCCTCATGTGCTTCCTGTTTTGTGATGGTAGTTACTTTAAAATATATATATATATGTATATATGCATATTTTTAATGCAATAATTTGGCAAAATAAAAATAGTTAACCCTATGCCTATTTTCAATCCTCCTTCTCCTCCTTCTTCAATTTACTAACCCATAAAACTCCAAAAGTTAGAGAATAGATTTTCTCATTTTTCAACCTAATCAACTGTATTTCTTGTTTGGCTTCATATTCTGACCTCCCTACAGGGATAGAATGAGTCATGCAGACTGCATTATGTAAGTTCCTGTAACAAATAGATTTCTTTTTTTAAATTAATATATTGACCTTCGGATTATAAATTGATCTTTCATATAGCATGACTGCACCAACAGACTGATAATGCCTTCAAGTGTCCTGAATTTGTTGTGATTTTTTAAAAAATAGCATTCTGCTTGTGCACATCAGTTGTTGAGTTTGGTTATTGTAAAATCCATTCCCAAAAGAACAATTTCCTGATCTGTCTACACGCAAACAGGTTTCTAAGCTTGTAGGGCCGAGGGCAGATTCCAGGCCATGATTAATCTAACTGAGTCATGATCATCATTCTGTGCAGCCTGTCAGTCTTCTGATGACATGCTTATTTCTATTACAGGGCCTCTACACAATTATATTGATAGAACTGTGGAGACAAATGCTGAAGTATTTTGTGGTGCAGCAGGGTTTCATCTTCTACGTCCCAGTCTATCCTCTTGATAATTCTTAATTTTTTGATAAGTAACTCCACTGGCAGAGAAGAGAGAATACTAGGGATAGGGCCTGAGGAGGGGAAGACAGTTTAAGGTTGATGCAATTTTAAAGTCTCTTATTTAACATTCTGTTTCCTAGTACATCTATAATTTTCAATGTAAAAATTGCTGTTTTTAAAATTATTATTATAATTGCATTTTAAAGTAAAGTTAGGTCTTTAAGAAAATGAGCAGTCTTTATTTTTACATGAAGTTTTCTCAAACCCACCTTGAATTATGCCCTGTCTACAATTTGAGAAGTACTACATTGTTTCCTTCTGGCCATTTAAAAGACACCCTGTGTATGTTTATGAGGGATTTGTGGATGGGGATGATGTTATCATTCCTAAATAAACTGTAAATCTGCATGCAGAAATGTATGTATATTTATATATAAATACATATTTATATATTTCATTATGAATAACTTTTTTCCTCCCAAATTATAATATATGAGATTCTTCTATAACTAAGGAATTATAGTCATTAAACAGATGCCTTCCTGAGAGATGAACAATCTTGTTTATAATCCATTTTAGAGGAAAAAAGAATCCATCCCTAAATAGAAGAGTATTTCATCATAATTTTTAAGTCAGAGGAATAGTAACAAATGATGATGTGTCAAATTTGCAGTGCTTTGTAGTTTAATTTGTTCACACCTTTAACTCATCTATTCTCACAATGACTCTATGATGTAGGAAAGGGTCATTGAAGTAGTTCCATCTCCTCACTGATGCAGACATTCTGGAACATCATTTACAGTCAATTCTGAGCCAGGCTTTTGCTTAGTTTTACTTAGAGCCTTTTGAAAGTTGAAGACCAGATTGATGACCAGCAGCACCAAGTCTTTGAGGTTTGGTATTCTGAGCACTCATGTCAGGCTGATTCTATGAAGTTAAATTCTCTCCATTTATTAATGGGTCATTGGGTTTCCTGTTCTGAGAAATGGCTGCTTATATTCTCTACCTGTTGTTATTATTGATTGTTTGCCCTTTTCATGTTAATTTGTGGAGGATTTTTATGTGAAGATACCAATTCTTTGCTGGTTATATGTGTTTCAATGATTCTTTCCTAGCTAGTATCTTCTTCTTTAACTTTATGCCTTTTGTTGCACAGACTTTATGTGGCTATATTTATGAGTAATTTTCTTTCAAAATTGTGCCTACTTGGGTCATGTAGTTTTCTGTATTTTCTTATTTTTATAATTATTTTAGATAATTACATACAATAAAATAAACAGGATATAATTCAGTGACTTTTGATAAATATATTTACAAAAGTAATTATCACACTTATCAAGATACAGAACAGAGACTGGCAGACTCTGGTTCATGGGCTAGATCCAGCTCACAGCCAGTTTCAGTATTGCTCATGAGCTAAGGTCTTTGTCTTTTTACATTTTCAAATGGTTTTAAATACCAAAAGAATGTTATGTAAAATTCAGATTTCAGTATCCATGAATAAAGTTTTATTGGACATAGCCATGCTAATCATTAGTGTATTATCTACAGCTGCTTTTATGGGGATAAAGTGTTGAATAGTTGCAACAACAGAGATTCTATGGTCCAAAAAGCCTAAATTATTTGCTATCTGGTTTTTATGGAAAAAGACTAGCAATCCTTGATGTAGATCAGTATCACCCCAGGTAATTAATTCTCTTATGTTTATACCCAGTCTACATATATACTTACTCCCCCGAGGCAATCACCATTATGATTTGTATCTTCATAGTTTGGTGTTGTCTATTTATTGTACTTGAAATAAATTGAATCATACAGTATGAATTTTGTGTGTGTGTGTGTGGCTTCTTTTTTCTGTTGCATGCATCAACAGACTATTCCTTTTTATTACTAAGTAGTGTTCCATTATATTTATATACCATATTTGTTTATTCATTCATTGGGTGATGGACATTTTCCTGATTTTTTTTTATTAAAGTTGCAATTGAATTCTTGTATGTTTTTAGTTACACAGTGTTTGTAACATTTTATACTCCAATATTTAACATTTGCCTACCTTCCTGTCACAAAGATATGCTCCTATTTTTTTCTGTAATCTCTCTCTAGTAAATATGTGAGTATAATATGAAATATGGAATCAGGTTCAGTTTTTGTATGCAGATATCCAGTCAATCAACACCATTTATTGAAAAGATTTTCCTTCCTCCATTGAATTCCATTGGTGCTTATATCAGAAATTAATTTTTACTGAGCAATTAAAGGGCTATTTCTAGACACTCTGTTTTGTTTATTTGACATGTTTGTCTATTCTTATGTCAGTCCCACTTTGTCATGAAAATGGTAGCATTATATACAGCAAGTTTTATAAGAAGGCAGCCTGAATCTATCAACTTTGTTCTTCTTTGAAATCATTTTGGTTATTCTAGACATTTCTTATGTAAATTTTAGAATCAGCTTGTCAAAAAGGCCATGGATATTTCTACTGGTATTCCATGGAATTCATAAATCAATTAAGGAAAATATGTATCTTAAAACAGTGCTTCCAAATCATGAGCATGTCATCTCCTCATTTGTCTTTTAAAATTTTTCTCAACAATATTTCAAAATTTTCAATGAAGACATCTGTTATGTACTGTGTGAAATTTATTTATGAACTCTTTCTGGTTTTGATGTTATTACATTGAGATATCATTTAATTTTTCTATTTGCAGAAAATAAATAAAAAGAAAATTATCTTTTGTATGTTGACTTTTAAATTTTGGTGAATTTATTCATTGCTTTTAAAAGCTTTGGATTTTAAATATATATATATATATATATATATATATATATATATATATATATATAGCTGTGAAAAGGAAAGTTTTATATCTTCTTTTTCAATACCTACACCTTTAGTTTCTTTGATCTTTGTTTCATTGTATTGGAGCTAGGGTTTCCAGTACAATATTTAATGTAAATGGTAAAAGTACATATTCTTGCCTTTTCCTGATTTTTATAGAAACACCTTCAATACTGGCACATTAAATATGATGTTAGCATTTTGTTTTTCATAAGGACCTTTAGTTAAATTGATGAAAATCCCTTCTTATTAAATTCACTTAGTGTTTTTATCATAAATGAGTGAAATCAATTTTGCTAACCACATTTTCTACATCTATTGACATGAGTAGATGATTTTTCTCAATTAAGCTCTGAAGATAGTGAAAACATTGATTGTTTTCAGATGTTAAACTGAACATGCATTCCTGAAATAAACCCATGTGGTCATTGTATATTATATTTTTTAGATGTTGCTGGATTCAGTTAGCTAATATTTTGTTAAGAATTTTATATCTGTGTTCATGAGGTATGTTGACCTGTAATATTCTTTATTTGAAAAGTCCTTGTTTGGTTCTGAACAGGGTAATGCTGGTTTCCTAGATTGCGTTGAAAAAATGTTCCTTCATCTAGCATTTTCTTAAGTAGTAAGCATGAAATTTAATATTATTTCTTCTTTAAATGGGTGAAAACATTCACAAACAAAATCATATGTGGCAGGGTATTTCTTTGAGAAGATGTTTGTGATTACAAATTTAAGTTTTTATGAAAATAGGACTATTAAGTTCACCTATTTATTGTTATGTTTGTTTAGTAAATTGTGTCTATTTGGGAAATTACAGCAATAATATCTATAGCTATCAGTAGCTGGTAGTATGGAAGACTGGTAGCTGGATTAACTAGAGGTCAGCTCAACTTTCTTAAACCTACAGCCTAGTAACATGCCAGTTTAACATTTGGTGGCATCTGAATAATCATTCCTCATGTCAGCTGTGAGATATAAGAAGGATGACACTGGGAAAAAAAAAGCAGGAATATCCCCCAGTCCTCACTATACAATGTCTGATATCCTCCCTCCTAAAATATTATGTGTGTGTATGTTTTTTGATGTGAAAAAAGGTTAAAAAATGTTCCATTCAATGAAAAAGATTACTAAGAACCTGCAAAGAGGGTGTAAATTGGAACTACCAGAAAGGAATAGTAAAATATCTTTTATAAATATATTAAATAATTCACACAAAAGATAGAAAAAAATAGGTAAACCAATACAGAAACCTCAGAAAAAATATATATATTTATATAACTCCACTTTTACTATTAGGATCCCTTCTTTTTTCAATTTTGGAAAATTATCATCGATTATCTTTTCAAATACAGTATTGTTAATCACACCTCCTTCTATTCTCTTCTATTAGCTCGAAAGTAGAGGCTCTCAGTCAATCTTCCTGGTTTCCTACCTCTTTTATTTTTTCTTTTTAAAATCTTTTTTTTTTTTTCTCCTTAATGCATTTGGAGTAAGTGCTCAGGACTAATTTTTCTAATTTTCTAATTCCTTAGAGATAACTTCTAGTTAACTAATTATGTCTTCAACAATGTCAAGTCTAGAGTTTAAGCCAGATTTAGTTAATGTTTTTCAATAACTATATTTGTATTCCCAAGTAAATAATTGGTTCTATCTTTATTTCATTTGGCTATTATTTCCTTTATGGTTTTTCCTTTTTTTTTTTTTTAGAAAAATTTGGTTTTTATGAATTTTAACTGTTAATATATTTACTTTAAAATTTCATTTGCCATAATTAAATTCAAATGAAATTCTTAAAGAATAAAGTAACCCATAGGAATTCAAGAAAAAGAATCAGAAGAAAGAGAAACATAAAGAAAAGAAAAACACAAATCGAAAAATAAAATAGTAGACTTAAGCCCTAACATTCTAGTAATCAATTTAATTGCAAATAGTTAAAATTCACCAGTTATCCACTAAATGGTCAAAAGTACAGTGCAACTATATTGTTTACAATAAGCTTACTTCAAATAGACTGACATGAGTGACAGTTAAAGAATGAAAAAAATATGTACCATGTAAACAATAATTTAAAAAAATTAGAAGTGATATTAATATCAGCTAAAGTAGACTTTAAGCAATATAGCAATATATTAACAACAAAAACTAATAAAATGTATCTAGTTCAGAATGAAAGAAGTGAAACTTTTGAAAGATACATGATTATCTATGTAGAAAATTCTGTGGAATCTACAAGAAAATAGCATAAATAGCAATTGAGTTTAGCCAGATTGTAGAAAAGTGATATACAAAAATCCATCATTTTTAATACATTACCAATAAATAATAAGAAATTAAATTTTAAAATACCACTTGCAAACACATGAAACATATAAAATTCTTAGTGATAAATCTGGCAAAATATATATACAATATCTTTATAAGAAAACTTTGTTGATATGAATTGAAGAAAACCTGAGTATACTGTGTTCCTGTCTCAGAAGACTCATTATTATGATATCAGTTTCCTCACATTTATTCATAGTTCAGTATAACCTCATTCAAAATTCCAGGAGGCATTTTGCAAAAATTAATAAGCTGTTTCTAAAATTCAAAAGGAAATTCAAAAAGCCTAGAATAGAAAACTAAATTTGATCAAGAAGAAAGATGCTGGAAAAACATGTTATATAGCTGTAATTATCATGACAATGTGATACAGGAATCAAGATAGACAAATAAATCAGTGGAGAAGAATAAAGAGTTCAAAAATAGACTCCCATAGTCTACAGCCATGCCACCCTGAGCAAGCCTGATCTCTGATCTGAGAAGTTAAACAGGATGGAGCCTGGTTAGTATAGTACTTGGATGAGAGACCATCTAGGGAGACTGGGTGCTATAGGCGTAAAAAAAAAAAAAAAAAAAAAAAAAAAAAAAAAAAAAACCAACACAGAGATGTTCAATTAATCTCAACAAAGTTACATGCCAAGGCAATCTAATGATGTTAGAAAAAAAAATGAACATTTTATGGAAAAAAATCACTGATATATGCAAAACCATGAGTGAATTTCTAAATAATTTCGCTGAATAAAGAAGCCAATACTGTATGATTCTATAGGTATAAAATTCTCAAAATTAAAAAAAATTATAGGGCAAACTAACCTTTGGACTGGGCCTAAAGCAACCTTGTGTCCCAAAGAACTGTTTGCAAAGTTACAGAAAGCAGATATTATGACTATTGGGTGACCACTATTTGACTGAAAATTAAAAATATTATTAGAATTTATATTGCTGTTGTTAGCTTATCTGCACCTATATAAATACCTTCCTTCTACTGATGTAATTGTTCCCCTTCTCTTTTTCATAAATATCTCTTGCTTTCATCTCCTAATTGCAACACTATTTGGGTTTCTACCTGAATCCCTGCTTCCTGAATAGCTATTCTTCTTGATCTCAACTAAATGCTTGCTGCCTCTCACTTTGGCCTTTTACTTTTAGGATAACAACAGACATTCATTTTTTTTTTTCATTCAATAAATATTGTTTGAACAAATATATGTGATTTTTTTTTCTCTAGGTAATAGAGATAGAAAGGCATACAAGAGAGACAGGGCCACTAATATCATAAAGGTCACATTCTACAGCAGTGGATAGGTATCCAACTCATGTTAGAATTAAATGTTTAATTTAAACTGTGATGAGTGCTGTGAAGGAGATGGGTAAATTTCCATGAATTCATATTTCAGAAGGCCTTACTTATTTTGTTCCTAGGAAACTAGAAGAAAATAATTCGCCTAGAAAAGAAAATTCATAAAATATAAAGATACATAGAAAGCTGTCCAAAATTACAGAGCTATTTTGGAGCAGATCTGCCCAGGTTTCCTATATCTCAGTATGATTTTCTGACACCTTTCAGAGTGAAGAGCCCAAACAGTATAGAGTATATTATTTAAATTTTATATTCCCTGCTATTTTCAACACTAGTCTATCTTTTAGCTTTTCAGCCTAGTTTTGTTTACAATTTGTTGCAGGAGAAGATCTCTGTGTTGAACATGAAAACTATTTAAGTAATATCTTTTCTTTAACACTATGTACATGTAATAGGGACTGACCTTAACCCTTGTCCTTGGTACTGTTTCGTCTCTTTCATGAGATCTACAATTATTTGCTCTATTTTTTTTGACAAGTATATTTTAATCATATTACTGGTATACAAATAAAATATATAGAAAAATCGTTTTGGTTTTGGTACTGTTAGACTCAGAGAAAATAACTAACTTGTTGTCCAAGATCTTAGCTAGTAAATGGTTGTCATGTGCCAAATTGAGCCTGCCAATAACCAATGTGTTGGCTGGACTGGCTCTTGTGGTTCTTATTGAGATTGTAAGATGCCCCTAGCAATAACCATTAAGAAACTTTGGGGAAAAAAATGTTTACTACTTGTAGACCCTGAAAATTACATGATACACCTGAGACCACACAGAGATCTCAGATAGAGAAAGAGAGAGCAGAAGCAGGCCTGGAGTTCTGCTTTCACTGGAGTTGAAGGTGGGGATTTTGGTTCTGCAGACTCACACTTTATTGGTGAATTTAAAACAGAAGAGTAAGTATTTAAAGTAAACAAAAAAAATGAAGCAAATTATTACTTGTAGAAATCAATCAAGATTCAAAAACAAAGGAGCGTGGCCAGGGGAAAGAGGAGGAGTAAGGTATGTGGCTCAGGTTCTTTATCTAGTCATGTGGTTGGAAATCTGTTTATCTGAGATAGACCCCTTTGAAGTGGAGACCTCAGCAAGCAAGGCCCAAGTCAGGCACTAGCTTTAAAACCTCCTGTGAGGGCTGACACAATACCATCAATCCCAGAACAAGGATGCCTTTTGAAAACTAATTCCTTGGACTCTAGAGCCCAAACTTTTACTCTCATGTTTGTTAAGACTTGATTATTTTTACTAGTAAATGATTAAAGCCCTCAATAATGAAGGCACAGTAATAATGATTTTAATTAAAAAACAGCAGAGATAATTTGTCACCAGTGTTATGGGTGGAAAATTTTCCAGTAAACCAGCATTAAGGATTTACTCTGTTTCTGTAATCTGCTTGCTTGTTTGATGTTAACCAGGGTGCGGTAATCTGCTCAAAAATATGCCAACTTCTGCTTCTGTAATCTGTTTACTCATTCTAGGCTATATAAACTGCCTCTAATGGAAGCTCCGGGCTGATCTCCTCTAACCCTGCCTGGTAGAGAGTCAGTCGCCAGCCAGCTAATAAAGGCTCACAATTCATCTCAATTGGCTCCGTGAGTCTTGGATTTGATTGCACGACACAACTGGTAGATTTGAAGTAAAAGAAATAATTTAAAAAATTCTTCTAGAGGAAGGAAAATGATACCAGATGAGAATTTTAATTTACAAAAGAGTGAAGAGCAATGATAATGCTTAATATGTGGGGTACAACAAGTAGTGGGCTGTCTCTGAGCCAGAAAGTGGGCTCTCACCCCAAACACTGTCTCTGCTGGTACCTTGGTCTTGGATTTTGCATCCTCCAGAACTTTGAGAAATAAATATTTGTTGTTTAAGAACACACACACACACCACACACACACACACACACACACACACAGAAAGAAAGAAGAAAAACTGAAGGAATTCTTATAGAGCATTTAAATTTTTTCACTAGGAATACATGAAGAGATGAAAGTTCATATGTCATTCTTTAGTCCCATTTCCTTTGATATGGACATACATTAAGGACGAGTATGTAGTGTGAAAAGGTAAGAATATGTAGAGTAAAAGGCCTACTGGCAGTTCCCAGCCTTTAATCCTTAGGTACCCCATGGTTTTAGCCATAGGGAATGACTCTTAGTTCCTGTTTCTCCTTTACAGGTGTAGGGAATGGGTTGTTAGCAATCCCAGTAGAAATCTTCCTTTGTTCTGAAGATGTCCTCCTGGCCTGGCCCAGGGCTGATCAGCAGGTTGCAGTCTCTGAATGTGGCTTGATTAACATTTTTAATTCTTTTGCCTCCTCCCTACATTGAAGGCAGTAAACATGTCTTACTCACTCAGAACTGTACACCTGTCATTGGAACTGTCCCTGCTTCACCTTTTTCTCTCCCCCCCAACCCTATCTATAGCCTGTTTGTAAATTCTTTCAGAACAACTCACATCTTTCTTCCCCAAAACATAATGTATAAATACCCATCAGCTCCAGGAGGGCAGACACATTTGTCTTTTCTACCTGGCCACTCTGTTGGTGGTTTAGACGTCGTCATACCCTATGGCCTAACTTTTTCTGGCTAGCATATGGCTCAATGAAATGCGCCCCCCACCGCCATCCCCAAAAGCTTTGGGATGTGAAAGTTTTTTGTTTAACACATCTGGTAGCCTGTTTGGATATCCAATCTTGTTAAGGAATAGAAAGGAAGTCAGCTCTCTTGGGCCTGTATGAGGCCCCCACAGCAGTCCCATTGTGACTCCTTAGATTGAGGTATGTACCTCCTCTTTGGCTCCTCTGAAGCCTTGGATCAGGTACATCCAGGACTTTTATATGATGCACACACTGCTATTGGGTGGGCAAGGGGGTGTAACCCAACAAAGCTTCCATAATGTGGGAGGGGCTTGTTTCCTCCGTTTCTACAGCATGGAAGGGGTTCCATCTTTTGTATTCTATAAGAGGAACCCAGGGCATGTGATAGAGAAGGAAAACTTCCTCTGGCGAATTATTATTGAAGGGAGACCTTCTAGTTGGTTTTATTTTTACTATTGTTATTACCAGTACCTGTCTGTCTTTGTTTTTGACTTTGCATCTTTGTCTGAGTTAAATGAGCTCATTTTGACATCTTGTGGCCATTCAATGTAATTGCAGTTTGGATTTTCTCTACAGAGACCAATGCTTTATGTTCAAAACTGCATAAGGGTGGGCTTTCCACTCCAAAGATCAGAGGCATTTGCTCCCCTTGACCTTCAGGTACTCCCAAGAAACTTGGACCCTTGCAAGGGTGTCTGGACTCATCGTCCAAGATGTACATCAGCCTCATAGAGAAAGAGGAACTGAAATTTTATGATGGTGATTTTTCACTCTGAAGAAAAGGATACTTTGGGTGCTTTGGGGAAATTTCCAGGCAACTGGAAATTTTGAGGAAGTGTCTGGACTCATTGTCCAAGATGTGTAGTGAACTCATAGAGCCTCCAACAGAAGAACACATCCCCAGTTCCTGGGTCAGAAGAAACATTTCCGGCTTTTCTTGGAGGTACATGTAAGCACTTGGCTATTTCAGTACCTTGGGCCTCTTGAAACCCCACCTGGTACTCAGGCCTCTCAGAGACAGGTGTGAGAGTTGCCCACCCACTGGGGAAGGACACTCACAAAGCAGCACTCTTCCTACTGGAAAAAAAAAAAATCCATTTTTGATAGGTTGAGAACAAATCTTTTAAGTTATAGAAAGTCAAAACTCTAGAACTTTCCCCTCCCCTCCTCCCAAACACTGACAAGTGCTATGAATAACAAATATGGTGCTGAATCAGGCACATTTTTTACCTAATAAGTTAACCTTACTAAAAATGACATTTCTCTACGATTTTCCAAATGGGGCATTTTTGATGTGGCAAAATTAGTCTTTTACAATCTAAATTAGAAATAAATATACTAAGCAATTAGAATGGGAAGTTAATTTTAATTGGTACTCTGAAGCTAGCCAGTGAGCTGCAGTCTCTTAGATAGATTTCCTATGAGATTCCCATTCTAGGTTGACTTAGACTTGTAATAAAGTAAAACAAGAAGAGAAAACTTTAGAAAGTTCTAGAGAGAGACTTTCCCTAATACTGGTCCTCGTTTCCCTTTAAACTTCCCTTTTGTCCTAGAACCTTTTCTTTCTCCTGATCCACTTCTCTATCCTTTCCACAAACTTCTCTTGACCCCCAGAACCTATCTTAATAAATCTTTTAAAAATTAAAACCCAACCATCAGGTACAATTCTCCTAGAACCTCTCATGGGGGAGAGGCTGCCCTGCTGCCCCTGTGCTGCTGCTGTCCTAGTACAGGCACAGGCTGCTGCTGGATGCAGGATAAGGATAGCTGCCACCACAGCACAGGCTGCCTGGGACAGCTCCCCAACCCAGGTATAATGTGCGCCCCTGGTCTGAAGCACACACAAGAACCACATAAGACAGACCCACATAAGACCTCCTATCACCTTCCCCCAATTAATTTAAATGAAAGTTTAATGCCATCAGGCAATCCTCACTGATATTCTGTGAGGAAGTAAGTTTTTCAGTTGTTGATTTATGCAATTCTTCCTTTAGCATTCCTGTGAATCCAGAAAGCCAACTCTTTTTTGCCATTACCTGGAACAATCAGCAATTCACCTGGACTCTAATACCACAGGGATTTATTGAAAGTTCAACATACTTTTCACAAACTTTGAAGTGAGATTTAAGTGACTTAACAATGTCTAAGGAAATTGTCATTACAATATGTTGATGGCTAATTGCTCTGTGTTAATTCTTTTGAGTCCTGAAAAAACAGGACAAACAGCTACAAACTATTCCAAGCTCTGGCTGTCAAAGAACATAGGTTTCTAAGGAGAAACTGCAGTATGTTGGTAAGTCACATTATATTTTCTGAAAGACTTAAGTTGGATGGTGAGCATTTGGCAAGTATATGAAGATATCCTGAACCAACTACTAAGAGACAATTAAGAGTTTTTGGGGGGACGAACAGGGTACTGTCACATTCGGTTCCTAATTTTTCTTTGATTGCTAAACCATTATGTAAAATGTTGCATGCTTGCATACTAGAACCATTAATTTGGTCAGTAGAGAACAATGACAGGCTTTTAAGACTCATCCAAACTATGAGTCATCCAAACTGGGTCATCCAAAGTGTGACTTTCCCTTTTGTTTATTTGTGTATGAATGAGAAGGCACTGCATTGGGGTACTTACACAAAAGCATAGAGGATTTCATTGGCCTTTGGAATATTAAAGTCAATAGTTGGACTGTGTAGCACAGGGAATACCTCCCTGCCTATGGCAATCCCTGCTACTGTCCTTTTAGTAAAACTACTGAACTATTGATGTTCCCCATTCACTAGAAGACTTACTTACCTCACATTATACACCTATTGCCAGCAGGCCACTTCATATGAGATAACCCTCCTTTTGGCAGCTTATATGACTTTAATGAAATACAGTACACTCAGTCAAGCAAACTTGCTGCCCATAGAATTAGATGAAACCCCCCACCACTGCATATTGCTAACTGACACTCTTTTACTTACTAGGAAAACTTTAAAAAAAAAAAAGGAAGAAAGAAAGACTTAAAAGAAACTCCAAATACCTAATACTGATGAACAGTGTTATACTGATAGTTCATATTTAAAAAAAAAGAAAATGAAAAATGTTTCTGCTGGTTAAACAGTAACTAATTTCTCTGAAGTTATTTGAAGCTGGTCACTTGGCTCATGCTACTTCAGCCCAACAAGCCAGACTTTATACTCTAACATGGCCTGCATCCAAGCTACAGGACTGATAGCCAATATGTATACAGATTTTTGTTATGCAGATGACATAACCCATGGTTTGGGGATGCTTTGGAAACAGAGGAGATTCATTACTACCAATGGGATTAAAATTAGGAACAGTTCTTTCACACGAACATTAGATGCTATTTACCCCCAGTAAGTTGACTACTACTAAGGGTGAAGGATACTCTTGATTACAAAATGAACATGCTAAAATGAATCAACTAGATGATGCTGCCACAAAAAATGTAGCCCCAAATAAAGATATTATAGAAAATAAAATCTTAACTCTTTAACACTTTATATCCAAAGGGATCTAAGAGTCAGCATGTTTGATGAAGACTTACTAGAATCTTTATGTAGGGCTCAATCAATGCCGCTAATGATCACAGACTTTATTGGCGAACTCAAAACAGTTTCCTAGACACCAAAAACACCTTTAATATGGACTTAACAAACTCTTTATATTACCTGACTTTATGGTGAGAAGGATGTTTCAAGCTATACATGAATTAACCCAATGATCTACAAAGAAAATATTAGAGATCACCAAGCAATATTGATGGGGCCACCAGATTTCTGCAGCTGCTGCTATAGCATCAACAAGATGCCCTACCTGTCCAAAATATAATCCAGGGAAATCTACAAAGCTTTCATCTGGGAACTTTGAATTAACTGTAAATTTATTTGAAGTATAGCAAATAGATTTTATACACTCACCTCCTTAAAGTGGGTATCAAAATAATTAATAATGATTTTATGCTTTCTCTATTGGAAGCTTTCCCTATTTACCATACCACCACTGCCTCTGTAGCTAAGATGTTAACAGAGAAAATTATACCAACTTGAGGAACTCCTTCTGCCATATACAGTGATAGAGGAACCCATTTTACTGGACCAATTGCCCAGTAAGTGTGTGCCACTGGGTGATACTGTGGCATTTTCACTGTGCCTACCACCATCAGTTATTTGGATTAGTGGAAAGAACAAGTAGAATTGTGAAAACTCAGATACTTTATAGAAATCTTGAAAATTCCTTGGTCAAAATCTTTACCTATAGTTCTCTTAAATCAGAGGTCTACCACTTTTGGGAAACAAAATTCCCTCTTTTGAAATTATAACAGGGAGACCTATGCATCTCTCCCTTGTAACACTAGATTATTTAATCATACAAGGGGAATTCTTACATATTGTCAATAATTTATTAAAGTTGTTAATAAAAATCACTCTTTGCTAAAACAATCTTTTTATGGTGACACAAAGAGAGACCTTCTACTTCATGTGCTCCAGCCTGGAGACTATGTGTACTGGAAAAGACATCTCCGCAAGAATTCACCACAACCTCACTGGAAAGGTCCTTCCTAGGTACTTCTCGGGAATCCCGTGCAGCTACAATCAAGAGACTGACTCCTGGATTCAAGTTTTCCAACTTAATAAGGCTAATCCTCCTGAATGGCCCAGCACACTCGTCTCTGATCTCAAGCTTCCTTTGACCAGCAAGAGGAGCCACCGACATCTTGAAACTTACTACTTCTACCCAGGAGTCCAGACCAAGCCAGTATAAACCTTAAATACTAAACTTTGCTATGCATAATTTTTATACTTTACAACTGGCATACCAATCTTGTTCTTAAGAATACTAATACTTCTGATGATTCTATGTCAAGTCACTATTGTCTTTAGAAAGACAAGGAGATATATATAGAGAACAGTTACCTTTACATAGGCAAGGAAAGATAATCCCTTAATCAGAATTTCAGGATTCCTCACAATTGCTACAAATCTAACAAAATGTTGGCTATGACATCCTAAACCTTGTACCACCCATGGTCATTGCTGGCCTACACATACACCCTATTTCTTACTTTAGTTTCAATCCTAATTACGACTCCAAATATCCACAACACTAGCTATTGTGTTTATTTTACCCACTCTAACCAGCACTTACCATATTTCTACTTTGCCCCTGTGCCACTGTTTAGATAAATGTGACACTTGATTGTATCAAAGTCATTGTTGATGAACTAAAATAGTTTTCTAGCTCCAATAACTTAACCAACACAGACCAAGGTTTACCTGGTTATTCTAATTTTTATACTGCCAATTGCTCAATAAAATACAATGACAGATTAACTAAAGTATTGATGTTTGTCTTTGTCTGTAGAGAAGATCATCGTGGGCCCTTCAGTGCTTAAAGAGATGTGTCATGCAGGGACTATGTTCTTGAGAAATCTAGTCATTCCTTTATCTGGACATAGTTCTGAAGATGCCCAAAACAGGGATAGTTACCTAAACTTTTTTTTTTTTCCTAGAATCAACAGATCCATTTTAGACAGAACTCTTTGTGCCAAAATCCTCCAACTATCACCTGAAAGCTAAGAAGATACCGAAGGCTACTTCCCCCCCCCCCCATGGTGGGGTGTTGCATTTCATAAGCACATGATTAGGAATCTCTCCATTATTTTAGGTAATATTGCTAGTGATGTTATAGCCTCCTTTAAGCACAGCAAAGGCTATTAATTTTTCAGCCAGTTATATTAGATAATAGAATTGCACTAGACCATATATTAGCAGAACAAAGAGGAAAATGCATGGCAATTATTATATCTTGTTGTATATACATGAACACATTTCATGAAGTAGAAACTCATTTACAAAGTCTTAGGGAAAAAGCTATTTGGCTTCAACAAGTTTCTACAGAGGAACCAGGATTTAATCTGTTTGTTGACCTTTTTAGTTTGTTGCCAGCATGAATAAGCTCATTATTTGGAAAACAATATTGCAAGTTGGCTTAACGATTATATTTTGCCATTTTTTATTGTTATAATCTTTAAGCGTTGTACCTGTTGCTTCTCTCAATTATGTAAATCCATAAACCAAGTCCCAGCTAACATATGCTTGCTCAACAGATTGAATTTTGCACTTATACCTTTCCAGAAGAAGTTATTTTTCAAAGTAATTAAAAATCCTCATCGTCAACTGACTGTTGACTTTCTCTCTTTCTCACCTTCTTGTTGCCCATAATTGGCCTAAGATATCTCATTAGCTGACATAATCCTTGTACTTCTGTACTCCCTTGGGACAAGACCTCCCAGGGATAAGCTTTCCTAGCAATATAGGACAATGCCTGAACATAAAAGGGCCAATTGAGCATAACTAAAGTCATGCAGACATTTATTAACAATGTTTTTTTTTATATATATAGGTCTTGATGAAAAGAGGAAAATGGCAAGCTAAAAATTCTTTAATTTTATAAATTAAATACAACAGGCTGGAAAGAGAGAGAAGGAAACAAGTTAACTAGTAGTTAGCTGTGTGAGCTAACTAACAAAAGAGTGTATATATTCCTGAATGTATGTTGGAGCTTTGAATCAACTTCTGTAGCAACCACTAGATACCACTGAATTATGCATATATATACTTTCGGGATTATTGCCTATAATCAATCAAAAGTAGTAAATATTTTTTACCTACAGACTATGCCCCTATGAGAGAAATGCCTTTGCTTCATTTTTTTTCTGCCTCCCTTATCTGTAGCTGATGGAATCTCTTTCCAAAAAACAAAAAACAAAAAAACAAAAAACAAAAAACAAAAAACAAAAAACCCTTACATTTGCTTCCTAAAAATATAATGTATAATGTATAATGCCAAACCTTTGAAATCAAGTTCATGTTCAGTATTTTATTTTATCACAAGAATCCTTATATCTGGTGCTGCCAATCTTCCTGTTTTCATTTGATAACATTGATCATAATGATCTAAACGCCAAATTCTACTCTCTGCCTCTCAGACTCATTAAAAGATTTCTATCTTTTGTACCCACTGTCCCCATGGCTTTAGAATAATAGTCTATGCCAAGAACCTCACATGCCTAGAATCTTCTTGATAGTGAAATTCTAACTTAAATACCACCTATTCAGAAAAGTCTTTATTAAAAACACCTATTTCCTGACTATTCAGTCTAAGTAGCCTCAGAGTCATATCATCCTGTTTTCATTTTTCAGTATGCAGTGTATCTCTACCATATATTTTTTGTTAATTTGTTTTATTGTTGGTTTTATTTTTTTAAGTGGAAAACTCCATGAAAGTAGAGGTATTGCTTGCCTTCTTCATTACTCCATTTACAATGCATTGGATAGTGCCTACAACTAGTTCAATTAATATTAGTGGAGTAAATTAAAGTATAAGAGGAAGAAAATTTTATTGAAAGCAAGATTCATTACACAGCTCAATGATTCAAACAGGAGAATAAATGCATCCTCTACAAATAAGAATGACTCTGGAAAGCTGCAACTGAAGGTTTCTTGGGCTCCTGATAACCTGCCTGCATCTTCATTCTCCTTTACCTTGTTAAAAGTCTTACATGAAAAGATTCTCTGCAGTCTTGTGACTTCTTCCAGCTCTCTGACCTGTTGCAATATTTGCAATCTCCACAACAGAAAGAAGAATGTTTTACTAAGGAAGTAGAATATAATGTCAAATATACAGAGATTTCTGAGAAAATAAGAATGTATAAAGTATTATTTAAAAAATTTCAATTAGGTGGCCATAGGTGATTAGGAAAATAGATTATTATTAAAAAATTTACTCTGCAAGTATTCTTAGTATAAACTTTTCAAATTAGCCTTACAGAAATCCAGTAATGCCAAAGAGAAAACATTAATAAGAGGGTTTTTTTTTGTTTTGTTTTGTTTTTGTTTTGTTTTTTAAAGAAACAAAAATGTGAACCTGACTTGCCAGTAAGGATGATGAAGTAAACACAAATTGCAGAATCACTGATCTGACATATGCGATAATTTATTTTTAAGTCTTAAAAATTTCTATGTAGTAGGCACCAACATATTGTAGTGATAAAAATTCTTATTCATTAAAGTCTGGAAATTCTTACTAATGCCATCACTTTGGAGATAAACAGACTAACACTGAGAACAAATCCTTCCCCCCGCCCTCCCATGATCAAGGAGACTGTAAATCACCATTGGGAAGCACTATTACATATATGGAAGATATTACACACAACCAGTACTAACTCTCTCTAATATAAAGATTCTTAATCTCTTTTTTAGATCAGAGACTCTTTAGGTGGTCATATTAAGAATTAGACTCTTTCTTAGAATAATGTTTCTAGCTGTATAAAAAATGTAAAAAAATATAATCAGCTACAGTTATCAAAATATTTAAATAAATTTATGAGAGTTATATATTTATTAGTGAATTAAATCACAAGATCTAGTGGCAGATTTAATAAATACTATAATTTGAAGTAAGGATGAATATGTGTTCCATTTCATCCTAAGAACCCATTCTGGAGATATGTATAGTAACTTTAATGTGATAGAAAAATATATGTGATTGTATTGGTGACAAATTCATAGATATTGATATTTTAGCATGATCTTTTACAAAGATCCTGACTTGAGAGTAATATTACGTTTTAATCAGAGATTAATGAATATAAACTTCTTCTCTAAGGTTTTGACTTCAATCTAAGGAGTTCTTTCGAAGCAAAGTCTTCAGGGCACTTACTGAATTTTAGCTGTGAGCTAAAGTCAAGACTATCCCAATGGGCTTAAGTTTCACTCTTAAGTAGGTGGCGAACCCTGATTTAACACATAAAACAAAATCTCACAAAAAGCATAAGATCCTATTCATCCATTACAAAATACACACAAAATTCCTTCCTCCACTCTGCCCCCGGACTCCCACTTAAAGAAGAGTGGATAAAAACATAGCAAGTCTTTAAATCTTACCTCAAAGGAGAGAACAAAGAGCTCTCAGATATACCGAAAGGGGATTTCAAGTGAATTTACACATTATGTATATCAGAGATACACAGAACTGACTCATTAGGAATCAGCAAGTAATAAGATACCACATGTTCATGAGTAGGAAGAATTAACCATAGTTAATATGTCTATACTATCCAATTCAATTATAGATTCATGCAATTCATGTCAAATATGAATGGCAATTTCAGAGAACTAGAATAAATAATCCTAAAATTTATATGGAACCACAAAAGACCCCAAATAGTCAAAGCATCTCGGAGAAAGAAGAATTGAGTTGGAGGATCACGCCACCTAGTATCAAACTATACTGCAAGCCTATAGTAATCAAAAGAGCATGGTGCTGGCATTAAAAACAAACACATAGATCAAGGGAAAAGAATAGTGAACCCAGAAATAAATCCACTCTTATATGATCAATTAACCTATGATAAAGGAGACAAGAATATACAATGGGGTAAAAACAGTCTTTTTAATAAGTGGTCCTGTGGAATCTGGATAGATACATACAACAGAATGGAACTATATCACTTTCTTATACTGTATACATGAATACACTCAAAATGGATTAAACTTAAACCTAAGGCCCACAATCATAAAACTCTTAGAAGAAATCATAGGCAGTAAATTGCTTGACATCACTCTTAGTAATATTTTTTTTGAATATGTTTCCTCAGGCAAGTGAAAAAAAAAACAATTGACAAATGGGATTATATCAGAGTAGAGTTTTTTTCTCAGTGAAGGAAACCAACAATGAAAAGAAAAGATAACCTACTAAATGCAAGAAGATATTCATAAATGATATATCTAATAAGGGGTTAATATCTAAAGTATATAAGGAACTCATGCAACTTAAGAGCAAAAACAAACAAACAAATAATGAGATAAATAAATTTGAATAGACATTTCTTCAAAGAGAACATAGAGATGGACAATAGACATAAGATACTTAACATTACTAATCACCAGGGAAATGCAAATTAAACTACAATGAACCACCTTACACCATCAGAATGTCTGTCTATTATCGATAAATGAACAAACAAGTCTTGTAAGGATGGGGAGAAAAGGGAAACCTTGTGCACTATTGGTGGTGATATAGAGAAGAAGCATGAGAATTAAATATTAAATCAAGTTGTATTCAGAACCTGCTTCATGCTGCCTGACACAGGAAACTGGCTGTTTCAGCAAAGGCCAGAAAACGAGGAATCTACAGAAAAATTCCTGTTGAGGTTACCAACTACTTCTCCTTGAAATTCCTTGAAAACTTGGGGCCTCTCTCAATCTCTGTCTTTGAGAGGAGATCACAAAGTTCCTTCTCTAATAAACTTCCCTTTCGTCTCTACTTCTGGCGTGCACTTGAATTCTTTCCTGCAGGTAGTCAAGGATTTCTTCTTGGTGCAGAACTTGGGTCTCCACTTGGGAAATTTGCCCTGTCCTGAATCAATGGAATTGTAAGTTGGTGCAGCCACTATGGAAAACAATATGAGATGTCCTCAAAAGTATTAAAAATAGAACTAGTAATTCCACTTCTGGGTATTTATCCAGAGAAATCCAAAAACGAATTCAAAAATACACATGTATACCCATGTTCATTGCAGTGCTATTTGCAATAGCCAAGACATGGAAACAGTCTAAGTGTTTATCAATAGGTGAATGGATAAAGAAGTTGTACATATATACAATGCAATATTATTCAGCCATAAAACGTAAGGAAATCTTGTCATTTGCAACAACATGGATGGACCCAGAGGTTATTATGTTAAATAAAATAAATCAAACAGAGAAAGACAAATACCATAGGATTTCACTTATATATGAATAAATAAATAAATAATAAATAATAAATACATAAATAATAAATACATAAATACATAAATAGAAACAAATTCGTAGATACAGAGAACAAACTAATAGTTGCCAGATGGGATGGGGTTTGGGAGAAAGGGTAAAAAAGAGAAAAGGATTAATATGTACAAATTGCCACAGTTATAAAGCAGTCATGGGAATGTAAAGTATAGCAAAAGGAATATAGTCAATAATTTTATAATAACTATGTATGATGTCAGATGGGTACTAGACATATTGGGTTGATCACTTCATAACTTATACAAATTTCTAATCACTATGTTGTATACCTGAAAATAATATAATATTGTATGTCAATGGTAATTGAAAAGAAAAAAGATTAAATTTTAAAAAATTATTGCCAAATTCATGTTTACCTCATTTTCATTCTATACAATCTTCTAGAGTTTTATGAATTTGTGTTTTGCATTTAGATCTAAAATCCACTTTCAGTTAATTTTTGTGAAGGATACCAAGTCTGTGTCTAGATTCATACACACACACACACACACACACACCACACATATATATCAGAAAATATATATATATGTGTATATATATATGTGTGTATATATGTATGTATATACATAAATATATATACATAAATATATATATATATATATATATATATATATATATATATATATATATATATATATAGTGCATGTGGATGTCTCGTTGTCCTAGCACCATTTGATGAAAAGACTATTCTTTCTCAAATAAATTACCTTTGTTCCTTTGTCAAAGATTAGTTGACTATATTTTTGTGGGTTTATTATTTCTGGACCTTCTAATCTGTTTTATTGGTATATTTTTTATTCTTTTGCTAATACTGCTCTGTCTTGATTACTGTAGTTTTATAGCAACCTTGAAGTCGAGTAATGTCAGTCAATATTCAATATTGAGTTGGTTATCCTGGTTTTATGTCTTTCTATATTAACTTTCCAATTGGTTTATAGACATTCACAAAATAACTTGCTAGATTTTGAGTGAGACTGAATTGGATCTATAGATCAAGTTGGAAAAACTGATATATTAACAATATTTACTCTTTGTATCCACTTTCATGGAGTCTCTTTCTATTTAATTTCATTTCTTTCCTCAGAGTGGTGTATTTTTCTTCATATAGAACTTGTACATATTTTGATAGATTTATGCTAAAGTATTTCTTTTTTGTTGGTGCTAGTATAACGATGTTGTGTTTTAAATTTCAAATTCCCAGTGTTCATTTCTGGAACACAAGAAAAAGTAGATTTTTGTGTATTAGCATTGTATCCTCACTGTCTATTCACCTTGCTATATTGCTTATTTGTTCTAGGAGTATTTTTATATTGACATTTGGAATTTTACATAGATGATCATATTATTTGTCAACAGAAACAATCTTATTTCTTCCCTTCAATTTGATATGTGTGTATATGTGTGTGTGTGTGTGTGTGTGTATACATACATATATATACATCAAGTTGATATGTGTGTATATATATATGTGTATATATATAATCATATTGGAATATTGGATTAGGATTTCCCATATAATGTTTTCCTGGAGTGGAGAAAACAGACATCCTTGCCTTGCTCTTAATCTAAAAAAAAAAAAAAAAAAAAAAAATAGTACCTAGTTTCTTACCACCAAAAAAGATGTGGCCAACAGGAGGCTTCTGAAAACTCTGGTGAGAACCTTCCTAAATATCTGCCTCAAAATCAATAATGACTGTATTTAGGAGGATCTTATCTAATTTTACTATATTTAAGAAGGATTTTTCTCTGGATCATCATTGTTGCTAATAGGATGTTTATTATTCTATTTTAGAATAGATCTTAATTGATCTCACTTATAGCACAAAGAGTTAAAAACCTAAAAGTAGGAGTTAACTAAGATGTTTTTGGAACATAAGTATAAGGATTTCAACTTATGCTCATTGAAGTAAGGGAACCAACCCACTAAACTAATGCTTATCTGTTTGTGATAGTCCTACAATCATTTCAAATGGAAGTCATTCTTGTTTTCTGCAAAAAGTTTTCTTTCCAAGAAGTAATATCAAAACCTAACTGTGTACATTGGGAATGCCAATACTTTGTGTGTGACATTATTATGGGTGCAGAATAACTTATTAATTGCTTTCCTTCTTCTCAGGAGAATTTTGCCTCTGAGAATCTCCCTTGGATCTTTTGGCCCTAGGAGAATATTGTACTTATCCATCTCCTTGGAGATCAAAAATCTTCAAACAACAAGTCAAAATAGTCCCTTGTTTTGAAAGGGCATCTCAGGATATACAGTGAAAAGGGATCTTATTATTGCTCACTCAGTGTCATTAAATCTTAGAGCTATTATAGGCCTTAGAGATTATCCATCTAACTCAATCTTTTTGTAGAAGCAGAAAGATAAAGTGTCTTTCTCATTGTTATACAGTGAATTAGTGACACAGCTGGAGCAGAAACCTGGAGATAATAAAAACAGAGCTTTATTTCTTCATTTCCAATAGTTAACATTTGATTTTTTTTTAATGTTAAGTGCTGGTAACATCACACTCTGAACTAGATTAGTAAGGCACTAGACAGGTAATGCCTGCTTTCTAACTGTGTGAATTTATTTCACATTATAAGAGAGAAATCATAAAATTTATTCAGCTTTTAAGCAAGTACACAAATTCTTAACATCCTTTTCCTAAAGCATTCGCTGTGAAATAAAATTACTTAGGGGGAGTCACAAATTTATTTTCCAATAAAACTAGAGTGGCCTAAATATATGTGTCTATTACTTAGCCCAATGCAACTAAACTTGAAAGAGAAGAAACATTTCTGTTGCTTTTGTGTGTATAGTATGCAGAACAATTGGGAAAGGTCCTTCCTCTTCCTCCTCATTTCACTGATTTTCTAAGATGCATTCACAATATATCCTAAAGCTCTTCCTAGAAAGAAAAATATATAGCAGAATACCCACTTATTTGAATCACCAGCACTCCATAATTAGGCTGAAGAACTCCTTCACTGAGAACATCAAGGCCTCTGAGCTTCCTTCCTTCTGTGGCTATGAATCTTACCTCAATATATGTATTTCCTCCCAGTTCCTGTTTGAAGATTACTCTGTGTTGCATAGTAAATATCAACCCAGTGCACATAAAAGGCCAATACGAACATTGAAATTACCTTTTTAACACTTAACAAAACCTTGATGTCACCAATACTGAGATTTCCAGCAATGGAAGATATTGTCCCAGTTGAACCCATGATTGCTGAGTGCCTGTTTGTTCCATATACTATGTTATCTTTGAAGGTACAACAATTATTGACAGTTTCGACCTATTGAGATATTTTCCAATAATTCATAAAATCACATTGCATTGATGGTTTGTTTCTGCATACCTTATGATGCTCTTGGGCTAAATATAACACGATCCTGATATCAAAAATGCCATCATAATTTAAAATAAAATTACTTTATAATAGAATTATATAATTATAATTTACTAGCTTATTAACAGCTTGTTTTTAATTCAATGACTTTTTTTCTGTCACAACAGTAATAAAACAATTACCAATCATTGCTTTTCTCACCTCCTGTGATTTTCCTTTTTTTAGTTTCACATCCCTTGTTTTCCTGAAGGAAATGCTCAGCTGAAATTATTCTACCATGACTGAGCTTGTCTTTGAAAGATTAACAAACCAATCAGAACTCATGGTGGCTCTCTCTTTCCTATTTCTAGGGATCTGTGGGGTCACTGTAGTGGGAAAGGTGGGTGTGATCCTCCTAATCACTTTGAACCTAAAGCTCCAATCTCTCATGTACTTTTTTTCTTGGTAATTTGTCATTTTTAAATCTCTTTTATTCCTCAGTTACTACCCATAAACTCCTGGGAAATTTTTTAAGGTTACAAAATGTTACCTCCTGTTCTGGTGTATGACACAGCTTGTGTGTGTGTGTGTGTGTGTGTGTGTGTGTGTGTGTGTGTGTGTGTGTGTTTGAAATTGCTGAGTGCTTTATGCTGCCTGGTATGGCATATGATAGATATGTAGCTATTTGTGGTCCACTGGTCTAAAATGTCATCAAGTGTTAAAAGGTATACAATATGTTTAGTTATTAGTATCTATACCATGGCAACAGTTGAAGCTGCAGTCTTCACAATCTCCATGATCAGGCTTTTCTTCTGTTGGGACAACGTCATTCACCATTACTTTCGTGACATATTTCCTCTCCTAAAACTCTCTTGATCCAGCATCTATGAAAATGAGCTCCTGGTGATACTTATAGGTTGATTCAATCTGTTGGCAACTCTTAGAACCATCATCATCTCTTATGCCTTTATATCACTAACATTCTTCAAATGCCCTCATTTGATGGAAGCTTCAAAGCTTTTAGTACCTAGCTCTCATTTTACAGCTGTTGGGGTATATTATGGATCTGTCATATTTATGTATTTTAAGCTAACCTCCAGTAGTAGTGATGTGGACCAGCAGAGGGTGGCCTCTGTTTTCTATACCATGGTGATCCCCATGCTGAATCCCTTGGTCTACAGCTTGAGAAATAAGGATAGAGAATGTGCTGAGAAAAGTTATGGGGTGAGGTATGAGTCACTCCAGCATAATAGTCAGAACTATTAATGACCATGCTATTAGTGTTCTGTCTTTTCCTTAAAACTAACTTCCCTTTCAACTTCTTAAAAGTAACATCTCGTTATCGTTCCCTCCACCATAGTTGCCATATGTTACTCTTTTATTACTAAAGTTTGTGCAAACATGCACACATATTTTTGAGCAAACTATCATATAATATTATAATTCAGTGGGTCCTTAATTCTTCTCAGGTAACTTTTTTTGGTCCTTCTTTCTTCTCTACTAAGTAAAATTGGGGTTGAATATTTCTTTTTCTTTTAGGTGGGTTACAATGGCATCCATCTCTTTCCAACTCACAGAACAATCTATTTAACATTCAGGATAAATAGTATCAAACTAAGCTGTGACAAAAAATAATAACCTTAATCCTTTGTCAAAGGTGAGTTAAAAAATTTATACTTGGCTCATTTCATGGTTCCTTCATAAGTCTTCCTACTTTTTAGTTATGCCATACATCCTTCTCCTGAAAAGTATAATTCCCAAGTTATGAACCCTCATGAAAATAAATACATGATTAATGGCAAGGTATCTAGTATGTGGTAGGCCAGTGAAGCCTTCTAGAAGGAAGATTCATCCTAGCAGAACCACAGACAATTGACAATTACTCCTTTTCAGAAATTCAATTTTATAAATGATAAGTTTCCCTTAGAAAACCCAGGATACTAAGGCCATGGACATGTTCCTAACCCTAACTTGTTCTCTTCTACACCCTGTATCCTCCTGTTCCATTTCCAGACTGCATTTTCCAAGGAATTCTTTCTTCCCATAAGCACACCAGCTAGAGCTATGATGGATCCTGAGTTCTTTTTCCCCAACTCTGACTTGGACATTAGTTATCTTCTACTCATTATCTGACATTCTCTGTACCTAAAAAAGACAGTGACAGTTTATATCACAAGTGACTCTTAGTTACTCTTTTATTGTTATTTCAAAGTTACCATTTTTCTTACCTAAAGAGTAAAATAAATTTCAGTTTGGAATTTGAAATTTCTTTCTTTCTATTAGATCCTTTTTAATATAGGTCAGGGCTGTCTGGTATCATTAACTGTGCTTACCTGGAAAAACCATTCTACTCTCCAGACAAGTGCATGCACAGATAAATGACTATCACAAGTTGCCAGATTGCCTTTGTGAATCACTTCTCATGTCTATATTATGAAGAAAGAAAAAACAAACAAACAAACTAAAACTAAATCAGGTATAAGTCAAGTGACGAATACTTGTGATGTGCATTGTATTCAAATTTTGCATTGAAGTGGTCAAACAGGGTTGAATCATCTACAGTTCCATACATTTTTGTTCCCTCTTAGGAATTCCAGGTCCCATGGATCTGATAATGCTTTTTGTTGTAGACCAAACAGATATGTTAAGGTTAGATTTAAGGACAATATTAGCTATCCTAGACAAATAATCTGTACAAAAGGGGCATATTTATGCTAATATCTGAAATATGTGTAGGTAAAAACAAAAGAGGGGCATTAACTAAATTAAACAACTCAAAGTTATAACTCTATTTTAAAAGAAACATTTAAAAAAGTATTTACTGTATAACTATAGGGCACTTGGCTTCTCTCATGATAAAGCACATAATACAAATGGAATGAAAACTGGAATTAAAGAAAAAACCTATAATATATTTTAAAGCTTATGTTAGTAAGAAAATATTTATATTGGCAAATGACTACAAATTTCTGTGCATTACTTGATTCGCAAAATAACCATAAATATCACACACACACACACACACCACACACACACACACACACACACAAACCTTTCTATATTCTTAAAGAAATTAGATTATTTTTTTAAATGACAAAATATTTTTCTGTGTAAGGAAGAATAAATTTTAAAAATTCAAACCTTGGAAAAACTACATACTTTTAAAGCCCAGATTTCCCTTACAAACACCAGACAGGAAACTCAAGGAAATAAGCCTCCTGTTTAAAGATTGATGTCTTCCAGGAATGATTAACCAAATCGTGATCCTATTGAAAATTCTCATCCACTTAAGGTGTACATTTCCAGCTGTTCCTTTTCCAGCCTCCAGGGCCATATGTTTTCTTGTGGAGAGACTTGTAGGGTAACATCTCTGTCTATTTATCCCACCCAACTCAGTACTTTCTATACAAATATAAACAACTGTGTATTCAAAAACTGAGTTTGGTAGAAGGAACCAACCAAGCTCAGCACTTTCCTCCCCATTTCTTTATCTCTTATTTTTAACAGCTTTATTGAGGTACAATTATTACACAATAAATGTACTTATTTAAAGTGCACAATTTAATTAGTGTGGACATATACCTACAAGTATTACCAGGAGTACCACAATAAATATAATGACTACATTTATTCTCCTAAACGTTTCCCCACACCCCTTTGTAAACCCTTCCTCCCACATTGCCATGATTTCTGTCACTATAGATTAACTTTCATTTTCAAGAATTTTATATAAAGTAAGTCATAGAGTAAGTGTGTTTTTATATGGGTCTATTTTTTGTGTGTGTAATTACTTTGAGTTTCTTCCATATTATTGTATGTATCAATACACCATTCCTTTTTATTTTTCAAGTAGTATTCTATTGTATGACTATATCATAGTATGTTTATCTGTTTACATAATACTGAAAATTGAGCTGTTCCCAGTTTGGGGCTATCAAGAATAAAGATACTATGAGCATTTGTGTGTGAGCAAATTATTTAATTTCACTTGGGTAAATACATGAGAGTGAAATGTCTGGATCATAATGTAAGTGTACATTTAAATTTTAGAATCTGAAAAACTGTTCTCTAAAGTGGCTATACCATTTTGCATTTTCCCCATCAGTTTGTGATAAAGTCAGTTCCTCCATTGCTTTACCAGCGCTTGACGTCTTCACTCTTCTTAAATTTTAACCCTTTAAAAAAGTGTGTAATGATGTTTTATTGTGATTTAGCTTGTATTTCCCTAATGGTTAATTATGTTGAGCACCTTTTCTTGTGTGTAACAGCTATCTGTATGTCTTCTTTAATGAGTATTTGTTTAATATTTTGCTCTTTTTTCTTTTAGTTTTCTCTTACTAGTGAGTTTTACAAGAACTGTATATATTCTGGAAATATCACATCAGACAACTGATTTATAAATATGTTCTCTCAGATTGTGGTTCACTTTCATTTTTTTTTTTTTTAGAAACAAAAGTTTTTGTTTATTTTAACGAAGTCCAGTTTATCCAATGTATGTCCTTTTCTTTCCAGTTTATTGAGATGTAATTGACATATAATTTTGTGTAGTTAGAGTGTACAATGTGATGATTTGATACACATATATATTGCAAAATATTTGCCACAATAAGGATGTTAACACATACCTTACTTCACATATTTAACATAACGTTGCTGCTATGGTGAGAACATTAAAACTCTGCCCTCATAGCAACTTTCAATTAACAGTACAGTATTAACGATAGCCACCATGCTGTACATTATTAGATCCTTGGAACTTATCTTACAATTAAAAGTTTGTACTCTTTACCCAACATCTCTATTCCCCACCCTTCAGCATCTGACAACCACCTTTCTTTTATGGGTCATTCCTTCAGTGTTATATGTAAAACTCCTTTACTTAAACCAATGTCATGATTAAAAAAATATATATATATGTGTATATATATATATATATATTATATATATATATATATATATATTTACTTAAACCAATGTCATGATTTTATACACACACACACACACACACACACACACACACACACACACATATATATATAAGTTTCTTTCTAGAAGTTGAACAGGTTAAGGCTTACATTTAGGTCTATGACCCATTATGTATATGGTGTGAAGTATGTATCAAAGTTTATTGTTTTCTTGTGTAATTATACCCAATCGTTTCAACACTATTTGTTGAAAAGACTATTTTTTTTAAATCAGTACATTGCCTTTGTACTATTCTAAAAAATCAGTTGTCCATATAAATGTTGGTCTGTTTCTGAACTCTCCATTCTTTTCCTTTGGTCTACTTGTTAATCTCAATGCCAATACTACACTGCCTTTATTATAATAACTTGATATTAAGTAACATTAGTCCTCTAATTTTTTTTCAATGTTTCTATGGTTTTTCTAGGTCTTTTGTATTTCCAAATTTTAAATTAGTATGTCAACTTTTACACGCACACACAAGTCTGCTAATACTTTTTTTGTGATTATATTGAATATAAAGCTCAATTTGGGAAGTATTGTCATCTTAACAATACTGAGATTTCTCATCCAGTGACATAGTATACCATATCATGCATTTAGTTCTCTCAGCAATCCTTTGTAGTGTTTTGTAGAGAGTTTTTGCACATATTTTGTCATATTTATCTCTAAGTATTTTCTACTTGTGTGATGTTATATTAAACAGTATTATTTTTCACTTAAAGTCCTGTTTTTTAATTAGTACTATAGAAATACAATGGATTTGTATATTAATATTTTACTCTGCAACTTTGCTAATTGTACGTATTAGTTATAGTAACTGTTTTGAGAATTTCATTAGATTTTTCTATGGATAGTTTTATTTCTTTTTTTCCAATGTGATGCCTTCGATTTATTTTTCTTGACTTACTGCAATGCTTGGAGTCACCAGTAAAATGTTGAATAGAAGTGGTGAGAATAGATATCATTGTCTTGTTACTGATCTTAGGGAAAAATTATTTAGTCTTTCACAATTAAGTATGCTGTTTAGCTGTAAGTTTTTCATAAGTATCCTTTATCACACTGGAAAACTTCTCTTTATTCCTGATTTGCTGACAGTTTTTTTTTTTTTAATTAGAAAATAGGGTTCGATTTCTGTTGACACTTTTTCTAAAACTATTGAAATAATATTTTTATTTTTAAAAATATAGCTAATTATATTGATTAATTATCAAGTGTAAGTCAATCTTGAATTTCTGTACTAAACTATACTTTTACATAATATATTATCTTTTTAACATATTGCTTTATTTTTGTTTTAGAATTTTGCATTTATTCGAAGGGTTATTAGTTTGTAGCTTTCTTATCATGTAATATCTTTGTCAGGTTTTTGTATCATGGTATTTTTGGCCTCATAGAATAAATTAGAAAGTATTTCCTCTTCTTCAAGTTTCCAGAAATGTTTGTATAAAGTTGGCATTTTTTTTTCTTCCTTAAATGATTGATAGAATTTACCATAAAGTAATCTGGGTTTGGGGTTTTTTTATGTGAACATTCTCTATTTAAATTTCTTTATCTATTTTTCTCTTGAGTGAACTTCGGTAGTTTGTATCTTTCAAGGTATTAAGCAATATTGTCTAAATTGTGGATTTTTTTCATTATTTATATTTATTCATATTTATAATTATTTATAATATTTCTATTATTTAGTTATTTAAATACATTTAGCATTTATTAATGTCACTTCACCCATTTCTGATATTGATAATTTGTGTCTTTTTTTTTTTCTCCTGACTGGTCTGATTGGAGGCTTATATATTTTATTATTCTCAGAGAAAAAGCCTTTAGTTTTATTGATCTTTCTCTTGATTTATGAATATATGTTTTATATATTTATGCTCTATCATTTATTATATTATTGTTTCTGCTTTTATGGCTTTACTTGCTTTTATTTTTCTAGTTTTTAAAGCTTAATTTAAGATCTTTATTAACCTATAACATGAAAATTTAAAAAAATTAGAATTTGATATTTGTTGGTAATTTTTATTTTTTGTCTGAGGGTTTAAAGTCAAAATAATGTTTTTAATGGTACCTTCCAAAGCTATTACCCTTGTTGTGATTATATTATTAATTTAAACTACTTGTAGGTCAATTTGTTTATCTTACATTACTTTTTTAGATTTAATGTTAAAGTTATTTTTGCATAGAGTGTGGGTATAGATTTCATTTATTTATTTTTTTCCCAAATGGGTCTTTTAGGTTTCTAACATTATTTATCAATAATAATGTCCACCTCTCTTCAGTTACCTTACATGTTGCTCAGTTGTATTTCTAGATGTTCTATTTTGTGTTCCTTGTTTTTATGCAGCAGTAGCTCACTTTTATTATAGAACTGTTATAGTATCTTTTAATATCAGGTAGATCTTGCAGTTTTTTTATTTTTAATAATCTTTTAGCTACATAAACTCTATTATTAAATTGTCTAGCTTTGCTATTGCTCTTCGATAGCTCACTACAGCTAACACACAAAAATCTGACAAAATACAAAAATCACAACCACCTGAGGACTTTAAAAAGTAAACAAAACAAGTACAAAAATTTAGTTAAAATAGATGATAGATCAAATATATAACTTAAGACTACAAATATTTTAGAGGAAAACCCAGAAGTTCTTTTCAATGCTAAGTTAGGCAAGAGTTTCTTAGATGGAACACACACACACACATGGATACACATAGTATAAAAGAAAACTGATAAATTGAATTTTATTAAAATCAAATACATTTTTTTCAAAGACAACATAGAGAATGTGAAAAGTAAGTCACAGACTGAGATAAAAATATTTGCAAAACATGTATCTGATAAAAGAATAAATATGTACACAGAGTTCAATAAGAACTCAAAAACAAACAAACAAACAAACAAATAAATAAAACAATTTAAAAATGGGCAAAAGATTTAACAGAACACTTCATAAATAAGATGAATGAATGACCGATGAATGTGGAAAAGTGTTTAGCATCATATTTCGGCATCAAGAAAAACAAATAAAAACCATTAAATACTAATACAAACACATTAAAATAACTAAAACAAAACAAATCAAAACAAAAATGTATGAACCAAGTGTTGACTAGAATGTAGACCAACTAGAACTCTCATTATAGCTGTTGAACATTATAAATTTAAAATCACATTACCACATGATTTCACTTATACATGTAATCTTTTAAAAAATGAACAAATGAAATTAAAAAACCAGAAATGGACAAAGATACAGGAACAAAGTGATGGTTGTCTGAGGAGAGGGAGGGGGGGGTAAAAAGTTGGGGGGGCGGGGGAGGGGGGGAAGGGCAAAAAGATTAGGGGGAATAAGAGGTACAAACTTCTAGTTATAAAATAAGTCAGTCACAGGGATGTAATATACAGCACAGGGAATATAATCAATAATATTGTAATAACTTTGTATGGTGACAGAAGTATCAGTTTACCTATGCCCTCTTCTGTTAGTACAGGTGAATGAAGCTTCTTTAACAAATATCTATTTTTTGTAGGAGAGCCAAAGAGAAAGAGATTATAAGTACATTTTTTGTTGTTGTTGCTTTCTTTCATATTTTAGGATTTTATTTTCCCTTCTTGCATTTATTTTTCCTTTTCCATACAGACTCTAAAAGCTTTTTCTCCCTTCTTTCAATCTTCTTCTCCCCCAAAAGCATTGCCTTTCTAAAATTATATCCTTGAGTCTTGTGTGCACTTTTTAGGTTTCTTTCCTATAATCAATGTTCTGATATATTAAGGCAGTGTGTTATCAGTATTTTTGCATTTAAGATAGATTTTTTGATTTGGGGCGTTCAATCCCTTTGCCGTTATCTAGTGTTATTTTCTACTTATAGATCATTTAAAATTAGTAGTGTTTTCTATTATTTAGCTGTCCTAAAGATGCAGGTATTATACGATTTTACTTATTCTTCCAGTGGATTGATAAAGCTTTTAGGAGGGTGCATTGAGAGATTTTGATTTAGTAGTTGCCATTACCTCATGTACCCAAAAGTTTTGGACAAATATTTTATGATAAAAAGTGTAGCCAAATAGCCAAATAATATATGGTGAAAATTTCAACATGATTAGACATTAGGGGATTACATACAATGAGATATTATGGCAAGTTCACTAAAAAGACTAAAGTTAAAAGGACACATACCAAGAATCTGGAGTACCTAGAACTCTCTTACTAATGGCAGAATAGCATAGCCAACTACTCAGAAGACAGTTTGACCTTATTTTTTTAAGCTGAATATTAACCTAATTTAAGACTTCATAGGCATATACTTAGGAGTGAAGATACATCCAAAAGAAATGAGAACCTATATCAACCAAAAAACAAGTAAGAGCACATTCATAGAAGCTTTAATCATAATAATTCCACATTGAATACATTCCCAAAGGTCCATCAAATAGGAGAATGGATACATAAAATGTATTATATTCATATAAACATGTCACAACATGTATAAGTCTTATAGATATACTTTTGAATAATATAAGCTAGACATAGAAGTGTATATACCATAATATTACATTTATATGAAGTTCAAAATAAAAACAAACTATGCAATTGTACCAGTGCTACCTCTGTGAGGTGGATATTGATGAGGAAGGAGCAGCATGACAAAGCCTTCTGGGAAGATGCTAATGTTCTCTCTCTCTATATATATATCTTTATCTGGATACTCACTTACAAATATAAACATAATTAAAAATTAAAGAGCTATATTCTTAGCATGTTTTATACATATGTAAAAATTCTTTGAGATGCAATGAAGGATGTCTTGAAAAATGCTTGAAGTAGATTAGAGTCCTTTAATCTCCCAGCACTCAATAAAGACACATAAACATAATTTTAAAATCATCATCATGTTATTTTCATTCATTTCCATACTATATGATTATTACACCTGATAAATGAAAAGCAAGAATATCAGTTAATGCACTAGGGATCTTTTTATCTTAGTGAATTGTGTGTGTTTTGTGATTTGCTATGCATACCTTTTAAATTCTTTATACCTTGAATATAGTCCCCATCACTAAATATTATTTTACAAAATTATTTTAATGACTCTTATTTATTCTATTGTATATTTGTATCACATTTTATTTAAAATTATATCTTTGAGGAACATATAATTCAATTTTTTGGCAATTGTCAATAACACTACAATAAATATTACTGTAGCTCTCCAATATCATTTTTACTAAAGTATACATGCATAAAATTGAATAACTTTGTAAGAGCTAATATAGAATTCACAACACAATACATTTAATATATATTATCAAACTGTTTTACAAAAATAAATACAGATGTGTAAGTAAACATATTACTATTGTTTTATTTGAATTTTTTTATAATTTTCTAATAAAATTGAACAAGTTTAATTTACATATATACACTATTTTTATATTTTTATTAAATGATTTTGGCTACTTTCTATGAGCATTAATCTCTTTGTACTAACTTATGAGGAATTTTACATATTTTTATTTTAGCGAGCTAAAATATTTTTGCTTTTCTTCACTGATTCTGACATTCCCCTCAGGAGAAAGCAGAATCATCCTAATAAATTTACTAATGAATGTTTTTAAGCATAAGAAGGTCTTGTGCCACTTTTTGTAAGACTTAGAATTTCTCAATTAAATTTTAATTTTGAAGCTTCTGTCCTTCTTGAGTCTACTTTTATTTAACATAGCCTTACAATTATTTTTTCTGAATTGATTGGACTCTCTTTTTTCTAAATTTTATGAGTACATGAAGGGGAATGAACATCTTTCCCTCATTCTTGATTTTTCCTTTCATGTGGAGGAACATTTATTATTCTAACACTCCAGCGCTGCCCTATACCTTAGTCACTTTCTTGGGAAGGTGGAATGATGTCTCTTATTAGTGAGTTTAAAGGAGAGACTTTCGCCTTCTTTTTTATTTAGTTTTTGGGAGTTAGATATTTTCATAAAGAATACATTCTCAGTTGTCCTTTCCCATGTACTCCTGCCTCTATAGGTAGACACCTGCAAGAATCTAGCATTTCATGTAATTAGAGTGGCAGGTTTGCTCAATTCTAGAGCTTGGTATTAAGAAGTTCACTTGTCCCAAAATATACCTTTATAAACAATAAAGATGTAATAAAGATATTTTGGTCTTCACTTGAAAAAATCACTTATTTACTTTCTCTATTAGTGCAGAATAAGAGCTTGTATTTCACTGCCTCACCCAACTAACACCTTGTTGTATTGGACCAGGGTTATGAAGAGGTTACCAGCAGTAGATTTAGTAACAAAAATGCACCTAAGAATTCTGGCTTTAAATGAGAAAAAAAGATTTTGACCTCAGTGGCATGAAGTGACATTTATTTTGCAACATTTTTATAGTTTTAGCCTATGCATAACTTTAACTAATGAAATCCCAAGGCATCTATGAGTCTAAACCTCTTAGAATATGGAATTTTAACTTTCACAGATGCAATACACAGGTGAGTGAAAAATTTTAGTTGGGTAAACATTTATTTCTCCAGAAGCAATATTGCTTGTTCTGGGCCTTAAGAAAAGGTGAATACTTCAGTAGAGGCTAAGTTCCTTGAAAAAATTGAGCTAAGTGAACCTCCACAATGCAATGCATCCTATGGCTCTCAGCAAATATAGTTTGGGTAAGTAGAGCCATCTTTGGAAACTGCATGAGCAAATATTCCTGCAGCTTAAATTTGGACATATAGAGAAAAATTTTCCCAAGTAGGCAATGATTTGATTATAGGAAATAAAGAACCTTTCCAAATAAAGGTGTTTTAGACAATAAGAGGTGGAACAATCATTTGTTGTTTTCACTCTATTTTTCAGCCATGTCTTCAAGAAATAGTTTCAAGATTAGTATGTCAGGATGGTTAGGCTTCTCTAAATTGTCACTTGTTACGTTGCTTTAATCTGCCTTTGTGATCCAGACATAGAACCGTGGAGAGTCTAACTTTGAATTCTTTGATTTGTGCACAGGTTCAAGAGTTAGCATGCACCAAGTGGGCTCAACTTGTCTCTGGATTTGGCTTCAGAATTCCATCTTCTAATCTGGAGCTTCCCTTTAAATAGGTAGATTTCACTAATGAACCAATAAGATTGAGTTGGGGAGGGATTACCATAAAAATATTGTATCTAATTTTATTGAGAAAGAGAACAAATTAATTAAATTATTTCAAAACCTATAGAAAGTAGCTTAACTATTTGAACTTGAAATCTTCTGTTTATAGAAATTTAGTTTGCTTTGGAAATCAAGTGATTTATAAGGATTGTTTCAGTTTTATAATTTTAATAGGAGCAGTAGAAAAAAAAAACAAAGTAAAACAAGTTAATTAAACTGGAATAAAAGAGAGAGAGAGAGAGAGAGAGAGAGAGAAGAGAGAGAGAGAGAGAGAGAGAAAGAAGACAGGTTAGAAATCTATGTGATAACAAATGTTAATTTGAACACCAGGATCCCAGATCCAGGAAACTATTTCAATATTAAAGCCACTGACAAAGAGTAAATAAATACTACATGCTATTTATGTATAAAGACTGGAAAACCTTAAGGAATGGGAAAGCTTGAGAAGATAGAAACATTATATTGACCCTGGAGAAACATGAAAGAAATATATATAACAAGGCATGAGAAGAAAAGATATATTAAAGAGCAGATGGGCCAGGTCATGATAAAAGTCCAGGACCTGGTTAAATAAACTGGTGGGAAGATGTATTGTTGGTGGGATTATCAGAAGGAGGGAGCTAAAGATAGATTAGATTTGTTAGAATAGTGGGATTTTGGCAGACCAAGACCTACTGAATTCATATTTCTCAATTAAAATAATTTCCCAATATAAAATATAAAGAATATTGTTACAAGACAAACAAACAAGCAAAAAATAAGTAAAGGGAGAAAAACAACTAATTTCAACAAACACTGCTAATTTAACATATAACATTGAGTGAAGAGAAGCAACTTGAGATGGAAGTTAAAATTCTAGAAGTTCAAGAGAAGATTTCTTGGAGGAAAAGAAAAAAACAGTTGAATGATGCAAAACAGTAAAGGTATAGTTCATTACATCCCCCCCAAACAACAACAAACAAACAAACAAAAGCAGAAGAAATGTTACATGAGATTTGGGATGTCTACAGAGTACATGATACTTATACCATAAGATCATATGCTTAGAAACATCAACTACAGCCTCAATTCAGTAATTTACTGACAGCAATCTCCAGCCAAAACAAATGTAGAGGCTATACCTTTCCTGATTGCAAATTTCATAAACTTCTTTACAACAGGCAGTAGAAATCTCAACTATGACACAGCCCTGAAAATGCCTGTTCAGAGATCCCTTAATGCAGAACCATGTTATCAAAAAAAGAAGTCAACAAGGGAATAGAAATGAAAAGATTTTGAATATGCTGAATAGAAAAAAAGGTAAGACCTACTTTTTTGAGTAAGAAAGACCTACTGACTAGAATTGCTATTCTTGTTCTACAATTGTTTTATTATTATTATTATTTCTTCCCCGTCTCCCCCACCTTGTATATATGTGTCATTTCCCTCAAGGATTAATGGAGATCTGGGATGGAGTCACATATCTCTTAACATTCCTATCAATGGGCAATTCAGTGCTTTCTACAAAGCAGGTATTTGATAAACAAACATGGGATATTAAGAAGAGAAGATTAATGTTGGAGAAAATATATATTTTCATTTCTCTTCTATCACAGTAAGTTAGAAAAAAAAATAGAATTACCTAAACCTCAGGGTTTTTTTTCAAAAAATAAGAACACTAATACTTGCTTTACCAAATGCCTTTTCATTTTATTCAGAAAATTGAAACAATTATAAATGAACATATAGTCTGTAAATCCAGATTATATCTATTACAACATAATAACAAGGAAAAATGAAGAACATATTTTTATTGAAATCATTCATTTCTTTAGTCTGTAAATTTCCAAAAGCAACACTCATTTCTTCACTGAAACCTTCCTCAATGCTTTCTTTAAAACCTTGTTTCTCAGACTTTATATTAAAGGATTCAGCATGGGAATCACTGTAGTGTTAAGCCCTGAGGACACCTTCTCCTGTTCCAGGGAGTTACTGGAAGGAGGCTTGAAATAAGATTTATATAGCCATGAGATGAGAGCTGCCAGTTTCAAAAGCTTTGGACCAGCCTTCTGAGGATTGGATGCGAAGGATGCTATAGAAGATGAAGTCATTAAAAATGAAGACAATAAGGGTGGGCATCAAGGTGTTAAATCCCACAATGATAAAAATCAGAAGCTGGGGAGGGGTGCGAAGGGACTGGGAGAAAGGGGTGATAGATGGTCATGGGAATGGGAAGCACCACATAGGGAATGCAGTTAGCATTAATGTAATGGCTAAGTAGAGAGCCAGAGAAGAGAAAAAGCAATTAGTAGGATTGTTTTATAAACTACATAAATTTTTAATCAATGTACTGTATACTTGAAACAAACAAACAAACAAACAAACAAACAAACAAAAAAGCAGAAGCTCATTGAGGTGAGTATTGGAACAGGAGAAATCGAGGAGGGGAATGACATCACAGAAGTAATGGCTGATGATGTGGGATTTGCAGGACAGTTTCATCACAGCACTTGTATGGACAAGGCAGAAAGAAAGCCCAAGATAAAGGCAACTAGCGTTAGCACTGAGTAGACTGAGAGGACATGATCATATTTTATAGCAGCAGGTTGCAGATGGCAGTGTAGTGATTGTATGCCATCATAGTCAGGAGGTAACCCCAAACCACTACAAAGACTATGAAGAAAAAAAATTGTGCCACACATTCAGTATAAAGAACTACATTCTTCTTCCCTATTAAAATCACCAGGATTTGGGGGGCAATTACAGAAGAGTAGCAGATACTGATGAAGGAAAAGCTGCTGAGTACACAGTACATGAGGGTGTGAAGCAGAGGGCTAACTGCAATCAGGAGGATCAAGCCCAAGTTATCCATTACTGTCACCACATAGATTTCCAGGAAGAGAAGTGAGAGAGGCAGCTGGAGCTCTGGCTGCTGTGTTAAACCCACTAAGACAAACATAGTTGCTATGAAATGATTTCCTGTGACCATTTTTTCTTTAGAGATTTCTGTGGAACTAGAAAATAAGAATTATATTAAAATGGATCTTCATTCTCTTTTCAAACAAAACCAGATCCGCATGAGGGAGGCGAAGAGGAACAGAGAGACAGAATCATAGCTCTCATCTCCGATTTCATCTCCATAAAGAAACTTTGTCTTACAAGTTGGTCCCAGAATTTCTATCACAAAAAGCGTTCCACCACCTGAATTTGGCAGTGAAACCAAAGCCCCCTTTATGATGAAGATTTCTATCAACCAAGAGCCATTCACTAGTAGTTAAACAGAAGAAAAAAATTATTACTTTATTCGCTTTGTTTATTCCATAAAGAGTCTAATTATTCTTTTAATTTCCTCAGTTTTCTTACGCTCAAAGCCTGTAGGCATCTCCCACAGCATCTTCCAAAAAAGAAGAGAATGATACCTGGGGTGCTGACGATGGCTTCTTATTTCCAGTTGGAATGGCGGTGGACATGGGGTTGGGTGTAAGGCATACATCATCATTCTACCAATAAAAATGTCTCTAGTAGTAAACAGCACTGCAAGATGCAAAATTACTCATACTGATAGAAGGAAGAGGCATGGGAACTGCACTAATTGGCTAAATAGTAAACCAGATTGTATTCAGAGCCCACGTTGTGCTGATCAGCCCTTTGACCAGACCTTGAGGAACCTACAGAACAAAGAAAGATTCCTACAGAGATTACTAACAACTGTTTACCCACACTATATGACTATGAAAGGAAAACAGGAAAATAAAGTCTTTAAGCTGTACCCTGCACAAAATAAAACCAAACATTCATTCTCTACGGCCAGACCACAGGGAGCCTACAGAACAAAGGTTAATGTTACTAATATGCCTTTAACACTGCATACCCATACCTTGAAAGGAAAACACATATAAACTGAATTCCTATGGAGTTTCTCTCATTTTCTGTCTCTGAGAGGAGACCACACTCTGTCTATGGAACATCATTCCTTCTCTCTAATAAACTATCCTTTTATCCCTAGCTCTGGTATGTGCTTGAATTCTTTCCTGCACGGAGTCAAGAACCCTCCCTTTCTTGGTGTAGGACTTGAGTTCCTACTTGGGGGGATTCACCCATCTTACATTGGCATAACACCCCTGGTCCTTCACGAATCTGGGTAGGGATGAGGGAGTTTATTATTAAAATCACTAATAAAGTACAATTTCTCATAACTCAGGAGCCAGCTAGCTGTAAAGTTTACAATGAAAATCTCAGAACTCAACCATTCTCAGAGATGGCTGGCTTGAACCCTAGTGGCAAACTACTGTCTTCTTACTTATGAGACCCCCAAACCCTACTGAATAGCTCTTACTTGAAAGGAAAGGTATTTTTGAGTATGTCTAAGATGAATGTTGATATTGGTTATAAACCCTGAACTTCCCCCCACCCCAGCTTTATTAAAATATAATAGATAATTAGTTGCTTGTATTTACATTGTACAATTCGATGAGGTTTTCTTTCAATTAGAGTTGGCCGATAATAATATATTAGATTCAGTTATACAGCATGGTGATTAGATCTATATAACTCGCAAGGTGATCATCTACTAAATCTTTCCCTCTTACATATTTATTACAACATTGTTAAGTATTTTTCTTATGTTACATGTCTATCTCCATGTCTATTTTGTAACTACCCAATTGTATTGAATCCTTTTGACCTTTTTCACAACCCCCACAAATCTCCTTCCCATCTAGTAGCCCTTAAAATATTCTTTATATCTATGAGTTTATTTCCATTTTTTTTTGTTGTTGTTGATTTTTCTTTAGATTCCATATGTATGTGAAATCATGTGATATTTTCCTTTATCTGACTTACTTCATTCAGCACAATACCCTCCAGGTCCATCAAGGCAATATCTTTTTTCATCTCCTTCCTTTTAGTCTGTGTGTGTCTTTTAATCTGAAGTGAGTCTCCTGTAGGAAGCACATGTAGGGGTCTTGTTTTCTTATCCATTCAGCTTTCCTATCTTTTGGTTGGAGATCTAAATGCTTTTTCAATTTGAGGTACTTGTCAATAAATACATGGTTACCACCATTCTTTTTTCATGATTTTGATACATGGTTTTTTTTTGTTTTTTTTTGTTTTTTTTTTCTTAAAGGAGTTTCTCCAACATTTCCTGTAATACTGGCTTAGTGGTGATAAATTCCTTTAGCTTTTTTTTTTTTTTTTTTTTTTTTTTTTTTTTTTTTTTTTTTTTTTTTTTGGTCTGGGAAGCATTTTATCTCTCCTTTGACTCCAAATGATAGCTTTGCTGGATAAAGAATTCTTGGTTGTAGAGCCTGGGTCTTCATCACATTGAACATTTTGTGTCAAGCCCTTCTGCCCTGCATCATTTCTTTTGAGAAATCAGCTTCCAGTCTTATGGGTGTTCCCTTATAAGTACCTATTTGTTTTTTTTTCTTACTGCTTTTAATATTCTTATTAAACTATATTAATATAATTTAATAAGAATATAAATTTCTTTGTATTCAATATTTGGCATTTTTTTCTTACTGCTTTTAATATTCTTATTAAACTATATTAATATAATTTAATAAGAACATAAATTTCTTTGTATTCAATATTTGGCATTTTAATTATGATGTGTCTTGGAGTAGGTCTCTTTGGATCCCTGATCATTATTTCTTCAAATAGCTCTTCAATTTCTTGTTTTCCTTCAGGTACCCCTATTACCTGGATGTTTTTACATTTAATTTTGTCCTATAGGCTTTTAAAATTATTATTATAGTCTTGGCTTATTTTTTCTTGCCATTGAGATTGGGTGTCTTTGGTTTTCCCATTCTCTATATAGGTCATTTGATCCTCTTCTTTATTCACTTTGTTTATTCCATTTAATATACTTATCTTCTCAGGTAATGTGTTCTTAATTTCTGACTGGTTCCCTTTTATAATTTCCATTTCAGTTTCCATTTTTATGTTTTTTATCTCTTTGTTAAAGATCACTGAATTGATCTACATTGCCCATAAGTTCATTGAGCATCTTTATAACTAGTGTTTTGAACTCTGCATCTGTTAGATTGCTTGATTGCATTATTCCTAGATCTCTTTTCTGTTCTCTCATATGGTTTCTGCTTCTTTGTCTTCCCATTTTGGCTACCTTTCTGTGTGTGATTTTTTTTTTTTCTATGTGCTAAGCAAAGCTCCTAAGTCTCCCAATCTTATTAGCATGGCTTTGTGTAATAGGTGTCCAGTGGCACAGTCCTGAGAGGGGTTCAGTTGCAGGCCAAGTTTAGGCCCAGCCCGTGCCACCTCCGGGGCCACCTGTTAAGTAATCTACAGATGCTAGACTTACAGTTACTTTGAGAGGCCACCCCAGAAACCAATGCCAGCTGTCATCAGTGTGGGGTTTGGAACTGGCTCAGTAAGGAGAACCGAACTCACTGAGGATACAACTAGAGGTGGCTTGGGTGGGGTTGCAAGTTGGGGAAGTGGAGTTTTAAGAAATCTTTTGGGCAGAGCAACCTCTATTATCCAGTTTGATGATATCTCAGCTATGGCAGCACTACGTCTGCACACTGGGAGAGGGGAGGGTTCAACAGAACAACAATGGATACTGCCAGCACTTCTGCCTAGGAGAAAGCCTCACCTCCGGCTCTGGCTCCAACAATTCAATGTCACCTCATAAGTCTCTGGTGCCCCCTGAGCAGCCAACCAGGTATTGGCGCTCAAAGCCAGCAAGTCCGTTAGCATGAAAGTCCACTCATGGACATGGCCTCTTTAAGAGGCATCTGCAGCTGCCATAGCCTCTGTCTTACTCAGCCACTTAGGACTGGGGAGCCTCTCATTTTCGTCCCCTCCTACCTTCTCTTGTTGCAGGCTTATGTCTTATTTCTTTCCCTAGTTGCAGTGTTTCTGTTCATCTAGACCCCAGGCGACTGCTTGCTATTTGCTCTGTGTTTCCATTACAACTTTGATGTGATAGCAAGAGGGATGAACAAAGCCTCTATCATCTACACCTATTTTTTTGTTTGTTTGTTTGTAAACCCTGAACTTTCAGAAGCTAGTGTCCTTGGTGGTTTGGCTTCTGGATCTGAAGAAATAAAAGAGTACAGTGTTCTATATTTTTTGCCAGAAGAAATGGCAAAACCCAATTAGTCCATCCTCTTGCAAGATGAACTGGTTTCCAATGCATGTGTATTTTGGTAGTATTCTAGTTATCCTTTTCTCCCATTTATGAACATTCAATGGTTCCTCACTGACTTCATGAAAAAAATCCAAATTTTTAACCTAATATTTAAGGCTTAAAATAATGACACCTCAATTTAAATTTAAAACTTCTATTTCCAACACATTCATCCAAGCATGTGGCCCTCCATCACATAAGATAATTTACATATCATTCCAATATGCTAGAAGGTTTTCATGCCTATATACCGTTTAAATATTTCTTCTGCCTCTCTTGATTGTATGTCATTATTCATCCTTCTTAGTTCAACTTCCACACCACCTCATTTTGAAATTACGCCCCCATAATGTTATATATACCTTCATTTTAATCTGAAATGTATATATGATGTATATACTGTTTTCCTCTAAAACTCCATGCACTAAGGTTTAAGCTCTTAAAGGACAGAGACAGTATATACTCATCTTTGTGCCTCTAAAGCCTAATCATAGTGAGCACTTCATAGATATTTGTTGTAGAAATGTTTGATACTCATGGTTATTCCTCAAAGATAATGAAGTTATTGGATGTAGTGGGGAAATTACCTGTCACATCCTTGTTTTTCATGTCATTTGGCATCATTAATGAAATGAAAGATTTTTCTCTTTATTTAGATGACGGAGTTTTAAATAGTTACATATCAAAAATAAGCATGTGGCTACACATAAATGAATAAATATAACTTGTGTAATATTTTAATTTTAATATAGATTTTTTTTCCTTTGTTGCTGGTCCTCCCAATCATAGAGCCTTTAACTTCTTTCTGGTAAACTTCTATGGGCTCATATAATTTTACACACACACATACACACACAGTTTTGTTATTTGCTTAGAATCTAAGATGGCCTTATTATTACATACAACTAACTTATTTTTTCATCTTTTGTTGTCATTCAAAAAATATCCTTTAGAATATTTCTCCAAGCCAAATGTGAAGCTCTAATTCATTGTTTTTAAAAGTGACATGATAGTGATGTAGATATACCTCCGTATATTTACATCTTTTTAGTGATAAGCATTAACCATTTTTTTCTAGAATAAAAAATATACTATTAAATATAATTTCATTTAAAACACACAAACGTACACAAATTAGTATTTTATTTCTATGAAACAATTTCCAAGGACAGTTTGTAATTTTTTCTTTGTACAGATGGTGCAAACTTGATTTCCATAAAAACTGTAATATATACAATTCAGTAGCAATACATGAGTACCCTTTTTTCTGCTTCTCCACTGTATTCTCTGTTTTTACCAGTGTGTTGGGTATTACATAATAGGTTATTGTTATGTAATTTGCCTTTTTTGTCTTCTAATAAATGTTGGCACATTTTCATGTTTTTGATCAATTTTGGTTTGTTCTTAAATTGCTTATTGTGTTATTTATTTCTTTCTTTTTAATTTGTCAATACTTTTTATCATTAAAAAATTAACTTTCTGTCTGTCCTCTGCACTGTGATTTTTTTCAACTATATTATTTATGCTTTGATTTTATTTATAGTATCTTTGCTATAAAAATTGTAAAGTATTTAAATACTTTAAATACTGACTTGGCTTTTTAGTATTGGTTAAAAAGTTTTCTAGAAATAAAAATTTAGAGAAATCTTGATGAGAAAATGAAGTTCCAAGGGTAGCTTGAGAAAATGCAGATGTGGAAGAAATTTACATGAGGTATAGGACGGTTAGAGCCTGATTATATGCACAAAATCATCGTGTCTCTTTTAGTCTTCTTAGTGAAAGCACCAGAGATCTAAGTCTTTTTTGTCATGGTAAAAAAATCAAATCCAAAAACTTTAATAAGTATTACCATTCTAATATGGTCCCTGGAACATAGCAGGTTCTCACTAAATGTAAATGTTTATCATAAAATATCTTTTAGGACATATTACTCTGTTGCTCTCCCTACCCAACTGGAGGATAAAAATTTCTCTGTGAAGGAAAATAGGTAGTACTGAGGAAACAAAAGCAAGCCAGTTATCTGAGAGGCAAAGAATGTGAATATTTTAATAAGAAAAGTAGGAAAAGAGCCCAGGCTTGGGGTCATAGGGTTTATTGGTGGGAAACTTCTGAGAGGAGTTTGAAAGGGGTTAAGACTGATGTTCACTAGTTATTACTGAACAGCAAGGCAGGACTGTGCTTGCTTAGACTGCAAGACAGAAAATGACTCTCTTTAGACACTTTGCTGCCACTTCTTTAAAGCTAATAAAGAAGGTTTCCACTAAAACTTTTTGCGGTACACATTTTAATTTTGTTATGGCCTTTATAATACCTACAGGAGGTAATCTACCTATATAAAATGTGACAGAGATGATAATGGTTTTTTCTTTTCTTCATTGCTTATTACTTCTAGATATTTTATGTCTTGTTTAATTCTTCAAAAACCCTTGAAATAGTAGGTATTATTTTCATTCCTATTTTATGTAAGGTAAATGTGTGATATGCCGAGAGAAGTTTTAAAAGCAAGACTTTATTGGGAGAGTGCTCCCAGGTGAGGTTCACTGGTCCCTGAGAGGAGAGGGGCCAGAGAAGTCGCACCCTGAGATGGAAGGGCGGGCGTAGTTTTTATAGGATTATGTGGAGTAGGGTATAGAATGGGGAATGTCAGTTGAGCATCTGGATTAGGGCGGTGATGCCAGGGTTTTAGGGTGGGTCTTGTTCTGATTCCAATGTCAGGCTAGGAGGTCTGGATTCCGATATCAAGCTGGGAAGCCTCCAGGTAGGCATCGGGCTGGCCCTTTCCCCCGCTGACCTAACATTTTACACATGAAGAAACTGAGGCACAGAGAATTTAAGAGTAGAGTCAGGATTTGGACCTGGAGAATCTAATGCCAGAATCCCTGTTCTTTTCCATGAGACCTTCTGTTTTTACTTAAATGATGGATTAATATCTATTTTTGACATCTCTTGCCTTCTAACTTAATATAAAACCCCGAGAGACTGAGAGACTACAAGAAACTCAGACATTATAAAATGTTATAGAATGGTTCAGATTTCAAAACATTTCAAGGGAAGGATAAACCTAGATGGTGTGCAACTATAGGAACCTGGGGTTTATGCATTGTGAGCAACCTGAGGACACTACACACCCTGAAGTGGTTTAAAACAGAGCTAATAGAGATCTAAATAAACTTTTTGATCTCAGAATTTTACCTAATGTTAACTGTGTTTTGGAGAAAATACAAATTAGATAGGTAGGTAGGTAGGTAGGTAGGTAGGTAGGTAGATAGATAGATAGATAGATAGATAGATAGATAGATAGATAGATAGATGGATGATGGGCAGATACAGATGATAGAGAGATATATAGATATTTATGTATATATAGATACACAAATCTATATCTATATCTACCTATCTCTCTCTGTCTACACACACACACCACACACACACACACACAGCATTTGAAGAGACTGGTATCTAATAGAATATTAAATGCACACAAAATTACTTAAAGAACATTTTTCATGGCATCCTTAAAGGAGCACACTGAGCACTGTACTTTCATAGATGAGAACTGCATTTCCCAGACAATGCTCATGATGTTCTGGGGAAAAAAAGAAGAAGAAGAACAACAAAAACAAATAGATGTGCTTCCATTTCCAAGTGAGTATTTTTATATGCTTTTCTTAGAATAGTGAACATTTTTGCATTAAAAATTTTAAATAGTCCAGCTAGAAAAAATGTTTTCAACCTTGTGAACTCAGTACTTCTTAATCATTAATAAAAATATTAAATGAGCTTAACAAGAGAGAAAGGTCTTATATTTAGCAAACCAGTAGAAAAATCTTTGTTGTCAAAGAAGGCTTATTTCAATTGTTGACTTCACTGCAGACCTGTTTGCAACATTGGGCACGTCATTTAACGTAAGTGTCAGTGTTTTAATCTATCAAATAAAAATGATAATACCTGTTTCAAAGGTTTGTTGTGATCACCTAAAACAATGAACTTAAAGTTTCATTATCTAAAAATGCAAATAAAAATTTAATACTTTTAAAATTATGATTGAATATAGAAAAGAACACAATATGGAGAGATGGAAGTACCTTACCTTGGTAGGAAGTAAAGACAGACATGTATTTCTTCTTTATCTTAGATCCTTCACCTTGATATGAATGGTGAAAATATTTTAAGCATTTGGGTGGTTAGGTTTTCAAACATTTGTGTTTCTAGATTTACAAATTTTGAGAGGAATTGGAGGTGTTGAGCCTTTTTTGGAGGAGTTGAAGCATAGAAGGTTTTTGTTATTTGTTTTTTGTTTGGTTTGTTTTATTTTTTACCCCAAAGGATACCTCTGCCAAGTGCTTCTGAGGCCAAAAAGAAACAAAGCAGTGCTAAGCAGGGGGTCTTAATTTACCTTCTATTTGCCTGAGAATATTGCTCCAAGAAAGAGGAAAGGTAGGAATTTCTGTTTACTATTCTGTCTAATAATTAATAATCTACCTGGGATTTTATTTGATCTTGTATCATTATTTCTTAGAGACTTCTTTGTCTATGCTTATGTATAATAAGGTAAGAAAAACTAATAAATATAAAAACCAGAAACACTTCAGGGAAGCAAAATCTTCGAACCATGTGGAAACCTCAGTGACACTCTTTGTACTAAGACTGGATAAACTTAGACTGAGAACCAGTCCTGAAGGAGGTTGTGACCTGAGCCATAAAGAAGTGACAAGGCAAGATTAATATGAGAGGACATACCAAGTGTATAGAATAATGCGGTAAATGTCCCTGAGTAAAGCCAAAACATTACACGTGGTGAGGTGGTGTAGTAGTATTGCAAATCACCAATGCTCTTCTACTAAATAAAGTACAATTGCCATAAATGAAACTGGACACTTACCCTGATCCTGCACAGAGATTGAAGTTATTAAGAAACTGTCATTTTGTTACTGTCACAGATTCTTGTTACGGCTAAGAAAGAGCAAAGTCTCTTCTACTGCCTGACGTGCATGTTTTTATGTCAATGGTTGAATTATTTGTTTAGCTAAAAGTAAAACATCAAAATTCATCTGATAGTGTAAACTCTCTACATCTTGAAGCAAATCATGACATTTTGCTTCCCAAATCTTAAAGGCAAGAAGGTGATATGATATGTAACTTTTATATGGGGCTTGTTGAGCTTAGGAATAACATTAGAAATACTTAATTCTCCTGCACACCCAGGTCCCCCAAGACCTATTGAATCTAGAATTGTTGAGGTGCTCAGTATTTAAGAACTCTTTGCAAAAATAATTATATCATCTTCTGGGCCCCCTTAATGCTATATTTCCCAAGAATAGTAAATGTCTTAAAAGGAGTTTCTTATTTTATATTATTGCGAGACCGATGAGAATTCTGAGACAATGATTTCCTAAAGCAAGTCTCTAGTCAGTTACTGGTTCTTAACTCCAATTTCACAAGTCAGTAGAAAGAAACAAAGAGGAGAAAGTAAAGAAATGTAAATTTTTCCTAACGTTAAATTTTTTAATGTAAATATTGTCTTTTCTTTTTCTTTTTTTTATTGTAGTATGCATGTGTGTGTATAACATTAAATTTACTATTTTAATCATTTTAAGTGTACAGTTCTGAATCATGAAATACATTTACATTGTTATTCAATCACCATCAATGTCTACCTCCAGAACTTTTTTATCTCAATTGAAACTCTGTCTCAATTGAAACTCTGTAATTGAAACTCTGTAATCATTAAACAATAATTGCCCATTCTCTCTTCTCCAGTCCCTGGCAACCAACCACCTTTCTACTTTCTGTCTCTATGAATTTTATAACTCTGAGTACAGCATATGAGTGAAAGCAAACAATATTTCTCTTTTTGTGGCTGGCTTATTTTACTAAGCATGGCATCTTTAATATTCTTACACATTGTAGGAAGTATCAGAATGTCCTCTTTTAAAAGGCTGAATACTTTTTATTCTATGTATATACCAGGTTTTATTTATCCATCAATGGAAATCTGATTGCTTCCACATTTTGGCTATTGTAAATAATGCTGTGATGAGCATGGGAGTGTTGACTAAAATTTTGATAACTCCGTGGTAGTCCACTATTGGAATTTTAGTGTCCCAAAAAATCCAAATCCTGAGAATTGTACAGTGTTGTATTGTAGAAAAAAGACTCATTTTCTCTTCCTGTACAAGTGCTCAGGGCCTTTAACAGGTCAGAAATCTACTGAAACAATTTTTCCATGAATTCTTTCCTGCTGGACCAGTCTTTAATTATCAGGATTTAGTGACTATTCTACCTCTACTCCTATATTGTTTTCTATGACAGCAGTTTATATCATTTAATGGCTTGAGCAGCAGCTTTAATTCATTTTTAAAATCATTCTGTCTTTCCAAGCTACTTTTTATTCCAAGATAATTGAGGAGTGTGCTCTCTTGACTTAAAACCACTGTAAAAATATGAATGTCAAAAAAATAATTTTCTTCCCATCTTTTAAGTTCTTCTGACTGGACTAATAATAAAATTAACATGAGACAGATTGACAGAAGAAAATGTTCAAAATTTATTATGGGTGTATATGAGAGTGGGGTGTCAGATGAGAATATGATACTGGATCACACATTGGGCTGTTAAAGCTTTATGTCTTTATGAAGCTAAGGAGAAGGGGGTTGTGGTTTGGGACTTCCAAGCACAGGAAAGCAATTCACATGGAGATGGAAAAGCAAATGTTTGGTCAATAAATGTTTTCTTGGCCATCTTTAACAACCGGACACAGGGAGGACTTTGAACAAATGGGCTTTGCTAAGTGTCTATCAGTTTATATTAAACTATAATCTTCTGCGATGATATCTCTCTTCCTGGAGCAGGTACTGTATTTAAATTCCTTGTAGGCAGTTAAGGGGAAGGTCAAAGGCTTTTCCTGAGTCTTTTGTTTTTTAAAATATAAGTACCTTAAATTCAATATCTCTCCCAAAATATTTTGAGGTGGCAAACTCTGCTTCCCTTCAAAGGGAATCGTAGCACTTAAGGGTGACTTCAGCTTTCCTGTGCTGGGCCTGTTAGAAATACCAGGATTTACCCAGTGACTCCCTTCTTTACTGAATTAAATTTATAAAACTTCCAAGTATATCTAGTAAAGTTTACAACAAAAAGTATATTACTACTGTTGATTCAGAGCTCGATTTGCTCAGTAACGTGTTTTAGTTCCAAACCTACTTTACTCAAAAAAAAAAAAAAAACTGACTATAATAACTACTCTGTGTACTATTATAATTAGTAATACTATTTATCAATACTTAGTGTGTATAGTAGATATAGGACTAGGCACTTTATGTATGTAATATATATATTTTTTAAATTAAAATGACTGTGTGACTCTGAGAAAGTCATTGAAGCTCTCTGAGACTCAGTTTCTCATCTAAAAAGTAATAGGTCTCAAATAATTTATTGTTCAAATATCTTAGTATTGTAAATTTTATAATAAGAAGGACCTATACCAAAGCAGAAGGGCATTCTTTGTGGCCCAGCTAGTCTTTAATAAAGAAGTCATGTTAAACATACTTTGGATTTCATGCTAATAATTGTTAATGATGAGGCAGAAGGGGCTCTGGGTTGACATTCAAGATACTCCAACTTCAGTCTTGACTCATTATTTGTGCTCAAGTCACTTTAAATTTATTAGATGTTAATTTTCTCATCTGTATAATAGCCCTATCTGTTTCACAGGGAAGTCATTAGATAATATATAATACAAAATTGATTTTGTAAATGATGATGTGCTATAAGAAGTGAGGGACTAATAAACTTCAAAACCCACCTTGAAGACAGTCCAGGAAATACAAACAATTACCGCTTTGCCATTTATATGTGTTCCTTTTTCTCACTCATGCAGATATATTCTTAGGGAAAATTATTCTGTATGTAGGTAATGGTGGAAGTGGATTTATTTGCTAAATATGACATATGGGACCTATTTCTGACAGCTTAGAAACTATATGACTAAAACAGAGAAGGTCAGATAAAGTGGAAGAGACTCTACTTTTAATCAGTGCAAGGAATCAAACAGTTCCATAAGCAGAAAAAATGAGATCATTATGGCTGATGCTTGTTAGAACCTATAAATGCATCTAGTGAGCCTCTAGGATGTAGAATATAAAACAAAGGCATCATTTTTATGTATTGACAGACCTTGATAATAACTCAGACTCAATTAATAATCCTCTTTCGGCATTTAGACAGGTATCCTAAAGGAATTACAGTAGCATTGTATGGCTTTATGAGTAATAAAGTTTTAAAATCATTTTTTGTGTGTGTGCTATAGTCAGCTCTCTAAGAACCTCAGAGAGAATATACAATTTTAAATTAATCTCATAGGCCCTTGTTTCCCTGGGGTCCTGTGGTAGGCTAAGAAATATCTCCCAATGAATATTTACATTTTAATCACTGGAACCTGAGAGTATTATCTTATAAGGTAAAACAAACAAACAAAAAACTTTGCAGATATGACTAAATTAAGAACTTGAGACATGGAGAGAATATCCTAGATCATCCAGATGGGCCCTAAATTTAATCAAATATGTGCTTATAAGAGGAAAGCAGAGGAATATTTCATACAGAAGAGGAGAAACAATGTGACCATGGAGGTAGAGATTGGAGTGATATGGCCACAAGACAAAGAATGCACTAGAAGCTGAAGAGGCAAGGAACACATCCTCCCCTAGAGCCTCCAGAAGGAACTAGGCTCTGCCAGCACCTTGATTTTCATTATTGACATTATTTTTGGATGTCTGACCTCCAGAACTGTGAGAGAATAAATTTGTGTTGTGGTAATGTATTGCAGTAGCCACGGGAAACTAATATAGGTCTCAAAAGAAAGGTTTATTATCAATGCCTTCCAAGAAGGATTTTTCCACACATTCTACACCCCTAGGTATGAGCCTTGTGCTGACCAATAAATTAGCAAATTAAGACTGGACCTGAATAAATTACATTCAAATGGAAGTTGTCTAATCACTATAGTGCAAATGATAGCTAGATTGTTTTTCATTCTAAATACTAAAATGTAGCTAATGCAGACAAGTTAACATTAATTTTTTAGACAGCTATATAATTTCCTTATATTGACTCTATTGTCATAAAAAATTCTTAATTCTCTGCAGTTAATCAGTGTCTCTCCCACTTTATTTTTGTAGAAGTATAAAATCTCATATTATTCACATAGACTTTAATCTCATTAAGTACATCTATCACTCCAGCTTCTAGAGGTATTTGTAAATGATGATTCTGTTGTCCATTAAATTAACTCTTCTGACAATACTCATTATCTGCAAATTTGATGAAAATTTCTTCAATATTCTCATTCAAGTCATTGACAGAAAACAAAACTGCTCAATCACGTACCTTGATTCTCAGCTATCTCATGCACATACTTCTAAGAGAGAGCTCCGTTCTTAAAAGTAATATAATCTGGAGGCGATGCGCTGATGCCTGGAATGGTGTTTCAGTGTAAGTGATCACCAATAAGATTGTGTTTCTGTTCTCCAAGAAGGTTAAGTCCCTGCACCAAAGAGAAATGGTAAATATAGACAAAATCACAGGGTGATCAAAAACTGGGACTCATACAGAGGGTAAAAAATAAAAGCTAAACAATTCATGGAGAAGAGAAACATTATTGTCATAATTAAATAATTATTCTAATAAAATAAAGATGAATTCAATTTTCCAAATTAGAGCCACACTCTAATAGACTTTGTGGTGGATAATCATAGACTAAATGATGGCCTAAGAGAGGCAGTGTGGGACTTGATGGTTATTGTTGCTCTTTACTGAATATATGTAAGTTGTCGATGAAACTAGGGTAACTTTGACATGTTTTATCTTAACCATCACCCTAAACCTAGTTCATTCTCTCTCTCTCTCTCTCTCTCTCTCTCTCTCTCTCTCTCTCTCTCTCACACACACACACACCCCAATCCACCTACAGTTGTTCTTTACTATAAGTACTACACCTCTCACAGCCCTATCTTGATATTCTTAATATCTCAATATAAAGGGTTGGCACTGAAAACAATCCTTTTTCTCAGTAGGTTTAAAGACACCTCTCTTCCTATCCTCCAGGAATTTTGAGTTAATTAACATCACTTTCAAATACAAGCTTAAACTCACTTTCTAGTTATCAAGTACTTTCAAAAATTAATATCTTCAAGATATTTTTTGTTTGTTTATTTGTTCTCCCTTTTCTGGCAACTTCTGTTCCTGCAATTCTTGTAAAATTTCCAAAAATTATACTGATTATCTGAAAGTCATATTATTTAATAATTGCCGAAAGTGCCTCTATAAATCTCAAGTATAAAACATATATTTTGTAAATAATAATGAATCTTATCTCTGGAAAAGAGGAAAAAATTAAACAGAGCCCATGGCATCTTTTCATTTGTTTTATTTTTTCTTGCTCCCTATGAGAATTTCCTTTGTTGAGACAACCATATTCCCCCAAACATCTTCTTCAGGACATTATTTATATTCTTGTTCAGGCTATAGATCAGGGTATTCAGTATAGGGATTACCATGGTGTAGACCACTAAAAACACTTCCTATTCCATGTTATTGCTAGAAGGGGAATTGAAATACATGAATATTAAGGACTCAAAAATAATACCCATAGCAATAAGATGGAAACTACAAATGCCAAAAGCCTTGGACCATTTCTCAGTGGAGCAAATACACAGGATACTAGAGAAGGTGAAAGCATAGAGATAAGTACAGCCAATGTAAGTGCTAAGGTATTAACTCCTTTAATAATAAACGATATTTTCTCACTGATATGGATGCTAGAGCAAGAGAGAGTCAAAAGGAGAGAATATCATGAAAGTAATGACTGATAGTATGAGACCCAGAGAAGGACAACACTGACATACAGGTAGTGTAGACCATGGTCCTGAACAAACCCAGTGCATATATTATGACCATTCTATGAAACAGACCCTATGGGGCATAATAATATGGTAAAGCAGTGGGCAATAAGCAGAATAACATGACCTGTCTTAATTGGTTCTATTTCTCATCTTTACCATGAATCAGTCATTTCCAGAGACCTATTAAAAGCTCAAAGACAAAAACTAGAAGTGTAATGTAGAGCCATGGTTCCACCCAGCACTCTTGAAGGATCCTCTTCAAATCAGAACTCTTTTATTTTGCTTCCAGATTTAATTTCCTAATTACCTCATTTTGAAAGAAAGCACAAACTTTCAAGACTTAATTAGTTTTTTTTATTAATATCATTAAAAGAAGATTGCTCATTCTTTTTATCTGGGCATATACAAATGGAACTTTCAGAATTGGTTGCAACATGGCTTCTAAACTGTCTCTGATAACATAAAAGTAGTTCATTTCAATTTTTTAATCCACCTACATTGGTCAACATAATTAATATTCTCCAAAACTAGGAACTCAGAAACATAAAACCCTTCTATAAAAAAACTGGAAGTACAAAAAATAAAATTACAGAAAAGGCTCTAATAAATTCAGACTCTCACTTCCCACTTCTGTCCTCTGGATGGGAAACTTTAGTGTAGATGTGGTTTACAGAAATGTGGTTCTAAAGGCTATTCTTAGTTTATATTTTAAACCTTTCTTGTGTAAGAAACAGCAAAGAAGTTTAGTTTCATATGTAATGCCTGAATCATCAGTAAATCATTGCTTCCTTCCCTGAGTTTTTACTGCTGTCTGTAATTAGAAGCAAAACTCACACTGGCCTCTCAAAATTGTTAGATCAGAACTGGAGAATTTCTCAAGGGAAAAACATTGCTGCTTTAGTTGCTACATTATGTATTACATAAGGAATGAAGTTTGGTAAATTTGCATTGAGTCATGTTGAATATTACAAACTGTTCTTTTGATTCAGGATATTTAAGATAGAACATTTGTATTATCTGAATGTTGATATGACTTTAAATTTCATTTTTCAAAATGAAAAAAATATATCACTGGAGTAAAAGTCTTGTACGTAGAGTGATATAGATTGTTTTTATTTTGCATGAAAAATATGCAACATGTGATCATTTATCATCATCACACAAAAAATGAAAATTTGCTATAATCTATTTTCTTCCTATATCTTCTACAATATATTATGAGTGCTCAACACACGTGTTGATTTAAGGCTTAATTATATAAGGTGTTATTATCTCCAAGAGAGACATGTTTCTGCATTTAGCAAATTAGATAATACTCTAAGAGAAAGAGAATCAGAGTTGCCAGGATACAGCTCTGAGTAACGTGATTAAAATGATCATGAGACCATCTTCACATAGATGCTTTGAACTTGTTCAATGGCCATGAGAATAAGATCATCTGTTGTTTTCATTATTTATATAAAAGCCAACACTCCATGAAAGTCAATAGGAACACAGGTGGGGCATTGGTTAAGATCACTTAGTGGGTACTACAGTTTTTTAATAGGCTCACACATAAACTGACTGAAATTTTTTTATAATTCCAAATAATATTGAAATTATTATCCACTAAAAAGAGTTGTCCAGAGGTCAGAACCAAAACAGATCTCTATCTCTTTGAGACTGTAGAGATATTCCTGCTAATATTGAGACTAAAATTACTGATCTATATCAAGGTAAAGAAACCCATTAGGTTATGCTTTAATGGAGCCCAATAGATTGAAGGAAAGCAACAAATATGCAGAAATATTTTGCATATCTGGAGATATTATGTTGTATCTTAAAAATTTTAATACTATCAATAAACTGAATGTAAGTAAAAATGCCTTTAAGACATTGACATGTTGAAATGTTTATTTATAACAGTTTATTCACTTATTGGTCCACATTAACTCTTAGTGCCTTGTTATTCTTTTTCTTAAGAAATAACTTAGACAAGCCTGCAGGAAATCAGAATGAAGGCAGCTAATTTAAAAGGGGAAGGAAGATATAAGGAGCTATTAAAAAGTTTAGGATACCAAGAAGAGCAGTTTAACAGCAAGAAAATATGCCTCCAGAAAACTACTTTAAAAAAAAGGGGGGGGGACTCACCTTCAAACTGAATAATTATCTAGGAATTCAGAAAATTTGAACACATGAAAACACAGATACATACACAAAATAGCTCATTTGCATGAACATGATTGTCCTGAATCGCCAAAAGAACATTTATTTATTTTCAACATGTTTAACTCAAAAAAGAAGGGTAGTGTAAATTGCAATATTTAAATTTCCAAAGTAATTCAGGAAATATGAATTAAATTTTCTAGTGAAAATTTTAAGTTAGGCATGAATAATAAGGTATTTATGTATGTGAGATTTCACTGAAAATAAAATATTATACCAAATGAAAGTAAAAGTGATAAACTGTTATTTACATAGGTAATAATATGCTTCTCTGTCAGGAGAAAGAAAAAACACTATTTTGTTTTCCTCTCAATTTTTCCTCCCCCATGGCTGGTGGCCTACAATGCTAGTGTATTTAAAGTTATTATGTAACCAGAATGTAACCAGAAAAGTGACAGCTTCCATCCTTGAAGAAGCATGAATTGATATCTAAGGAAAGCAGCTAGTTGTTTGCGCCATCCAGTACTTAAGAATTTAAAAATACTGCTCATGAGATTCTTCACTAAGTTACCCATAAAACATTCAGAAAAATCCAGAATTACTATATGTACACATGTATACACATGTGTGTCTGTGTCTTCGTGTGCAGGTATCTGTGTGTCTGTGTGTTTGTATCTGTGTGCTAATTAAAATAAAAAAATAAAATGCTAGGGTTTGCTTCTTTTATTTTTATAGCTCAGTTATGAACCAGCATTCTACAACAGTGACTGTGAGGTGGCTCTTGGGCAAGACCCCTGTCTGACTAAACAGCTCTGCTCTGCTCTGCTCCACTGTGCTTTGCTCTGCCTGCTCTGCTCTGCTCTGCTCCCAGGAGCTGTTATCACAATCAAGGGAAAAGGAAAGTGTGCTTCCCCAAGCCCAATGGGAGCTGATTTATAGAATTGCCTGCTTCTGGTCCCTGATTGGTCCATCTGCATGCAACTGAGGACTCCAAATCCTCACAGTTTAATTGGTCCAGAAGGCACTGCTCTGATTGGTCAGAATGGAGCCTCTCTGATTGGTCAGTATAGATGCTGATGGGGGAATATGGTTACATGCCTCCTATTGGACAAGGAATGTCTCAGTTCTATTGATTAAAATACAATTCCAGAAACTCCTTCAGAACAGCTGACTCAGAGAGAACACAATGCAAAACACAATGCAGGCAAGCAGTTCTTTGTGGGAGACAGGCATTTTAGTGCAAGGAGGCAGACAACTTAGTGCCAGCTTCTCCCTGAAGTGTGGCTTGTATGAGGCTCCTGTTTAGCAATAACTGCTAGGTTCTATAAATTTGAGCCTAGTTGGCCATCAGTAGCCCATCTTTTTTTTTTTTTATTTTTTTTAGGCAAAGCAACACTTGGTTGACCTCACAGATTGCAAGGACCTTGTCAGTTTACAATTCCTTATTTTTTTTTCTTACGTATACAGCACCTGGTCTTCTATCCAAGTACTAACAAGGCCCAACCCTGCTAAGCTTCTAAGATCAGACAGGATTGGGCTTGTTTAGGGTAGCATGGCTGTAAACTTCATCAGTAGTCCTTCTCAACAGGTAAATTTATTCTTGGTGTCAACACCTTTCTATGATTTAACTTCATTCAAGAGGCAAAAATAAAATTAGCTAGATATCAGAATCTCAGATATAGGCAATGCAGCTGCCCCTTTGGGATCCAATAAAGTAAATATTTTGTCAAGAAAATGTGTCGGGAGCCATTTTGAGGAAAACAAGACTGTTAAGCAGGATGTTTGTGCGAAGCTGGCCAGCTGTGCAGTCTGCTGACTCAGGAGGAAGTGCACCTGGTGTGGGGGAGGGAAACTGAATGTTCTTTAAATAGATACAGAGTTTTTGGTGATTGGTTGTTTATGCACTCAGTAGGGTATAAATACACCTTGCAAAATAAACTCTGGGCTGCTGCAGTATTGTCTGTGAGCCCTCCTGAATCTATCTCTTGTCTCTGTCTTTTTCTTTAATTCTAACTCCACATCTCAGGTGCTGTTTGACCTTAGCCTTAGCCGGCTAGCTCCAGCAAAAATGTAATTCATTAATTTTAGTCTTTTGGGTATAAAATGAAGTTTAGGTTTTTTTTTTTTATTATTATTGGATTCAAATATTGTGAGAATTAGATATTCTTATGTTTGTTACTTTATCCAAAGTAAATGTTACAAGAATCCGTATGACTTTCATAGGAACAAAGTCTTCGTTAATCTCAAATCTTACACCCTATGTTTGTATAATGTCATAGGTAGAAAGGCATCTTATCTGGAGTCAGAATAGGCTAAAAGCACCTGGTATAGAGTCTGACTAGAGCAAGTCATTTACTTGAATCTTTATTTCTTCATCTATAAAAAGAGTAGTTAGATCTGGACTGAGGTTTGAAAAACTTTAAACCACTATGTAATTATCAATTACTATTTTTAATTTCTTTTTTTACATTTATATAAAATACTTTCTGGGTTTACTTAGTATTACTCCAAAAGACTGCCAAAACAGCAGACACTCTTACCCAGGGGGACTAAATGGGAAAATGAATGAGTAAAGTAGTGTTTGTTTCTGGATCTCATCAAGAAGAGCACTCTCATTCAACTAGAAAAACAAAATACAAAACAAAACCAAAAAAAATGTAATTCATAAAAAAAAAATAATTCAGGAGATCCCTGTTGTTCCTACAGTGGCTTTGGAAGAATTATCAAGTTGAGAGTGTGTTAGAAGTTGTAAGTAATAGAACATCATGATTTAGACTTAAGAAGAAACTGTATTAGCAATTATGCCAACTCTGTTTTTGAATCCTTGGGAACAACTATTGCAGTAAACCGCCCAGTCAAGACCAGGGAGTAACATGAGATTGAAGTCATTAAATGTTGTTAATATAACTGAGCATATTGAACTTTCCACATCTAAATATTCTCAATAATTCTTTTAACTTTAGCAATGATGGTTAATAGCTCTGCAACCTAAGTTTGACAGTTTAGTGTTACATTTGACAATAGTAGCTTGGATTGGACACCTTTTAACTAGCAAAGCAATCTGCATAAAAAGAGATGTTTCATTTATTCAATATAACAGATTTCAGAACAAGGGAGAATTAAATTTGGGGCTCTGAAAATCATCTGGCTCATTGGAGGTTCATTTTTTTTTTAATTTACTTAGAAATTAATTAATTTATTTTTATGATGGCATTGATTAACAAAATTCGATAAGTTTCAGCTGTCATCTTGTCATCGGAGGTTCTGATAGGAAATACAGAAACGAATGTAGATACTGAGCAGCAAATGAAAGAAATTAAGTCCTCTAGTTAATATCTACAAAAATTGAATTAAATAGTACATGTAGAAGTCAGGATTACCTAACTCCAGGATTGCTTTTCAAAATAGTTGGTTTGTCTTGCAATATTTTTATTTTGCGCTCATTTAAAAAAACAAATACATATAATCTCAAAACAAATAAATGAATACAATAATATAGTAATTAAAACTTTTATGTCACTGGAGCTATTAATTTAATGCCTTAAATAAATAATTAGAACATTTAATTAGAATCAATCCAAACATCATATAAAAACCTACTGAGAAAATGATGTCCACTTAAGACATTTACCTTCAAAAACTGAATCTTCTAAAGAAGCCGTGGTACATATATACAATGGAATATTACTCAGCCATAAGAAGAGATGAAATACTGCCATTTCCTACAACCTGGATGGACCCCGAGATAATCATGCTAAGCAAAATAAGCCAGACTGAAAAAATTGAAAATCACATATCACTTATATGTAAGATATAAATCTAAAAGCAACAAATGAACAAGACAAACAGAGACTCAGGGATATGGACAATGGACTAGTGGTTACCAGAGTGTAAGGGTGGGGGAGGAGGGAAAAGTTAGGCAGGGTAAAGGGGGTCAAATACAGGAGGGTTGGGGGAGGGTGAAGTGGGTAAAAGGGATCAAATATATGGTAGCTGAAGGAAACTAGACTCTGGGTGATAATCACACAATAAAATATATAGATGTCAAATTATAATGTACCCCTGAATTATATAATTGTATTAACCAATGTTACCCCAATAAACTTAAAAAAAATAAAATAAAATAAAATACATTAATATTAAAAAATAAAATACTGAATCCGGTTACTATTTACAAATGTTGAAATGGAGTTTAAAAATATACAAATGATTCCCAAAGGTTTACAGAGCTCTCAAGACTTGGCTCTGTGTATGTTACATAATTAATGGGAAAAAATAAAGACAACAACAACAAATTAGAGCTCTGTATAATCTTAAAAATACCTTATCACCGTAGGAATTTGTCTCGGTTAGTAAAAATCAGTAATAAAATATACTTTGTCCTCTATAACACCTAGAATTTACAAAGTGTTCTGCCAGACATTATTTATTCTAGCAAAATTTTAGTCTGTATCTCTACTCTAGTTGTACTCAGACAGCTACTGTCTGGGAAGGCTCCTGATTTTTTTTCTATTTAATATTCCATTGGCTTTCTGTAATAACATTGATAAAGAAACAGAGCTTATATACAGTTATTTCTGGAACAAATCTAATTAAAAATATTTTTGAATGACTTCAAAATGCATGACTTCAATAACTTAATTTAGATCACCTATTAAGATCCAAACTTTATGCTATATGACAAATTGTCAGCTAATGAAAATATTTCTGTAGCATAACAATAAATTTCCTGACCCTTCTTAACAAGTGAGATCACCTTATTTATGTTTTTTTTCTCATACTACTAAAACTACACGCAAACTTTTTTTCTTTAATATAGGTTTTTTTCTCTGATTCAGGCTGATTTTGCCTAGATGATGGCATTGTGACTCACTTGGCTCTTTTGGCCTTTATCTTCTGTATGCCTGTTCCTGTCATTATTAATCCTCAGGCCATAAGCTTAATGGAGCCTCAGGTCAATAATCATGAGAACGACAGGTTTTGATTGGACTTTGGATTAAGGATACATCTTGATTTTAGATGTGTTTCCACTTCAGGCTCTTCGAGGCAGGACAATAACCCCATTGGCTACAGGACCAGACAGGATGGTGTCATGGCTGATTCTAGAACTAAACACAATGATCAATAACCTCATCCATCTCCAATAGTACAATCGGTAGCACCCACGACTCCAACCTCCTTAGGTTCCATGACTACTGATCTTTTCCTTATAAAATCTGTACTTCCAAACTACCCCAGGAGCCAGGCCTTTGAGCAATAGCTAGCCTGTATCTCTGGGACTTGCAACTCTCCAATAAACCTTACTTTCTTTATTGCAAAACATGCATGTATCTTTTCATTGGATTAGACATGTGCAGACAGACAGACCCCTTTTTCATCCCAGTAACATTATCCTCTTCTGCTTGAGAAATAAATGTTTTTATAACAATTTGAGAGAGCTAGACATCTGTTTCATACAAATGTTCACATAACTTAGACATACTTTATTTTTGTAGTACAGTAGAACTTATTTGTAAAACTATCTTAGTATTTTTTTTTGGGGGGGTGGATAGATATTTCAAACTCCTGATTTGATTTCTTTATTGAGTAGAGGTTTACTGAGACAATTTTTTAAATGAGCTTTTGATAAGTTATATTTTTACACAAAGTTACCAATTGCATCTAAGTTTTCCAATTTCTTATCTAAAATCATTCATAGTATTCTCAGCATGATTTTTTATTGTATCTGACATTTTAAGTTATGTCTCCATTTTCCATTCCTAATATTTATTTGAGTCTTCTCATATATTGCTTGTCTTGCTGCAATATTTTTTTTCTATCTTATTATTCATTTAAATAGCCAGCATTTGATTTTGTTCTACTCTGCATTCATTTCTTATTATGTTGTTATCATTTCTGATATTTATTATTAAAGTATTATATCATTATAATATTGTTATTAAAGTATTGTTATTTTTTGCATTCTAATTTACTGCATTAATTTCAAAATTGCTTTTTAAAACAAGATTAATTTAAAGCCCTAATGTCCCTCTATCTCTACTCCAGCAGTTGTCTTACACATTTTGATGTATTTCAGTTGTCATTCAGTTCTAAATATTTTATAATTTTCATTTTTATTTGTTTTTGGCCTATGAAATATTTGGAAGTATTTCATAAAATTCCAAACTTAAGAGAAGTAAATATATGTTTTTTTAAATTTCTAATTTTACTACATTTTAATAAGGGAATGTGGTCTTCATAATACTGGTTTGTTTGTATCTGAGACTGACACTGATAATTAATCCTTGAACAAATTTTGAAAAATATTCTACATATGCTTAAAATAATAATATATGTTTTATTGCTAAATGGTCTTATGTGTAATATCTAGAGTCTAGTTTATTAATTGTATTGTTCGAATAAAATATTTTCTTTTTATTTTTTGTTGGCTTCATCTATCAATTTCTGAGAGGTATTTAAAAATCCTACACTATGATTCTTGATTTTTTATTTATTCTTAAAATTATGATGTATTTCATATACAGTTTAAGGCTATGTGCACTTCTATACAAGTTTAAAACAAAACTTATAATTCCTTATTTGTGGTATTTAATAGCTCCTTTATATCCATTAATCATTTTTAAAGTCTAGTTTGCACTCCATTAATTTAGTTATGCCATATGTTTTATTAGATTTTTGCCTGATATTTCATGTTCAGTCCTTTATTTTCACCTTTTCTTTGTCTTTACATGTATATGATTGTCTTTTCTAAACAGTATATAGCTATATTGAGTTAAGGGTTGGGAGTTATATAAGTTTTTCCCTCTCTAATATGGGTCTTATTTGAATAGCAGGCTTATTTCATTTACAATGTAATCGTTATGTATATATTTGAATTCTATTACTATTTTGTTACCTGTTTATTGTGCTTTTATTTGCTCCTTTCCCCTCTTTCCTCCCTTTTATTGCATTAAACACATCTTCTTTACTCCCTTCTTCCTCTTCTCATTGAAAATTATTATTTTATTTCTACTTATTTAGATGTAGTAACCTTCATATTTTAACACGTTCTTGAATTAACAATGTCTAAAATAATCAGCATGCATACCTTGCTCTCAAACAACTAAAATATAATAACTATTTAGATCTAATATTCTCTTTGCTATTTTGCATGTTATTGTTGTTTGGTAAGTTTGTTTCACCTTGTTAGTAAATAACCCCAATGTAGTTAAGAGAGAAAAGGAGGCATCTGAAAAATGCAAAGGAAAGGGCTTGCAGAAATGACTGACTCAGCCAATTAAAGCCCATTCCTGACTCTTTCCCCTTCCAGGATTCTCCAGCTAACATATTTTCCCATAACTACCTCCTACACCTCAAGGACTCTCAAGCTCACATCTGTTGATTCATGCCTTGTCAAACAGCTAATGTCCTTCCTTATCTATGTAGCTGTGTAGCAATAGCAATACTGTATAAATCTGATTGTTATATTACAATTGGTACTCAGCCTTTGGATAGGAATCCACTAAGCAGGTGCTGGCATCAATAAGTATTACTTTCTGCTTATAGCCTCAGTGTCCCATTTCTCCAAGAATCCTATAACAGTGCTGATAATGCCAAGATCTCAAGTTCTACAAGGCAAAGTGACTTATAAATAGATAAGACCAGAGGTCTGGAAATTCTTCCTCCTCTTGCAGCCCCCCACCATATCTATAGAACCTCAGACAAAGGAATCACATGCTCCTTGCATGGACACTGCAGAGACATATAAGCTGTAATAAATCTAATAAGGGGAGCTTGTGCTTTGGGTCAGTTAAATGCCCCACACTCTCTGCCAGCATTAAATTCTTCCTCTATCAAAGTTGTCTGAGCATCCAAATTCCTCCATTGAATATCACTTCCTGAAACATAGTTATTTTTTTATTTGTATATACTCAATGCTTATTTAAATTTATCAGTATCATCAGTTTAAATCTATTACTGATTTCTTTCCACACCATTTTTTTTGTATCTATTCCTTTATTTTTCATTCCACATCCTTCGCTCTAGAGTTCATCTGTTGAGAGTTCTTTCAGTGAGAATCTCATAGTGTAAAAATCCCAGGTCTACCTGAAATTGTCATTATTTCACCATCACTCATGAATGGAACGTTGACTACATTTAGAATTCTAGATTGACATGTTTTTTTTTTTTCAGCATTGTGAATATGTTATTCCATAGCCTGTGGACTCTATTTTTACTATTACTATTTTTTTTTATTTTTGTTATAGGTAGGTAATTCATTCTCTTTCTCCCATTTTTATTTGTAATTTTCTGATTTTACTACACTATTTCTAGGTGTTTAGTTTTATTCTATGTGTTAGAATTCATACCATTTAAAAAATTCTGAATAATTCTCAGCTATTATATATTCAGATATGGTCTCTTTTCAATTTTTTTTCTAGAGTTCCTATTAGACCTGTATCAGAATTCTATCTCTTTTTTGTGTGTCATTTAGGTTCACTTTCATATTATTTACCTTTATCCACTGCTGCATGTTACATAATTTACTCAAATCAATCTTGTATTTACCAATTCTTTCAACTATGTCTCATTTGCCACTTTATTTAAATATCTACTTTTTAATTTCAATGATTACAAATTTCATTCTAGAAGTTTCATTTATATCTAATTCAAATTTATGTCACCTTTTATAGTATATTTTAATGCTTTATTTCTTCTTTTATAGCCCTCATTATTTTATACAGATGCTTTTGTATTCTCTAGTTGTTTCAGAACATAACACTTAACATCACTTTCTTCCACTAAATTCTAAACTCATATATAAAGATATATTGAAATAGAATATCAATATATCAAAATATCTCTTATTAGCACATACATCTGCTGTTGAAAATACTAATATATCTTAAAGCAAATTGGCTTTCTAATATTTTCTAATACATGATAGAATAATTCCGTATCTGGTCACTAGATTCACCTTTCCCTACAGTAGTAGCAAGGATTGTTCCGGATAGAGGGTCACAACAGAGCACATGCTCTCTGTAGGCAGGCTAGTTTTCTAAAAGAAAAAAAAAGGAGAGGAAGGCAAACATTATCTCCAATCAGGTAACGACTAGAGAATGGCCAGGTGATTGCACTGTCTTTCCACGTTGAAAAACAAACAAACAAACAAACAAACAAACAAACAACAACAAAAAAGTTCACGGCAAGGGATTAGTACCCTTTCCACATCCCCAAGAGTCTTTTACAGATTGATATTCTATTAACACAAATTCTTAAGGTTCTGTTTTTATTGTATTTGCTTCTTCCCAAGCATAATGGATCATTTTCTATTTCTGTTTGCTAAGTGTTTCTTTTTTCCAGAGGAATTCCTCTGAAACCTGACTTATGAAAAATTTCCATTCAGAGCAGATTTGCATTTCCTTTCAGGTGTCTCAGGATTATTATCCAGGATGAGGGTACAGAAAATTGCAAAAAAAGGGAAAGACATTAAACAAAGTTACAAAGGTAGGATATATTGGGTATATTTGGGGGAAAAATGTTTTTAGGGGACTAGAAGGAGGTAGGATGTTGGAATTGTGATAGAGGTAAAATTATAAAAGGCAGTATTTATCATAGCATTTATTTCAAATATACATGTACATTAGCTGTCATTTAAAATTTTTCCCATATCTTATACTGCCAGCTTAATGAATCTTTATATGATATTTATTGATTTTCTGTTGCATTAATACAAGTCTTAGATTTAGTAAGAAAAATAAATAAAATTTAAATAGCCTATATGATGAATTAAGAAGTTTTGGGGCTTCTAGGCTAGGTTTTTAAAATAATTTTCTTCTATTCAGTGAAATATAGCATATATTTTAAAGCAAGTGACTTACCTTTATGCTAGAGAGATATCTCCTGAAATTGCTACCAGTGTTAATAAAACATCTCTTGCTATTAAAATACTCTTTTAGTTCCTTTCACCTTTCTCTTTACCTTTAATAGAGTTCTCTGCTCTCTATTCTGCTACATAATTTCTCTTGGGAATGAGAAAAGAAATATGCTTATCATGTGTTAATATTTGAAAATATGCTTTTTATTTCACACCAACTACTAAAATAAATATTATTCACCTAATATATTGCCAAAACTAAATGGAGAATGATTCCTAATGAATTTATGCTCTAAATCAACAAAAACAGAATATATAATCATAATTTATTTTGACTTTCTAAAATTTTAAAATAAAAAATGATTAATATCAGCTGCAAGGATAAATATTGTAGGAATTTTATAGGTATTTTAATCATTTCTCAAATTTTTATATTAAGCAATTTGGTTTTCTTCATCATACAGAACTTTGCAAATAGAAGAACACCAACTTTTATGTTTTAGAAATGAACATTTTTACAATTTGTTATACACTACAACATTAATAACATCAAATATTCAAACACCTCGAAACAAAAACTATGTCAATCACAAGGAATACAAAGGTAAAAAGAGTTTGTGCTCCCGGAGCTCATGATCTATCAAGGGTAATAAAGAAATAATTCTATTCAAAACAAAGGAAAAATGAAAGTAGTACATAAAAAAGCCATGTTCACTGTTTTTGTTTTGTGAGTAAATTTCAAACTATCTGTGTCATATGAATTCTGCTACTGACACTGAAGACATGTTTAGCAAAGCAAGGTTCCCAAGCTATTAAACATACCACTTTAATGTGCAGATAGATATTTTATAATGTTATTCAATCAACTAATTATAGAACCTACAATTTTTCTCTCCAAGATAGATGTCATTCCACATAGAAAAAGACAGTGTAATAATGATTTCTTTTCTTACTTAATGTTTCATTTATATAAGTACACTTATAAAAGCTAAGAGAAGGAGGAAGAGAAAATGTTGAGATAGAAAGAAAAGAAAGAAAGAAAGAAAGAAAGAAAGAAAGAAGAAAGAAAGAAAGAAAGAAGAGAAAGAAAGAAAAAGAAAGAAAGGCAGAAAAGAAGGAAGGAAGGAAAGGAAGGAAGGAAGGAAGGAAGGAAGGAAGGAAGGAAGGAAGGAAGGAAGGAAGGAAGGAAGGAGGGAGGCAAGAGGCAAGGAAAGGAGGGAGAAAGGGCTCTGAAATAAGATTTAAAATGTATTCTATTTTATTAAGGTAAAAATCCAGCCATGAAGGAACTGCCCAAAATCATTAATTTTTTTAAAAGTGAAACTAATTTAATAATATATTTTATTTACCCAGTGTATAAAAAATATTTTACTTCAATATGCTTTATAAATATATTAATGAGATACTTAAAATTATTCATACATATTTAGTCTACAAACTCTGGTATATATTTTATGCTTACAGAGCATCTCTGTTTGGACTAGCAACATTTTAAGTGCTAAGTGCTGAGTAAAGTGGTTTCTACATTAGACACCATGACTCTGGAGTTGGCATGTTAAAATGGAAGGAATTACAGTAACATTTTTATATATTAAAGAAATGAATGTCTATTATAGTATGCCTAACATTTACAAAACAGTACATAGAATGCTTTATTTAAGTATTAATTTTAAAAATGTGTTATTTTTTCCCCAGTTTTATTGAGGTGAAGTTGGCATACAAAAAATTGTACAAAATTGATGTATACAATTTGGCAAGTCTGAATATAAGTATACATGTTACCATCAGGCATGTTACCATCACCACAATCAAAGTAATAAACATATCCATCACCTCCAAGTTTTCCTTATTTACCTTTTTTTTTTTAATAAGAAAACAACATTTGATCTACCCTCTTAACAAATTTTTAAGCATACCACTCCATATTGTTAAGCATAAGCACTATGTTATATAGCAGATCTCTGGAATTTATTCATCTGTGTAACAATGACTTTATACTAATTAAAATACAACTACTTTATTCTCCTACCTCTATTCTCTAGTAACCACCATTCTATTTTTTACTTCTATGCATTCGACTATTTTAGATGCCTCATGTAAGTAGGATCATGAAGTATTTGTTCTTCTGCGACTGACTAATGTATTGAACTTAGCGTAAGACCTTCAAGGTCCATCCATGGTTTTGCAAATGGTAAGATCCACTTCTATTTTCAGATCTAAATACTATTACACTGTATGTATACATGACATTTTCTTTATTCGTTCATCTTTTGATAGACATTTGGATTGTTTCCATATCTTGGCTATTGTGAATGGTGCTACAGTGAACATGAGAGTGCAGATATCTCTTTGATACTGAACTGGGATTACTAGATCATAAGGTGATTAAAAATTATTTTTAATTTTTTGAGAAACTTCCATACTGTTTGCCATGTATTCATTGTTGCATTTATTCAAGAAATATCTAACACAGGCCTATAATGTGCACACCCCTATGTAGGCATTGCAATGTTGTGCACTGAGAATACAAAAAAGCATATCTTTGCCTTAGAAGTGAACTTTATGAATGAACTGAAAAGTCTGAAAAGAGAAATCTGTAAGTTGGTGATTGAGTAGTAGAGTTGTCAGAAGAAAAGTATTATTAGAACTAAAGTGATATGAGGAAATGCAGAACTATACAGAGAGTGTATCAAGGGTAGAATGACCACTCCATTTTATTTGAGGCCAAGAGTACATGTAAGGAAAGCTAAAAATCAATTCATGAAACAATGTCAGAGTAAATCCTTTCAAAGATTTAGATGCTATTTTTTTTAATTTGGGTTTTAAAGTTATAAGAAGCTATTAAAGGATGTTGAATAGCAAACTGACATTATTAAGCCACTTTTGTAAAACAGAAAAAAAAAAAAGAACCTAGAAGTGAATAAGAGATAAGTGTGAGTTGAGAGACACAAGAAGACTTCACATAACACAGATAATGTGAGATATATAGAGTATGAAAAAGTAGCTCGAAATGATCACATTTTTGGATCTCAGAAACTAAGAGAATATCATTGTCATTAAGAAACTGAGAAGATACTAATATAAACTAGTTTGGGGGAATTTTGATGAATTCACTACATTTAATGTGAAGAATCAGGACACAACTCATTCTGGTACCAACTCTCATTTGTACCAACAGGCGCATGAAAATGCAAGTCTAGATTACTCCACCATCACCACACCACTGTGCAGACTGTTCTCTTCATAAGTAGACAAGTTCTTACTTTTATTAGATCTCCACTTACCATTATCTTCTCAAAAAAGCCTTCACTGATCTCCTATGACTAAATTGACACTTCTCCCTGTACTTCCAAGTGGTTTTACCCAATTGCAGAATTTAACAAAGTGTATTGAATTTACTTCTGCTTTTACTTTACTGTTTCTCCTTCCAGATTGTATGTTCCTTAAAGAAAAGAAGTGTTTTCTTCAAAGAACTTTACAAAGTATTCATCACACCATAAAAATGTATTTAATTATTATGATATTGTTAGTTGTAGTGATAGCATGGTAGTCCTGGTGAATCGGAGAGGATAGATTCAGCAAAATAAAGGGGAAAGTTACCTTAATAGAAGTGATCGTTGAAGTTATATGAGGTGAATGAGATCATTACAAAGAGTATAGAGAAAAGGACAAATGGCAAGAGGAGGTTTGGATCACAGCTACGTTAATATGGGACTATTGCTGTAGCCCAGTGCAGAATCTGTCCCTCCATCTTCTTTGCCTGTCAATCTTCCAAGTGCAATTTCTCTCCCTCATGTGTAATTTATCAGTTGTGGTGTTGTCAGATCTATTTTAGATACTCTATCTTTGATATTATATTTGAGAGATGGAAAAAGATCCTTAACACAGGAAGTGAACCGATAACAACCTATTATAACTTAAACAAAATAAGTAAATTACATATTCACTAAATGTTGTTCCTAACTAGATAGTAGGATTGGCAGGAATTATATATAAATTATGTGCAGTTTGAAAATACACATTATAATAGACTTTTTTAAAAAAATGATTATTTATGTCTACAGCACCTGGTCTTTCTAGGTGGTCTCTCATCCAAGTACAAACCAGGCCTGACCCTGCTTAGCTTCCAAGATCAGACATCGAGCGTGTTCAGAGTAGCATAACCATAGACCATGGACTATGGCTCCATTGGGACACAAACCCAGAACCTTCTGCGTGTAAAGCAGACATGTAACTGCTATACTGTGAACCACGTCCTAGACATTGTTTTTATATTAAAGGTTACAAAAATCGAAATTCTATGAAATCTATCTTCTGGGTACAAACAGAAGAGTTAAAGGTATATTAAGGAGACACAGAATTGAAAAGTTTGTAAAACACTGACAGGATAGTAAACATGAAGGCTAGTATTTTCCTTATTTACCTTTTTATCTCAGACCTTAGAACCTAAGGTAATATAACATAGTTATACATGGTGAGAAGAGCTAAATAATTATTTCTGCCTGAATAAAAATATATTTTATATGCTAATTTAGTTGTATATGTTGCTATTAATCTTTTTCTCTAAATGTAATGATTGTTTTTAATTATCCCTATGTCTACTTTTGGCCAAAGAACTCACTTTTTATCTAATATAGGATAGAGATTCATAGTCATAAAATTCCAGGAGTAATTAACATGCATCCTGGTTACATCTTGTAACAGATCAAGATTACTTACTAAGGGGAAAGACATGATGAGTTATAACTATGAATTAAACATTAGGCAATATCAAGATTTAAAAACATGATAGAGAAAGGTCAAGAAAGACTAGTGTGCTCTCTGATACTCAATCCTTAGTTGTATAACTTTCATTTAGAATTCCCTTCTTAATTGCACTTAATCTAATGAGTCCCCATGCTCTTCTCAGTCCTCTTGCATGCAAAAGAAAATCAATAATTCCTCAGCAAAAAAACAAAAAACAAAATGAGATTAGAATGTTAAGTTTTAGAATGAATATGCATTAAGGGCAAGTGTTCCTCTGAAACAAAGTACTAAAGTACTATTACACAAAAATAGCACTTATATAATGAGAGCTGTACATTAGTGCTGCAATATTGTTTATGTGCACTGATGTCTATTGACCATTGAGCTCATTTTAGGTTTTACAGCGTAATATTTCTACCTGAAATGCTTGAGGAAATGTATAATAGCTGTACATTTAATTTTATGGCATACTGCTTATCTACTCTTTGATTTTGATTTTTAGCAAAAAATCTTTAATAATAATTTATTTAACAAAATAGAGGATCCTCTTGGAGAGTTAATTTCCAAGTATACACTGTTAGAAAAATGCCAAGCACTGTGTGTGTGTGTGTGTGTGTGTGTGTGTGTGTGACAGAGAGAAAGAGAGTCACAGGCAATTCAAACTAATGATTAAATACAGTATTAAATTGCACAAAATTGATTTAATATAAATAACATTTATTAAATATATCAGTGAATTAAGACATATTTACTGTCAACTAAGATTGCATGAGCATGTAGAATTATAAAATGTTTTAAGAAAACTAAGTATCAAAAAAATAAAGTAAGTATCATTTCAGGGAAAATGTCCAAAATGAATTGTCATTGAGTTATACATATTATTAGTATGTGAATGGGATCCAAGTTAGGCAGAGTTATAGTCCTAGCTACAGGCTTCTAGCTTCTGCCTTCCTTTCCTCTCCTAATTCTCTAAAAGCTCCTTGTTCCTTTTCCCTCTGCTGTTTTCATGCAACAAAAGTGAAGCTGACTGCACCTTTAAGTTTTCCAGTCGTACATCCCAACTGCTGAGCATTACAACTCTGTGCTCAGGAAGCCTCTGACCTCAGCTAAGTGTTCCATCTAACCCTCGCTCAGCTTCTGCACCTACTATGAATTATTTTAAAACTTCCCCTTTCCCCTGAGTTTCTACCTTTATTACCATTACTAGCAGATGACAATTATCTCTTAATTTGATGGAGAAAAAGAATCTGGAGGTACTGAAGGTGGTAAGAACAATGGCCTCCACCTGTCCCTCCAGGGGATGCTAGTTAATTCTCCCCTCACTCTCTAGGCTCAACTTGGCCTTCTCTGCAGGCTACTTCCTCTTGGTTTACAAACATACTCAATTATAGCCACTCAAAAAAACCTCTTCATATAGCTCTACTAGTTCATCTTTTAAGATCTGCCCAAAAGGAAAAAAAAAAAAAATCTGCCCGGTGTATTTCTTTCTCCTCTTAGCATTATTTTATTTTGTCGTTGTATTTTTTAGAGCAGTTTTAGGTTCACAGCAAATCTGAATGGAAAGTACGGCTCAACTGCGAACCCAAACACCCACTCTCATACAAAAGCAGAGCCTCCACCACTATCAATATGCCACACTAGCGTGGTATATTTGTTACATTAGATGAGTCAAGATTGACACATCATTATCACCCTAAATTATAATTGCATTCGAGTAATTATGTGTTGTAATTCTATGGTTTTTGAAAAGTATATAAGAATGTGAATTGACCATTGCAGTATCATCATACAAAGTAGGTTCATTGTCCTAAAAATCACCTGTGTTCTACCTATTTATCTTTATCTTCTCCCAAACTCTGGCAACTATTGATATTTTTCCTGTCTGTATAGTTTTCCTGTTCTAGATTGCTATATATTTGAAATCATACAGTATATGGCCTTTTAAGATTAGCTTCTTTCACTTAGTAGTATTTAAGGTTTCTCTATGTCTTTTAATGACACGATAGCTCATTTATTTTTAGTGCTGAATAATATTGTTTGGACATATCGCAGTTTATCCATTTACGCATTGAAAGACATCTGAGTTTCTTCCAAGTTTTGACAATTATAAATAAAGTTGCTACAAATGTCCGTGCACAGATTCTTTGTGGACATGTATTTAATTTCTTTGGGTAAATTTCAGGGAGCGCAATTGATGGATCATAGAAAGAGTCATTCAGTTTTGTATAAAACTACCAAATTGTTTTCTAATGTGACTATACCATTTTGTATTCTGACCAGCAATGAATGAGAGAGAGCTCTTGTTCTACATCCTTGTCAGCATTTGGCATTGTCAGTATTTTGAATTTTAGCAGTTCTAATAGATGTGTGTCTTCTTGTTTAAATTTGCGATTCCCTTACATATGTTTAGTATCTTTTCATGTTTATTTGCCAACTAGTGAGGTATCTGATCAGATGATCCCCACCTCTTTTTTCTTTTGTTAATTCAAGTTGTTCTTTTTTTGATTGTTAAGTTAAAAAAAAATTTTTTTGTATGTTTTAATAACAGTCTTAATCTATATATCTTTTGCAAATATCTTCTTCCAGTCTGTGGCTCATCTTTTTATTCTCTTGACAGTGACTTTCATGGAGAGAAGTTTTTAATATTAATGAGGTCTAATATATCAATTTTTCTTTTATAGATGTTTTTTATGTTTTATATAAAAAATCATCTGTAAACCTAAGGGCAGGTAGATGTTCTCATATGTTGTCTTCAAGGAGATTTAGTTTGCATTATCTTTTAAATTTTTTTTCTATTTCTAAAGCTAACATATGACCATTGTAGAAAATATAAAAATAATATAAAGTGTAAAAATTATTCTACATATTTTAGACTCATAAAGCTGTAGATTTAATAAATGCACATACATATATTGTTTATGTATGTGTATACATTAATAAGAGCAAATACATACTTTTATATGCATACATAATATACATTTTTAAAATTGATATAACATTTTACATGTTTACAGTTTGTTTTTATGTATAAGTGTATACACATTTTTTCATTATAATATTTTCTACAACATAAATAATAAAGTCTACACAGTATCTAATGGAATTCTCCTACTATGCTATTCAATTAATTGCCTGTTGAGCATTTATAATGTTTCTTTTTAACAATTAAAACAGTACTGAGACGAACACCACATGTATTGTAATTTTTAAATTTCAAAATGTTTTAAGGTTCCAGAACATAACTCAACCTAACATTACCATCCTTTTCATACATTTTAGACTTAATTATTGTAATAATTAAAAAATTGAAGAGGAAATAGTCAATGTACTTGCCTGCAAGTTAATTATATTTCACATATTTTGCAATGGCACCGTAAAAAGCCTAAGACGTAATGGGAGGAAAGGCAATATACAGCTATCAAATATTCAGCTATCAATAATATTAAATGAAAAATGCCTTCTTTATTTCTTCCCCTTGATAACATATTTTTCATGAAATGAAATGGTTACTACATTCTAAGACCCATGGAAAATTGAAGAAACTTCCACAATAGGAAAAGAAGGCTGGTTAAAATAGGAATCCTATGTAAGTAGATATTAAAATGTCTATTAATAAGAAAAAATCATTAGTTGATTTGAATAGTGAATTTCATGAGCACATAGTTGTGCTTTGTGATTCTGGCCATTGGAAGTCCTACACAAATGAAATGCAGGACCTCAGTCTGGGCGGCACATTTACAGTGCTTTTAGGGTGACATTCTACTTAGGCCCCCATGTCTGGTTAGTGACTCTCTGTGTGCGTCTCTGGTTATCTCCTTGGAGGAGAGTCCTGATATTAATCGCTGTGTCAGAGGAAATAAAGTGCTTATATTTAAAAATGCAACTATCATCCAAATAAATTATGTTTTTTCCTACCACCAGTGTACAAGAATGGCTTTTGTTATAATCTTGGCCAACGCTGGATGCAATTATTTTTCAGATCTTTGCAATTTGATAGAATAAAATGGTATCTCAGTGTTGTTTTAATTTATACTTTTTGTTACTACTAAGATTGAATGTTTTTCATATATTTGTTAATCATTTCTATTTTCATCTTAAACAATTGCTTATTTTATGAATTGCTTGTTTAAATGCTGAGAACATTGATCTCTTTCTTATTGACATGTAACACTAAGGATGTTTACTGTTGGATAATATTTAGCAATAGTCTTCTGTTTTATTATTATTTTCTAATATTTGACATTTTAAATGCCTATACATAAGATAAATGTAAGTTATAAATATAGTAATAAAATAAACCTTTGAAACTGAAATCAACTTAAAGAACTAAAATCTTAACAAATACTAATAAATGTTGTGTTCTTTTACCCTCTCTTATTCTTCTTCTCTGTCCAGAGGTGGTCACCACTACACAAAATTTTGTGTTTAAAATATCCTTATGTATTCTTTCTCTCCTTTAGGAAATTGTTATGGTTTTTTGTTTTATTTATTAAATTTATTAAATTTACTGGGGTGGCATTGGTTAATAAATTTAAATAGGTTTTAAGTGTGCAATTCATGAAGGAAAATATCCTAATATTTCTGTTTCATGTGTTTAAGCCATGGAAATATATTCATTTTTATTTTGTGCTTTATAAAATTGCCACTGTAGCAAAGTAATAAAAGGCAGGGATTTTGTGACCAGATAGCCTGGGTTCAACTATAAGGGCTTACCTTTTTTTTTTTTTTTTTGTAATCATGCATGTTAGTACATTGAATTTAGTTAAACAATGTCACCATTAAAAAACAAGTTTTGAATCACAGATATAGAAGACAATTTTGTGATAGAGGGGATGGGCATTTCGGGTGCTGGGAAAATGGGGAGAAGTGTTAAAAAAGTATAAATTAGTAGTTGATAGATGGTCAGGGGATGGGGAGCACATCATAGGGAATGCAGTTATCATTAATATATTGGCTAGGTGGAAAACCAGAGGAGAGAAGGAGCAATTAGGGGGATCATTTTATAAACTATATAAATGTCTAACCAATGTACTGTATACTTGAAAATAATAATAAATAAATAAAATAAAATAAGTAAATTAGTCATGACATGTTACATATGAAATATGAAAGATATAGGAAATTATTTATTATTTGAGCCCCAGGATAAGATGCAAATAATTAGAAGGATATACCATGCTCATATATTGAAATAATTAAAATTGTTAGGATGTCTATACTACTTGAAACTATCGACAGATTTTATGTTATATCTATCAAAATACTGATGGTCTTCACAGAACTAAAACAAATAAACCAAAAAATTTATATGGAACCACAAAAGACCCCAAAGAACCAAAGCAATCTTGAAATGAAAAAAAAAAAAAGGTAAAGATAACAAGCTCCCTGATTTCAAACTATACTGCAAGGCTATAATAATCAAAATAGCATGGCACTGGCACAGAAACAGTCACGCATATCAAAGAGGAACTCTATATTACACATGAAAAACACCTAGCTTGATTTTCCTCCTTTGAGAGAAGTCCAAGTAGACATGTAGAGCTTAAGTTGCTAAGTAAAAGCTATAGTTAAGTTGCCCCTTTAAAATTTTTTCACACATAACTTTTACAAGGTCTATTTAGATGTTCATATATTTTTAAATAATCTGAAGAATGAACTTAAGTTGAGAAAAAGGCCTATGTTTGGTAAGGATGAAACTAAATTAATTTATAGTTAGAGGCTTCGGAAAAGATTAATGACCACGTTTAAGAAACAATTTTGGGCACTTCAAATAGTGATAAAGGGCATAACAGAGTGCATGCATGTCTGCAACATCAGCAAGGTTCTTCCACAAAATAGATGTTACTTATCTATTTAGTACATTTTCTCTAATAAAGAAAATTTTATCAAAATTTTATAGTAAGTGAATAAATATAAAAAATAAAAAACAACTGAAATCAACTATTTTTTTTATAAATAGAATTATTAAGTGAAAATAAAGCATATCGATTTTGAGATAAAGGGATAGGGTATGAGTATAATTTAAACCCTAAATCAAGGATTTAGAAATGCTGAACATCTAAAAATAAAAGAGCCAATATATCAGTGTTGCTGACTTTCACAAAAACTAAATCACAAGCAAAGATTAGGAAAAAAGCAAAATTGAAAATATTATTAAAATTACCTTACGACATGTTAAAATTGTTCACTTGACTAAGGATTAAGGCATTTTAGAGTAGTAATTTTTGTTTACTCAAAAAATAATTAACATCTTATTCCAGAAAAGACTTTGTCTCAATTTGATTTATTCCCCAAATGTTTCTTTCAAATTATCATTGCTCTACTACTACCTATAATTTGAAGTATTTATAGCTTAAAATCCATACAGAAATAGCATTAGAAGCCATCAAAACAGGAGTGACTCAGTTATTTCCAGGTCCTCTAGCCCTGTGGGTTTAACTTTCTCAATATCAAATAAGTTGAGTTTTTATCTCATTTGGAAAAATTCTGTGATCTTTACAATATCTCTAGGGCCTTCCAGACAGGCAAGAAAAGTCAAGAATTGTTTTATTATTTAACATTTTACTTTCTACATTTGTTTTTCCCAATTTGAGTTTTAATTACTGCTCACTATTTTATCTCCTGAAAAATGTCTTCTCTCTATTTGATTCTGCAAATTTGGTCAACTTCTCCACCTTCATTCCCCCAAAATTGTGAATATATGGTCATTGTGCATTATAAGTATAATGTATGGACTGTATATTTATAAGACTATATAAAACAGGATAAAATTTATATCAAAATGTGGTTTCTAAATCCTCATGACCTCTCCTCAATAAAAAATTTTTATTTATTGGTCATGTGTCTTGAGTCCTGAGCTAATTACATGTTTTGGCTCCTTTGTCTTTCATACCTCATTCTTAGAATTACAAAAAAATTTCAAACATTCCAAATTAGTTTTTTTTTTTTTTGTGGAAAATGTACTTTCTTATTTGAGTCAATCTTTCCCAGCTATTCTAGCACAAAAGTTCTCCTCTTTCCCAACAATAAAAACCAACAAACTGTTTGCTAAACAAAAAGACAAAAACAAATAATTAATATGTCATCCTGAAACAAAGCACATTCAACTTTCAAATGAATAATGTTTTTTCATATTATATGATTACTAAAATAAAAATAATAGAATATAGAGAAGCAAAGAATATGAGAAAGCAAAGTAAGCTTAGTCAGAAGGCTAAGATTTAGTTTAGATTTTTAAAATTAAGGTATGTGATTGTAAGTAAATTATTAACTGCTCTGAGCTTTACTTTCCCATCTGTGAAAAAAAAAATTATTTTGACAGTCTGTTATGTGCAGGGGTGAGTATGCAGTGGTAAGAAAACCCTGTGTCAAAGAAAGCATGATGCCTAGTGTCTACCAGTGCAAACCAGGTTGTACTTGACAGTCTCTATGGAACTTTTCATGACTTGCATTAAAGAACATGTTCTTGTCCAGTGTAGGGTATAAAGATGGCAGTGGAAGCACATTGTCTGATTTTTCCTTCCAATGGTAAGTGACAGTTAAGACATTCCCATGACATTACGTCATCTGCTGTTCCTTGATTTGATTGTAAACCAGTCTTCTATTTCCAGAGAGAAAAATCAATGTTCAAAATAATAAAAAAATTCATAATAATTCCTTTCTTAATATATTATTAAATGTGGGAAAAAAGATGCGGAAAATAAATTGTGCAAGTGGTGAGATAAAAGAGAAGACCTACTCTCAAAAAGTGCAAATAAATTATTGAGAGGAGACTAAAATTTCTTTCAACATGATAATAAATAGAATCAAAGGTTGACAATAAAACCTTTAATCAAAAATAAACACACCAAATCTCCATGTCCTCTGACTAACTGTGCGCGTGCGTGCACACACACACACACACACACACACACACACACAATTATTTCTAATCAAAACCTTTTCTTATTTAGAATTTTTCTCAAGGCAATTCTAACATCTTTGTTTCTCAGGCTATAGATTAAAGGATTCATCATAGGAACCATATTGGTGTAAAGGATAGAAGTGATTTTTTCCTCATCCAGAGACCCAGTAGAAGATGGTTTGAGATACATAAATGCACCTGATCCAAAGAAGAGAGAAACAGCAAGTATGTGGGAACTGCAATTGCTGAAGGCTTCAACCTGCCCTCTGTGGAGCTGATGCGTAGGATGCTGAAGATGATGAAGCCATAAGAGACAAAGATGATGAGACTAGGCACAATGATGTTAACACCCACCACAGTTAAACGACCAGCTCGTTGATGTACGTGCTGGTGCAAGAGAGCTTGAGCACAGGGAGGATGTCACACAAATAATGGTTGATGATATTCACATCACAGAAGCTCAGCCTCAGCATGCATCCAGTGTGGGCCATAGAACAAGTAAACCCCATCAAGTATGAACTGAGCATAATATTGGAACAAACTTTAAGTGACATGACATAGTTATACAAAAGTGGGTTACAGATGGCCACATAGCGATCATAGGCCATTGATGTCAGCACATAACATTCAGAAATAACAAAAAAGCAGAAAAAGTAGAGCTGGGTCATGCACCCCATGTAGGAGATAATATTCTTCTTTGAAATGAAGTTAATCAGCATTTTGGGTGTAAACACAGAAGAGTAACAGAGGTCTATGAAGGACAGGTTAAAGAGGAAAAAGTACATGGGAGTGTGTAGGTGTGAATTCAGCACGATAAGAATCATCAGACCCAAATTTCCCAACACAGTAACCACATACATTACTAGAAACAGGAAGAATAGGGGAGTTGGAGCTCTGGTTGGTCTGTTAAACCCATGAGAATGAATTCAGTTACAATTGAGCCATTTCCGAGAGCCATTCTTCTCCAAGAAAATCTACAAACACAGGAGAAAAGGGTTATATGAAGAATAACTCAGCTCTTCCTGCAGTATCTTGTCCTATAAGTGGCTGTATACATGGGAATGCCTGGGACTAGCCCAACTGGGACCCAAAGACGTTTTTACCATTGTTAGGATACTAAATGACACTAGGTTTCCCTCACTGGAGTCTTAATAAGCTAAATATAGCAAAGTGCATCACAAACTTAGCCTACAGAGGGAAGGCCAGGTCTTCCATATGCAAACATAACTACAGAAAAACAAAACAAAACAAACAAACAAAAACAAAAGATAAACGAGAAGTTTGAACCATGACAGAATTGTCTTTCTCTCATTTCAATATCTCTTTACTCATGTGAACCCTCCCTTTCTAATAATATTGGAGGCAGGAACCCTAGGAACCTAGTGCTAGACTCTAATGCAGAATCTTGTTCCACTTAAGGGAGAGATTAAGTTACTGTCCCACATCACAGCATAAAAGCCACAAATGAGGAGCAGTGAGAATTCTATCCATTTAAAGAATACTTACTAACTGAGAGACTGCACATCCTACTCCCCTAATAACTCTGAACATTCTCTGATCTCCCCACAAACACAATTTTCACCTGGTTTACTTGAATTTCAGGAATTGTCACACTGCAAATAAATAGGCATATCTTAGCTACCTGGACTTTCATCTGAAAATAAGAATATATTATAATAAGTGGAATTTAGAAACTCACCTTGCGTGAGAAAATTTCAGTGCTCTCTTATCCTTAGTATTAGCTCTCGTGGTCCTGGAAAAGCATTTCAGGTTCTGAGGCTTTTGATTCCTTTGATTCTAAGAAGAATAAGCCCACACTTAAATTCAGATATACCTTTGTAAATTTTCTGAACTATAATTAAACATTTGATTATGGTTTTGAGCTCTCTCAAGTAACAGAGAAAAATAAACAGACTTTATAATGATCATATTTGCTGCTTGACTAGACACAGAAAATTTAATGAGTTTGATGGTTTAATGCACTTGCTTATAAGTGTAGAAGCGTGCTCAGCCTTTTCCCCAGGGAGTAGATTTTATGTGTAAAAGGGAATAAGGCTATTATACAAGTGGACTGATAGTCTCTAGTTCCTTAGACTCAATGCTTCCTTAGTTTTCACTTCACCCAGGGGATTGTACCTCCCTCAATGTGTATCTGAAATAAATCCCCATCTCCCTATTACCATCATTTCTGAAATAAATCTATGGTATTGTTTCATTTCCTGTTTATTACCGTATTTTAAATAGAAAATTTTCTGCATAAGTTCTGCATCTAGGCTTCCTCAGTTCTTCAACTGATTTTTGTTTTTCAAATATTGTAGTAACTCACTTCCTGGATGTCTCCAAAATAATTTGTTGTGTTGTATCTCTTCTAAAGTGTTAACTTTTAAACACCTACTGGAAATTTCTATCTGACTGTCCTCTTGGGTTGTTATATATAGCATTTATGTAACTGAGGTTATTAAATTTCTTCTTATCATAGAAAAGAGTAGGGCTATAGTGTTAGAGGTATGTATATGAAATTCTTACTTGCACTTTTACTAACTATAACACCTTGGATGAATTATCTATTCTCTGTTCCCCAGCACATCTTTATAACATAAGGATGGTGAAAATGCATCTCTCTCTTTGGGATGTTGTGTAATTAAATGAAAAGAAAAAAAGTAAAATGATTACAACAATGCTGAGCATATGTTAGTCAATAAAGGTCAGCTGTCATTATTTATGTTCTGATCATTTCCAGGAGATTCTTCATCTTAACACTTGTCAGACATTTTCTTCTTAATTCTTGTGTTCCCCTATAAACTATAAGTTCTTTATGGACAAACATCTCTTCAATGTTGTTTATTATTTTGCTCCTGGATGTTATGAACAGCACAGAGTGAATAGAAGGATCACAATAAATATTTCTAAAAATCATGTTGTTTTTTGGCCGAAAACCTGAATAGTTTCTGCATTTCTCACATGCTAAGCAGTAATGTCCACTATCCCAATGACCTCTCTTATTTTTCCCTCTGCTACCACTACTCAATTGTAGTGGCTCTTAAATACTCTTCTAGCATCTCTGAATACTCTCTCTTATTTAGCCATTTACACTGCTGTACTCTGAAAGCACAGAACTCTCACTTCCTAGTTCAAACTTTCAATGGTTTTTTTTAATTACCACTGGGCAATTGAAATTTTGTAATAAAAGTTCGAGTATCAAAATTACAGAAAAAATTGAGTTGAAGTTTTTAATTTTTTGCACTAATCTATAATTAACAATAAAAATTTATCTATTTATGTTACATGACTTGATTTGTTTATATTTATAAACAGTGAAATAATTGCCACAATGAAGCTAATTAAATTATCATCTCACATTGTTACCATTTCCTTTGCTTTGTTTCCTTTCCTTTCCTTTGCTTTGTTTCCTTTCTTTTCCTTTCTTTTCTTTTTTTCTTTTCCTTTCCTTCCTTTCCTTTCCTTTCCTTTCCTTTCCTTTCCTTTTCCTTTCCTTTCCTTTCCTTTCCTTTCCTTTCCTTTCCTTTCCTTTCCTTTCCTTTCCTTTCCTTTCCTTTGTTTTTCCTCTAGTTAGAACATTTAAGATCTACCCTCTAGGAAATTCCAAGTATGTAATACAATATTATTAACTACAGTCTCATTGGTATACATTAGATCTCCAGAACTTACTCATCTTTGACACATCTCTCTTTTCCCCTCCTCCAGACTCTGGCAATCCCCATTCTACCCTCTACTTCTACAACTTTGATGATTTCATATTCCCCATATAATTTAATCATATATTATTTGTCATTCTTTGTCTCACTTATATCAATTAGCATATGTCCCCCAGGTTCATTCAAGTTGCCAGGAAAGGTAGAATTTTTTTATTTTTTGTTTTTAAGGCTACATGATATTATATTTTATATATGTACTATGTATTACTTTTTAAAAAGTACATTAATCATCAACAGACATTTAGCTTGTATTTATAACTTGGCTTCAATTATTATGGAAATTCAGAATCTCTTTAAGAAACAGGTTTTACTTCCTTTATATATACCTAGAATTGGAATTTCTGGATCATTACATAGTTTTAATTTTAATTTATACCAAGGTTCCCTTTTCTTCACATTCTCACCAACACTTATCTATTATCTTTTTTTTTTTTTTTTTTTTTTTTGTAACCGTTATTCTAATAGGTGTAAGGTAATATCTCATAGTGGTTTGAATTGTATTTTCATGATTAGTGATGTTGATACCTTTTTGTATACCTGTTGGCCACTAATATGTCTTCTTGAAGAAATATCTATTTAGACCTTTTGCTCATTTTTAAATCAAATTATTTGTTTTTATAGATTGATTTATGTTTTTGCTATTGTTAGGAGTTCCTAATATATTTTGGATATAATCTCTTATGAGTATATGGTTTATAAATATTTTCTCCCATTCCATAGGTTGCTTTTTAATTTTGCTAATTGTTTTCTTTGTTGTACAAAACTTTTTTTGTTTGGATGCAATCCCACTTGTTTATTTTACTTTAGTTGTCTTTGCTTTTGATGTCATATCTGAGAAAATCGTGGCCCAAAAGAAAGTCAAAAAGCTTTTCCTAAAAGACTTTATTTTTAGAACTGTTTTAGATTCATATAAAAATGAAGAGGAAAGTACAGAGATTCTCATATACCCTTGCCATGACACTTATATAGCCTCGCTCATTATCAATAAACTTTTTTCATATTTTCTTCTAATTGTTTTTATAGTTTCAAGTTATACCTTTAAAGTTTTAATCCATTTCAAGTTTATACCTGTATGTGATATAAGATAAAAGTTCAAATTCATTTTTATGCATGTGCATAATTAGTTTTCCTAACACTATTTATAGAACAGTCTATCATTTTGCCATTGTGTATGCTTGGCAATCGTTTAGATGATCAGTTGAGTGAGTCTATTTCTGGATTCTCTAGTCTGTCCATTAGTTTATGTGTCTGTTTTTATACCAATACCATATCTTTTATTTATTTGAGGTTTGTAATATATTTTGAAATTAGGAAATGTCATGCCACCAGCTTTTTTCTTATTGTTCAAGATTGCTTTGGCTATTGGGGATCTTATGTGGTTCCACATGAATTTTAAGGTAGTTTTTTTTAAAAAAAATCTATTTCTGTAAAAATGTCACTGTGAGTTTGATAAGGATTGCATTGAATCTTCAGATTGCTATGATTTGTATGAATATTTGTTAACACTACTGTATTTTCCAGTTCATGAACATGAACTGTCTATTTATGTATGATTTCTTTATTTTCTTCACCTACGTTTTATAATTTTCAGTGTATAAGTCTGTGTGGTATTTTATTCTTTTTGATGTTATTGTAAATGGAATGTTAAAAAAAAATCCCTTTCAGATATTTTATTATCTGTATATAGAAATGTGACTAATATTATATGTTGATTTTATATTCTGTGACTTCACTGAATTTGTCTATTACTAGTAATGTTTTTTGGTGGTAACTGTAGGGTTTTCAAATCATGTCAACTGCATACAGAGATAATTTTACTTCTTTTCGATTTGGTTAACTTCTATATCTTTTTCTTTCTTAGCCTCTCTGGCCATGATTTGCTAGGTTGAACAGAAGTGGGGAGAATGGGCATACTTGCCTGTTCCTGATCTTAGAGAAAAAGATTTTAGTTTTTTACCCATCATCGAGTATGAGTTTTGTTAGCTGTAGACTTTTGCTATATGGCCTTTGTTATAATGAAGTGTATTCCTCCTATACCTATTTAAGTATTTTTATCATGAAAGGCATTGAATTTTGCTAAATTATTTGTAGGTATTTATTGAGATGATTATATAATTGTATACTTTATTTGATTAATGTAACATATCAAAGTTTTTGATTTCCTTATGTTGAACAATATTTACATCCCAGGGATCAGTCTCACTTGATTATGGTGTATGGTCCTTTTGATGTATTGTTGGATTCTGTTTGCTAGTACTTTGTTGAGACTTTTTGCATCTATCTATCTATCTATCTATCTATCTATCTATCTATCTATCTATCTATCTATCTATCAGGATATTGGCCTATAGTTCTTGTGGTGTCTTTATGTGGTTTTGGTATCAGCATTGTCTTAGAATTTCCTTCTCTTCTATTTTTTTTTTTTTGGAAGAATTTAAGGAGAATTGGTATTAATCCTTCTTGGAATATCTGGTATTATTCACCCATGAAGATATGTGATCCTGAGTATTTTTCTTGAGATGTTTTGAATACAGATTTGATCTTTTTATTTGTTGTTGGCGTTTTCAGACTTTCTGTTTCTTCATGATTCAGTTTTTGTAGATGATATGTTTCTAAGAATGGATCTATTTGTTCTAGGTTATCCAGTTTGTTGTCATGTACTGTTTATGATAGTTTCTTATAATCCTTTTTATTTCTAAGTTATCTGTTGTAATAGCTCTTCTTCATTATTGACTATATTTTTTGAAGTCCCCACCCCTTAGTTTACCTAAGCATTCATTGATTTTTGTTATCTTTAAAAACAAAAACTCAGTTTTGTTGCTTTTTCTAGTCTCTACTTGATTTATCTCTGCTCTAATCTGTATCACTTCTTTCTTATGTTAACTTTAGGCTTAGTTTGTTTTTGTTTCTATTTGTGTGCGCTTTTTTGTTTGTTTGTTTTTTAGTTCCTTAAAGTATAAGGTCAGGCTGCTTATATGAGATCTTTCTTTTTTTTTTTTTTTTTAAATGTAAGCGTTTATTGTTATAAACCTCTGTCTTAGAACTGCTTGCTACATCCCATAATGTTGGTATGTTAGAATTTTATTTTCAGTTGTATCAAGATATTTTTAAATTCCTTTTTGATTTTTCTCTGAGCCAATAGTTTTTCAGGAGTATATCACTGACTTTCCACATATTTGTGATTTCTTTCCATTTTCTTACTGTTACTATATCTAGTATCAGTCAGAAAAGATAGTAGGGAATATTTCTATCTTCTTAATTTATTAAGACTTATTTTGTGAACTAACGTGATCTATCATAGATAATGTTCCATGTACACTTGAGAAGAATATGTAATTATTTGTCGTTGAGTGGAATGTTCTGTATACATCTGGTAATTTCAATACAGCTATAGTGTTTATTCAAGTCAGTAATTCCTTACTTATTTTCTGTCTGGATGTTTTCTTCATCATTAGAAGTAGAGTATTAAAGTCACTTAATGTTGTTGTATTGATGTTAATTTCTCCCTTTAGATCTGTCAGTATGTGCTATATATATATATATATATATATACATATATATATGTGTGTATATATATATACACACACACACACATGTATATATATACATACATATATATGTATGTGTGTATATATATATATATATATATATAATCTGATGTTAGGTGTATATATATTTATAATTATTTTTTTCCTGTTTAATTAACGTTTTTATAATTATGTAATAAACTTTTTATTTATTTTTGACAGTCTTTTTTTTCTGGTGTACCATCCTGCTTTTTTTGGGGGGGAGTACTATATGTATGTAATATGTTTTTTCATCCCATTGTTACTGGAGAGTGGGGTTCCCCTCTTGGTGCATTGTCCCGGTTCTTGATGTCTTGAACAAAGAACTGAGCGAAACATCGAAATATAGCAGAAAATAATAGCTTTATTAGAAGCAATAGTACACTTCCAGACATGGAAGCAGGCCCAAGGAAGAGATGAATAGCTCAAAGGCTCAAGGGGTCAAGAGCACAGTAACAAAGTGTTTGAGTTTTTTGAAACTATTTGCTGTGGGTGGTTACTTTTCTTAGAGGAGTGAGCTTTCTTAATTGACAACTAAGATTGACAGGACCCAGTGACTCATCATTTGCTTTCCGCACATGTTTGCTCCTAAAATTCAGTCAGTTATAATAATTTTAATGAACTTCTGGGCACGTACCACATATATAATGGTGGTATAATGAAACTCAGGTGAGTTGAAGGTTGTTGGGGTCATTGTGCAGGTATGAGTGACTGGCTAAAACTGGCAGCCAATTCTCTCATTACTTGTTTCCTTGTATGAGTTAAGTTTAGTCAAACAAATGCCTCTGGTTTGCTTAATTGGAGGAATAGGGCAGACTTTTTCTAGAATAGTATGACCTCAGTGTCTTAGCAGGCAGACTTGAAACCCCCTAACTTTCTTGCCTAAACCTTTCTAAGAGCCACGAATCCCCTTTTTATTAGTGTGGATGTTGAGGTATGGGAGATCTCTTTTGTATCTGCTTCCTGCTGAGAAGGGTCATAGTCCCTGCCTGTTGGGGTTTCATGGAATTCTTTCCCTCTCTGACTCAGTCAGGATGAGATCTTGAGTATCCCACTGAAGTGCCATCTCTGTTCCTAGACAAGGAAATACAAAGATTCAAACTTGTTACTTGAATCATGTATCTAGTTATGTTTCTATTATTCATTTGTCTATCAAGGGGGTAAAGGAAATCAGATTTGGTTAGTATATTTCTTAAAAGAAAAAAAGAACTTGGGTTAAAGGACCAATCTCTTTTTGGAATCCAAGGGCCCTGTTTTGGCCTAAAACCATTTCTGCTTATAATGGGCCAAGGAGAATGTTGAGTTTCAATGATCTTATCAATAGCCAGAGGACCCGAGTTACCGTTTTTTAAGGTAAATTATCTAATTTTGAAGGAAAAGGTCTTTCTCCAAAGGAGTAAAGAAAAGACTTGGTTTACTAAAAAGGATTAAGAATTTTGCAAGTGATGGCCGTATTACCATGACATTCATCTTATGTTTGTCCTTAAAGCTAAAGCGAGTCTCTGTGGAGGTACAATAGCATGGACTCTGAACCGCTTCATCAGTTGTGGTCAGCAATGAAGACTTGGGGGTGGGTCCTCTGAATAAAATTTGCTGAGGTCCTTCTATTCTTTTCTTTCCTATTGGAGGAAGTAGTCACTGAAGAAATGCCTCTTGGTGCCAGCTCTGGGATTTATGCCATGTGTTAGTGACAAGGCGAGTGGTGGTTTTAATGGCTCAGGCCTTGGATATGCACAGGAATGGCTCTGGGCCCAGGAGGCCACAGTGACATGGACTCCAGGCCAACCTGTCAGCCTCTGAAAAAACCCAATGGGTCCTTGGTATCAAATGGTACAACTATTCACAGCAACAATGAGGGTTACTAAGGTCCTCAGCGGTGAAAGCTGCAGTGTCCTCCTGCTCTCCTCATCTCCCATGGGGATCCCCCTTGGCACCAAGTTATGCTGGCCTGAGGGATGGGTTGAGGCAACTAAACACTCTCATGGACTCAAACTCTTCTATTTCACTATCCTCATACTGTTTGCCTTACTCTTCAGGCTTGCTAACTCATGGTCACAAAACAGCTATTGTCGCTCCAAGAGCCACATCTGAAACCAGGTATTTCCAAAGGAGAGAGCAAGAAAACAAAGCAAAAGAACTCCTTTTACATATTTTTCTCCTTATATCATAAAATTAACTTTCTCTAGAAGTCTATACAGACTTCCCTTTATGTGTCTTTAATCATGTAATTATGACACATAGCTGACCAAGTTACAAGAACTGACAATTGATTATCTCCCATTTTCAGCATCTATCATCAGTGTTTTGAAAAAAGTTTCCAAAGAGAAGAGAGTATTATTAATTATATGATTTGAGTTTCAAAATTTAACTAGCAAACAACTCAAGTGCTTTTCATATTAAAAGACACTAGCTCCCTTCTGGGACATCTTTGTACCTACCTACATTTCCATCTCAAAGAAATTCAGACTACAGATGATAAAAACTTCAAATGCAAGTTATAATGTGTAACAGCTAAGTCATGGCAAAGCAAAGAGGGAACACTGGGTCTTCAGGGGAAATCCTTCTTACAAAAATCTCAACTGCCTTGAAAATAAAAATGTTCTTCTGTATCAAAACTACTACAGTGTGAAAAATAAATATGTGTTGAGTCTACTTATGAATTAAGAAATTAGTTAAGCAGGTTCCTAGCATAGAATAAAATGTTTCTCACTTGGAAATTGTTTCAATGTAGTATAAGCTCTTGATGGGTTTTTGTTTTTTGTTTTATAATTCAAATGCATAATAACAAGCTTCTGATTGCAGAGACATCGACTTCAAAAGCTGCTACTTCAAATATAGTATCAGCATCATGACTAGATAAAGAACCTGGCAGCTTACCCCTGAACTTTCCTTTATTTTAAATACTTGCAGTTGACTTAGATAACTGACCATTTGAAGGCTTCTTTTTCCCTTCCAATACATTAATCCCCACCCTTATTGTTGTGGAATTCTCAAACACAGAGACTGGACACTAAGGCTATAAGCAGATAGTAGCTCAGCGGATTCTTATCCAAAGGCTGAGCCCCGATTATAACATAACAGGTAGTTTTATATATTCTTGTCATTCTTACACAGCTACAGATATAAGGAAGAACATAATTTGTTAGCAAACTATGAAAAAACTGATATTGGCTGGAGAGTCCTTGAGGTTGGGGATGAACTCATTCCAGCGGAAATGGCCAGGCAGGGCCAGGCTGCTTCACTTTCACTTCATGATATTTAAGTTCCTCCATGTCTTTTAAAGACATGAGAATTCATTTATTTTTAGTGCCCAATAGTATTGTTTGGACTTATCACATTTTATTCATTCACTCATTGAAGGAATTATGGGTATCTTCCAAGTTTTTGCAATTATAAATAAAGTTGCAACAAATGTCTATGTGCGGATTCTTGTGTGGACATTAAGAGAGCAAAGGAAGATCTGGGAAAACAAAGGAAAAGGCTTGCAGAAATGATGGACTCAGTTGGTCATAGATCAAACACATCCTATAAATCTCTAAATAGCCTTCTGGAAACTCTTGCAACATCTACAAGACAAATGACTGAAGATTAAATAAGACCATGGTCTGGAAATTACTTCCCTCTTACAGCCACTCGTCCAAAACTCCCTCTCCCCATCCTGAGTCATGAGGTGCATGTAAATACTCAGACAAAGGAAGTACGTGCCCCTTGTATGGACACTGCAAAAATATATAAACTGTAAGAAATTTAAACAAGAGGAGGTCGTACTCTGGTTCTGTTACACCCCACGTGCTCTTCAGGCTAATACATTTTCCTTCCTTTAACAAAGTTGTCTGAGCATCTCATTTCCTCTGTTGAGTGTCACTTCCTGCAACAGATTTCTGATACATTTTCCAGGCAGCATGGAGGAACGGCACCCACATTTGGTAGATTTCGGGTACCTGACTGGGGAAAACCTGACCCGCCCTGTAGACACACCCGCTGAGTGCGGCCCCTCCAAAGTTTCTCCCAACTTATCTCCCACTCCTCCATATGCTGTGATTGTTGCCTGTCATGGGATGCATGGGGTATACACAAGGAAAGTCTACTCGCCTAGCCACAATGGTCAAGAACTTGAAGAAAGAATTATTCAGGAGATTATGGAGTTAAACTCGCTCCACAGAAACTCCAAATCCTTTGTGAGATAAACTGGCCCTCTTTCGGTATTGGATGGCTGGTAGAAGGACCTTTTGATAAAGAAATCATTGTGAGGGTCTCTCAAGTCATTACCTGGCCACCCAGACCAATTCCCTTATATTGATTCTTGAAAGGCAAAAATCACACCCGAGTTTCTTGGTTGAGAGCCTGTATACAGGAGAACTGTAGTGTCCTTCTAGCTAAGCCTTGACACCCTCCAAGGTCAGTTGGCCAAAAAAACAAACAAACAAACAAACAAAACAAAACAAAACAAAAAACCTGTATTTCCAGCACTAGGCCATCAGGCTCCGTTCTGCTAGGCTCCCAGGAGCCTATGGTACAAATGATAATCAGGGGGGCACCTATTTACTTTATAGTTGACACCAGAGCTGAACACTCAGTTGTAACTCGGCCTATTGGCTTCCTTTCTCAAAAACATGCTACCATTACAGGAACAACTGGGGGTACAAGTCAGTTGCCCTTCCTGCAGCTTCACCAGTGCAAACCAGGAGGACAAAAAGTCGTCCATAAATTCCTATACCTACTTGACTGTGCTGTGGTACTAATAGAATGAGATCTTTCAGAAAAACTACAGGCTTAAATTACCTTTGAAACACATGGCTGAACTCCTCTATGAAGCCAGAAAGTAGGGATAATGGGAGCTCCTACTCTGGGAATCTACACAATAAAGGCATTTGAGAAAAATCAAATGGGCACTTATAATGCCCCAGACTAAAATGCCCAGACTTAACCAAATCTTTCTTTCTGTATATACACAAGTGTGTGGGTGTGGCAGTAGGGGTCTTAATTCAACTACTAAGATCTTGGCCCTGTCTTGTGGTTTATCTCTCCAAATGGCTTGACTCTGTCACCCAGGGCTGGCCACCCTGCTTGAGAGCACTTGCAGCCACGGCCCTCCTTGTGTCAGAGGCTAACGAACTGGCTACCCTTTAGGCCCGCCATCCAGACCACAATTCCACTGAAGTCATGATGAAATGCTTTCCAACTGACCCAACTTGACAGAATAGACCCAACAGACTAGACTAGACTGCATTTTCTACTTGTAGCAGCTGCGGGCCCAGATCTGTATGGATGTTCCTGTCCCCAGTCCCCCTTCTACCCGCACCATGCCACAGGGCACACACACAATCTTCTCGGGTTGGGTAACATGCTTTCAGATTCAGACATAGTTAGGATTGCATTCCCTGGTATCTTAGGGGTAAAGATTCAGTGATTTTGCCAGAATGCCCAGGTTCAACTCACGGTAAGAAAAGAATATTTTTCCTCCTTCCTTACCAGTAGCACAAGCACTTCCCAGTTTGTGGCCCACAGGGAAGGAAGGCAGGAGCCTGAGCCCCACAACCCTGCTGTCAGTGAAATACAGAGGCAGCTAGGACCCATGGGGAACCTTTCTCCTTCCAAACTAATTATAGGAAGGGGATCAAGAAGTTTGGCCCATAAACGATTCACTAAACTGTTGCAGGAAGCAACACCCGACAGAGAAAATCGGATGCTCAGACAACTTTGTTAGAGGAGGGAGAATTTATTAGCCGGCAGATCATGTGGGGTTTAACAGCACCAGAGGACGAGCTCACCTTGGTTAGGTTTCTTACAGTTTATATATCTCTGTAGTGTTCATGCAAGGGGCACGTGATTCCTTTGTCTGAAGTTTTACGTGCACCTCATGACTCAGGATGGGGAGGGGGAGTTTTGGGTTGGGGGCTACAAGCAGGAAGGAATTTCCAGACCACTAATCTTAACTACTTACAGGTCCTTTGTCTTGTAGAACCTAGGACCTTGGCATTATCAGCACCAGATGTTGCAAGAGTTTTCAAAAGGCCATTTTGAGATTTATAGGATGTGGTTAATCTATAACTGGCTGAGTCAGTCATTTCTGCAAACCCTTTCCTTTGCACTTTTCAGATGCTTCCTCTCCTCTCTTAAAACTACAATACTATCTTCCAATTAGATCTTTTTTGCAAGAAATGAAAAAATAAGAAGTCCCATATGTATAAAACTTATATGTTCCTTTACCAAGACCTAGACTTACTAGGTGGCCCAATAGTAGGAAAGCCTTCCCAGAGATCTCAGTAATCAGGATTCTGAGGGGGAAATGAGTTTTCTCATGACCCCATCTATTTCATCACTCCCTGAGGAAACTAGATATGCACCCTCACGGAAATTACAAATACTGATGATGGGGAAATAAGAGTATGTGCATGACCTCTTATCTATATTTGTCTGTGTTATATGTAATATGGTGGTTCAGTTAAGAATTCTAATTATGATGGAAAGGAAAATATGTTTTTGGTAAAAGAAGATATAAAGTATTTAGATTTGTTTTGAAGGGAATTGAAGGAAGGTGTTTGTCTTAAAGTTGGTTATTACTGAATGAGTGAGAAAAGGCAAACTGAAAGAATGAGGAAAGTGATAGAAGGTATGTGAAGAGAAATCCTGAGAGGAAAATTTATGTGATTAAGCTAAATGTTATTGGAAATTTAAATGCCAAAAGTAAGCTAATGCAAAATTATAGTTGTGTTTTAATGTTTCTTAGACTATTGGTCTGCTACTGATGTTATGGAAAAGTTTTCTGAGTAGAAAACAAGGATTCAGTACTTCATCAAAAAATTTCTGTATGTTTTGTTGCCTTAACTAGTTTTCTCAGGCTTTTAGAGAATATACTAACATGGCCCAAAGTCTGAGGGCCAAACACTCCTGGCTATATGTTTTATAACTCGAGCTGTGCCTAATATTTAAAAGGAAGCTTCAAAAGTTGGGGCCTAAACCACAACCCCTGTGGGTTGCCTTGGTGCCAGAAGTCTTTGAGGTAGGTGTTCAATAACTGGGACTAGGCAGAGAAGAAAATAGAGTTTAAAAAGGCATAAATTTTAGCTGCCATCATACAGGGACCATCTCAAGGTGACCCTAGGCAATAAAAAACTTGCAGGTCTGGAGAGCCTCGATCTTGGTCGGTCATAATTGGCATCATCAGGACTGGGGCATAATCAATGCGCAAACTGCAGAAGGAAGATCACTGGAAGAGCCAGTGTCCATCCATCCCTGGGAAGCCAGGGAGGGGTGGACCTCATAAGCCCTCACCCCACATAGCAAGCTTCCCATGAAGGGGCTGCCCTCTCCTCCAATAATGGAGACCAAAGTGCTTGCAAGCTTCAATCCTAGAGAAATACACCATGATCACAACGGTGGACTCTCATGTTAACCTTGACATGGCAGGAAGGAAAAACTGAATATTTACTAGATACTAGAGTTTCCCACTCTGTCCTGACCCATCCTATGGGCCTCTCTCCAGTGCTAACTTCACAGTGACAGGAATAAATAGTCAGCCTAATATAATTAACTCTTCCCATTTTGAGATCTGTACTAACAATGAAGTTCTCTGCACATATCACGACTAGGGTCCAGTGTGGAAAATGCCTCATCTGAAAAACTGGGACACATCCAAAAAGGGGAGCAGCTCTTGCCCACTACACAAAGCATGTTTGTGGGGAACCTAAGCTAAACCATAGCAGACAACCCACTTCTATGTCAGGGTTTCCTATTAGCGGAGCAACTATTTCCCCACAATCTGTTGAAATTCAGCCCTCATTGCAAACAGAAAGGTCCCCACCAAGCTTCATTATGCTCTCCAACTGCTGTCAAATTACAAGGAATCAACAGCTGGGTGCATTTATCTCAAATTAAACCAGTTTCTTATGAGTCTTCACAGGTTCCTCCAGAAAATAAATGGGAAAGTACGACCTGTTCCTAGAAAATCTTGAGCTCTTGTTCTGGAAACTAGATAAGTCCGCATGTCCCAGAGAATCAGGGAACTTTTGTGAATAATTCTTCTTTTATCCCAGTGTCTATGCCACTGCTCTCTACAAAATGATGCAAGTTTCTTTCACTAGATACCTTTACCTTGAATTAATAAACTGCCATAAAAAAAGTAACTTCATTGTCAATTATCTCTACTATTAATTTCGACATATCTTTTCTATCTTTTTGCTAAGTTTATATCTTCTAAGTTACAATGCTTCCTACCACTTCTATATGCTAGAACGACCTCATGTTGCCTGTTTCCCGGGCCCTTAGAATAGGTTTCAGAGACTTTTTTTCCTCCAGTAGGGAGGGACTACAGCCCTATCTCAGCTTTGAAGAATTTATGGAAGACAGACTTTCTTCTCTCAACATCCCCTTAAGATTAAGGGAATAAAATCTCTGAGGCGGGAAAATGTAAGGAGGAAGCAAGAGAATTAAAATGTGAATCAAGCCACATTCAAAGACTGAAATGTGCTGATCAGCCCTGTAGCCAGGCCAGAAGAACACCTGCAGAAAAAAGGAAGGTTTCTGCTGGATTACTAACAACCCATTCCCCACGTCTTTGAAAGGGAAAACGGAACCAAGAATTATTCCTTATGTCTAAAACCACAGGGTACCTATAGATTAAAGGCCGGGAACTGCCAGCAGGCCTTTCACTCTACATATTTTTACCTTTTCACACTACATACTCTTCCCCTTCCTCACTGTAAATCCATATCAAAAGAAATAGGAACTAAAAGTGACATATAAACTGAATTCCCTGAACGCTCAGGGTCCCTCTCAGTGCCCTTACTGGATTTGTAGAAACAAGGCCTACATCTGCCTCCCCAGAAATTGGGAAGGGAGCTGTATAATTGGCATGATAAAGCTATCCTTCTTCCTCTTACCTTTGAAAACAGGGGAACTGCTTGGTTACCTGGCCCCACAACCTTTACAGTGGGTTATAAAAGAACTCCAAATAGGATACTAGAAGGATGATGAGTGGCTCCCAGGGCAGATAATCCAATACTATAGGCCTGCCACTTAGGCAAAAAAAAATAGATCTTGGGGATACTGCACCTCTATTTACATGTTAAACCGAATTATCCAACTGCAAGCAGTCTTAAAAATCGCTACCAATGAGACTGGGAGAGCCCTGACCCTCCTTGTACATCAACAGATGAGAAATACCATCTACCAAAACAGGTTGGCCCTAGACTATGTATTAGCAGTGGAAGGAGGTATGTGTAGAAGATTCTATCTCACCAACTATTGGCTACAGATAGATGACTTATTTGCCAACTGCTGAAGTGTCTGTTCAGATCATGCCCATACTTTTTTTCTCTTTTTAAATCAAGTTGTTCTTTTTCTTATTGTTGTTTTAAAAATTTTTTTTTGTATATTTGAGATAACAGTCCTTTATCAGATGCATCTTTTGAAAATATCTTCCCTCAGTCTGCGGCCCATCTTCTTATTCTCTTGAGAGAAACATCCACAGAGAGAAGTCTTTAATATTAATGAGGTCTAATATAGATTGTGTCTTATATGTTTTATATAAAAATATGCGAACCCAAGGGCATGTAGATGTTCTCTTATATTATCTTCTAGGAGATTTAGTTTGCATTATCTTTAATTTTTTTTCCTATTTCTAAAACTAATATATAACCATTGTAGAAAATATAAAAATAATATAAAGTGTTAAAATTATTCTCAATATTTTTAGATTCATAAAACCGTAGATTTAATAAATGTGCATACATATGTATGTTTATGTATCTGTTTATGTATATGTACATATACATACTTTTGCATGCATATGTAACATACATTTTGAAAATTGAGATCATATATTGCATGATTACAATTTATTTTTATGTATATAATATATACACATTTTTTCATTATAATAATTTCTACAACATAAATCGTGAAGGCTACACACTACCTACCTAATTAAATGTTTCTACCATGCTGTTCAATCAATTGCCTGTTGAGCACTAAAAATGTTTCTCGTTTTTAACAATTAAAACAGTGCTGATGAACACCCACATGTATTGTAATTTTTTAATTTAAAAATGTTTTAAGGTTTTAGAACATCATCCAACCAAACATCACCATTCCTTTCATTCGTTTTAGACTTAATTATAATAATTGAGAAATAAAAAAAAAATAGTCAATGTACTTGCTGGCTAGTTAATTATATTTCACATATTTTGCAACGGCACCCTAAAAAGCCTAAGAGGTTTTGGGAGGAAAAGCGATATAAATCTCAGCTATCAAATAATATTAAATTAAAAATGTCTTCCTTTATTTTTCCCCTTGATAACATATTTCCCATGAAAGAAAAGGTTACTATCCTGACTCATTGAAAATTGAAGAAACTTCTTCAATAGGAAAGAAGTCTGGTTAAAATATAAGTCCTAATCAGGTAGATATTAAAATGTCTATTAATAAACAAAAATCATCAGTTGATTTGAAGTGAATTTCATGAGCACACAGTTGTGCTTTGTGTTTCTGGCCATTGGAAGTTCTACACAAATGAAGTGCCAGGACCCCAGTCTGGGGCAACACACTTAGAGTGCTTTTAGGGTGACATTCTACCAAGTCTCCCTACGTCTGGTAAGTGACTCTCTATGTGCATCTCTGGTTATCTCCTTGGTGGAGAGTCCTGATGTTCAATTGCTGTGTCAGAGGAAATAATGTGCTTAGATTTTTAAAAATTCAACTGTCATCCAAATAAACCGTGGTTTATTCCTACCACCAGTGTACAAGAATAGCTTTTGTTATAATCTCAGCCAACACTGGATGCAATTACTTTTCAGGTCTTTGACAATTTGATAGAAGAAAATGTTATCTCAGTGTTGTTAGTAACTTAGATTTTTTTTGTTACTACTAAGATTGAATGTTTTTCATATATTTGTTAGTCTTTTCTATTTTCATCTTAAACAATTGCTGTTCTTATGAATTGCTTATTTAAATGCTGAGAACGTTGATCTCTTTCTAACTGATTTGTGAGACTAAAAATGTTTATTGTTGGCTCATAATTAGCAATATTCTTCTAAGTTTAAACTTGTTCTATTATTATTTTCTAATATTTGACATTTTAAATGCCCATACATGAGATAAATATGTTATAAATATAGTAATGAAATAAAACCCTTGAAACTCAAATCAATATAAAGAACTGAAATTAACAAATACTAATAAATGTTGTGTTCTTTTACCCTCTTAAATCTTTGCTCTGTCCAAAGGCGGTCGCCACTACACAAATTTTGTGTTTAAAATATCCCTATATATTTTTTTCTCCTTTAGGAAAGTATTATGGATATTCATTTTATTCATTTATTTTATTACATTTATTTGGATGGCATTGGTTAACAACAATATATAGGTTTCAAGTATACAATTCATGAAGGAAAACATTATTATATGTTTATTATATAGGTTTATATAGGTTTCAAGTGTACAATTCATGAAAGAAAATATCCTAATATTTTTAATAGTTTTATGTTTCGTGTGTTTAAGGCATGGAAATATAGTACTTAATTTTTCTTTTGTGCTGTATAAAATTGGCAAGATAGCAAAGTAGTAAAGAGTGGGGGCTTTGTGGCCAGATAGCCTGGGTTCAAATCTGAGGACGTACTTTCCTAGTTCTCTATTATGCGTGTTAGTGCAGCTCCCGGTTCCACTCCTTCCTCACTTGTAAAAGGAAGATAATATTTGTACTAGCTACATACACAGGTTGTGAGACGTAAATAAATTAATGTGATGCCTGACATATAGTAAGGGCCATATGAAGCATCTGTTACCATAATCATCATCATCACTATCATTATTTTATAATATCTTCTGCACCTTACTTTTTAAATCAATATTGTTTTGAAGATTCACACATCTTGTTGCACATAGCTCTAGCTCATTAATTTTTACTGTTGGACAATATTCCAGTCTATAACTATGCCACGATGTACAGGACTGTCTCCTGCTGGTGAGCATCTGTCATATTTACATATTTTTTTGCTATTAGGAAAGATGCATTTATAAATATTCCAGTACACTTGCTTGTGCACATATGCTAAAAGTTCTAAGTAATATACTTACAGCAAGTTATTTCCAATGCAGTTGTACTGCTTTGTTGTACTAAGCATACTCTCATGAGAATTCATAGCTATACCTTTTAATACACAATTATATAAACTTGATTTTTTCAGAAATTTAAAATTTTGACTATCTAATGAATGTGAAGTCATATATCACTATGATCTTAATTTTCATATCCTTATTAACAATGAGTTTCAGCACCTTTATATAAATTTAAAGGCCATTCCTCATCTATGAAATATGTTTTAATATTTTGCCATATTTTTTTCTAGCATATTTGTTACCCTTTGATTTATAAGATTAATTTTTATGTTTGCATATTAATATTTGTCAGTTTTATGTTACAAATATGTTCCACCATTGGATGTTTCCTTACGCTTTCTCTAAAGTGTCTTTTGATCAAAAGAAAAAAGTTCTTAAATTTAATGTAGTCAAATTTATCATACTGTTTTTGGTATCTTGCCCTACCCTCACAGTCATAAATATATTCTCCTATATTTTGTTTTAGGGTTTTAAGTATATCTTTGTATTGAACATGAATGCACATGGAATTAATGTCATATGAGATAGGTAATTTTATTTTTCTTCCTAATTGTTCTGCATATTCATTAATTTTAATTACTGAGTTATATATATATTTATATTATGAATTTAGTAATTTTCAATAACATTTTCTGTTTATTGGTGTAGAACATAAATATAATTGATATTAGAATATTGATCTTATTATAACAGGTAGATTCATTTGGGTATTTCACATAAAATTACAAATAATGATAGTTTATTTCTTCTTTTCTAATGTTTATCTCTGTTATTTACTTTTTCTTCTCTTACTGCAGTGGCTGGGACCTTTAAGACAATTGTGATTTGTAATGGTGATAGTGGATATCATCATGTTGTTCTTCATTTTCAAGGGCATGTCTTTTACATCTCGAAAAGGATAAACCCTGTAGATTTTCGGTGGATATTATTTAACAAATTAGGGATGTTCCCTTCTATTCTTAGATAGCTACATGCCTTTACCATAAATGAGTGAAGAACCTTAAAATTATTTTTTTAAATAACTGTCTTATTTTTTAGTTTGTCTTTCTTCCGCCCTTCTTTTCTTCCTTCCTGCTTTTCTTTTTGTCATGGTTGGGGATTCCGCATATCTCCTGTATGTATAACAAATCAATATTCATTATATTTTATGCAGAATCTAGTTATTGTGTTTTAATGGGGCCCACCACAATATCTAGTTCTCTATACAGCAGGAGGTTAAAGTTAATATCTTTTATTTGTTACTGTTATTTTACAGAAATTTCCATGACCGGGTTGAAAAAACATCTTTTTTTTTTTTTATGTTTTCTTCTGCATTTACCCTGATATTAGATAAATATTCATATATATATTCTTTGGTTCTTTTATAATTAAGATTTTTATACTTAATTCTTTAATGTACTTGGAATTTTCTTTTGGTATGCGGTTACTGTAAATATCTAGCTGTATATTTTTATAAATAACAAATACCTTGTTTTACCAGTATTGCTAAAAATTGACCATTTCTTTACTGACTGACCTTTATTCTGCTTTAAATACTCACATGCACATGCGAGAATTTTTATGCTTTCTATGTTTTTGCATTGATATAGCTATTATTCTAATACATTTTAAATGAGTAAGCTATAAATAATTTTCTACTTTCTCCTTCCCTTTTACTCCTTTATCAATTGCAATTAGGTTTCTGCTTCTACCACGTTCATAAACTTCTCTTACTAAATTTACAGATTCCCAGTACAAAGCACATAATCCGATGCCTGCCTCACCCGACCCCTCTGCAGTGCTGAACATTGCTGACCTCGCCTTCTTTCCTGATGCGTTTAACCAACTTACCTGACATCATAAAATCTCCCTTTCAGTGAAGTTAATAAGGTCCTACATATTTCTCTGTCCATAGATGGTTTTAGAATCACAAAATATTAGGAGTGAAAATTTTCAAATCATTAATTAATCAAACCACTTGAAAAGAATTTTAAAATGCTTATTCCTGCTCACACATGTATTCTGATTGAATAGATCTGAGATAAAACCTGGAGATAATTTTAAATATTACTTTAATGATTTTGATAATTATTCAAGTTGTGAATCATTAAACAGTTCAACCCGATGAAAGCATAAATCAATAAATTGACACACATTTGTCACAAGATTTTAAAAATGAATGGAACACTCTTATTTTGCAAATTACTAATCTGAGATGAAAATTAAATGATATCTTGAGATGTAAGTAACTTTTTCAGAGTCACATAATTAACAAATGACAGAGCTGGAATTTAATCCCATATGGTCTAACACCAGGAACTGTGAGCTTGCTCTATCTTGCTTCTAGGAGTCTGCACAACTCTTACCTTCCTCCTCTGCCTCTTGAATACACACAGCAATCTAGACTAAAATAAATAAACCTTTGTTTCTCATCATTGGGCTTTAAGAGAGGATGGGGGGAAAAAGCATCGGAAAATAAATTTACAAAAATTATTCTAGGAGGAAGAAGTGGTAATAATTCTTTGAGTGACTCTTTTTTTATTCTAAACTACTTCCTGTTTATGACTTAAAATGTAAATTCCTCCAGCAAGCAATTATTCCACCAATATTTATTGAGCTTTTCTTGAGTGCCAGATACTCCTCTGGAAGTATAATATTGGATGATACACATGGTGTCTTTCCTCATAGGGAAAACAAATAATCAGGCAACTATAAAAACAGGTGACAACAATTGTTCTCATTACTTGTGTCAGACCCCTTGCTGATACACTCAGAGAAATACATCACAAAAAAGGAGTATTTATACTTTGCACAATGGGTCGAATGGCAAGTTTCCTTCAGCCGACATTTAAAGCATCAGCAGAAAACAAACAGGTTTAGAAACAGGTAATAAGAGTGTGTTAGGGAAAGAAAAGTAAATAGGATATAAACATGGAGAGAGCCTCATTATTAAATATGCAAAATGAATTTTCAAGGAAAGATAGGCAAAAGAAAGCCAGACAAACCCCTCATGTTATTTTCTTGTCAATTTTGAAAATCCAAGTTGGATAAATATATGTCTTTCTTATTCACTTAATACCTTATATTGAACAGAAATTTTTTCTGGATAATGTTTTTTAAAAATAATTAAATAAATATAATGAGAGTATATATTTAAGGGGTAAAGATATTGCAGTACAATGGAATCTGTACAACAATAGGGTAGGCACGGAATGCTGTGAGCACATATCTGAAGGTCATCTTCCCTTGTCTTTCTGTCCTGGAAAGACTTCCAGAGGTTCTGGACAACGTACTCCTGAAAGAGAGAGGGTGAGCAAGGGAAAGGAAGAGGGTACATCAGGGTGTTCCAGGCTTGAAGAAGAGCTTGTGGGAAAGTCTGCAAAGAAATAGGAGTTTTCTCAATTTGGGAAATTTAGTATAACCTTATCAGAGTACTGAATAGAAGACATGAAGGAGGAGGTTTCAGTGACAGAAGATCAGGGTATAAAATCGAACAGGGTCAAAATATTAAGATCTTTGTTCAGCATACTGTGGGTTTTGGTTTTATCTAAAGACGTTTTTTAGTGAACAGAGTAAAGCAAGGTAAATACTATCTCACTGGAAGCATGGACAGAGCACTTTGGTTGCAGTGTTGAGAATGGATTTTAAGGGGAATGATAAGAGAGGGAGAGGCCAGTTAGGAGGCTGGTGTCCAGATGAGAAGTGATGGTGCTAGGAGAAGGACAACAATCTTTAGCACATGATAAATTGTGTGTGGAGGGAAAGTAAAGAGAGAAAAATGAAAGATAGCAGTTTGAGGCCATCACTGTCAGCACACAGAACTCTGCAATGACAAAGAATTAGTAGACATGTGGGACTCCATCAAACTAAAACTAAAATACTCTTGCACTACAAAGGAAACCATCGACAAAACAAAAAGGTTACCTACTGAATGGGAACATATATTTTGAAGTGATATATGCAATAAGGGGTTAATATCCAAAACATATGAAGAATTCATACAGCTCAACATCAAAAACAAAATAAAACAAATAATCCAATTAAAAAATGGGCCGAGGACTTAAATAGACATTTCTCGAAAGAGGACATACAGATAACCAATAGACACACAATATATGTTCAACATCACTAATCATCAGGAAAATGCAAATCAAAACCACAATGAGATATCACTTCTTATCTGTCAGAATGGCTATTATTAATAAATCAGCAAACAACAAGAGTTGGTGAGAATATGGAGAAAAAATAATTCTTGTGTAATGTTGGTGTGATTGTAAATTGCTGCAGCCTTTATGAAAAACAGTATGAATGTTTCCCAAAAAATTGAAAATAGAGCTACCATATGACTCAGCAATTCCACTTCTGAGTATCCAAAGAAATCCAAAACACTAATTTGAAAAGATATATGCACCCCTACGTTCATCTCATCATTATTTATAAGATCCAAGATACAGAAGCAACTTAAGTGTCCATTGATAGATAAATGAATAAAGACGATATGGTACATATATATAATGGACTATTACTCAACTATAAAAAAATAAGACCTTGCAATTTGCAACCACATGAATAAACGTAGAGGGCATTATTCTAAGTGAAATAAGTTAGATAGAGAAAAACAAAATACCATGTAAACTCTCTTATATATGAAAGCAATCCATCAATCAAGCAATAAACCAAACTCTTAGATACAGAGAACAGATTGGTGGTTGCCAGGGAGATAAGGGTAGAATGGTCTTGTCCCTGGCCTTTATCTTACACAATTGGCTCTTTCTACTTTGTATTTTATGTCTCTTTTATCTTTGTCATCCCTAGTAATAACTGCCAAATTGTTCATTTTCACTGTTAAAAAAATCAAATAATTTGTTTAGAGTTTATAGCAAATTTCTAATATTGTGATTTAATTACAGCAAGCAATGACTGCTTTATGAGTGCATGTATGCAAAAAACAGTGGCCACCTACTTATTCATCTCCCTCACTTGAACATAGCTAACTTCCATCCAATCAGGTCTATCCTGATCTCCAGAATAATGCTTATCCAGGCAGGTAAGATATAAAATGCTCTTACCCTATATTCTGGGACTCAATGCAAAGTTATTTACTGCTAAGTCAACTCTGAACTTGAATTAAAATTGTGACACTTGATTCTGACTCAGTCTTTACAATTTATAATATTTCTGCAGATTAAAGCACAGTCTTTTCTCTATGCCTAAATATATCAATGTTTCTATATTCCAAAATTATTATAACATAATTGTCAAAAATAATTCCGAAGAAAGTTCTTTCAGAAAAGATTTTGTCATTATTAGAAAAGATTGAGAACACATAATCATGTATATGGAACAAAAACTATGCTCTTTATAATACCATAAACCTAAGCAAAATGATATATATACAACATTCTCCAAAATTATGCAATAAGGATGTATGTTGGCTTTCCTTCCCCACAACTTGTGGCAATTCTTAATTGGGTTGGTAAACAGAATTATCTCTTCTCTGGACTGTTCTGGATAACTTTGTATGTGTTACTTTGCCTCTGCTGCTTCTGGTTGAGGTGTTCTGTGCTAAGAAGACTGTTTCATATGCTTGGACATTTATACCAGTTTTTGATTTTGACTTAGTTTAATGTTCAATTTAAGAAATATAATCAAAGTTTTGTAGCCTTAATTTATTGTGAAATTTACCATAACTATATACATAAAAGTATATAAAACATATACTTAAAGTAATTTTAATAAAATGAACATCATATAACCAACATGCAAATGTATAAGCAGAATACTGACAGAAACCCATGACCTTATATGTACCCCATTCAGTCATTCTTCATCCTAACTCTACTGCAATTATTTCTCGGGTTTTTGTTTTGTTTTGTTTTGTTTTGTTTTGTTTGTAGCTTTGTCACTAATGTAGGGCTTCATCGTCATTCGCATTCAGTCCACAGAAGATTAAAGAAAACGTGGAAAGGGCACACGTTGGCTTTCAAGTCTAGAACCTAGTCAAATGTTGCAGCTCACTACAAGAAAGACTGGGAAATGTGTGTTCTGGAAAAAGAGATGAACAGGTAGCAATCTCTGCCATACCACACTGATCATATCTCTGCCTATCAAATATCATTGATGTGAAGATCAAATAAGATGTCAAATTTGAGAACTTAGTGTTGACCCTGGGACTTCGTAAGCAATAATGAGCACTGCAGGCTACCTTTAATTGTTTCCATTTGTTATATGCCAGTATAAAATAATATGTTTGCATATTCTAAATTAGTCAATAGATAAAAATAGACATATCTTTTGACCCAGCAATTACACTTCTGGGTGTTTATACAAAGAAAACAAAAACAATAACTATTAAAGATCTATGCACCTCAATATACATGGCAGCACAATTTACCAAGATATGGAAGCAAACCAAATGCCCATCAACAGATGATTGGATAAAGAAATTATGGTTCAAATATACAATGGAACATTACTCAGCCATTAAAAAAATGAAATGCAACCATTTTCAATGACATGGATGGACCTAGAGGTTATTATGCTGAGTGAAATAAGTCAGAGAAAGACAAATAACACCTGATTTCACTCATATGCGGAATCTAAGGAACAAATAAAACAATCTAATCAAACATTAACTCACAAATATAGAAGACAATTAGGTGACAGACAGAAGGGATGGGGGTTGGAGGGCTGGAAGAATGGGGTGAAGGGTTAAAGGAGTACAAATTAGTAGTTGATAGATGGTCAAGGGGATGGGGAGCATATCATGGGGAATGCAGTTAGCATTAATATATTGGCTTGGTTGAAAACCAGAGGAGAGAAGGAGCAATTAGGGAGATCGTTTTATGAACTATATAAATGTCTAACCAATGTACTGTATACTTGAAGCTAATAAAAAATAAATAAACTAAGTAAATCAGTCAATAGAGATGTTAAATATGAAATGTAAAAGATATAGGACATTATTTATTTTTCTGATCCCCAGAGTTAGGTGCAAATAAATGGAAGGATATACCATGCTCATAGGTTGAAATAATCAAAATTGTTAGGATGTCTGTATTACTTGAAGCAGTCTACAGATTCAGTGCTTTTCCTATCGAAATACCGATACTCTTTTTCACAGAGCTATAACAAATAATCCAAAAAGTTTTATATGTAATCACAAAAGACCCCAAAGAACCAAAGCAATCTTGAAACGAAACAAAACAAAACAAAACAAAAAGTTAGAGATAGTAAGCTCCCTGATTTCAAACTATACTGCAAGGCTATAGTAATCAAAATAGCATGGCACTGGCACAAAAACAGACACACGGATCAAAGGAACAGAATAGAAAGCCAGGTTAATGGGGTACTTTCTGGATATTATCTTTATTTGATACTTTGCTCTTATTTGTATTCTAAGATATTTTATTAATAAAGCCATTGTTCATGGTTCAGGGAATTTCCAAAGTGTGCTAAATTTTATATAATAAAATATACTGTGATAGATTTAGAATCAGAAGGCCCAAGTACCAATCTTAGCTCTATAATTTATAAATGGTAAAATGCAATAAGCTGTGAACATCCCTGAACATCAGTTTCATCATTGGTAAAATGGGAGCTAAGATTTCCTTTCTTATTTAACTCACAGTTCTTCACTTAGGAACAGATAACAGACAGATGTGAGAGTGTAGAAATACTAAAATTACTTCTAATAGTAATTGTAACACCCTGCACATATCTCTACATTAATATTTGAAGTGGGTTAATTCAATTTTATGTCAAGAGACGTTAAACATCCTTTGGTGTTTCCACCAGCCCACCCACTCATTGAGGAAGATGGAAATCTCTGCATCAGAATGTAAAATGTCCCCATACTGAGACTAATTTTAATGTTCAAAGGTATGCATTTTATACCACAGAGCCTTGCATGTAATTCACCAACTTCATGTGATGCTAAACTAAATACATAGTAAACTGTCCCAATGCTACAGAGAATACCAACTGATCCAGACTTAGAGAAAAATATCATATCTATCCTCAAAATGAGCATTTGCTGACAATCAATTTTAAAGAGTAACTGTAATCATATAAGATAAATTCTAAAATTGGTACACATGCATACATCCACATGAAGGATGTAATTCTACTATGTTGCATTATGAAAAATCTAACTTTAGTGTTTTCCGTTAGGCTGATGTGTTTATGATTATGGTATAACACATTGCCACACATTGCCAGGCACTGAGCGGGTAAAAAAATGTGTGTTATGCTTTGTTCTGTTTTTACATAAGCAAATGAATGATTGAAGCAATAAGCAATGGGTTTTTTGTTGTTTTGTTTGTTTGTTTGTTTTGTTTTGCTGGATCCAGCAAGTGCTTCCTGCTCAGGACTGTCTCTCAGGAGCTGAAACTAGGAACCATCTACTGAATGTGCTTACAAAGGTTAAAAGTACATTGCATGCCGTGCAAATAATGTTAGTAAGTGATCTCATAAAATATAAGAATTGAAGACTGTGTGTATGTGGTATGTAGGCAGTGTAAATTAGAATGGAAAAAATAGTTTAATAAAGTTGCGGGTTCAGGAATTAAAGAACTACACAACTCAAAACCTCTTTTACTGCTGCTCATCATCAGCCTTTATCATAATACACCCTGATCATGCTCATTTCAAACTGAGTCTGAGCAACAATAGCAGTGAACTTTGAGAAAGTTTACATTAAATGAATTTAGGATGTAATTGGAAACTTTCATTCTGATCCTTGACCAGGAGGACCATTTTCTGTTATAGCTTAGAAAGTCCAAGATTTTGCACTGACTTAGAAATATCTGCTTTAGTACGCAGACACAGGCAGATCCTATGCCTTAGTGGTTTGACTCTTAGTTGTACATATTCAATAGAATCATAATGTCCTCGCAACTCCTTTAGTGCTATTCACATAGCTGCAAGAAATAACTCTATATTGTACATGCAAAACATCTTAGCTTGATTTCCCTCCTTTTAGAGAAGTCTAGTAGACACATAGAGCTTAAGTTGCTGACTAAAAGGTATAATCAAGTTGCCCCTTTTAAAACTTTGTCACTTAAATTTTACAAGCTCTATTTAGATATTTACATAGTTTTAAATAATTTGAAAGAATGGAACCTAATTTGAGAAAAAAGGTTAATATTTGGTAAAGATGAAACAAAATTCATTTATAGTTTGTGGCTTCAAATAAAAATTAGTGACCACATCTTAAGAGATAATTTTAGCCACTTCGAATAGTGATAAAACCCATAAAAGAGTGCACGCACCTCTACAATGTCTACAAGGTTTATCTAAAGCATGGATGTTTCTTGTCAATTTCAATACATTTCCCTCTTAGTAAAGAAAACTTTATCAAAGGATAGTAGGTAAGTAAATATTAAAAATAAAAACTACATCCAAGATCAACTATTTTTTATAAATAGAATTATTGAGTGAGAATAAAGCCTATCGATTTTGAAGTAAAGGGATGGGGTATGAGTAGTCATTTAAACCATAAGTCAAGGAGGTAGCAATGCTGAACATCTAAAAAACAAAAGAGCCAGCATACCAGTGTTGCTAAATTGCACAATAACTAAATCTTGAGTGGAGATTAGAAAAAAAGCATAATTGGAAATATTACTAAAGTTATCATATAACATGTTGCAATTGTCACTTAACTAAGGATTAAGTAGTTTTAGAGTAGTAATCTTTTGCCTGTTTACTCAAAAAGAAACCAACATCTTTTTCCAGGGAAGACCTTGTCTCAATTTGCTTTATTCACAAATGTTTCTTTCAAATTATCATTGCTCTACTACGACCTGTAATTTAAGGTATTTATAGCTTAAAATCCATAATACACAAGCAGCATTAGAAGCCAATCAAAGCAGGAGGAATTCAGTTGTTTCCAGGTCCTCCAGCCCTGTGGGTTTCACTTTTTTAGTATCAAATAAGTTGAGTTTTTATCCCATTTGGAAAAATCTTGTGATCTTTATAATATTTCTAGGGCCTTCCTGAAAGGAGAGAAAAGTCAAGAATGGTTTTAATTATCTATCATTTTACTGTTTACATTTGTTATTCCCATTTGAGTTTTAATTACTGCTCACTATTTTATCTCCTAAAAAATGTCCTTTCTCTATCTGGTTTCCCAAATTTTGTCCCAGTTCTCCACCTTCATTCCTCAAAAAACTATTAATGTATGGTCATTGTTCATTATAAGCTTATGAATGTTATATGGACTGTATAGTTACAGGACTATATAAAACGGGATAAAAATTCATATTGAAATTTGGCTTCTAAATCCTCATGATCACTACCTAATAATAAAAATATATATATTTATTGGCAATGTGTCTTATTGAGTCCTGAGTTAATTACATGTTCTTGGCTCCTTTCTCTTTTATACCTCATTCTTAGAATTACACAAACTTGCAAATATTTCAAATTCATTTTTTGTAAAATTGTGGAGAATGCACTTTCTTAATTGAGTCGATCTTTCCCAGCTAATCTAGCACAAAAGTTCTCAATTTTCCCAACAAAAGGAAGCAAGGAATGGTTTTCTTAACAAAAAAAATAAAAAAAATAAAAAAATAATTCATATTTTATCTTGGAAGAAAGCAAAATCAACATTCAAATGAGTAATGTTTTCTCATATTCCAAGATTACTGAAACAAAAACAATAAAATACGGAGAAACAAAGTATATACTAGAAAGAGTAGTGGGCTCAAAATCAGAAGACTAAGATTTAGCTTAGATTTTTTAAAATTAAGATATGTGACTGTAAGTAAATCATTAACCACTTTGAGCTTTACTTTCTCATCTGTAAAAAAAAAAATATATATATATATATATTTTTGGCAGCCTGTTATATAAAGTATTGAGTGTGCAGGGGTAAGAAAACTCTTTGTCAAAGAAACCATGATGCTTTGTGTTTACCAGTGCAAACTCGGCTATACTTGACAGTTTCTATGGAACTTTTCATGTCTGACATTAAAGCAAACATATTCTTGCTCAGTGCAAAGTGTAAAGATGGTAGTAGAAACACATCGTCTGAATGTGGTTTCAATGGCAAATGGCAGATAGACATCCCCATGCCATTATGTCACTGGACATTCCTTGATTTGATTGTAAACCAGTCTTATTTTCAGAGAGAAAAAGAAATGTTCAAAATGATAAAGAAAATTCAGAAGATAATAAATTCCTTTTTAAATATTATTATTAATTGTGGGAAAAATAGGAAAATAAATTGTGCAAATGGTGAGAAAAAAGAGAAGGCCTACTCTGAAAAAGTGCAAATAAGTTATTGAGAGAAGACTAAAATTTCTTTCAACATGATAATAAATAGCATCGAAGGTTCACAATAAAACCTTTATTAAAATTAAACACAAAAATTCTCCATGCCCTCTGACTAACTGCACACACACGCGCGCGCGCGCGCACACACACACACACACACACAACTTTCATATCAAAACCTTTTCCTATTTAGAGTTTTTCTCAAGGCAATTCTAACATCTTTGTTTCTCAGGCTGTAGATTAAAGGATTCATCATGGGAACTGTATTGGTGTAAATGATGGATGAGATTTTTTTCTCACCCAGAGACCCAGCAGAAGATGGTTGAATATACATAAATGCACCTGATCCAAAGAAGAGAACTATAGCAAGTATGTGGGAACTGCAGGTGCTGAAGGCTTTCGACCTCCCCTCCATGGAGCTGATGTGTAGGATGCTAGAGATGATAAAGGCATAAGAGACAAAGAGGATAAGATTGGGCACAATGATATTAAAGCTCACCAAAATGAAAACTACCAGCTCATTGATGTACGTGCTGGTACAGGAGAGCTGGAGCATGGGGAGGATGTCACACAAATAATGGTTGATGGTATTCATATCACAGAAGGTCAGTCTCAGCATGCATCCTGTGTGGGCCATAGAACAGGAAAATGCCATCAAGTATGAACTAAGTATAATATTGCAACACACTTTAGGTGACATGACATAGTTATACAAAAGTGGGTTACAGATGGCCACATAGCGATCATAGGCCATTGATGTCAGCACATAAATTTCAGAAATAACAAAAAAGCAGGAAAAGAAGAGCTGGGTCATGCACCCCATGTAGGAGATAATATTCTTCTTTGAAATGAAGTTGATCAGCATTTTGGGTGTAAACACAGAAGAGTAACAGAGATCTGTGAAGGACAGGTTAAAGAGGAAAAAGTACATGGGAGTGTGTAGGTGTGAATTTAGTACAATTAGAATTATCAGACCCAAATTTCCTAACACAGTAACCACATACATTACTAGAAACAGGAAGAACAGGAGGAGTTGGAGCTCTGGTCGGTCTGTTAAACCCATGAGAATGAATTCAGTCACGACTGAGCCATTTCTGAGAGCCATTCTTCTCCAATGGAATCTACAAACACAAGAGAAAAAGATTACATGGAGAATAACTCAGCTCTTCCTGCAGTATCTTGTCCTACAAGTGGGTGTATACATGGGAATACCCGAGATTGCCCAACTTGGACCCAAAGAAGTTTTTACCATTGTTAGAATACTAAATGACACTAGGTTTCCTTATTGGAGTCTTATAAGCTAAAAATAGCAAAGTGCATCACAACCTTAGCCTACAGAGGGAAGGACAGTTCTTCCATATGCAAACATGACTGCAGAAAAACAAAACATAACAAACAAACAAACAAACAAACAAACAAGAGACAAGCGAGACATTTGGACCAGGACAGAATCATCTTTCTCTCATTTCAACATCTCTTTACTCATGTGAACCCCCCCCACTCTTAAAATTGTAGGCAGGAACCCAAGCACCTGGTGCTAGCCTCTAATGTAGATTATAGTTTGTGGGGTAAGAAACTAGATCGCTGTTCTAAATTAAGGGAGAGGTTAAGTTACTGTCCCATGTCACAGCATAAAAGCCACAAATGAGGAACAGTGAGAATTCTATTCATTTAGAGAAAACTTATTGACTGAGAGACTGCACGCCCTGAGCCCCCTAATACCTCTGAACATTCTCTGATCTCCCCACAAAAACAATTTTCCACCAGTTTTACTTGAATACCAGAAATGCACAAACTGCAAAGAAATTGGCATATCTTAGGTCCCTGGACTTCCATCTGAAACAAGGAATATATTATTATAAGTGGAATTCAGAAACTCACCTTAGGTCAGAAAATCTCAGTGCTCTCTTATCCTTGGAACTAACTTTTATGGTCCTAGAAAAGCAGTTTCAGCTTCGGAGGCTTTGAGTCCTTTGATTCTAAGAGAATACAATGGACACATAAATTCAGACATACCTTGTAAATTTTTCTGAAGTACAGATTATACACTCTGATTATGGCTTTGAGTTCTCTCAAGTAGCAGAGAAAAATAAACAGACTTTATTATGATCACCTTTGCTACTTGATTATATATACTTGGTTATAAAAGAGTAGAAGCTCGCTCAGCCTTTTCCCCAGGGAGTAGATTTTATGTGTAAAAGGGGAATAAGGGGGTTATATAAGTGGACCCTGATCTGTCTCTAGTTCCTTAGGGATTCAATATTCCTCCATTTTCACTTCACCCAGGGGATTGTACCTCCCTCAATGTGTATCTGAAGTAAACTTCCATCTCCCTATTATCTTCATTTCTGAAAATAAATCTATGGTATTGTTTCATTCACTGTTTATTCCTGTATTTTAAATGGAAATATTTTCTGCAAAGGTTCTTCATCCAGGCTTTCTCAGTTCTTCAAATGATTTTTTTTGTTTTTGTTTTTTTTTCAAATTTTGCAGTAATTCGCTTCCTGGATGTCTCCAAAATAATTTACTGTGTTGTATATCCCTTCTAAAGCTTTAACTTTTAAACACCTACTGGAAATTTCTAACTGACTGCATTGTTGGTTTGTTATATGTAACATTTATGTAACTGAGGTCATCAATTTCTTCTTATCATGGAGGTCATCAATTTATTCTTATCCTTTCCTTTCCTTTCCTTTCCTTTCCTTTCCTTTCCTTTCCTTTCCTTTCCTTTCCTTTCCTTTCCTTTCCTTTCCTTTCCTTTCCTTTCCTTTTTTTTCTTTTTTTTTCCTCTAGTGAGAACATTTAAGATCTACTCTCTAGGAAAATTCCAAGTATGTGATATGATGTTGTTAACTACAGTCTCATTGGTGTACATTAGATCTCCAGAACTTACTCATCTTTTATAAAGAAAATTTTGTACCCTTTGACCTACATCTCTTTTTTTCCCCTCCTCCAGACTCGGGCGATCCCCATTCTGCCCTCTACTTCTACAACTTTGATGATTTTAGATTCCTCATATAAGTTAAATCATATATAATTTGTCATTATTTGTCCTTTTTGACAGTCTATTTTTTTTCTGATGTAAGTATAGTCATCCTCCTTTTTTTTCTTCTTGTTGTTTACTATTTGTATGGAATATCTTTTTTCATCCCATTGTTACTGAAGAGTGGGATTCCCATCTTGGTGCATTGTCCAAGTTCTTGATGTCTTGAACAAAGAACTGAGCAAGACACTGAAATACAGCAGAAAAAAATAGCTTTATTAGGAGCAATAGTAAACTTCCAGACATGGAAGCAGACCCGAGCAAGAGAAGAATGGCTCAAAAGCCCAAGGGCTCAAGGGTACTGTAACAAAATGTTTGAGGTTTTTACCGTATTTGCTGTGGGTGGTTACTTTTCTTAAAGGAGTGGGCATTCTTGATTGACAACTAAGATTGACAGGACCCAGCGACTCATCATTTGCTTTCTATGCATGTTCGTACCCAGAATTCAGTCAGTTGTAATGATTAATGAACTTTGGGGCACATGCATCATATTATAATGATGTTATAATGAGGCTCAGGTGAGTTGAATGTCGTTGGGGCATTCATTGCGCAAGTGCGAGTGACTGGCTGAAACTAGCACCCGATTTTCTGCTCACTTGTTTCCTTATATCAGTCACTTTTAACTCAAAATGCCTTCTGACTTGCTTAATTGTGCAAGACTAGGGTAGACCCTTTCTAGAATAAGATGACCTATAATATTGGCAGGCATCCCCGAAACCTCCTAACTTTCTTACCTAACCCTTTCTAAGAGCCATGAACCCACTTTTTATAGATGTTGAGAAACGGGAGGTCTTTTCTTCTGCATCTGCTTCCTGCTGAGGAGGGTCGTAGTACCTATCTGTTGGTGTTTCATGGAGCTCTTTCCCTCTCTGTCTCAGTCAGGATAGAATCTTGAGTATCCCACTAAAGTGCCACTTCTGTCCCTAGATAAGAAAATACAAAGACACAACCTTGTTACTTGAATTATATATCTAGTTATGTTTCTGTTACTGATTTGGCCTAAAGCAATTCTTGCCTTACACTGGGCCAAGGGGAATGTTCGGTTTCAATCTTTATCAATAGCCAGAGGACCTGAGTTATCAGTTTTAAGGTAATTATCTAAGTTTGAAGGAGAAGGTTTTTCTCCAAAGAAAGGAGGAAAGGAAAGACTTAACTAGGTTTACTAAAAAGATTAAGAATTTTGCAAGTGATGGCCCATGTTACCATGACATTCAACTTATGTTTGTTCTTAAAGCTAAAGTGAGTCTCTGTGGGGTTATAATGACATGGACTCTGAACAGCTTCATCAGTTGAGGTCAGCAATGAGGACTGGAAGGTGGGTCCTCTGTGTGAAGTTTGCTGAGGTCCTCTTCTTCTCCACTGGAGGAAGTAGCCACTGAGGGAATGCCTCCTGGTGCCAGCTCCGGGATGTGTGTCATGTGTTGGCGACAAAGTGGGTGATGATTTTGGTGAGTCAGGCCTTGAATATGCACAGGAGTGGCTCTGGGCCCAGGAGGGCACAGTGACATGGACCCCGGGCCATTCTGTCAACCTCTGCAAAAACCCAGTGGGTCCTTGTTAGCAAAAGGTACACAAGCAAACTTATGTTTGCTTTAAGGACAAACATGAGTTGAATGTCATGAGGACATGGGCCATCATTTACAAAATTCTTAATTTTTTAAGTAAACCTAGTTAAGTCTTTTTTTTTTTTTCTCCTTTTTTTTGGAGAAAGACCTCCTCCCCTCACAAATCTGCTACCACTATGGAAGACAGCATGTAAGTTGCTCAAAAAAATTAGAAATAGAACTATCATATGATCCACTCCTAGGAGTATATATGCAAAAGAAATGAAATCAAGACCTTGAAGAAGAGATACCAATACTTCCATGTTTATCACATCATTTTCATAATAGCCAATCATATGAATATATATAAGTATATATGGTATGTGTGTGTGTGTGTGTGTGTGTGTGTGTGTGTAAAATATTATCTAGCCATAAAAAAGGAAATCTTGCCATTTGCAACAACATGAATGGAAATTTAGGACATTATGCTAAGTGAAATAAGCCAGACACAAAAACGGATAACATGATCTCACTTATATGTGGAATGTGAAAAAAATTCAAACTCATAGAACCAGAGAGTATAATGGTGGTTACTAGGGTCTGTAGGGTGGGGGAAAAATTAGAAGATGTTGGTCAAAGGATACAAATTTTCAATCATAAAATAAATAAGTTCTAGGATCTGTATTTGAAATTTGCTGAAAGTGTATTTAAGGTGTTTTCACCTAATCCCAAATATGTAAGGTAATGCATGCTTTAATTAGTATGATTGTGGTAGTCATTTCACAATGTATATGTATATAAAGTCATAATGTTGTATATCTTAAATACATACAATTTTGTCAATTTTACCTAACTAAAACTGAGAAAAAGAGCTGAGAAAAAAAGTGCATAATTTTATGTGTAATGTCACACCAATTTCCCCCCTAAATATATCTGAAGATACAAAGAAAAAAGACTTGAAGGTAACACACCAAATTATGAATGATCATTTCCCTAGTGTGGTAGGTGACACCTAGCATTCTAATTGTCTGAGATTTAGGGCCAATAAATTGTCATTCCTAGTGAGAAAACTGAATGCAATCAGTTCACCATTGTTCCAGCCAAGTATGATGACTGTGCACAATAGTGAGAAATGTCTCAACTGTATTTCTGCTGCCATTTTGAGACACCTAATTTTGTGTTCTAAAAATTTCACAACCACTTTGCATGCACTGCTAAAGTATTTACTTGATTTTATTCTGTTCTAATGACAAAGGCTTCAGATTAAATTTTAAAAGATAGGTTCTTAATTTCATGTACATAATAAGTAATATAACAATCCCTATTTCATTTTAGATTCGGAAAGTAAAGTTGCATTTTTTTTTCTAATTTATGCTGTAACCAAACTAGTTTTGTTTGTTTGTTTGTGTGTTTCAAAGAAGATCAAACTTCCTCAGGGGAACAATTTTGTAGATAGGAGTGTTGGTTAACTCACAAACATTAGTCATTAGAAAGACTTATATTATATTAGAAAAAATGACCTTTCTTTCTACTGTATCAAACCAGACTATAGTTTTTAGTATTGAAGATTTATGACCATTAATTTAAAGAAAGCTCATTTTCTGAAAAACTTGGAAGTTTTTATCAACACAAAATTTAATTTGCTTTAGCGCAAAATTTATATCAGACGTTTCAAGCTATTAATTTCATGAATATTTATTTTGCTAGGTTCTATTCTAAGCATGTGTAAGAGAAAAAAGGGTGATGTAAACACCCAATGATAAAATTCTATTTGATTAGACAGAGATGTAAACAAAATTATGACAGTCTGAGATCTATCTATCTATATATCTATCTATATATAATATCTCTGATGTTATTATGACAAAAGTCAGGTTAAATTAATTTAAATTAATTAGGTTCATTTCTCTCAGTTCCTAACTGGTATTAATACATTCCATACCTATTCTATAAGTTAATACTTGTGATTCTTTGTAACATGCATAATTATCTCACAGTTACCACTGAGCCATTGTTGAGCTTTCCACATTCCTTGATGCAGTACTTATGGGAGTGTCTTTCTTTGATCTCACAAAGAATTGTTAAAAGAAAAAAAAAATTCTATTGTATCTCTAGATGCACATAAAACAAGAAATTTGAAATTTATAAATATTTTGCATCACAAATATATTGTTTATTTTTTCCCCAAATGTACAATATCACAATGATTAGTTGTCTCAATTTCAAAACATTTATGAAGTTTCTGTCATGTGTCATCGTATTATGCTATGCTAAGCTACATTGCAGTATGCTATACTATATTTTTATTAAAAAGTCATATTAAATATTTATACAAGCATAGGATTTCTCCAGTTTGGCATTAAAGACTTTACAGGCCCTATTTCACTACAGGGTTTTTTGGCTTAAGCTGTTATGCCTAAACTTCCTTTCAGGCTAATTTTAAAACAATTCTCCAGATTTTTATCTTTCTTCTCTTAAATTTCTTTCTTTCTTTCTTTCTTTTTTTTTTTTTTTACCTTCAATTCCTTTCTGAAAGGCAAAATGGTAATGTGGAAAGAACAGCAGGGGTTTGGAATTAGATAAACTAAGTGCAAACCTGAGCTCTGCTGTGAAGCTTTTGTGTGACCTTGAGCTGAATCTCTGAACCTCAGTTTCTCCAACTAAACTATAAAACAGGACATTAAAACTTACATTATGAAAACACTGATAAAGAGACAACTCTTGTAAAAACTCAACAAAAGTTAATATTCTCTCCTCCAAAGCGGAAGTTACAAAGCCTTCCATGACAAGGTTCTGCCCATTCTTGTCTTTTTGTGTTGACCAGAACAAGAAAGGTTTCCAGCCTTTGTGAAGGGGACTTATTTTTGAATATCTGGGCAGAGAAGCCTCATTTTGGACTCACACTTTATTCGAAACCAAGGACATCGCTATGCTGTGGGTTTTTTGTTTTTGTTTGTTTGTTTGTTTGTTTGTTTTGATTCACTTATGGATGTCATAACATTGTCCAAATATTATAAAAATATTTAGAGATAAAAAGCTGATCAGCAGATAGGACAATGGAACTCTTCTTTCTGTTACATCAAATTGCTTGCCCAGTGCTTCAAAATATAGCCATGTTTCTCAAAAAAATCTCTGTAATTTCCACCATTGGTGGGTTTGAGGAAATTAAGCAGATTAGTGATCTTCATTCAATCTTATTCACCCTTAGGAATTAAAAAAAAAGGCAAAGGCTCAAAAGTAATCTTTCTCTTATCTCATCTATGAATCAAGAGACTATTATAAAACCAAGTCTGAAAGAAATCTGAAATTCTGGAAAATTGAAAACAGTGTAGGCAAATCTATTGTAATACAGTAACAATTCCTAATGTGCTCAAAAACAGAAAGGACCACTAATGATTGTTTTCAGGGGAAATTAGGAGGGGTGCCTCAATAGATATCATTTCATTAAAATATTTGATTATGTCAGAAAAGCATGTGGAGAGAGGCAAAATGGAAGGTGCCCTAAAAAAGAGTAGGAATTAAGCTGATTATCTTAAGCATGGTTTTAATAATAAAGGTCAGTTCAGGGAGTAAGCATGTAATTAAAAATAATCATGAGATTTAATAATGTGCTTGCATGTTTAAATGACAATCTTAGAAAAAAATGTAAAAAAAACTTTGCATTGCAGAAATTATGGAGAAACACACTCACACATATACAAACACACACACACACACACAAACACACACAGAGTACACATACGTGCCCCAACAACTCAGCAACATTGGTTCTGCTTAATTTGCAATTCTCTTCAGGGTTTTTTTCAGAGCAAATATGACATCTTTGTTTCTTAGACTATAGATAAGGGGGTTCAACATGGGCACTATATTGGTATAAAATATTGAGAAAAACTTCCCCTGGTCCATAGAACTGTCAGAAGAGGTCTTGAGATGTGTGAACAACCCAGAACCATAGAAGAGGGCAAGAGTTATTATGTGAGAGCTACAGGTTCGGAAGGCTTTGGACCACCCCTGAGCTGATGAGATGTTGAGGATATTGGAGAGGATCAAAGCATATGAAATGAAAATAATAAAGCTGGATATTATTACAATTGTACTCACAACAATGGAATTCACCAGCTCACTGGTATAGGTGCTGCTGCAGGAGAGCTGTAGGAGGGGGAATATGTCACACATGTAATGGTTGACGATGTTGGAATCACAAAAGGACAATCTAACCATGTCCCCTGTGTAGACCATGGCACCAGCAAACCCCATTACGTATGAACCAAACATCAGCAGAGAACAAACCTGATAGGACATGGTGACTGTGTAGAGCAGGGGCTTACAGATGGCTACATAGCGATCATAGGCCATGGCTGTCAACACATAGCACTCAGAATGGACAACAGAAAAAAAATAGCTGTGTCATGCATCCTGCCAGGGAAATAATGTTCTTCTCTGATACAAAGCTCATCAGCAATTTAGGGGTAATGACCAAGGAGTAGCAGAAATCTATGAAGGATAGGTTGAAGATGAAAAAGTACATGGGAGTGTGAAGGTGAGAATTCAGACATATTAGATTAATTAAACTCAAATTTCCTATCGCAGTGACAACATAGTTCAATAAAAAAAGGAAGAAGAAGATTAACTGGAGTTGAGGTTGGTCTGTAAATCCTACCAGGATGAACTCGGTAACTGAAGAGTCATTTTCCAAAGTCATTATCTGCAAGAGTGTGATCTGTGAGGCAAGGACAGACAAATATCACAGTAGGAAAGAACTCAGATCCTTTGTTTCTAGACTAAGAACTTGTTCTCTTGCGGTTCAAGCATGATTGTCGGGTTAGCACTATGGTAGAAGACCCAGAGTTTAACTTTCTTCTCTCATTGGTCTTTTTCTTTCATGTTTTCAATCTGAACTGTAACTTGTCTCCTCCCCTGGGCTGACACAGTCCAGAATGAAGTCTTTTGGCATGGGCACAAAAAGTGATGTCTACATTTCAGAGAAAAGGCAACAATATCTTCAAGAGATGAATAGGTGGGTCAAGGCCACAGAGCTAGAGAGCAAATAAGTCAAGTGTTGTCCCTGGAACCACTTCCTATAAAAATCTCTGAGGTTCTAAGTGAGTCATGTCACTGTGATCCCCACTGCACACAACCTGCCTGCTCTCTCTTTTACCCTTCAGATATTCAATAGCAGGCTTAGTGAAAGTTCTGAGAGCATCCCCTATAGGTCAACACTCCTCCTACCCATTCCCTTTATACAATCTTACCTCAAAATCAGAAAGAATTATTTAGTAATGACAGGTCATCAACCCACACCTTTCCAATGCTGTAACTGTGGGATCGAAAACATCAGAACAAAGACTCAGCTACCAGTTTAGTTTGGCTGGAGACCTCACTTCTGTCAGACCTAAGCGTTCTTTTCCCCTCACTGTTTTGAAGGAGACAAAAATTCTGACAATGAATGATGCAATTCACTTCCGTTTGTGGATTTGTGTCAAATGTCTTCAATGCGAGGCAAAGGCACCATCTTTATGCTTCAAATCATCAGTTGGCTGATATTGTGAATTTATCTTATTCTCTGTGGATCTCAGCAACTTGTTTGGAAGCTTGGAAAATAAGCCTTATTTATGATTAAAGTTTAATCAGGCTCCTGAGGGAAGAGATTATTGAGCCTGTGTTTACATTCCTCGTCAATAAGTTAACACTGGTCCCTTTGAGACTCAATATACATCAAGTATCAGTTCACACTAAGAATTTTGAATCCTTGCATGGGGAGGGAGCGGCCTAGTTATCCTCCAGTGCTCATGCTGAATTCCAAAAGAGAAGTATTCAGGAGCAGAGATTTTTGCCATTTACAATACCTTTTTTTTTTTTTTTACGTTTTTCTGTGATCACTCTAATATATGTCATAGCTTTAATATTATCTGTCTTTTGGTGTCTTTGACATCTATAGTGTACTATTACAGAAATGTTAAGAAAATGAGCTCCGGAGTCAGGTTGATTGAGCTTGAATTCAAATTTCTCCACTTATTACTTATGTGACTTGGACGGGTAATCTCTCTGAGTCTTTTTACCTTATTTACATTATGAGTTTAATAATAGTTCCTACTACATAAGATTGCTTTGAGGAATAAATGTATTTTAACCTCTGGAGCAGTTAGAACAGTAAGTATAGACGTTCTTCCTTATGTTCTCAATTCTCTATCCAAATATTTACTCGACATCCCTATTCAGATTGAATTCATCATGTCCTTGTGGTCCCAGAACTGTTTCTCCTCCTGTCATCCTTTTCAAATTACATCATCTTCTACCTACTTAGCTACTCTAGAGGTTGTTATTCTGGGCTCCTCTTTCTCATTAACCATTAACATCTGAACTTCAAAGTTTACATGACTCTCTCTCTTTAAAATCCCTGGTTTCAGACCCTTTCTCTCCATTATACTGTCTGATAACAACACTCTCTTAACTTAAATCTGGAATATTCTAAAATGTTCATTAACCTGGGGTCTTACCATCATCCATTGCATTAGTAACTACATTTTTATTGATTTGGAATAAACTTAGTGGCTTGAAAGAATACCTACTTCTTAGTCACAGTTCTGTAAGTTAGAAGTCTGGTGTAGAATGGCATGGCTGGATTTTCTGCCCAGGCCAAAATCGGGGTCTGGGCAGGCTGCATTCTCTCCGGGAGGCTCTGAGAAAGAATCTGTTTTCAAACACAGTCAGGTCAGTGGCAGAATTCAGTTATTTGTGGTTGTAAAATTGAGATCTCCATTTCCTTGCCAGCTATTAGCTAAATGTCACACTTAGCTTCTAGAATCTGCCTGCATTCCTGGTCATGAGTTCACCTCACCTTCAACCCAGCAACGCATAGCACACTAACTCCTTCTTGCTCTTTGAATCTCTTTGACTTCTCCTTACAATATAGCTTGAAAAAACACTTTGCTTTTTAAATGCTGTGTGATTAGATTAAAGCTGCTCTGATAATCTCCTTAATTTAGGGCCAATTGTACCATATAGTAGTACAATCACTAGAGTAATAAATAACTCATCATGTTTACAGGATCCACCCACACTCAAAAGAGACCGGGTCATTTATACAAGGGAAAAGAAAACAACATTGGAAGGTCATTTTATTGCCAAATCCTGTATACCACATCTACCTTCTCTGGATAGCTAATCTTCACATATTTTATACAGAATTACTTACAAAGATGCAACATTCCCTTGGTTAAAACCATTCAGCTCCTCTCTCAACACAAGTGCAAACCCCTCAGCCTATCAGGGGAAGCCTTCCAGGGTCTGCTTCCCAACTTTTGGTGTCCACAGCATTATCTCCTGCGTGCCCACTTCTTGAATTTTACTCTCTACTAAAGGGCCAGAAGTTGTGTTCACACAGTCTGATGATTTCTTGGCTCCATGTTGTTCCTTCCATCTGAAACGGCTTTTCTCTTTTTCTTCATTTGGATGCCACTTATTCGTTGTCCAAGACTCAGTTCTGTCATCATTTCTGATGACAGAATAGAACATCTGTTCTGACCTCTCCTCCTGTTCCCACTCCCAGCACCTAAAATAACTTCTCTGTATGCTGCTGAGTCATCATCTTGTGCACACTCACATGTACTCATAATGAGTTTTCTGTATAACTTCATTTCACTTAAACTATAAACTCCTAAAGGGCAAGGAGTCATCTTGTTTATTCCTCTTCACATTGCTATTAACAGGTATCTCCTTTCTTTCTTCTTCTTCCTCCTCCTCCCCTCCTCCTCCACCCCTCCTCCTCCTCCTCCTCCTCCTCCTCTCCTCCTCCTCCTCCTCTCCTCCTCCTCCTCCTCTCCTCCTCCTCCTCCTCCTCCTCCTCCTCCTCCTCTCTCTCTTCTTCTCTCTTCTTCTTCTCTCTTCTTCTTCTTCTTCTCTTCTTCTTTTCTTCTTCTTCTTCTTCTTCTTCTTCTTCTTCTTCTTCTTCTTCTTCTTCTTCTTCTTGTCTTTAACTCCATGTTTCTAAATAACATGCAGTTGCTGCTTGATTTCTCAGTTTCAGGCTTTGCCAATTGACTTGAGTTCGAGAAATAAAATTTACCCAGTTTTCACCTTCCACCACCATAAATATACTTCCTAAACTCTCCACCCTCCCAGTACAGTTTATTTTTAGTTAGATTAATATTTAATATTTATATGATTATAAGGATGTAATCACATCTTTGCATGTGGTTAGCTTTGTACCTCTAAGTAAAATTTACTAATTACTTTTTCTTCACAAACCATAACGCTCTTGGGTTTTAGATTACATAACGCTCTTGGGGTTTTGCTTGTTCAATTTTCTATGTACTTATCAATTCACTCAATACTCTTCCCAGTTGTTTAAATCATCTTTCAATACTTACGAAACTTTAAGTATTCAAATATATATGTGTGCATGTATTTTTTAAACTTACATCTCTCTCATGGAAAATTTAAAATATGTTTTCTAAATGATAGGCAGGCACCAAAAAATAATAAATTTTGGCCCACGATTCTTCTCTGGTAGCCACTCATCTCCAATACATGCTTTCTTGAATCATGTTGGTCAAAGAGGAAACATCATGAGAAATTATGAACGGGAAGGTTTTATGGGTTTGAAACTAGCACAAGTTAACATTTGCTTATATCCCATTCGCTAGACCCCAGTCACCTGGTTGTAGTTAACTTATAAGAATTCTGTGAAATGTAGTCTAGTCTTGTGACCTAGAAGAAAAAAAAAAAAAAAAAACGTGATTGTAGAATAGCTAGCCTCGCCACACCTTGCATGTCTTGACCACATCTGGTATGTCTGAAACTGTCTTTCTTTATAATCATATTTAAATGGTAATATTCAGTATGTGGACTTAAAATTGTTTCCTTTATTTTCAGCATAATACCACCATGCTAAAGTGCCTTCCTTCCAAAGATCCTCCATTTTACATTCTCTACAGAATAACCTCCAGTCTAAGGTATAGAATTCTGTGCTCTAGCAAACTACCAATATAATAGGAAGGCAAAACAAAAGCAACTTCTGACATGTAACATCTATAAAATTTGCACTTCAAGTATCTTTTCTAAGAGAATTTTTGGAGTACTTGCTCTATCAAAATAAGAAAGACAATTAACACAGTCAAGAGGAGTCTGAGGAGACATAACAACTTAATGTAATTTGGTAGCCTCGATGAGATTCTAGAAGTGACAGTGACATTAAGCAAATACTAAGGAAATCTGATTACAAGCTGGACTTTAGTTATTGATAACATAACAATGTTAGGATATATATATTATATAAAATATTAACAAAAACACCATAGGATTTTGATGGTAGGAGAAACTATGTTCTTATTAATTTTTAAAGAAATTCTAAACCTGTTTCAGAAAATAAAATTCATTTTAAAAAATAAGGAAGTAAACCAAGAAGCAGGAAGATACAGGATGTAAGAAACAGGAGACCTAACACAGATAAGAAAATCTCCGGAAAGATGGTAAAGAAAGATCTCAAGGTGTTAGATTTTTAATAAATTAAGGTGAGATCGATAAATACATAGAAACAAATGAAAATGAAATACAACATATCAAAGCTTTTGGGATACAGTAAAAGCAGGAATGAGGAAAGTTCATATTACAGGCCTATCTCAATAAACAAGAAGAATTCCAAATAAACAACATAACATTACATCTGTAAAACTAGAAGAAGAAGAAAAAAATATTTAAGTCAGCAGAAGGAAAGAAATAATAAAAATTAGATCAGAATTAAATGAAATGGAGAACAAAAAGACAAAAATTAAAGCTACGAAGGGCTGGTTCTTCAAGAAGATCAATAAAATTGGCAAATACCTGCCCAGACTCACTAAGGAAAAATAAGAAAAGATATAATAAACAAAATCAGAAGTGGAAGAGAACTATGACAGATACCACAGAAATACAAAGGAATATATGAGAAAACTGTGAAAGATTGTATGTTACCATATTTAGTAACCCAAAAAGAATGTACAAATTATTAGAAATATACAACTTCCTAGATTGAGTTCCTAGAAGAACTGGAAGACTTCAATAAATCGATCAACAGTATGGATATTGTAACAGTCATCCAAAATCTCCCCCAAACTAAAAATCCAGGACCGGATACCTTTACTAGTAAATTTTACCAAACATTCAAACCTGATATAATATCTGTTCTTCCCAGAGTTTTCCAAAAAATTGAGAAGAAGAAGAAGACGACGACTACGACTACGACTACGACTACGACTACGACTACGACTACGACTACGACGAAGACGAAGAAGAAGACGACGACGACGACGATGACGAAGAAGAAGAAGAAGAAGAAGAAATCCTTCCTAACTCATTTTATGAGGCCAACATTACCCTGGTAGCAAAACCTGTTAGAGATAACACGTGTGCATGTGAGCTCCCTGCCCCCCCACAACTATAGACCAATATCTCTGATAAAAATAAATCAGAGATATTTCATTTAATTATGTTTAAAATTCTAAAATTCTAAACAGAATGCTAACTAATTGAATAAAACAACACATTAAAAAGATTAAACATCACTATCAGGTGGGGCTTATTCCAGAAGCACAAGATGAATAAATATATGCAAATTGTTATTTTGATATACCACACAAGCAAAATAAAGAATAAAAATTATATGATCATATCAAGAGATGCACAAAAAGCATTTAACAAGATATAGCATCACGTTATGATTAAAACACCTAATGATGTGGGTCCAGAATGAAAGTACCTCAACTTAATAAAGGTCTTATCTGACAAATCCTCAGCTAATATCATACATAATGATGAAAAACTAAACCCCTTTCCTCTATGGTCAGGAACAAGATAAGGCTGTTCGCTGTTATCACTCTTGTTTAATATCATGACAGACATCTGTGCTAGAGCAATCAGGCGAGAAAAAAGAAATAAAAAGGATCCAAATTGGGAATGAAGAGGTCAAAATGTCATTTTTTGGCAGATAAATAATACTCTATATAGTATACCCTAAGGACTCCACTAAAAAAAAAAAAAAAAACTATTAGAGATAATAAATAAATATAGTAGAGTTTCAGAATACAAAATCAGTGTGTGAAAATCCATACCGTTCCTATGCTCTGATGATTAATTTCAGAAAAAAGAAACAAACAAACAAAAAATCTTTTTAAAATTACAACAAAAAAGAATAAAATTCCTAAGAATAAACCTAATAAAGAATGTGAATACCTATGCATACAAAACTATAAGACATTATTCAAAGAAATTGAAAAAGGCACAAAGAAATGGAAAGAAATTTGATGTTCATGAATTAGAAGAATCAACATAGTTAAAATGGCCATATTACCTAAGGCGATATACAGATTTAATGCAATCAACATCAAAATTCCAATGATATTTTTTAAAAAATAGAACAAAAAGTATTATATTTGTGTGGAATCATAAAAGACTCCAAATAAACAAAGCAATCCTGAGGAAAAGGAACAAGGGCAGCGGTATCACTCTGTCTGTCTTCAAATTATGCCACAAAGCAACAATAATCAAAACAGCATGCCAAGGCAGAAAAATAGACACACAGACCAATGGAACAGAATTGAGAGTCCAGAGACAATCCCCCATATATACGGCCGAATAATTTTGACAAGAGTCAAACATAATGTAGAAAAGAAAGCCTCTTCCAAAATGGTGCTGAGAAAATTGGTAAACAGCATGCGACAAAATGAACTAGACTGCTATTGGTCACCATATACCTAAATTAACTCAAAATGGATCACAGACCAAAACGTAAGACCTGAAACAATAATCTGCATAGTAGAAAACATAGGTACTACACTCATGAACCTTGGATTTAAACAAGATTTTATGAATATGACCTCAAGGGCAAGGGAAGCAAAAGCAAAAATAAATGAATTGGATGATACAAAACTCAATAGATTCTGCACAGCAAAAGAAATCATCAACAAGAAATAAGGGCGACAAACTGAATGAGAGAAGATATTTGCAGACAACGCTTCTGATAAGGGGCTAATATCCGGAATATACAAAGAACTCATACAACTCAAAAATAAATATTAATTCCACTCCCCCCAACCCCTCCAAAAAATGGGCAGACGACAAGAACAGACATTTCTCCCAAGAAGACATACAAATGGTCAACAAACACGAAAGGATGCTCAACTTCACTAGCTATTAGGAAATGCTAATCAAAACCACAATGAGATACCACCTCACACCTGTAGCTGTCATCAACGGGACAAGTAACAAGTGTTGGAGAGGTTGTGGAGGGAAAAGGGTCCCTCGGACACAGCTTGTGGTAATGCAAATTGGTTCAACCACTAGAAAAACAGTACGGAGTTTCTTCATAAAATTAAGAATAGAATCATCATAGGACCCAGCAATCCCTCTTTTGGTATATACCCTCAAATTTAAAAGCATTTATCCATAAAGCATATGCACCCCGACGTTCATTGCTGCAATATTCACAATGAATAAGACTTGGAAACAACGAAAAGCCCTTCAAAGATGATTAGGTAAAAAGAATGTTGTACATATATACAGTGGAAATTACTCCACTAAAAAAAAAAGATGAAATACTGCCATTTGCCACAGTATGAATGAATCTTGAGATTACCATGCTAAGCAAAATAAGTCAGACCGAAAAAGTTGAGAGCCATACGATTTAACTCCTATGTGAGATATAAAACTGAAAGCAGCAAACAAGTAAGACAAAAGAAAAATCATGGACAAAGACAACATTTTAGTGGTACCAGAGGAGGGGCGGGGGTAGTTGATAAACTAAAGGAGGTCATATATATGGTGACCAAAGAAAATTTAACTTTGGGTGGCAAATACTCAGTGCAATACACATATGATATATTACTGAATTGTACACTTGAAACCTATAATTTTATTAACCAATGTCACCCTAATAAATTTAATAAAGTAAAAAAAAAAAACCTTTGTATTCTTAGATACACAGGAATGACTTGCTCTGGCAATAGCACTTTTAGCCTAGTAACAGCCTAATAATTTCTCCTAGTTGCATTTTTTACATCTAAGACAAAGATGTCTGATTTACAGGGTGGCTGTAAGGGTGACATGAGGGAAGGTATATAAAGAATGTGGCATTGTAATTGGCTAACAGCAACCGATAATAGTACAAATCTCAATTCCATGTATAAAACAAGAAAGAAGCTTAAGCAGGAAGAAAATAGAAAGCATTTATTTGAGTGTCAGGTTGCAACTGGAAACCATAGATTCAGGTAGCCATGTGAAGTGTATTCTGAAGGGAATAAAAACGTCAGGGGTTATAAAGCCTTGGGTTATATCTGTCATTTTAATCTGGCCCTCTGTATGCAAACAAAGAATTCTGATGAGGTTAATTGATGCTAGCTGAGTCCAACATACAAAGGATGCTAGTTGGCAAAATGGGCAGACTCCTTTCAAACCAAACAATGTAGATGATCTGGTTTTCATGGTGAGTAAGAGACAAGCTCCAGGCATGGCTGAGAAGTTCAAAAAGTTTAAGGGCAACATGCTGGGTGTGACGTGTGTTAAGACGTCTTTTTCATAGCCTCCTGGCTCTGTTTTCTTCACATAGCATAAATGACTCCACCTTGGCAATCACTGTTTCACACTTGGTTTCCTCTCTGATATGTTGAGAAACCACAGGGACAAGACCTAGACCTCATTTTTGTTTATATCCACTGTGCCTTTCCATCTAAATGATCAACAAATGTTCATTGAATAAAATGGAGAGGTAAAATTTCTAAAACAAAGAATTTATTTGTGGAGTTGTATGCTTCAGGCACCATCTACTCTAAGTAGAACAGAACTCCTCAAGATCTGGAGCTTTAACTTCCAAGCTCCAAGTTTCCGTGGACTTAGTATGCTAGGAATGGAGTAGAGGGCAGCGGTAAAAGATACACTTAATGTAGTCAACGTTTATTTTTCTTGAAACTCACTAACATGACAGAAAAGGGAGGCTTGTCTGATATTAACTCACAAGAACAAAAAACAAACAAACAAAAAAGAACAATCACAACCACCACAAAATTTTAAAAGATAGCAAGTAGATAAGTGAAGAGTATCTGATTTGACATCCTCTTAACAACTGGCATTAAGATGGATAGAACTGTGGAAACCAAGAAAACAACTGGCTTATACCATATTACCGCTCACCTACCCAGAATTTTGTGGCACCGGGTCTCTTTGAAAGATGTCATGAAGGTAAAAACGGAAGAAATGGAATGCTTAAAAGTCTGTTTAAGAAGTGATTAGATCTTCAGATATCCTCTACCTTTACATGCAGCCGGAGAACTGCCTCTGGTATCACCTAGGAAAAGACTAGAGGTTTATTTATTAAAGAAAGTAAAGCAGAGTCTCTAAACTAGAGACAATATGCACATTTGAGGAAGTGTTTACCATAAAAATAAGACAAGAAAGAGTAGAAATTTCACCTAATGAATGATGGCCCTTTTTCTCCACTGTGCTCAGAGAATTTTGAAAACCAGAATTAGATCCTTCAGGAACATTGGAAGACTCTTCTCTGGGTACACAAACCAGCATAGGATAAAAGACCTACTGGTGTTACCACCAAGAGTTCCTCCATTGAAACGAGACATTAAAGAATGAAATTTATAGTTGACAAGCACTAAGCAATCATATGGAGATGGTAATTAACTTTTTAAAACCCTACTCCTACATGTTAATATATGGGTGAGTATGCTGGGACATTTACAGAGAACTTCAATATGAAATAAACAACTTAAACAGAAAGAATTTGAAGGGAAAAAAAAGACAGCTCAATGACAATAAAACTTGAGAAACATTTTAAGAAGACAAAACATACCCTTGAACATTAGAAATGATAACAGAAAAAAAAAAACAATAAAAGTCCTGGAATAAAAAATTAAAATTACCTCTCAAGAAATAGGGGAGAAAGATGGCAAATAGAAGAGGAAATGCAGCACTGAAAAAGCAAATCCAGGATTTCAGAATCCGAATAATTAAAGCTTCAGAAAGAGATCAGAAAGTGTAGGAAATAATTTTTCTTATAATTTAAGAAACATTTTCATAACCAAAGAACTTGAGCTTCCTGAGAGGCCTTAATGTGCAGTCCTAGACAGTTCATCAAGATAAAATATTCAGAATGTTCAAAACAATGGAAAGACATGTGGGATCTTAAAAAATATTGAAAATGGAGTGAACCAGTATTCATTTTAAAAATCAATAATCTATTTTAAAAATCAAGAATTAGGAAGGTGTTGAACTTCTCAAGATTATTCCAATTTCATCAGAATTTTGAGAAAAATGACTTTCAATCAGTTCTTTGTTCTCATGCACATGGCCAATAAATAGTAAGGTACGATAAATGTAATTTCAGACACATGAAGTCAGTGAAATTTGCATTCTATGCATATTTTCTCAAAAGCCAAGAAAATATGTTTTGTACCAAAATGACTTAAAAAAAAAAAAACAGAAATAGGGAAATATGTAATCCAGGAAAGATGAGTTAATACATGAAAGAGAGAAAGGGAATCTCTAGTATGATAATAAAGGACGATCGAAGATTTTAGATTTGCGTCACATCAAGAAGGCAATCTGTCAGGATGGGAGTTTGTCAAAAATTTTCTTGAAATGCCTTTTTATTTAAGAGGATGAATTTGAATACCAGTGACTCAATCTACTAAGAAGAGATTTTTAAAAACTAAGGAAGAGTGTGAATGTTTTTGAGAATGGAAAAATTTTAAGATGCAATCTATGGAATGATTAAAAAAAACAAAAAATAAGGGTATGGAAACAAAAACAATCACTACATAATACAGATTAGCTATGAATAGTGCTTAAAATAGTACTAAGGATGTAACACAGGGGTATTGGTCTGACCTAATTTATGATTATAACCATAATGGGAGGAGGAAGAGAGGAAGAGGTTGTATTTGTTGGGGTGTGTGTGTGTGTGTGTGTGTGTGTGTGTGTGTGTCTATGTACGCACATGTTCACATGCAGTGATGGTGGGGGAGGTTGAAAAAGGTCCATTTCTCAGGAGGATTTTCTTTCATGACAACATGGATAGACCTTGAGCATATTATGCTAAACAGAATAAGCCTGGCAGAGAAAGAGAGGTATTGTATATCACTTACATGTAGAATCTAAAAAGTTCAAATTGTAAAAAACAAAATAAAATGGTGATTACTGGGGTATGGGGATGGGGAAGGTAAGAATGATGGTATTTAAGGGTGCAAACTTGTAATGAGTAGTAAATAATTCATGGAGATCTAATGCACAGTATAATTGATACAAGATGAGGTGAAACCCCTCCCCGCTCCCCCTCCCCCACCCCGGTTGGAACTCAAGTCTCCCATAGAGAGTTAGGGTCCTTAACCTCATGCAGGAAATAATTCAAAGGACGCCAGAGTCAGGAACAAAAGAAAAAGTAATTAGAGAAGAAATAAACCTTCATAGCCAGAAAGTGGTCTCCTCTCAAAGACAGAGAAAGAGAGAGAGGCTCAGAGGAACCCCGAGTGTTCCAGGAATTCAGTTTATATAGCATTCTTGATTTCTATGAATTACAGTTTAAAGGTTTCATTACCGGCTTTAAAAAAAATTTTTTGATGGTATGGATATGTAGGATAAAAGTATGCAGTGTGAAAGGGCCAGTTCGCAATCTCAGCCTTTGTCTATAGATTCCCCACGATTTGTCCATAGAGAATGAATGATTGGGTTTATTTTGTGGAGGGTACAACAAAAAGACTGTTTCCCTTCACAGATTGAGTAAATTGTTGTAATCCCAGGAGGAATCTCCTTTTGTTCTGTAGGTTTATGGCAGCACATTGCAGGCTCTGAATACGGCTTTATTTAACATTTAGTTCTCATGCCTCGTCCCTACATCATAATATATACAGAAAATTATATCGTACTATAATTATGTAATATGATAAGTATCACTACATTAGCAGTTATATTACAAAATATAAAGAGATCAAAGAAACATGCTGTACACCTTAAACTTACACAATATTACCTGTCAAATTTATTCAATATCAAATAAGTCTAATTCTCATCTCTATAGGAGTCCAAGTCAGAAAACTCTTTGAGTAATCAAAATTTGAAATGAAGAGAGGCTTCAAAAGTTGTGTAAGTAAGAGGCAAAGCCATATCTTTCAAGGAGGTGGATTTCTCTGGGACTTGGAGACTGGATAAAGATGGTGAGTGAGAAAAAAAACTGAAGTTTGTGGATTAGTTGCCTGGATGATGGTGAAAATATCTGAAAATGATGACTCAGAGGAGCAGCCCTAGCACTAGAAATCGTAAGAAAGTGTTAAATTTGGTTTGGAGCACTTTGAGCTTGAGGCACATAAATAGACATGAAATGGAACTGTCTGAGAGACAGTTATGGCAGAAGTCCGGGCTATACGTGTAGACCAGTGGCAGACATAGCTGATTTTGCCACCCGAGGGACATATGGCAAAGTCTGAAGAACACACATCTTGATTGTCACAACTGCTGTCACACTCTCTTAACCACTCTTACTCTCTATAACATCTTTATATGAAAGTAAAAATCTATAAGCATGGACAAGGCTAAAGCTATGATCTAATATTTTATTAACGTAATCCCAGAAGCTTGTAGGAAATTTCTAGGAATGGCAAGTGATCGCTCAAAGACGTTTCTCTTGTAGAACTACGCATGGACTGCAGGGAATTATAAGGGATGTGACAAAGGGAGACGCTCATCCCTCTGCCTCTGGGATTAAAAATTCCTGTCGAGAAATAATAAACTGAATAGGACACTGAGTCTCAAAGGGTCCAATGGGAGGTCTATGACACAGGATGTAAACACAGGCTTAATAATTTCTGCCCTTAGTGGGCTCATTTAACGTGGAAGGAAATCATGAGGGAGAGAATAATTTTCTGCACTTCTAAGAATTTTCCCAGAAGTACAGGGCATGGAATAGTTCCTCCTCTGAGTCAGTGTATTGTTTTGGAGTTCATATAAGATTTTTTATCCACCTTGCAAATGAAGAAGACCTGCAGGCAAATTCTCAAATAGAAACAATGGCTTGCTCCCTTAATACCTCTTTTAGCGTGCCAAAGACAGGACCGTGCTGATGGATGCTGCTGCCTCCTTCATTATCAAACACTTTGAACCCTTCGGGACTATCGGGTACAAGGGCCCGTAAGGTCCAATGGCAACGAGACCTCTAGGAAATGAAAGGTGAGTGTTGAATCATCTTTGTCTTGATGATTTCCTGTCAAACCACGAACTTCATAAGACAAACGTTCTGGGGAACACCACTTATTTATTGACCTTTTCAGCCCTGATCCTTTAAGGATTTTGGAGAAGGGAAGAAATGATGTGCAGAGACATTGGGGGCCTACCAGCCTCCTTTCTGGACAGAGACAGACAACACGAGTAGGAGTAAAGAAGGAAGTGAGGAATCATCATGAATAATTATAGGAAGACTTTCTCCTTGGACGCGATGCCTTGCTGTGTGTTTTCAGACAACCCTGAGTTGTAAATCAGCAGATCCCACTCTCCACAAGACAGAGTCAGGATCTATTGTTAATGTCGCCTTCTACCCTTGTTCCTGTAGATTATACCTGAGAAGTGAATGGCTGTGGGACATAGCTCCTCCTCAGGGTTGACAGGTCAACCTGAACCCCAACTGTCCCTACTTTTTTCTGTTTTTGGTTAAAAACAGTGATCCCCATGGTGGGCAACTTAAGCTTAATTAGTCTAATTTGTCTGAATTCGCACTTTCAACCTCCCATGTAGTTTTTCCTCTTCATCTGTCCTTCAGTTTTCTGTTATTCTCTGCATTTACACCCAAATGCTAATTACTTTAGTTTAGAGAGGACATCTCCCTTGCAGGATGCGTAACTCAGCTATTTTCCTTCTGTTTTGTTTGTTTTCATTTTTGAATTTTTAAGAAAATTCTTCATATACAATCAACATTCAATATATTAGTTTGAGCATGCATACAGCATAGTTATTAGACTTTTATATAATTTATGAAATTGATGCAAGGCAGAGCAATTTTCCCCAAGTGGGGAGAGACCAAGCTCTCCACTGAGAGAAGAGGAGAGTTCTTTGGGGGAGAGTGTAGAAAGAATTCAACACACAGACCAAAGTTAGACTTAAAAAGAAATTCATTAAAGAAGGGGGAAAACAAAGACTAAAACCTAAGACAAAGAGAAAAAGCTCTGAGTGTTGGTTTATATATCATTCTTTAGTTCCTGTGAGTTATAGTTTAAAGACTTAGTTTATCCATTTCCTCTGACATGGGCATACAGTGGGGAAGGGGAGGGGCTAAGTATGTAGCATGAAGGACCTGCTGGCAGTTCCCAGAATTTAATCCATAGGTTCCCTGTGGTTTTAGCCATAGAGAATGAATGATTTTGTTTGTGTAGGGCAGCTACTTAAAAACTGTTTTTTTTTGTTTGTTTGTTTGTTTTTCTGTTTCCCCTTCCACAAGTGTGGGGAATGGGCTGTTAGCAATCCCAGCAGAAATCTTCCTTTGTTCTACAGGTGTCCTCCTGGCATGGCTGCAGAGCTGATGTGCATATTGCAGTCTTGAGTGTAGCTTGATTTAACATGTGAGTTCTCTTGCCTTCTCCCTACATTAAAACAGGGAAGAGATGACAAAGTCTGTGAACATGGTAAGTTGTAAAAATTTCCCAAAATTTTTAGGGTTGATGATTTTTATGGATTCTCAGTCTCACATATTGGCATATTCAAGGAATTGAGTACTTTTGTTGAACCAAGATTGTTTTCTTTTCTTATTGAGGATGCTTGAGAATGAATCAACCACATTATTCCACCCGACTTTCTCAATCCCACCAACAACAAATACCTCTATTTATTGCATTGGTCAATTGATACTGTGTCATAATAGAATTGAAATTGTCACCAACTAGTCTATGTGCCTGTGGATTGTGATTATGTTTAAAAATTACAAGTGATTCTCACCTGGCGCCACTGTGAAAGGCAAACAGCTTAGCCTGTCCTGTTCTCCTCTGCGGTGCTCCTGCCAGGCGGCTGGCCTCACTGCCAGGTGGGGAAAACATGTAATGAATTTGCATGAGACGGCAGTGCAAAAGGGAGCTGGCGGAGCTTTATCTGTGCACAGAGATACTCCTGAGAATAACCCAGATACTCCATTTGATTTCATACCAGAAAACTGTGAAAGAATAAAAGCATTCTAAAACAAAAATCTCTCCAGAAGGGCATAAAGCAGCAGCTGTACTTCCAGTCTTGGATTTAGCCCAAAGACATAATGGATGAACAAGGTTGCAGAAATTTACAACATACTCTCATTTACCTGCAGTATACTCTCATTTACCTCCAGCGAGAGTATGTGAAATAGCCACTTTTTAAACAATGTATCCATGAAAGCCCGTTGGAGATTGTCACATTCAGGCCTGCACTACTACACCTTGCATGCTTTGAAACTGACAGCATACTGGAGACCATTCGGAAAAAGCTTGCAGTAAAGTTTTGGGTGACTACACCTGACAAACCTTTCACCCTTATAGAGGTGGAATGTTTAGGAGCCTGTGTAAATGACAAATAAATGGCGCAATTAAATGACAACTGCTGTGAGGATCTGACACGTAAGGATATTGAAAAAATTATTGATGAGCTCAAGGCCGGGAAAATTCCAAACCCTGAGCCAAGGAGTGGACGCTTCTCTTGTGAGCCAGCTGGGGGATCTTACCACACAGAGCATTTGGCTTTGGTGTGCAAGCAGTCCTTTAGTTTATATTCAACTGTAAATATGACATCGGAGAAATAAGATATAACTCTATCTATATAAATTTTTAATGTTGTTCATTTCAACCTGTGTCCACTTTGGTGGTAACGTAGCAACTTTCAGCTTTAAGTACCATGTCAGAACTTCAGAGCCCCATTGTAGTCTTCTGCCATCTATGGCTAACTACGAACATAGCATTCCATGGTCTAGCTAACTGTTACTCCAACTTCACTCATTTTCAACTGCCGGCTCACTTTTCTTGATAATATTAGGTGACCGTGAAATAAAAATTCTGTCAAATGTCAAAAATAAACTTACACAATGATATTCTTGGCTACAGAATAGAGTGTCATGTGTAATATCAAGATTCTTTGTTGGCCTAACTGTGTAAGAGACGTGCCCCTTTGCAAAGGAAAATCTGTTTCCTGATTTCAAAAAACAAATAAAAAGATATGGCAGAAACCTTGCTCTATTAGGATTTATTCTTTCAATACATAAATTTGACTTCTCCCCTTGGTCTCAGGAGAAAAATTAAATCTGTGGTTCATGACGTTTGCCACGCTTTTACAAATCCTATTGAAAGATAAGTCTCCTTCGCCTGTCCTTTACATGAGGAAATAGTTATGTGACTTGCTCAAGATCACACAGCTAATGATGCAAGGCCAGTTTTTGAACTCAATGTCCATCTCATGAAGAAAGGGAATGAAAGCAGAAGTTGTTGTGAAGAAACACAACTTTTTTTTTTTGGAGTTGTTTCAGAATAAGCTTAAAATTGCGTTTCACAGGAATAATGTCTTCAACGAAGATGCCTGTTACAGAGAGATGTTCTACAAGGCTTTGATGCCCAATGAGGAAAAATTTTCTGCTCCTAGAGAAGTTTGAATTTTAAATGGAGTAAAAATGTGAGTTACAAATAAATACTTCATCTCAATCTTTTTATAATAAGGCTGAGGAGTTTGGAGATTATCCTCTCTGATGAAACATGTTACAATTTTCATAATATTAAATGCACTTTAACAAATCTAGTAAATGGTATGTTGTCATTTCAAAATAAGAAAAAAAAATCTTTATAAAAACATCAAATGTCTAACCACTACTTTGTACAATTGAAATTAATATAATATTAAATGTCAACTGCAATTGAAAAAAATTTTTAAAGGCGACAACAATAGAAAATAGAACTCTGAGAATTTCTGATTTTGTGTTACATAGAAGACAAATTTTCTCCTGTCCTTGTAGTTCCTAGAATTGGGTTCCTGGGAGGTCAGGAGTAAAGGAGGTTTGATGTGACGGCACTCCCATAGCTTTGGTAAGCAGCAAGAACAATGAGACAAAATGGTTCCCACTGTCCATTTTAAAAGCCCAACCAAAGAGGCGTTCCATCACCTGATTGCCAACTATAGCAAATGCATGCAGAGGGGTACAGTGCCCATTGTGAACAAGAGGCCCATGGGGCTGCTGCAGGAGTCTGTGCTTCAAGTGCCCAGAAGCACACAGCTGTCACCTATGGGTGCTGCAGTCTGTGGTAGTGGGAAGCCAGGCAGAGAATCCTGATATTTACTGCTCCAGGCAGATGACCAACTTCTGGCTCCCCTTTTCAGATACTCCTGTCCATGTCCAGCTGATGTATGCCTTAATTACCACCTAAGCTAGTATGATTGCTCTAAGAATGCCTTACGCAATTTAATTTGCCTTGTGCACATTAAAACTTCTTTGTTATTTGTCATTCTGAAGTATTTTAAATGAAGAAGTAAAATTGGTTCCAAATTTGTTTAACATTAAATGTGTTAAAAGCCCTTACGATATTTGAATAATTTTGATTGTAAAGTTTTGGATGGTTTTAAAAATAATTTAAAACTCTGCGTTAAGTTAGATCTAAAGATACCAATTGGTTAAAAGCGAAAGGATGGAAAATATTCCATGCAAATAACCAAAGTAGACCACTGGCGCTATATTCATATAAGACAAAAGAGACTTTGAATCGTAAAAGTTTACAAAGAAGGACATTATACGTTAATTAAAGACTGAGTAGAGCAAGAAAATATTTCATTATAAACATTACATGCCAACAGACCATGAAAACATGTGAACCAAAAATTGACACAATAGAAAAGGAAATAGTTCTGATAATAGTTAGAGTTTAATAACCCATTCTCGATAATGTATAGAATGATGAGATATAAGACAAGGAAGGACATGGAAGACTCGAAAAACAATAAACAAGTAGATCTATTAGACATATATAAAATATTTTCCTACAATAACAGTCTATACATTTTCTCAAGTACACAGGATAGTCCACATGTTAGGCCAGATATTCAGGTCAATAGATTTGAAAAATACATCATAGATACTCTCTCCTTTGATCATAATGGGATATAATTAGAAATCAATAACAAAATGATAACTGGAAAGTGCATGAATTTGTGGAAATTAAACAACACACTCTGAAAGAAAACAATGAAGAATGGAATCACAAGGGAATCTAAAAAAAAAAAATCTGAAATAAACAACCTACCTTTACGATTTAAGAAAACAGAAAAAGAACAAGCTAATTCCAAGTTTGGCAGAAAGAAGAGAATAAAAATTACAGTAGTAATAAATGAAATAGTGAATAGAAAAACAGGAAAAGTCAATAAAGCCCAAAGTTAGTTCTTTAGAAGAATCAACAAAATTTACAAACCTTAGCTAGAAGACTAAAAAAAAGATAGAAGGCTCAAATTTGTAAAATTAGAAATAAAACTAAGAACACTACTGCTAAAGCTACAGAAACAAAAAGAGTTATGAGTGAATTATGAACAATTATATGCCAAAAAATAGAATAACTTTAAAAAATGATTTACTTCCTGGAAATGCAAAGCCTACTATGACAAGGTGAAGAAGAAATAGAAAATCTGTATAGGCTGCAAATGGTAAGGTGATTGAATCATGAATCATGAATCATGAATCGAAGATCTCCCAACAAAACAAAGCCCTGGACGTGAAATAAGCCAGTTACAAATAGATAATTACCATATGATTCCTCTTACATGAGGTACCTAGAGTAGTTAAAAATTATAGATGCAGGAAAAAGAATAGAGATTGTTATTCCAGAGGAAAGGAGAATAGTAGGTGTAATGGGTATAAAGTTTTTAGTTTTACAAAATAAAATAAGTTTTAAGAATAAATGGTGGTGATGGTAGCACATTGTGAATGTATTTAATACCATTGAACCGTGCACATAGAAATGGTTAAGAAGATAAATTGTATACTTATGTCTTTTACCATAATGGAAAATTGGAAAAAGTAGAAAAGTGATTTGTTCTAAATAGTTTATAAATATTATGTGTGATATCACCATTCATGTCATAACATCAAAATTATATGTGTAGACACTATGTGTGTGCTTAAATATATTACACACTGTGTGTGTAATATATTTTTGAGAGATATTTTCAAATAATTCACCACCTATATGTAAGCAACTATACCTGAAAGTTAAAAAAAAAAAAAAAAAGAAACGATAAGCGAGAGAGAGAGGAGGGTGCTGTAGTAAATGGTACTGCTTTTAGCAGATTTCAATTTCTAGTTGTTCATTGCTAATCGGTAGATATAACATTGACTTTATTTCTGTGACATGACTAAAATTCCTGATGGTTTGAAACAGAATTACTTTTTTAATTTGTTAGATCGTTTTTATGTAGGCAATCATGGCATTTGTTAATAGAGATAAAATTCTTATTTTTTTCCCCTTTGCAATTTATCTGCCACTTATTTCTTTTTCTTGCCTTTGTACTATTACTTCTAGTAAAATCTAAAATGGTAGTAGGAGGAGTAGAAATACTTGTTTGTTTTGTTGCAGGATTCTCGAACAGAGAGACGGGACACTCTGAGACTATAAGCAGGAAGCAGTGTTTATTGACGCTGACCCAGCTTCAGCGGGTTCTTATCCAAAGGCTGAGCCCTGATTGTAACACAATAGGCAGTTTTATACATCTTGTACTTCTGCATTCCTACACAGCTATAGTTATTCCATATAAAGAAGGAGAACACTGATTGGCTGTCAAACTATAAGGAAACAGCTTAATCATTTAAGTGGGTTTTCAGGCTGCCGCATCAGCCAGAGTTCCTGGGAAGCGGGGGTGTAGTCAGAAACTAACTTGTTCGAGCAGGAAATGGTCAGGTAGGATTAGCTTGCCACATTCCTTGCTTTGATGCTCAGACCTAGGACTGAGTCAGAGAGCATCATCTCCTTCTAATTTTTGGTTTAGAGGCTGGTACCTCCATAGCATGAAGACTTTTGCTCTAGGTTTTCTTTCTACTATAGCCTCTATGAGGGAGGTAGTTGACTGGATAACAAGAGGCAACAGTCGCGGAAGGAGGAGGCAGGTCCTGAGGAGGAGGAACACTATCTCAACTAAGGTCTTAAAGCCACCAACAGTGGAGAAACAGACTCCAAAGAGGTTACTAAGGTCCCATCCTGATGAGATGTTGTCCTTAGGCTTCTGCCATGCATAGATTGGTCAGCTTCCAGTGTAAAGGTCTTACCCTTGGTCTGTCAGCATGATTGGTGGTTTTTTTTGTTTGTTTGTTTGTTTTGTTTGTTTGTTTGTTTTTTTCCCCAGAGGGTTGCCTTAAGGTACTAGGAGGAGTCTGGAACACATTCCTACTCTGCAGCTGCAGGTTTAAATCTGTTGTGATATATCCAGGGCATTATTTCAGCAACCTTAACTACAGTGAGGGTAGACAAAATGACAGGAAAGGGTCTCTCCACAGGGGTTTTAAGGGTGAATGTTTCACTCTTTTACCCAGACAGAGTCTCCTGGCAAGGGAAGAACTTCAGTGATTAAAACTGACAGGTAGCCTTTCCCTAACTCATTGGTTGAGAGTCTAGAAGATAGTCTCTACTTTGAGTTCCTGAAAAGGGGCGCCACCAAAACTTTGGACCCCAGTGGGGCACGCGGCACTTGCTTGGGGTTGTTGCAGGCATAGACTTCACACCATTTACACACTGCTCAGGAGATGCTAGAGAGCCAGAGGACATAAAGTACCGGCCAAGAGTGGCTTCTAAGGTAGTGCAACCAAGGTGAGTCCTTTGGTGAAACTACTTGACAAAAGCTGGGGCAAGGGTCCCAGAATTCACCCGTCCTTGAACTTCCACTTTCTACCTAGGAGGAGACTCCCTCTTCAGTCTTAAACCAGTATTTTTCAGGTGAGTACTTGAGGTCCCATTCAACTAAGGGACTAAGAAGCAGAGAAGCAGTTAGAGCTGTAGGGCTGGCCATCTCCTCAGCCACTGCCAGTTTGGGAACATGGTCTGCCCTGCAGTTGCCCTGGGGCTGTTCTGTTATAGCATCCCCTTTTTGATGTCCTCTGCAGTGTATGACTGCTACTTTCTTGGAGGCCCACATAGCATCTAAGAGTTTTGGAATTTCTTTTCCATATTTTTTTCTTTTCCCCCTGAATTGATTAGACCCTTCTCTTTTTACAGGGCTCTATGTACATGGAGGGTGGTGAAAGCATACTTAGAGTCAATATATGTTAGCACATACTCCTGCTGCCAGCTGAAGGATGCGAGTCAGGGCGATGAGCACTTTTGTGCTGAGGTTCTGCCTTAATGATGGAAATGTAGGCTCACCACGGCATATCCTATAAGGCATTCTCCTCCTCTCACAAAGCTGCAACCATCAATTTAATAGTCTATATTGGGTCCTTGAGGGTTCTGGTCTGTCAAGTCAGGTCAGCTGGAAAACACTTCATCCATGTCTTCTATGTAACCGTGGTCTGTCCGGCCAGGCCCAATGGGTAGGAAAGTGTCTGGGTTCAAGATTCATACTACTTATAGGCAAATGAGTAGATTCTCACACAACATTCCTTGGTGTCTGATCATCTGGGCATTAGTTAGGCAGTATTGTCCCTTGTACTACAGTAATGTTATTACTGAATGTGTCTCGAACTGTCAGTTCTTGCCCAAAGTCAGTTTGTCGGCCTCTGACACAAGGAGGGCTGTGGCTGCGAGTGCTCATAAGAAGGTGACCAGCCCTGGGTGACAGAGTCAAGCTGTTTGGAGATATGAGCCATGGGACGGTGCCAAGACCTAGCAGTTGGGTTAGGACTCCTACTGCGACACCTGTGTGCTTGAGTATGTACAGAAAGAAAGATTTGGTTAAGTCTAGTAGTTGAAGTCTGGGGGCATTAGTGAGTGCTCATTTGATTTCTTCAAAGGCCTTCCATTGTGCAGATTCCCAGGTAGGGGCTCTCATTCTCCTCCCTTTGTGGTTTCATAGAGGGGTTTGGCCAGGATGGAGAAATTAGGTATCCAGATGCTGCAGTAACCAGCTGCTTCAAGGAATTTGTGGACTTGTCACTGGGTGGTAGGGATGGGAATCGAGCAGATCATTTGTTTCCTTTCTGAACCAAGTTTGGTGCTGTCCCTGAGAAAGGTAGAAGCCAAGGAATTTGACTCTTCCTTGGCAGATTTGAGCCTTCCTTTAAGAGACCTTGTAACGGCGTCCCAGAGGAGATTAAGGAGTAGATGTATTCCTTCCATGCATTCCTCATAGGTCTTATTGTCAAGAGAAGGTCATCTTCATACTGGAGCAATGTACAGCTGTGTTGGTTTTCCAAGAAGGCCTTTAAATCTGAGCCTAGAGCTGTCCCAAAGATGGTCAGGGAGTTCTTGAAGCCCTGAGGCAGTTGTGTCCACGTCCATGTCTCTACTTTCAGGACTTTCCTATTGGAAGGCAAAGATTGGTTGACTCTGAGATCTGCTGGCAACACAGGCTTCTTTTATTTCAACTGACCTTGAGAGGATGCCAAGGCTTGGGCTAAGAGGACCCTACAGTTCTCTAGGCAGAATCTCAACCAAGGGGGTCGGGTGCGAACTATTGCCTCCCAAGAATCAATGAAGGAAATTGGTCTGAGTGGCAAGGTTGACTGGAATGACTTGAGAGACTTTTGCAATGACTTCCTTATCAAGAGTTCCCTCTGCTGGCCACCCAACACAAAAAGAGGGTCAGTTGATCTCCCAAAAGGTGTGGAGTTTCTGTGGGGTGAGTTTAACTCCATAATCTTCCTGAATAACGCTTTTTTGAAATTTTTTAAGCATACAACCTAAAGTGTCTGTTTGCTGTTATCCATCCATCCTTTCCACCTGTGGTTGGTGATGCACATGGACTCAGAGATTTACTTCGCCCATCTCCAGCTCCTCCCCTCGTAGAGATCTTTTAGGCACCTCTTTAGCAATTGGTGGAATGGTATAAACCCCTGACTCGGATCACTGGAGTAGACTCTTCACGGAGATCCAGTGATATCACCCTAAGCCATATGAGGTTCGTCACAGAACTGCAGATAGAGGCTCAACACTCACTTTGTAGAAAGGCCGCATGTCAGTCACACACAAACATACCAAACACACTTCACCCTATGTACCTGAGAGATCATTGTTTCCTCTAACAAATGTAGAGTAATCAGGTGACCTCAGGAGTTGACCTCTAATGGACAGGCTGTCCTAGGACCCAGATCCTTACCATTCAGTCGGACCAGGACTCCTGGGCTGGTTCCTGCCCCGCCTCCGATTCCGCTGTGCTCTAGGAGCTGCTGCCCCAGTCTGCTAGAAGAGTTGTCCACCCCTACAGACAACAGGTCTGCTTGCATGTCAGGTGAAGTCTGCTTCTCCCAGTGTCCTGGGGGCCAGACCCTGAAGACAAGGGAAGCGAAAAACTGCCATCTCTGGATCCTAGATGAGACCCCAGAAATGTTGCGAGATTCTCGAACAGAGAGATGGGACACTGAGGCTATAAGCAGGAAACAGCGTTTGTTGATGCCAGCACTGGCTCAGCGGATTCTTCTTCAAAAGCTGAGCTCCAATTGTAACATAACAGGCAAGTTTTAACAGTCTTGTCATTCCTACACAGCTGAGGAAGTACATTAATTGTGTGGCAGGCTGTGAGAAAAACAATGTTTGCTGGAGAGTCCTTGAAGTGGAGGGAGGGCAGTCAGGAATGAACTTCTTTGAGCAGGAAATGGCCAGACAGGGTCAGGCTGCCACATTATATTTTAATTTTACCAATACCGAATTTGAGGAACCATAGGTACCTGACTTTAAATCCCAGAAAATCAGAACCCCAGGCCCATGTCCTCTCTTCTCAACTCGTCTCCCCTTCCCCTTACCTCCTCTCTTCTTACCCCTCTTCCTTCTCTCTCTCTCCTCTCTCTCTCTCTCTCTCTCTCTCTCTCGTTGCTCTCGCTCTCGCTCTCGCTCTCTCGCTCTCTCGCCCTCTCTCTCTCTCTCTCTCCTCTCTCTCTCTCTCTCTCTTTCCCTGTTCCTTGAATCTCACCCTGTGGTTCATGCATGTCATATACTCTATAGGACCTGTGAGTGATAAACCTTGTCTTTCCAAGTTTTTTTTGGTGTTTATCTCCAAGGTGCATGCATCTTTGTAGGGTTAACTCAGGACATAGTCCATCCTCATGCTCAGAAGACTGATAACTGCCCGGCCAGCAGCTGAGGAAGGCAGTACATTAAAAGCTTTCAGCAATGCCTATTCCCAAGTACATTTTCTGCTGCTCCCATGGAATGTTATCTGCTCTTTGAACCATGCAGCACATCTTGCTCCCATCTGTCTGAGAAGGTGGCTGCTCCCCTAATGAGATAACCCTTCCCTCTGCTTGTGAGCATAAAAAAATTTCACTTGCTCTTGGTCAGCAGGAGCCTTTTCCTGCAGCTCCGATCTGCCTATGCTGCTGAAGCTTCTCTGCCTTGAGAGTAATGAAAGGCATGTCTCACCCCTCTGGTCCTCCTGGTGGTAATTCTGGAATATCCAAACCCAGGTGCAAGTTCCAGGCCTGGGGCTCCTACATTACAATCTTGCAAGTATAAGAACCAAAAGGGCAATCCAGCCACAAAATTAGTTTTGAAAGGGGAAATGTCTGTGAGGGTTCCCTGCAAGCCAGGTGAGTGCCCCAGCACTTCTAGCTAAGAGCCTGAGATCAGCGCACATCTAGGTAAACTGTTTTCTCTACTGGAACTTTTGATGTAGACAAGATTTAAACAAATTAAATAATAATAAAAAAGTCAAGGAAATGTACTAATGTAGGCCCTTAAAGCAAATATTTAATAATTAAATTAAGATTCTTGAGATACATTAAGCATAATTTGTAAAACTTCAAAAATGTTATAAATTGTAATATAGTGAAAAAAATTGTAATTATTTTGTACTCTTATTTTCCCTTATCTCACTGTGAGAAACATTTGTCTCCTTAGGAGGGAGTGTTAATAGCTAAAGGAAGCAATGTTTCAAAGATTAGTTCAAGGAGAGAAAACGTTTAAAATTTCTTAATGCTGTTCACCTTCTCTTTTTATTTCTAGGTGATAACAAATAATGAAACTAGTAGCTTTAAAGCATTCTCACGCAACTCACCTTTGTTTTTAATTGTTTTTATAATTATTCTTTATTATTATTTTTTTAACATTTTAATTTTCCCCTCCACCCTCTCCTTTCCACTCTAGTAACCAATAGTCAGTCCATTGTCTATGTCCATGAGTCTATTTCTTTAACCCGTTCATTTGTTGCTTTTAGATTTATATCCTACATATAAGTGATATCATGTGATTGTCCACCCTCTCTATCTGGCTTATTTTGCTTAGTATGATTATTTCAAAGACCACCATGTTGTTGAAAATGGCAGTATTTCTTCTCTAATTATGGATAATTAATTATTGCATTGTATATATGTACCAGTCATCTATTGTAGGACACTTTGGTTGCTTCCGTGTCCTCACCACTGTGAATAATTTGCTATGAACATCGGTATGCAAATATCTT